>CM047000.1:75040104-76290104 GCA_025698465.1 Gossypium longicalyx | reverse complement strand
GTTTTAATTTGGATGGAAATTTGTAACCCGAAATTGTATGTATGTTCGTGTGATGAGTCTGGTAATTCCTGGTACCCTATTCTGGCATAGAATATGGGTAAGGGGTGTTACACAAGTTGTAACACCGTAAACTCGGCCAAGACGTTATGGTCGACTTGAGATGTCACATTTGTAACACCCCTCACCCGTATCCAACGTCGGGACAGGGCTCGAGGCATTACCGAACTTAAATATTCACAAACATACAAAATTGGTCACCAAAATTTCGCCCAATATTAAAACTTTTCAAACACATGCATATCGTCCCTTATACAGGCCTTCGAGGCCTATAACATATATTAGGGCGGTTCAGGACAAAACCGAAAACATTTGGTAACTTTGCGTGATTTAACAATTTTCTAGCTTTGGAGAGTCACACGCCCGTGTGGGTAGGCTGTGTAGACATACACACCCGTGTGGCTCTGGACACGCCCGTGTCCTCAGCCCGTGTAACTCTCTAACTTAATCCTTAACATTCTGTTAAAGACACAGGGCCAAGACACACGCCCGTGTGGCCTGCCCGTGTAGTCAAAACTTAGGCTAATTTCCTAATAATTTTTTTGTCATCTTTACAAGCACACACATACATGATTTCTATAGCATTCCTCAATAGTTCGTTATTATGCATTTGCTCCTCCTACTCGTGATAAAATAATCTAGCCACATTATTACACATTCATGTGACCTTGTCATCTTATTAATCACTTATACCATTATACTATCTTTACTAACTTATAAATTAAACATCCATGTTCAGGGCACTAACAACTTATTACCATATTACACATTTATTCCATGGTCATGACCACCTCGAATGGTCCTAAGGCATTCATACAACAAATTATTATAAGCCAATACATTGGGCTAATCACAGCAACATCTATCATAGAAAAACTAAGTCCCTATACATGCCACTCACTTGAAAACGTATAACATACACATGTCAATACTCCAAGGGTAAAGGCTCGATAGTGTGATGCTTCCTACGACGATCTCCAATCCGATCTGACCTGTCAAAACTAAAAGAAATGGAAAGGAGGGAGTAAGCTTTACGCTTAGTAAGTCCATATGAAAATAATAAGCATTAATATAACATGTTTCCTTAAGTAAAACAACTATAGTTACACTTTTATTCATATTCTGGTCAAGCTGTCTACTCGAGTCATAGTCGATAAATTATTTATAACTTGAGCTAAAGAACTCCAAATTAAGATCCGTTAATTTTCCCTGAAACTAGACTCATATATCTAATTACCATGAAATTTCCAGAATTTTTTTTCTATCCAATAAGTACATTTTATTATTCAAATTCTCCCATGTTTCACTGTTTGACAGCTTTCACCTTTCTTCACTAAAATTTATTTATCTCATAGTATTAGACTTGTATAATGTTCTCGTCATTTTCTCCCAAAAATATACTCATTAATTATTTCATTCATATACATTTTAACTCTTAATTATTTTTTTACAATTTTTAGTGATTTTCCAAAGTTGAGATAGGGGAGTCTGGAATCACTCCAACTCTGTCTCACAAGAATTCAAATATCTCATGATACAGAATTATTTTGCTTTCATCGTTTCCTTTATGTAAAACTAGACTCATTAAGATTTAATTTCATATTTTATTCAGTCTCTAACTCAATTCCCAAAATTTTTTGTGGATCTTCAAAGTCGGACCAATGCTGCTATCCAAATCTGGTTTGGTACAATATAATGATTACTATCATAAGATCATTTCCAACTATCATGAACTTACCATTTCATGGATCCCTTATTCATTTTTCACAATGGAACTCAATATAAAAGTTATTGTTTATCATGGGCACACTTAGTCGTACATTCCAAGTATAGGATAATTCCCTATCACATGCACTCAATCATCAAATTAGTCTCATGACAATGCACCATGTAAATTTGTCTTAGAAGAGCTCATCATACATCCTTTCACTTGTACATATATCTCATGTTAATCCCGTTGAGTTTCTAGGAAATCTCAATGGATTATCCATTAACCGTCAATTCATAAGATTGATGATTTCAGGTATGCACTCCCGCGAACCCCACATCTTGCGGTAGGATTACCAGTCCAGGCTAAATCCCCCATAATATAAACTCATAAGGTGATGTCAGGATTACCAGTCCAGGCTAAATCCCTTATTGCGACAAACACCCTTACTGAGCTCAGATCTGAATTGCCAATCTAGGCTAAATTTAGACCCTAATCAGAGTATCCATTCGGGCTAAATTCTCAATGCACATATATTCTTCGAGAGGCTCGATCATTCAAGGAACACCCGTCCGGGCTAGATCCTTTTCATACTTGAGATGAACGTATTACCCGTCCGGGCTAAATCCTTTCTGCAACACATGCAGGATCTCAATATCACATGCAACATGGTTCATCCATCAAACTTCCTTTCCAACCCCAACCGGGACATTTTTTAACATATCATTTTTAAGAATGCATTTCATGTATTTTTATGCCATCGTCAAATGCAATTATTATACATTCATAAATCACACAATTAGGCATATTATGAGTTTACTTTAAGCTATTCGAACTTACTTGTCCAAATCTCGTCAAGTTCAATCGTGTAGCAATTCATACAACCCATGTAATAGTAATTTAACACCCAATTCATGTAACAATAATTTTCCATTCAATTTCACATGACACAACAAGCATTACATTTTTCCATATCATACACACCATCCATCAACTTCTCTTAAAAATATTAAATCATACAATTTATGCCATATCAATAGAGAATTACAATTCATGCATGGTATTGCATTATTATTAACTCATGAACTTACCTCAGTTTCGAGTACAACTATTTATTTCGAGTTTGTGCTTAACCTTGTTCAACCTCGTTCTAAGCCTGAATCTTATTTTTCCTTGATCTATTTTATCACATTTTGCCTACTAATTAGTCAAATTATTCATAGCGGTCCAAAAATCATATTTTTACAAATTTGTATTTTGACCCCTAAAATTTTACATATTTGCACTTTTGCCCCAATGCTCGAAAATTAAACTTCATCTTATTTCCTTATGTTTTATGATTGGCTGATCATTTTTCATAACTATGAGAGCCGCCAATTTCCACTAAATCACCCATTTATGACCAATTTCACAACTTTTAGAAAACGGTCCTTTCGGACGTTTTCATCGAAAACTGTTTAGTAAAAGTCGTTTATTAAACACCCAACACTCATTTTCTACCATTAGACATCAAAATACAAGCATGTCATTCATGGGTAAATTTTTAAACACAAGCCCTAGCTCAAAATAATGGTAGAAATAGCTAGAACGTGTTACCGGGATTTCGAAAATGTAAAGAACATTAAAAAGGGGGCGCGGAATCACTTACTATTGAGCTTGGAAGCGAATCACTTACTATTAAGCTTGGAAGCTTGGCCAAACCCTAACCATGGCTGCTCTTGGTAAATTCGGCTGAAGCAAGAAGAAAGGGACACATTTGGGTTTTAAAATTTGTCTTTTAATGCATTTTACCCCTAAATGACCAAAATGCTCTTTTTGCCTTTCTTTGAAATTTTATCCATCCAAGGCCATTTTTTTACAAAAATTTATAAAATAGTCTAATTACCATTTAAGGACCTCCCATTTAAAATTTCATAACAATTAGACACCTCTAACATGTAGAACTCAACTTTTGCACTTTTTACAATTTAGTCCTTTTGACCAAATTGAGTGCCCAAACGTCGAAATTTTCGAACAAAATTTTCACGAAATCATTCCGTGAAATTGTAGACCATAAAAATATAATAAAAATAAATTTTATTATGTTGGATTTGTGGTCCCGAAACTACTGTTCCGACTAGGCCCTAATTCGGGATGTTACGTTTCTCCCCTTTTAAGGATTTCGTCCCCGAAAATCTTACCAGAAGAGTGGTTTAGTTCCTCATGATCTTTACTATCTCATAATTAGTGCTAAAGAACTTTTACTTTAGCCTTCATTAAAATCCAGGGTCTTATTTAGCTCTCCCACTAACTCATGATATATAAAAGTCCGTATCCAATTAACCAAGACTAGCTTCTCAAGAAATCTGATACTCTCATCAATACATGATTCCTTTAACCCGTTGGGCAGATTTAACATTTACCAAGACGATTTGTGAATTTCATCATATGTCAACCAAAAATCCATACATCCTTTTTGTCTTTCAAAAATAAGAATAATCCTGACATGAAATCCATAATCATCTCATTCTCATTTCCATTCTAATATCACTACTGACGAAGATCGTTATGATATCACCCGATGTTTAGCAGTAGTCCTGATAACCTTTCATGTATTCAACTACAAAGATAAAAAATGTCGAGTTCTAAACTCGATCAACAATGTATTACTCCTGTGATTTTTCTTGCAAACTATCTGCATAAGCCCAGAATTTTTTTTTTGCTTCAATTACTTGTAACCTAATTTTTCCCTTCTCAGAAATCAGGAAATAATCGACTTAAGTCATTTGCACAATTTCACACTCAATTCCCTTTATGACAGTAGATATATTAGTCATCCCATTACTTTACTGGCTTAGAACACATCACAATTTATTCAATAACACATTATTGAAATTTAAGAAGTTTTTATTCAACACATACCCCATCGGTTCAAAGACTTTGGTCAATAATGTTCTCGCTCATTCAAAGCTTTAATGACATGTAATAGACCATTTAACTTTCACAAGACGGAAACTTTATCATTCAGAACAGCTTTAAATCGTATCAGGGTCTCCTAAGATATATACACTTTCATTCAGACTATCTATCTTTTACCCGAAGAGAGGTAAAATCTTGTTTCCAGACATGAATACCTTATTTAATCTTTCAAATAATAATCAATACCACTTGAACCACTGAGTCAGCATTAATCATCAATAAATGACATTTTAAGAGATCCTCTTTTTCAGTTGATAGGACAGTTTGACATGAAACTATTCAAACTCACTTATCATACTAACCAAAGTCCATTTCAATTGCAATTGGCTCAAGATAACAAAAATGCATCAATGCATTAACTTTGATTAACTTACTCGATGAAAGGAGTCCACCATACCAACTGAAACTGCAATTTCATCATGTATGCCTTTATTGATATCAGTTCTTTACCCGAAGATTTAGAGAAATCCAGATATGGAGGTCATCACGTTGCTATAATTAAGCCAGGAACATGTTCATAATCGACATAGTCATCATAGGTTGAAGAACATACCTTGAATACAATTGATTATAGGTAATTTACAAGATGAAGATAACAAGAAAACCAGAATAAAGAAATCCATGACAAAGGAATCCAAGATAAAGATATCCAAGGTACAGAAATCCAAGATACCATATCATAATGAAAGACCCAGAAAAATGTTCATAAGAGAAATATGAAGGATCTTGATAATTCTTCAGAGAAAAGAAGTCCAGAAGAATACATCAATCCAACCCACTGGGATTAAATGCAATAAGGATAATTTACCTTCCCATGTATGTATATTGAATAGAGCATCAATTTGGAGAAACAAATTTATATCATTGTGCGTATTATTTCATAAAGTCCCATTAGATGGAATGTAATGGAATGCCAGAGACAGAGCAATACAGATTATGTACCAGTCGGGCTATCAATACTTTCGTCTATACATCGTGATTAGAAAGCACTCCCATAAAACAAGGATTTTATCAATAGAACAGTAACCGTAAAAATATTTCCGAGAATAGTTAAACATACAGAATACCTCAGAAAAGACTACCATAATCTGGTATCTTACCTTTCAACATTATTCCTACAATTATTTCTGCTATCATAAATCTCACATTATGCTTTTCATTAAAGAAGTTCAGTTCTGAAGAAATTTCCAATTAATACATTTCCCAACATCTTACCTTACTAGTCCTGTCGTTACTTATCGATCCAATTTAATCTCTGATCATGTTCATAACCATTCTATAGCTAAACCCTTTGGTATCATATTTGTGAACTTATTCAATATGATTCTCGTGAAATTCCTTCACAAAACACCACTCTGGTAAGGGAGTGGGGTTGTAAGATCCCTAACTTGTTTCTCATACTTATATACATATATCACTAGTTCATTATCAAAGTAACATTTTCTTAAGCATATCATTCACTTCTGGCAAACTTTTATTCAAGTTCGTATGACAAGAACTTTTCAGTTATCTTATTTAAACATGTATATTTAGGCATGCATTCAAGGGGTTTTGGGCAGCTTACTAATCTCATTCATTCAATCCAACAAATCAGGCATATAACCTTTTATAAAGGCCATATAAACATGGAAAAGTACATCATAGTTTAAACTTTCATCTCATATGCTATCGTGTACATATCATGAACTTTTATTCATACTTTTAAAATTTTAAGCTCACCATAATTGTACTTTATCCAAATGCCTTAGCTTATCATCAAACATGGTCAGTATAGCTGGTTGGAGGGCACCATTGTCTAAACAAAATGGTTCTCATGCGTGTCGGGAGACATCACACTATCACATATCGGTGGCATGTATAGCTGAACTCTCATACATATGCTAGGTTAGTCCGAGAACTGACTAAACCATAGCTCTGATACCATAAAATGTAACACCCCTCACCAATATCTAACGCCGGGACAGGGCTTGAGGCATTACCGGACTTAAATATTCACAAACATACAAAATCGGGTCACCAAAATTTCGCCCAATATTAAAAATTTTCGAACACATGCATATTGTCCCTTATACAGGCTTCTAGGCCTATAACATACATTAGGGCGGTTCGAGACAAAACCGAAAACATTCGGTAACTTTGCGTGACTTAACAATTTTCTAGCTTTGGAGAGTCACATGCCCATGTGGGTAGGCCATGTAGACATACACGTCCGTGTCCTCAGCCTGTGTAACTCTCTGACTTAATCCTTAACATTCTGTTAAAGACACACGGCCAAGACACACGCTCGTGTGGCCTACCCATGTAGTCAAAACTTAGGCTAATTTCCTAATAATTTTTTTTGTCATCTTTACAAGCACACACATACATGATTTCTATGGCATTCCTCAATAGTTCGTTATTATACATTTGTTCCTCCTACTTGTGATAAAATAATCTAGCCACATTATTACACATTCATGTGACCTTATCATCTTATTAATCACTTATACCATTATACTATGTTTAATAACTTATAAATTAAACATCCATGTTCAGGGCACTAACAACTTATTACCATATCACACATTTATTTCATGGCCATGACCACCTAGAATGGTCCTAAGGCATTCACCATGTACATATGCCATGTACTTATTAAACATAGTGAACAAGCATAATCTCATACCCACATCACAAGATATTTACACATATAATGGATAAATAGGCTTCCAAGCCAAATTCATTATAAGCCACATCTCATGGCTACATACAACAAATTATTATAAGCCAATACATTGGGCTAATCACAACAACATTGATCATAGAAAAACTAAGTCCCTATACATGCCACTCACTTGAAAACGTATAACATATACATGTCAATACTCCAAAGGTAAAGGCTCGATAGTGTGATGCTGCCTCCGACGATCTCCAATCCGAGCTGACCTGTCAAAACTAAAAGAAATGGAAAGGAGGGAGTAAGCTTTACACTTAGTAAGTCCATATGAAAATAATAAGCATTAATATAACATGTTTCTTTAAGTAAAACAACTATAGTTACACTTTTATTCATATTCTTGTCAAGCTGTCTACTCGAGTCATAGTCGATAAATTATTTATAACTCGAGCTAAAGAACTCCAAATTAAGATCCGTTAATTTTCCCTGAAACTATACTCATATATCTACTTACCATGAAATTTCCAGATTTTTTTGTCCAGCCAATAAGTACAGTTTAATATTCAAATTCTCCCCTGTTTCACTATTTGACAGCTTTGACCTTTCTTCACTAAAATTTATTTACCTCATAGTATGAGACTCGTATAATGTTCCCGTCACTTTCTCCTAAAAATATACTCATTAAGTATTTCATTCATATAAATTTTAACTCTTAATTATTTTTTTACAATTTTTAGTGATTTTCCAAAGTTGAGATAGGGGAGTCTGGAATCACTCCGACTCTGTCTCACAAGAATTCAAATATCTCATGATACAGAATTCTTTTGCTTTCATCGTTTCCTTTATGTGAAACTAGACTCATTAAAATTTAATTTCTTATTTTATTCAGTCTCTATCTCAATTCCCAAAATGTTTGGTGGATCTTCAAAGTTGGACCAACGCTGCTATCCAAATCTAGTTTGGTACAATATAATGATCACTATCATAAGATCATTTCCAACTATCATGAACTTACCATTTCATGGATCCCTTACTCATTTTTCACAATGGAACTCAATATAAAAGTTATTATTTCTCATGGGCACACTTAGTCGTACATTCCAAGTATAGGATAATTCCCTATCATATGCACTCAATCATCAAATTAGTCTCATGACAATGCACCATGTAAATTTGTCTTAGAAGAGCTCATCATACATCCTTTCACTTGAACATATATCTCATGTTAATCCCATTGAGTTTCTAGGAAATCTCGATGGATTATCCATTAATCGTCAATTCATAAGAATAATGACTCCAGGTGTGCACTCCCGCGAACCCCACATCTTACGGTAAGATTACCAGTCCAGGCTAAATCCCCCATAATATAAACTCATAAGGTGATGTCGGGATTACCAGTCCAGGCTAAATCACTTATTGCGACAAACACCCTTACTGAGTTCAGATCTGAATTGCCAATCTAGGCTAAATTCAGACCCTAATCGGAGTATCCGTTCAGGCTAAATCCTCAATGCATATATATTCTTCGGGAGGCTCGATCATTCAAGGAACACCCATCCGGGCTAGATCCTTTTCATACTTGAGACCAACGTATTACCCGTCCGGGCTAAATCCTTTCTGCAACACATGCAGGATCTCAATATCACATGCAACATGGTTCATCCATCAAACTTCCTTTCCAACCCCAACCGGGACATTTTTCAACATATCATTGTTAAGAATGCATTTTATGTACTTTTATGCCATCGTCAAATGCAATTATCATATATTCATAACTCACACAATTAGGCATATTATGAGTTTACTTTAAGCTATCCGAGCTTACTTGTCCAAATCTTGTCAAGTACAATCGTGTAGCAATTCATACAACCCATGTAATAGTAATTTAACACCCAATTCATGTAACAATAATTTGTCATTCAATTTCACATGACACAACAAGCATTACATTTTTCCATATCATACACACCATCCATCAACTTCTCTTAAAAATATTAAATCATACAATTTATGTCATATCAATAGAGAATTACAATTCATGCATGGTATTGTAATATTATTAACTCACGAACTTACCTTAGTTTCGAGTACGACTATTTATTTCGAGTTTGTGCTTAACCTTGTTCAACCTCGTTCTAAGCCCTAATCTTGTTTTTCCTTGATCTATAATATCATATTTAGCCTACTAATTAGTCACATTATTCATAGGGGTCCAAAAATCATATTTTTACAAATTTGCATTTTAACCCCTAAACTTTTGCATGTTTGCACTTTTGCCCCAATGCTAGAAAATTAAACTTCATCCTATTTCCTTATGTTTTATGACATCTCAATTTCCACTAAATCACTCATTTATGACCAATTTCACAACTTTTACAAAACAGTCCTTTTGGACGTTTTCATCGAAAATCGTTTAGTAAAAGTCATTTATTAAACACCCAACACTCATTTTCTACCGTTAGATATCAAAATACAAGCATGTCATTAATGGGTAAATTTTTAAACACAAACCCTAGCTCAAAATAATGGTAGAAATAGATAGAACGTGTTACCGGGATTTTAAAAATGTAAAGAACATTGAAAACGGGGCTCGGAATCACTTACTATTGAGCTTGGAAGCTTGGCCAAACCCTAACCATGGCTGCTCTTGGTAAATTCGGCTAAAGCAAGAAGAAAGGGACACATTTGGGTTTTAAAATTTGTCTTTTAATGCATTTTACCCCTAAATGACCAAAATGCCCTTTTTGCCTTTCTTTGAAATTTTATCCATCCAAGGCCATTTTTGACCAAAAAGTTATAAAATGGTCTAATTACCATTTAAGGACCTCCCATTTAAAATTTCATAACAATTTGACACCTCTAACATGTAGAACTCAACTTTTACACTTTTTACAATTTAGTCCTTTTGACCAAATTGAGTGCCCAAATGTCGAAATTTTCGAACAAAATTTTCACGAAATCATTCCGTGAAATCGTAGACCATAAAAATATAATAAATATAAATTTTCTTATGTCGGATTTGTGGTCCCGAAACTACTGTTCCGACTAGGCCCTAATTCGGGATGTTACAACATTGGAGTGTTTTGTAAACACAAATTTAGTGAAAATCCGTTCTACTTAAAACTTCCTTTGAGTTCTTAACAAAATTTAGGATGACTTGATCATTGGGAAAACTTAAGTTATTTTAGGAAAAATACTGATCGTATTATGTTGTCATTAAACTTTAAAACAACGTTTGTTTCGGAAACTCTCATATCATGTTACGTAAACGTGATTTTTTAGGAAAAAAACCTTTGTTTGTATTCTCTTGAAATTTTGAGTCCTATTGCTAATAGGTAAAATTAAGTAAATAAATCCCCAAATTAAAATTAAACTTTAAGAGGCCTTATTACATAATGAAAACCCAAAAATAAAATCCTAATTATAATATATAATAAAATAACTACGTCGAGTAGCCACCACTGAGTCTTCCGATGCCTCGATCCGTCTAAGCCTGGGGATTTCCTGCACAGATAACAGATGGGTGAGTTTACGAAAACTCGGTGTCTGAAATCCCATAATAGCAAACAATCAGAGTAAGAGCAATTTAGGCCTAAGCCCTTTCAGTTCCAGTTAGGGCCTTAGCCCCTTTCCAGTAGCAGTAGCAGTTTGGGCCTAAGCCCATTTTAGTAACAATGGCAGTATAGGCCGTAGCCCATTTCAGTACAGTATGCAAATAAAGAATCCTACCCAATCCATCCGCTACACACCATCTCCGTACTAGCCGTACACACCATGTGGGGATAAAATCGACCCACCCAACCCTACACACCACATCGTACCGGTTACGACACTAAAATAGTATTTGTAGCCAAGCTGCCAGTAATAGGCTTATAGCCTTTCAGTACACTTCCTCTAAAATCATATATCCCACCCCATGCAATGCAACATAACATAAATGTACATACAGTAAAAATGGCATGCTCAATAGTCATACTTCACATAGGGGTAAAGCAATCATCTTACCAAAATAAGGGCCCAGGTGTACTTACCAGCCCAACAGTAGGTCTACAGTCATCTCGGGTGACCCGTGCAACCTTAACAGTCAATCAGTGATCATAGGCCTACAGCCCATATTGTGGGCCCATGTGGGCCCCCATGCTCGTATGGCCTACATAGCCCAGAAATGGCCTTAGTTGTGTGGTTTACACAGCCTAGCCTAATATTTACCACACTTTGTATGATTTCTCCGTGTGGGGCCTACAAACCTATTGGGCCCACAACGCCCAGTTCGGCCCAGAATAGTCCATGAAAGCACCCACGACCATCTCGTCGACCACACGGCCGTGTTCTATGACACGGCCTACCACACGAGCGGCCACACGCCCGTGTGGTGTCGACAGCCCTTTTTTTGGCTTTTCGACTTTCTATCGATCTATGCTAATAGCAGTGTGATCACACACACCTATTATGAAGTTGTAGTCGAGACACTTCTGAAGCCGAGAGCCTATGGTCACACAAAACCCCTCATTAGTCTAAAACCATTGTTAATCCAAAATCATAATATTGAAACGCTTAACCAAAACATAACTGCTTACCCAACAACCAATCGCAGTATCCCCTCTTGTTCCAAAACCACGTGTCCTCTCCAATGCTTTAACCTTCACACGAAGCAATTAACCGATTCATCAAACTCTACAATCCCACATAATTGTATCTAGGATTTAAATTACTTACCAATAAAGAAGGTACCACTTGTAAGGACAGAGTAATCGGCCTAGCACCTTGATTACAGAAATCGAGCCATTAACAACAATCGTACGAAATAGGAAATAAAAAGTTGTTAGATGAATATTACCCCAAGGTAGGAAAGAGAGAAAGCAATCGTTCGGCCTAAGAGATACCAAAAGCCGAACCTTTGAGAAGAAAACCAAATGAGATTCGGCTAGAGGGAAACAAACCGTAGAACATTTACCAAAAAGTCAAAGGAATTGCAGCAGCACTTCAGCAAGAATCAGCCAAGGGAAAGAAAAGAAGAGAAGGGAGAAAATATTTAGGCCTTGACAATTTCGGCTAGACAATGACAAAGGGTATTCGGTTTGGAGAAAAGAGAAGAAGAAGAGAACAATACTTAGGGTATTCGGCCAACAAAGAAAGAGGGGGATGAGTCAGCTTGACAAAGAACAGAGAAAGGAAGAATGAAATCAGAAAAAGAAGTATTCGGCTTTAGAGAAAAGGGGACAAAGAAGTAGAAAAGATGAAGAGTAAAATGTCACTTAGGTATTCGACCAAAGAAAAATAAGAGACTGAGAGGTTTCAGGAGTATTCGACTAAAGCCAAAAACGAAAGAAGTAAAGTTGCCAACCCTAGGTATTCAAAACGAAAACGACCTATAGCTAGCTAACACAAATCGGCACCCAAAGCCTTTTGCCAATTTTTTTACCAAAAGCACCCTACATATTCAGTCAGCCTTCAACACAATAAACACCTCCCCAACACTTACACAACTAAAACACTAAGTGCTAGAGTTCAAACCCGGTAAGACATTCCTCCAAATTCGAACTTGCTCAATTTTATCCTTAAATTTCTCCCCTCCCATCCTCAAATTCGGCTAACAACAACCTCATTCAAATATGTTCAAACCCTTGGTGTTTCAGTCAAACACAACTGTAATAGTCTGATTTAGACCCTAGTCGAAACGATGGTTTCAGGACCACGAATCCGAGTTAAAAAATATTTAAAAATTATTTTCTTTGTTTATTTTGTGTGAATTTATATCTGTGAATTTTTCATGATTTAATTTTGTCGTTTGAGTGTTTGATTAAATAAAAGGACTTAATCACGTAAAATGAAAATTTGGTAGTTTAATGTTTAAAGGGTCGAATTGCTATTGGCTTTATAAATGGAAGCCTTTAAGTTGTAAATAGTCCATTGACATATTGAATGGACGGCATTAGGCTTATATTATATGGTTTCGTTATAAATTCATTAAGGTTAAGTTAGTAAACTAATAATAAAAGTCATTATAATATAAAATATATCATAAAACATTAGTGTTCATATTATTTTTTTCACCATTGCCGAAACTAAATAAGTAAGAAAGAAAAAAAGTCCTAGGGTTCGGCCATTTCTAAGCTCAATCAAGGTATGTGTTTAACTTGGTTTTTGATAATTTCTATGTTTTTGAGATCGTTGCTTCGAGTACTAGTAAACCCATGCTTGAGTTTTTTATTTTTGGTGAATGTTTTGAGTTATGCCATTGTTGAAAGCTTGTGATTTTTATTGTTTGATGATGAAATATGAAAGATATGTTTTAGATTAACATGTTTTGTATTGGAGTTTTTGATAATTTTGAGTAATTAGGACTAAATTGCAAAAATAATAATTTGAGGGACTAAAATGTGAAATAAATGAAATATATAGACTTGTAAGAAAATGGGTAAGATTTGGTCTAACTTGGGTATAGTGAAATTTTGCATATTTTGTGTTTTGTGCAATAGGGACTAAATTGTAAAAAGTGTAAATGTTAGGGGTAAAATGGTAATTTGCCCATTTATGTGTTTTTGGACTAAATTGAATGAAAATATGTTTGAATGAGCTTAATTTGAATATTTTTAGATTAAGAACCAAAGAAATCGGATTTGGATCAGGGAAAAACGAAAGTTGTCGACTAGTTGTCCCGTTCCGTTTTACATTGTCCGAGGTAAGTTTATAAGCAAATAGATGTACTTAATTTTAATTAAATTCAAAGTATATATGCTGAAATGAAATATATGAATTTATTCTGACACCTCGGATCAATTTTCTTTCTTTTACAATTCACAACAGCATCATGCAACGTTAGCCAATCCATACCCAAGGTTATTTCAAACTCGTCAAATGGCAACAACATTAAATCGGCCAGAAAGCAATTATCCCGAATCATCAATGGATAGTTCTTGCACACTTTATTAACCAAAACACACTTGCCTAAGGGGTTCGAGACTCTAATTACAAATTCAATAGACTCTATAGGCAAGATCTTACTAGATACTAAGTTCACACATATATATGAATGAGTTGATCCTAGATCTATCAATGCAATAACTTTAGTATCATAGAGAGTAAAAGTATCGATAATAACATCTAGAGATAATGCTTCTTCGCGAGCACGAAAAGCGTAAGCTCGTGCAGGTGCTCTAGCATCAGATCTCACAGCAGTGTCTCATGTCACATCTCTACTACCACTCACATTTCCAACATTACGAGATGGTCTCCCTCTAACTGCAGTGTTACTCGGTCTCGTGTTCTGAGCATTATCTTTTTCAGCTAACCCTGGGCAATCTTTAATAAAGTGATCTCGTGAACCACAACTGTAACAAGTTCTATTATTATATTTCACCCAACAATCTCCAAACTGCTGTCATCCACACTGTTGGCACTCAGGTTTATCATATTTTATGTTACCAACACTCGATACCGATGTGGCTTGAACTGTAAGGCTGGTGTATGATTTCCCGCAATCTCTATTCTGATATCCTATTGAAGTTGTCGATCGGTTAAAATAGTCTCTAGGTTTCTTCGATGAGGAATGATAAGATTTATTCATTGATCTCTTCCTCGAATCTCTTGCCTCTAAATTAGTCTTTCTCTTTTCTTTGTTGAAATTCTCGGCTTTACAATCCCTTTCAACTAGACAACGAATTCTTTGATTTCCAGAATCCCAACTAATAGCTTTATATCTTCGATCAATCCATCGATGAATTGTTTACACATGATCTCTTCAGTAGAAACATATTCCCGAGCATATTTGCTCAATCGCACAAATTCTCTTTCATACTCAGTGACAGTCATTCAGCTTTATTTCAATTCTAGAAATTATTTATGTTTCAGATCGAGAAATCACTGGCTTATATATTTCTTTCAAAATTTGGATTGAAAGAACTCCTAGGTGACACGTTCCCTCAAAACTGCTAATATCAATGTTTTCCACCAATGATACGCATTATCACTCAATAAGGATACAACACATTTAAGACATTCATCTGGAGTACAGGACAATTCATCGAATACTCTGATAGTGTTCTCAAGCCAGAACTCAGCTCTCTCAGCATCATCATCAATTGTAGCCTGAAACTCTTCAACCCTGTGTTTACGAATCTTATCCACTAGCGGCTTATTCAACCGTGTCAAATCTATAACTTGAGGAATAGTAGGGTTTTGTTGAGGAATAGGTGGGGTGGAGGTTGTTGAGTAGCCGGATTCATTTGTACAAATTCCGTGAACCACTCACTCATTAATTGGAATAAGGCCTGCTTAGCCTCTCCTCCTTGGCTACTAGAAATCGGCCTAGAATCAGTCAACACTACCCCTTGAGCAGGAGCGGGCGCATTACTTTCTACATCATCGGCTATAACTCGATCGAGATCCATTGCTATATGAAAATACATTTTAGCTATCAAGAATCATCACACTATCGCAGTTTATATATATGGCATGTATAGCTAGACTCTCACACGCTACATTAGTCCTAAAATCGACTAAATCGTAGCTCTGATACTAATAAAATGTAACACCCCTAACCCGTATCCATCACCAAAATAGGGTTACAAGGCATTACCTATCAATATACATTATTCTCATACATTTAAGTTTTCACAATCAAAGTCCATTCAAATCATCTGACTATGTCCCTTATATAGGTCTACGAGACCTTAAAACATGCTTAAAAAGGGGTTCGAGACTAAACTAATAACAATTTTCAAACTTTGAGACACATAGAAAATTTTCATGTTTTCAATGGTCACACGCCCTGCGAATAGGCCGTGTGCCTCACACGACCACCAGACATGCCCGTGGCATAGGCCGTGTGAAAATAGGGCATACATACTGACTTGGGTCACACGGTTGACCACACGCCCGTGTGTCTAGCCCTTGTAACTCTCTGACTTGTACCACACGGCCAGTCACACGCCCATGTGCCAACTCATGTGTCACACATGGCCAATAGACACGCTCGTGTGTCTAGGCCGTGTCAAAACTGTAGGGTATACTGACTTTAATTCATAGGGTACCCCAGGGGACACATGGCCGTGTAACATAGCCATGTGTCACCACACGACTGAGACATACGCCCGTGTCTCTGCCCATGTGCACAAAAATAGGCCATTTGCAAAGCCAATTTAACACCCTATTTTCATGCACACAAAGTAACCAAATTGGTACTAATTCAACACATAAATAGGCAGCCAAAACATGCCAATTCATACATATATCATGTCATCTATATCCAACCATATCAACTACTTAATTCCATATTCAAAAAATACCAAATCAATATGTCAAAATCATTAATCTCACATGACTACTAAATGCATTTTCTCACCCTTCTATCAACCAAATTATGCTTATCAAATATACCAACTCATCATCCACAAATCATACCAAAATTTACCATTTCTCAAGCATTATTTCATCAACTAATAACTAACCAAAAGAGCATCCATACAACTATTTCAATCAAGCCAACACTTAGGACATTATATACATCACATATATCATTCATCAAACATATAATTCAAACCAACTTAAATGGCCAAATACAAGCCAAAATCTCATGACTAATATCGTAATTCAAGTCATACCAAAATTACACTAGCCTATACATTCCATATACCAAATATATAAGGCTACCAAAAGTACCAATAAGATGATCGATAATGTGATGACGTTCCCTGACAATCCCCGAGTCTGAGCTAACTTCGATAATCTATAAAACACAAACAAATAACACAAAGTAAGCTGCATAGCTTAGTAAGTTCGTACCACAATACTCAACAATTCATAATATACAAATCATCAATTTATTAAACACTTAGCAGTTCTCATATCATTATTCAATTCTAATTCATGATCATTCATCATGTATAAACAAATTCATCAAGTTTCATACACTTAGTATCAAATACCACATAGGTATCGTACGTACTTGTACTTTTCCATATTTATTTATTTCATTCTCACCTATTTATTCAATACGTTAAATCATTCGAAAATCTTCCCACGTTCTAAGAACTCGAACACTTGTGCATAAATAATTAGCGGAAGCTATAATGATATCGCACACTTAGTGCCTTCACATATAGCTGAAGCTATTACAAATCGCACACTTAGTGCTCTATATAGCTGAAGCTATCTCGAAACGCACATTAAGTGCCAAACATAGTTGATTTGTTATCATACGTAATTGTAGTAGCATATATTCAATTTATGCAATATCAAAGTACTAAAGACATGATTGTAACAATGTTTATCACGTACGAACTTACCTCGAATAATAACGGCGAATTGAATCATTTAGTCGATACTTTAGTTTTCCCCTGGTCTAGATCGGAATTCTCCTTTCTTAATCTAGATGTATTAAAAATTAACTTATTCAATCACATATTTATTCAATATAATCCACAAACACATATTTGGGCATTTTTTTCACTTTAGCCCCTAAATTTTTACATTTATTCAATTTAGTCTCTATTTCATAAATACACAAAATTCAACAATTTCCATTACACCCAAACTAGCCAAATTTCTATAGACTCCATAACAGCACATATTTATCAATATTTCACATATTTTACCACACATTTTATACTTTTCACAAATTAGTCCCTTTTATGCAATTTCACTAAAAATCACTTTACAAAACATGATAATCTATCAACAAATACTCATTTTCTGTCATCAAACATTCATGAGCTCAAGCTATCAACAATGGCATTTTACAAAATCATCAACACTTTCAAAAATTAAAGCATGGGCTAGCTAGAACACGAAGCAACAATCACAAAAACATAAAAATATCAAAAACCGAGCTCAAAACATACCTTAATCAAGCTAGATAAGTTTCAAACCCTAAATTCTCTCTAAAGCTTTATTTTCTTTGTATATTCGGTTATGGAAGGATAAAATGATGATGATAATTCAATTTGTTTTATTTTAATTAACTGAAATTACTAAATTACTTATTTAACCTTAGTTAAAACCATTATAAAACACATACTTCAAGGCCATTTATGACCATCATCCTATCAATGGTCTAATTACAACATAAGGACCTCCCACTTAATAAGCCATGACAAATAGATACATTTATCATATAGAATGTAACTTTTGCATTTTACACAATTTAGTCTTTTTACTCAAATTGAACTATTAAATGATAAAATTAGCTCACGAAATTTTCATGCATGCATATTCACATACTATAAACACTAAAAATAATATTTAAATAATTTTATGACATCATATTTGTGGTCTCGAAACCACTGTTTTGATTTAAGCTAAAATCGGGATGTTACAACACAACCATAGGGCAAGCCGTGTGTCACACACGGCCTAGACACACTCCCGTGTGTCTACCTGTGTGGACAAAATCAAGACTATTTACCAAGCCATTTTGTCACCCTTTAATGCACACACCTACATAACAAAACATAACACTAATCCAAGCAATTATTTCAACCAATTTAGCCACAATCAAGACATCCACGCATCATTCACATACTATCATTTACCACATACAAACATAACATACTTATCAAATTAAACCATGCAATTTTCCACATCTATGAAGACATCATCATATGCATATATACTTAAACCAATATTAGCCAAATTCAATGGCCATTTACAAAACAAATTATCAACCAACAAAAGCCAACACATTTGGCCAAATCAATTATGACACATAACAAAATGACCAAGCCCTATACATGCCATAACTCAAAATGTTAAATTCTTTAGTACCCGAAATAATATGTTGATAGTGTGATGGAGCCTCCGACGATCCCCAAATCCGAGCTATCTTGGCAACACTATAAGACAAAGGAAAAGAAAAAGAGTAAGTTATATAGCTTAGTAAGTTCCCATGCAAATAATAGGCATCATAAACACACATTTAACATACAATTAACATGATGATAATTGGCATAAATATTATTAAGATCTAAAAATCATAACTTAATCATAACCTTACTTAGGGTTCATCACATAACGAGCTCATTTCGTATGAGTTTTACTTACATACCTGAGTCATCTCGAAATAGATTTACACACAATTCATCTTTGACGTACTCATTAAATTATCCGTTGAACCACTTGGAATACTAAAAGACACTCGGGAGTTTTGTACACACAGTACCATACAAATTCCATATCCTAGATATGGTCTTATATGGAATCTTGTATCGATGCCAATAGCCCAGCTATGGTCTTACACGAAGTCTCACATCGATGCCATATCCCAGATATGGTCTTACACAAAATCTCATATTGATGCCATATCCCAGATATGGTCTTACATATAGTCTTAGTAACCCTAATGTCATGACATTTGTATCCTATCAATTCCTAAGGTTCAACCGAGATTTCACTCTTGTCGTAACTTTATCGAACATGTTCAATGGTCAGTCATAATTTATACAATATTAAAGTATTTAAAACATAATTAAAACATTGCATTATTTACATAAGAACTTACCTTGGTACAAAAATAGTAGAAATAGGACCTAATCATCAAACACCTTATTTTTCCCCCCGATCTAGGTCCGAACCTCGTTTCTTTTTATCTATAATAGAAAATTTAACTCACTTATTATTCAAAATATTCAATTAATCCCAAAAATCACATTATGACAAAATTATATTTTTGCCCCTAAACTTTGACATTTTTACACTTTGGTCCCTAGGCTCATAAATTGAAATAGATTCAACTTCTTCATTACCCAAGCCTAGCCGAACACTAATGGTGCTCATAACAGCCCACATTTTTCATTTAATCACACTTTTACTACCCATTTTATGACTTTTTACAAATAGTTCCTTTTTAACATTTTCATCAAAAAACACCTAGCAAAAGTTGTTTATCTTACATCTAACAGACATTTTCTACCATTAGACATCAAAATGCAGAAATATTCTTCATGGTTAAAATTTTATACTTTTATTTTCTTTCAAATTAGTCCTTGAAATAACTAGATTATGTTACAAGGATCTCAAAAACATAAAAATCATTAAAAACGGGGTTAGAACGGACCTACAATCGAGCTTGGAAGATGAACAAACCCTAGATATGGTTCCCCCTTGAGAATTTCAGCCATGGGAGGAAGATGGACAAAAATTGGCTTTTAATTTGAATTTTCAATTCATTTATTCGTCAAATGACCAAAATGCCCCTAATTTAAAACATGAAATTTCTCTTAACTCACGTCTATTTTTGTCCAACTTAATGTAGAATGGTCTAATTACCATATAAGTACCTTCAATTTAAAATTTCATAACAATTAGACACCTCTAGCATGTAGAACTCAACTTTTGCACTCTTTACAATTTAGTCCTTTTTGCTAAATTGAGTGCTCAAATGTCAAAATTTTCGAATGAAATTTTCACGAAATAATTCCATAAAACTGTAGACCATCAAAATATGATAAAAACAAGTTTTACTACATCAGATTTGTTGTCTCGAAACCATTGTTCTGACTATGCCCAAAATTGGACTGTTACAGATCCGACCCTTCACATGTTATTTCTCTAATAGAGGTAGAGATTCAGCCATATATGACTTATAGTGAAAAACCAATTAAAATCTTAGCTCAAGAAATGAAAGACTTAAGAAATAAAAAGGTAGCTTTAGTAAACGTTCTTTGGCAATGACATGGTATTGAGGAAGCCACCTAGGAATCAGAGGATACTATGAGGAAGCAATACCCAAAGCTTTTTACTGGTAAGATTTTCGAGGATGAAAATCCCTAAAGGGGGAGAGTTGTAACAATCCATTTTCAGTGAAATCAGAACAGTAGTTTTAGGACCACAAATCCGACCCAAAAATAAGGTTTATTTTTATTTTATTATATGGTCCGTATTATAATAGGCACATCGTGTGAAAATTTTGATACGAAAATTTTATCGATTAAGTGTTTAATTACGAGAAAAACTAAATCGCATAAAATGCGAAAGTTAAATTCTAGTAGCTATAAGGGTTAAATAGCTATGGAATTCAAATCTAGAGGTCCTTATATGGTAATTATACCATTAAAAAGAGTATGTAGATTTTTCATGGTGACTCATCCATGGAAATATAGAAAAAGAGTAAGGACTAAATTGGAAATAACAAAATGTTTACTTAATTAAAAAGATGATAAAAGAAATCATCTTATTTTTATGTCATCTTCAACCTAAAACACATGGAAACCCTAGGTGATAGAAAAGAAACTTTCAAGGCCTGACTAGGTAAGTTTTCTTGTCCCGTTTTTAGCAATTTTGATATTTTTGAAACCTAGAGAGCTTAATCTCTCTATTTGAGGGATTAATTTGAAAATTTATCAGGGTATGAAAATGGGTCATGGATGTATATATTGGAAACTAGAAATTTATGGTAGAAAATGAAAGATTACTAATAGATAAACAACTTTTACAAAGTGATTTTTGATGAAAACATGATTTAAGGATTAGAATGTACAGTTGTAAAATTTGATGAAAAATTTTGAATTTTTATGAGTACATGTGCTGTAAATTTTGTAATGGGGCTTTGGTTAGGCTTGGAATAGGGAGTAATTTGCACAAGTTTCATTTGCCGGGCCTAGTGACAAAATCAGAATTTATGGAAAAGTTAGGGGCAGAATGGTAATTTTGCCTAGGACGTAAATTGAGTCCATTTAAATATTAAATGTATAAAATTGATAGTTAAATTCATTTATATAGATCTGGACAACAATAATTCGAGGTTAGATAGAGGAAAAAAAGGTTTCGGATTAGTAGATTTCTAACGCAAACAAGTGTCGAGGTAAGTTCATGTAACTTAATCGAGCATGTAATTATGTTAATTAAATGTTGTATTTGTATGTAATGTGATTTATATTGATATGCTTTACTTGTATACTATGATGGAAAATTTGATACATGCTTGAAAAGGTGATAAAGGGTTAAGTCTCGATTGAATGTTGAATTCTGATGATATTATGCTCTTTCCCGAAACTAATAAAGTCCTGCATTTGTTGCGAACGGGATTTAGCTAGGACGAGTAATCCCATTGACCTTGTTATAGAAAGGATCTAGCCCAAATGGGTAATCCCGATATAATACCTCTCGAGCATACGTTATGATTAGGGTTTAGCCTGGACTGGTAATCCTAATCCAGCTCCTCTGAGCTTACGTTATATAAAGGATTTAGCCTAGACTAGTAATCTGTTATACGATATGTGGCTTGAGAGAGTGTTTCTTAGTTAAGTGCCCTAATGGGTGACCTTGAATAAGAAATTGACAGATTGTTGAATCGTACACTTCGAGTGTACTACTTGTGCATCCATTGGAATTCAATGATTCAACGGACAAAAAAACCTTGACATGGCATGAAAATCTTGAGATGAAATCGTAATAACTTGAAAGAACATTGCTTGATAAGCTCATCTATGTTACTTGATTGATATGAATATTTTGGTGACTAACATGTTTGATTGAATGTATGTAATTAAGAAATTTAGCCAAATGGGTGGAAACATAGCATTGTATGCTTAGATTTAATAAACAGGATTGGTATGTTTAGTTTTTGTTATACAAACTTACTAAGCATGTAATGCTTACTCCGTTTATTTTTTTCCTATTTTATAGTGCTAAGAAGCTCGTGAAGGTTGGAAGATCACTGGAGCATCGTCACACTATCAACTAGTCATTTTGGGTATACTTAGTAAAATCATTTTGGTATAATGACATGTATAGGACAACTTGGCCAATAGTGGCTTAAAATGTTATTTTGTAACCTAGCCATTAGCATGGCTAGTAAAGGTTCATTTTGGTATGACTAAGTAGATTGTTATGATATATATATACATGTGTTATGTTAAGAATATGTGACCAATGTTGTGAATGCCTAAGTTAAACTAAGGTAAGGTTGTAATCATGTATGCTTGTAGTGATATGCCTTGTGAATGATGAAATTTGCTTAAGTTGAATGCTTGGATTGGTTGGTATTGGATGTGTGTTTCAAGTGCAGGTCTTGGGTGAAATTTTGGGTGAAAAATGAAGCTAGAACTGACTTCATTTTTTCCACATGGGCTGTAACACCCCTTACCCGTGTTCTATGCCGGAACAGGGTACGAGACATTTCCGAAACATAACACATGCAATCATACAAAACCATGACATAAATTTTGCATCCAAATTAAAACAATACAATTTTCATAGTCATGCCCCTAATATGGACTTACGAGGTCCAAATCATACTTTGGAAACGGTCAGGGACAAACCGAGAACTTTGGAGAACATTGGAAAATTTCTTGAAATTAGGGGCACACACTTGTGCCCATGGCCATGTCCCTCACATGACCATTCACATGTCACAATTTCCATACTTAATCATTACACACTCATAAAACAAAATCATGCATTGTCATTGTGACAACCCGAATTAGGGCCTAATCAGAATAGTGGTTTTGTGACCACAAATCCGAGATAGAAATAATTGTTTTATAATTATTTTGGGGTTTATGATATGATTGCATGATTGTGTGAAAATTTCGTGATGAAATTCTATGCCTAAAGTGCTTAAATTGAAAATAGGGATTAAATCGAATAAGTTGCAAAATTTACATTTTAGAAGTTTTTAGTATGAAATTGCTTTAAAACATAAATTAGGAGGTCTTAAATAGCAATTTGACCAATTTTAAGTTCATGGACAAAATTAGGACATGGAAGGAATTTTTGAAAGTTTAGTAAGGAGGGCATTTTGGTCATTTGTATATTAAATGAAATAAAATGGGAAAAATAACACAAAATTTGTTATCATCTTCATTAGTTGCTGCCGAAAATTGCTCTCCTCCATAGCTAGGGTTTCTTCAACTTTGAAGCTCCATAGTAAGTGATTTCAAGCCCCGTTTTTAATGTTCTTTACGTTTTTGGATTCGGTAGCTTTCGATTAAGCTTATGTTAACAATAATTCAACCTAGGGTTCATATTTGGAAAAATACCCATAGGTGAAATTTGTGTATTTTGATGTTTTATGATAGAATATGAGGTTTTAAATTATGTTAGACAACTTGTGCTACTCGGTTTTAAGTGAAAACGAGTAAAAGCAGCATAACTCGGTAAAGATACCTATTGTTCACAACTATGTGTTAGAGTGAGAATTTGATGTGGTCATAGAAGATAAAAATGTTCAGCATGTCATAAAACATAAGAATAAGGGCTGAAATTAAATTTCCGAGCTTAAGGGCAAAATTGTAATTTTGTAAAAGTTAGGGGCAAAAATGTAATTTTTCCATAATGTGATCTTTGGATTGAAATAAATAGTATGAGTGCTAAATGAGCTAAATGTGTTGTTATAGATCAAGAGAAGGCGTGGAATTGACCTCGAGCGAGGGAAGGAAAAAGTTTTGGACTAAATCGCAAAATTTCCACATTTTGCAGAGGTAAGTTTGTATGTAAATATTATATTATTTTCATTTACATTCCTATATATTTCAGCCTATTATATGAATATACTAGCTGATGTTAAAATATAAATCGACTATTGGAAGAATAGAAATAAATAATAGAGAGGATCCCGATTGAACATTCGGAGAGATCGAATAAAATAGAGGAGCGTAGCTAGGTCAAATGTATGATGCTGAGTGCACATCATGTGTACAAGAAAGCTACGAAATACAATGTAGTAGCTAGGTCACATGTGTGATACGGGATGTATCCCATGTAGACAAGAGAGCTACGTAAGAGATAAATGTAGCTAGGTCACATGTGTGATACGGGATGTATCCCATGTAGACAAGAGAGCTACGTAATAGATAAATGTAGCTAGGTCGCATGCGTGATTCCAAGTGAAGGACACCATGTAGACAAGAAAGCTACGAGACAAATCGGCTAGGTCGCATGAGTGGTATTAAGTGTTCACCATGTGTACAAGAGAGCCGAACTAAATGAAGTATGATGGTGAAATTTGTGTGCTAAAACCATTAAATATCGAGGATTGATCCGAATTGTTCAACGGGATGGTTTTGTGGTGACGTTGTGGTTATGGACCTATACTTGTGATGAATGAATTGTGGTGAAAATGATTTGTGGCATATCTATATATGTAAGATAAAATGAGGTTAGCATAAAGAATGTGTGAAAGAGTGAAATTAGCATTAAAACTGTTTTGGATGGTAGCAGTGATGTGATTTTGAAAAATCACCAAAAATAGGAGGAACATAATTAGAGGTTGAATGAGATGTGCAATTAAATTTTAATGAGTCTACTTTCATATAAAAGAATCAGAACAAGCAAAGGAATTTTATATTTTGAGATAATTACAATTGTGTGTGACTTGCTCAGGATGAATGTGTGATCCCCTATTTCAACTTTGAAAAATCATTAAAAATTGTACAAAGAAAATTAAGAAATATAGTTTACATGCCTAAATTCCTCATTAAGTCTAGTTTTAAATGAAACAAATTTCAGGGTTATCTGAATTGTGTACTGAGAGAAATTCAATTCGTAGTGAACAGAGGTTAGACTAGTTGAGCTGTGTAACAGGGGAAGCTTTAACTAATAAACTGTACTAATCGGCTGAACCAAAAATTCTAGAAAAAAATTAGCAAAAATATTTATGAGTCTAGATTCAGGAAAATTTTACGGATTTGAAATTTGAGTTTTTCAACTCGAGTTATGATTTATTTAGTGAACATGACGCGGGGGGGACAGCTTGATCAAATTGGGATAAACAATAAAAGTTAAAAAAATATTATATAATTGAGTTATGTTGTAAACATGTTAGATTTCTTATTTGTTATTTATATACTTACTTACTAAGCTATATGCTTATCTTCTTTTCTTTTTTTCTTGTCTTATAGAGTTACTAAGCCAGATCGGGAATTGAAGATCGTCGGAGACCCATCCACACTATCAATACTTTTTGGTACATTGTAAACACTATTTTGAAATATGGCATGTATAGCAGACTTGGTTATTTTGTTACATGTCATAAATGTCTAGGTTTAAATTACTACTTATAGTATCAAGCTAATCATTTTGTATGAAACCTTTGGAATTAGTTTGTATTGTTAATAGCAGATGTTATAATGATCAAATTGCACGCTATATTTTTGTTGGGTTTTACTTAATAGTATTTACTATGATTTGTTAATACCTCGTACCCTGTTCCGGCTACGGATACGGGTAAGGGGTGTTACAGTCATACTCTATAACTTGAACAATATTAACCAACATCAATGGTCATATACAAAATAAGCTATCAAATATTAAAGGCCAAGACTTTAGGCCAAATCAATTATGACATATAACAAAATAACCAAGTCCTTTATACATGCCATAATCCCAAAATATTATTTTCAGAATACCAAAAGAGTGTTGATAGTGTGGATGGATCTTTGATGATCACCGAATCCCGAGCTAGCTTGGTGACACTATAAGACAAGGGAAAGAAAAGAGAGTAAGCATATAGCTTAGTAAGTAAGTACGTAAATAATAAACAATATTTAACAAGTTGTTTATTCGAGTCACAATCACTAAATTATTTATTTCTAGAGCTATAGAACTTCGAATTCAAATCTGCAAATTTTCCCTAAAACTAGACTCACTTATATTTTTACAATTAAATTTTCAGAATTTTTGGTTTAGCCAAGAAGTACAGTTTATTCTTTAAAGTCACCCTATTTTGCTATTTGACATTTCTGACCCCTTTGCACTAAAAATTAATTATTTATTTGTATAAGGTTCAGATAATGTTTTTGTTTGTTTCTTTCTAAAATAGACTCATTAAGTATTTTAAGAATATAAATTATGACCCATAATTATATTTTTACAATTTTTAATGATTTTTCCAAGTCAGAATAGGGGATTCCAAAATCATTCTGACCCTATCTCACAAAAATTCAAATATCACAGAATACAAAATTCTTTTGCTTTCACCGTTTCTTTTATTGAAAATAGACTCAATAAGATTTTATTTCACATCTTATTCAACTTCTAATTCGATTTCCACCATTTTTGGTGATTTTTCAAAGTCACACAACTGTTGCTGTCCAAAACTGTTTTGTTACAAATTTCACTCTTACATAATCTCACTTACTCCATTCCATCTTTCCGAAAGTTCACTCAACTATCGAGTACATAACTATCGAGTACATAATCTCACACACATATATCTGCACTTATTCATCACATAGTCATATTCAATTACACTATTCATTACATGATCACATGTATTTTCACTTAGTCAATTTCTCGTTGAACTCATCGGAATAATAACAGATACTCGGTGGCCTGCACTGTTGAAACGCCGATGCCTCCAAGGCGCAGCGGAAAAATAAAATAATTAAAAACATTCCGGCGATCCAAACCATGGATCCATGTGTAAGGAACGTATCGGGGTGATAAAAGGTTTCGAAATTACCGAAACTTCAATCTGAGTAGACAACGACGCCTAGGCAACGGGAATCTTGAACCACTATCAAACCAAGCCGCAAACTTTCTGATGTCAGCCTCTACGTAGTCCACCCAGTTGATAATGAACAGTAAAAAATCTCAGAAACTATTTCAGTGATTTTTATGCTTGACGGCTGCTAGACCCTTTAGCATAGTTTCGGGCTTATTTATATATTATCTCTTTAGGGTTTTTACCCTTGCCATATATAACACCCTTTTAATTGGTATATTTTTTTTAATGAATATTAATTCATTAAAATTAATCTGAACATAATAGTCATCATTAAAATAAATATAATAATGTTTAACCGAAAATTATAATTACATTAATTATAATAAAGATTTCAGTAAACTATATTTATTTAAACTTATTTACGAACCAAATTCATATACTAATGAAATTATGTTCTGATTATGTGTACAACATCCTTGTACGTATAGTATGTTCAATAATTTGATTGCCCAATTAAATTAATTCTATAATTAATTTAATTCATCTGACAATCAGAATACAATACCAATTATGTTTTACTCCGTTCATTGGAATCATAAGGTGTGACCCTATAGGTTCTTGTAACGTTAGCAGTAATATTAGAACGATTCTAATGTTACAAACAATAAGTGGCATCTAGCAATGCATCATTGCTACCTAAGTTACGAGAAGTCATGATTCAACATAACCTTTTGTGATTAACCTTTCATGCATTAATCCTTAAGTCCTATACCTTTGGAATGGATACAAGTCATGGAATAGTCACACTTGCATAGTCCATCCCATGTTTCTTGACACTTTAAGTGAACTATGATACACAAATAAGTATGACATCTCATGTCAACTTATTTGAGTACGGCCATGCATTTCTAGTCTCACTCAATCAAGTGGCCTAAGATATTACTCCCATTATGTAGGAGGGACTTATCCTATATTGATCAACCATATCCCTCTACATAGATTGTGGTATATCCAACATCAGTCTTTATAGAACAACCAGTTACGATGTTCGTTTGACTATATCAAAATATACAACTCACGATGTTGGGATAATGATGATCTCAGGTATGAGGATCATATACATATTAATCACTATGAGTAATGTTGTGACAATTACATAATAATCCAAGAAACATACTCATAGCGAGTCGGTCAATATGTTGTTCTCTAACACACATATTCATGCATTGATTTTGACACTCCATATCAATGACAACTCTTTATCATCAATCAACTACATGTTAGTCTTAATGCATTATTGTTGTCCTAGCCAACAATAATACTTGACTAAGGATCTTTTAAGAATAATCATATTATTCTCAGGACATTATTATAAAACAATTTATTTATGTACACAGAAAAGAAACTGAAATAATAATGGCAACGCCTTATATCAATAAACATGATAAATCAAGTATGTTATTACAACCATCTCGTGATTGATCTTTGGGCATACTCTTACATGCACATATTACCACCCTTGTAACCGAAGCTATTTGGTGCACATGGTAGCCTACACTTAGTACTAAAATTGTGACCAAAACCATCTCTTACACATAGTGGCCTCCACTTAGTACCACACATGTGATCGAAGCTATCGGGTACGCATAGTAGCCTGCACTTAGTACTACACATGCGACCTAACCATCTGGTACACGTAGTAGCCTACACTTAGTACTACACACGTGACCTAAAACCATCTTAAACACATAGTAGCCTACATATAGTACTACACATGTGTTCTTACAACGGATCATTCGTATATTTTCTATTCCGAAGGTCCAACCAGGAAATTCCTCACTTTTAAATATATTTTCTATTCCGAAGGTCCAACCGGGAAATTCCTCACTTTTAAACATTTTAATAAATTCATCCATAATCAACTTCAATTCATAACTTACATCAAGTGATCATTCAATATACAAACACATCTCATATAATAACAAAATATTATAACATAAGTAAAAACGATATATTATTTACATACAAACTTACCTCGGTGCAAAATATAGTAATTTTGCAATTTAGTCCACAATCTTTTCCTTTCCCCGATCAAGGTTGATTCCACGTCTTTCTTGATCTATAATAACACATTTGACTTATTCAATGCTTACATTATTCAAATCAGCCTAAAAACATCCTATGGCAAAAATTACAATTTTTCCCTTAAAGTTTCACAAAATTATGATTTTGCCCCTAGGCTCGAAAAATAGTTTTTATTCAATTTCCTTTCATTTTAGGCCTATTCGAACATTTTCATAACAATTGGACACCTCTAGCATGTAGAACTCAACTTTTGCACTTTTTACAATTTAGTCCTTTTGACTAAATTGAGTGTCCAAACATCAAAATTTTTTAACGAGATATTCATGAAATCATTTTGTGAAATTGTAGACCATAAAAATATAATAAAAAGAAATTTTCTTACGTGAGATTTGTGGTCCCAAAACCACTATTCCTATTAGGCCCAAAATTGAGATGTTAAACGGGTAGACACACGGGCGTGTGTCTAGACCGTGTGTGACACACGGCCTGGTAACATGGGCATGTGGTTAGGCCGTGTGTCCCCTACACCTTAATTTTGAGAAACAAAATGCTCAGAATTAAGCACATGGGCAGAGACACGGGTGTGTGTCTTAGTTGTGTGTGCGACACAGCCTAGAACACTAGCATGTGTCTTGGCCTTGTGAAACCTGTACCTAATTTCGAATTGAATTAATTGACCACATGGCCTAGCACACGGGCATGTGGCATGGCTATGTGTGCAAGTGAGAGAGTTACACGGGGTCGAACACGACCTCCAGTACAGGCGTGTCCCATGGTCACATTGGCATGTCCCTTGGATCACACGGGCGTGTGAGCCCTACACCTTTGAAAAAAATTTTAATTTCACAAAAAAATTTTTAGAGGTCCCAATTAAGTCTCGACTCGATTTTAAGGCTCGTATTGGGTCTCGAAGGTCCAATTAAGGGTCATGTTGAATGATCTCGGTTAATGAATAATAATTTACATAAATTATTTGTAAAATGTTCTGAATGTTCTGGCAATACTCTGTAACCCTGTTCCAGCGACGGATACAGGTTAGGGTTGTTACATTACTTGAATTGTGAATGAATGGTGAGTTTTACTTATTAACTATACGACTTTACTAAGCTTTATGGCTTACTCTATTTGCATTTTCGTGTTTTATAGTGAATATCGAAGCTAGCTCCGATTGGGAGTCATCGGAGATCTCATCACACTATCAAGCTATCACTTTGGTACTTTTGAAATTATGTATTTGGTTATATGACATGTATAGGAATTATGGTCATTTTGGTATATATTTTGGTAATGGACTTAGCCATTTGAGTTTGACTGTAAATGATAAAGGATTGTTATGTGTATAGCCTTGTGACTTGGCATATTTTGGTATAATTGGTGGTGTATATATTTGTGCAAATGGCCTTTTGTTGTGTGGTTGATATTTGCTATGTGATGCTTGTTATGAATTGGAGTTATGGATACCAAATGGTTGAAAATTTAGATTGGTATGCTTGTGGCTTTAGGTAAAATGGTGCATAATTGAATGTGACTATTTAAGTGATTTGAGACTGTGAATTTGGTATGAAATTGAATGACTATTTGTGATATTTGTGTGTCATATGGTTCATGGTATGGAATTAGCATGAATTAGGCTTGGTTGAGATTGGTTTGAATGTCTATTTATGCCATGTTATATGCTATTGGGTTTGTATAGGTGAATGAAGGTTTGGGTGAGAAATATGGCTTGGTAAATAGCCTATTTTTGCCCACAAGGGCAGAGACAAGGGTGTGTGTCTCAGTTGTGTGTGACACACGGTCAGGTGACACGGCTGTAACATCTTGAAATAAGGCCTAGTAGGAATAGTGCTTTTAGGACCACAAATCTAACATCAAAATATTTATTTTATGATTATTATGAGGTCTAGAATATAAGAATATGCTTGTGTTAAAGTTTCATGAAGAAATTCTTTGAGTAAAGTGTCCAATTGGAAATTAGAGACCAAATTGAAAAATTTCAAAACTTGGATTCTAGAAGCAATTTGTATGAAATTGCTTTAGATTATTAATAGAAGGTCTTAAAGAGCAATTTGCCCAATTTCTAAGTTTTTGGACAAAAATGGGCTTGTATGGATAAAATCTTAAGGAAAGGGCTTAAGGGTATTTTGGCCATTTGGCATTTTAATGAAATAAAATGGGAAAAAGAAGGCAAAAATCAGCCATTCTTCTTCCTTGTCCAGTCGAAATTCTCAAGTCTCCATAGCTAGGGTTTTCAACATTTTCAAGCTCAATAGTAAGTGCTCCCAAGCCCCGTTTTTAATGTTCTTCGTATTTTTGAAATCTCGGTAGCTTACTCTCTCAATTTCTACCCATATTTCATGCTAGGGTTCATGTTTAGAAATTTACCCATACATGAGTTACTTGTATTTTGATGGTTTATGGAGGAATATGAGAGTTGGATGTGTGTTAAACATATTTTCCTAGGTGATTTTCATGAAAAACCCTAAAAAGGACCTTTTTGCAAAAATAGTAAAAATGGGTAGAAAGATGAGAAATAATGGAAAATTTTGGGCTGCCATAAGAGGAAAGAACATTCGGCTAGGCTTGGGTAATGTAGAAATTGCATGCATTTCATTATACGAGCCTAGGGACTAAACCGTAAAAATGTGAAAGGTTAAGGGCAAAACGATCATATGGATCGGGGCTGAAATTTAGAATCAAAAAGTACAACGTGAGGTGTTAATGATTTATTTTTATTGTTATAAACCCCGAGGAACAAATTTCGGAGGTCAACCGAGGAAAACGAAAGGTTTCGGAATAACCGAAACACAATACCGAGACGAGTACCAGGAAAGTTCGGATAACTTAAAGTAACTCATAATATGTCTAATTGCATGATTTTATGAATGTATGATAATTGCATTTGATGATGGCATGAAAATACATGAAATGTATCTTTAATAAGGACATGTTAATAAATGTCCCGATAGAGGTTAAAAAAGAAATTCGATGGATAAACCATGGCTTACATGACTTGAGATCATGCATGTGTTGCAGAAAAGGATTTAGCCCGGACGGGTAATCCGTTGATTTCAAATATAGAAAGGATCTAGCCCGGACGGGTGTTCCTTGAATGATCGAGCCTCTCGAAGAATATGTGTGCATTAAGGATTTAGCCCGGACGGGTAATCTGATTAAGGTCTGGATTAGTCTGGACTGGTAATTTAGATCCAAGCTCATTAAAGGTGTTTGTCGCTATAAGGGATTTAGCCTAGACTGGTAATCCCGACATCACCTTATGAGTTTATGATACGGGGGATTTAGCCTGGACTGGTAATCCCGCCATAAAATGTGAGGTTCGCGGGACTGCATACCTGAAATGATCATTCTTATGAATTGACGGTAAATGGATAATCCATTGGGATTTCCTAGAAACTGAATGGGATTAATATGATGTATATAAATGAAATGATGAATGATGAGCTCATCTAAGACAAATTACATGGTGCATTATTATTGTGGCTAACTTATTGGTTGAGTGCATGTGATAGGGAAACCATTTCATTCTTGTGGGTTTAATTGCTTAATATTGTTGTATGCTAATTACTCGGTAAGTTTATTTCTAGTTATTTGAGCTACTAAGCATGTAAATGCTTACCCCTCTCTTTTCCCTGTCTTACAGAGCTCGAAGGCTCATAAAGATTGGATGACGGTTGGAGAGTCAACACACTATCAACTAGTCCAGCTTTGGTATATAGGCACTTTTATTTTGTTCAATGGCATGTATAGGCCTTTGGTTCATTTTGTGATATGTGTCATTTAAATTGCCCATATAAAGGCTTGTAAAAATTTGCATATCTTCTTGTATTTGGCCATGGGAATTGGCTTATTTTGAAGTGGGCTATGACCTACAAATTTATGCATGCTTATGTTTGCATGGGATGGCTTGGCCATCATTGGCAATGAGTTACAAAAAAAAAAAGCCAATCTTAAAAGTGTTAATGAGACATGGAATTCCTTAAATCAAAGGAAATAACCTAGCACTTGTTAAACCGATGATATGAGGTTTACATGCCATGAGGTTTATTAAGGTTATATGTAAGTGTATAATCTGGCCTATTTATGTATTAAGGTGACCTATAAGTGTGATTAGTTGATAGAGTGTAACAGCCTAATTTTTTAGTGGTGTCAAAACAGTGATTCGAGATCACTAAATCCGACAAGTAAGTAGGAAATATTATTAATTTAGTAATTATAAGTTAAATGTGAAGTTAGGAAAATTTTTGAAATAGTGAATAGTGTACTAAAAATAAATACTAAAATAATTAGAAAAAAAAAGGTATCGAGACCTTTGGAATTTTAAATCGAGCCATAAATATTTTTATAAATATTTATCGAGTGTTAATAAGTTAGTATTAAAGTTTCGTCAAGAAATTTTAAAGTTCTGATAGTTAATTGAACAAAAAGGACTAAATTGTATCAAATGCAAAATTTTGGAAAATGATTAAATAGCTTAAATGATAAAAGAAAGAGGGTTTAAAAGGCAAATAGACCCAAGGTCTATTTGGGCTGGACGGCAAGGGCATGAAATTAGCAAGAAAATAAGGAGAATTAAGGGCAAAATTGGAAATTTTCAAAATTTACTTGATAAAGTTAGGACTAAAGTGGAATTATCTAGATTTCTCTTTATTTTTCTGCATTCTCATCAGCAAAAACACCATGAAAGAGTTCCCTCAAGCTAGTTTTTCATATTTTTACTGCAAGTAAGTTCAATTCTTGATTATTTCTTGAAATTTTTGTGTTTTTGTGACTTTTACAACTAGGTCCACTTGTTGAATTCATTAGTTTTTGATTCTATGAAAGAAATTGAAAGTTGCTATGAATATGTGCTGGAAGTATATGATGATTTGGCATGGAATTAGAGCTTTAAATTGTTTATATGTTGATTTTATTGAAAGAATTGAATAGAAAGTGAATGTTTGGGACCTAAGTGTAAAAGAGTTTGAAGTTAGAGTTTTATGTAGAAATTCTGAATTTTAATAGTTATGAAATAACTTATAATGTATAGTAAAAGTATTAATTGAGAAAATTATCTTAATTTAGGGGTTAATTGAGCAAGGACTGAATTGTATGAATTGTGAAATTTGGGGCAAAATGGAAATTAACATTTTGCACTACAACTGTTTTGGACAGCAGCAGTAGTCTAACTTTGAAAAATCACCAAAAATTGTAGATATGGAATTAGAGGATGAATAAAATATGAAATTAAATCTTATTGAGTCTAGTTTCTTATAGAAGAAATTATGTAAGCAATGGAATTGTAAATCATGAGATATTATAAATTTTGTGAGACAAGGTCAGAATGATTTCGGGTTCCCCTGTTCTAACTTTGTAAAATCATAAAAAATTGGATAAAAATAATTATGGGATTAAAATTATATTTTTAGAATCCTGAATAAGTCTATTTTCAAGAGAAATAAACGGGAACATCATTCAAATCCTGTACAAGGAGATAATTAATTTTTAGTGAAGAAGGGTCGGAACTGTCAGACAGCAAAACAGGGGAGACTTCAATGAATAAACTGTATTAATTGGCCCAACCAAAAATTATGAAATTTTTATGGTAAGAAGATATATGAGTCTAGTTTTATGAAAAATTAACGGATCTTAATTTTGAGTTTCATAGCTTTAGATATAAATAATTTAGTGACTATGACACGGGTGGATAGCTTGAATATTCACATAAGTAATTAGTGAAAATTATGGATAAGGTTACTTACAAGTGTGTTATTTAAACCAAGGATGTGGATGGAGAGGAGGAGGAGGAAAAATATATGAATGACTCGTGTATAAATTGATCACATGCCCAATTATAATCAATAAGTGTTGGATTATAAATGATATAATGTTTTATTTGGAATATTTATTATGAAATTATGATTATCGTTATAATAGAAAAATTGAACTTGTGGGTTTATATGGCTAAATTTTAGTGATTATTTGTTAATTTTATGAATTTCATGATGTGTTATTTCATATGTATTGATGATAAAACCGTGAATAATGTAAAAGCATGAAAATTGAATAAATGATCAAATTGAGCATTTCAGTTCAGTGACAAGATGAATTGAAGGAAAAGACCATGGTTGGATCATGGCAACAAGTGATAAGTGATAGCTTCGACTACACTTATTTGATCAAGGACAAGTGAAAGTGATAAGTGATAGCTTCGACTACACTTATCTGATCAATGACAAATGAAAAGTGAAAAGTGGTAGTTTCGGCTACCTGATCAGTGAAAAGTGGTAACACGCTGCACGATCGATGAAAAGTGGTAGCTTACGCTACACGATCGATGAAAAATGGTAGCTCGGGCTACGATCGATGAATAGTGGTAGCGGCTACAATTGACAAGTGACAAGTGATTTCAGTATAAGACCATATCCGGGATATGGCATCGGTGTGATATATGCTATTGTATAAGACCATATACGGGATATGGCATCGGTGAATATGTGATTAAGTGTAAGACCATAGCTAGGCTATGGCATCGATATGTGATATGTGATTACGTGTAAGACCATAGCTGGGCTATGGTATCGATATATGAATATGTGTAAGACCATAGCTGGGCTATGGCATCATTATGTGAAGATGTGTAAGACCATAGTTGAACTATGGCATCAAGAAAACGAAGTACTCAATTTCGTAAGATGTTCACTAATTTGAAGAAGTTTGGTAAGTATTACATGGAATTATGTGATAAAAGGAAATACGAGTTGATGAGACATGAGCATAAAACTTGGTTGATGAATGAGTTCATTTGTGATTATATATTTCTACGCCTTGAGTGTATTATCCGTATGAATTGATATTCCAAATGAGTTAATGAGAAAACTTCTAGTATGAAATAATCTGAGTTCGAAACAAAATATCATGAAAACGTACTTGAAATACATTGGTATGTCTTGTATATGCTATTTGAATTCATAAATGTGGAAAGTAAATGTATGTGGAAATATAAGATGATGATATCTGTACATGGAATTTATTGATGAATTCGTACATCTAAATTTATATGATAGATTTTAGTGAACATTGAAATTGCGCTCAATAAGTGATTTGGCAATTTAAAATCGTGATTGGTAGGAAGAGTTAATGAATTGCATATTTATGAATTGTTACACGTATTTGTCTGAAATACGAGGAAGTGATGGTAATTGATACATGGAAATATGAAACTATGATATATATAAAAACATGGAATATGTTTGATAAATGTCTTCATTCATAATTATGGAATTTATGTACCTCATGTGTGCTATTTGCATAAAGATGATATCTTAAATACTTTGATGCAAAAAGCTTAAATATGAAATAGTATGAAATCGAAACAAATTGTTATGAAAATGTATTTAAATTATCTGTAAGTGTTTCGTACTTCTCGATAATGCCTCGTACTCTATTTCGACGACGGATACGGGTAGAGGGTGTTACATAGAGGGTGACCAAAGGCTTAGAAAATAGCCTTACAAGGTCCACACAGGTAGACACACAGGCATGTGTCAAGGCCGTGTGTGACACACGGAACTTCCCCATGGGCGTGTGCTATAGCCGTGCATTCCCTTCACTTAAAATTTTAAGTCAGTTTCGAGCACGGGCTAGACACACGGGTGTGTGTCTTGCGTGTGTCTTGGTCGTGTGTCTCTAAATACATACTGAAGTCATAAATAGAGAGTTACACGGGCTGAGGGCACGGGCGTGTCCCAAGCCACAGGGGCGTGTGCATTACCTCCACACGGGCGTGTGAGGCTTTACCTAGGAAAATCTTTATGAACTTTTGTAAGTTCTCGGTTTAATCCCGGATCATTCTCAATGTATGTTTAAGGTCTTGTAGGCCCATAATAGGGACATTATGATACAATTTGATCTATTTTATATTAGAATGAAATTTTATAATCCGTATTTCCTAAAAATGTTCAAGTTCATGTCTGGTGACGCCTCGTATCTAGTCCCAGTCTCGGGTACGGGTAAGGGACGTTATATTTTGTGGTATCAGAGCTACGGTATAGTCGATTTTAAGACTACTGTAGAGAGTATCAAGTTTCGCTATACATGCCATTATTCGAACGTTGATTGATGGATCCGAGGTCGTCACGGGTACTTTTTCTCTTTTTAATACATGTGTTGTTGCCTTGATGGATCCGAGGTCGACGGATTTATATATTTGTATGAGATTGGTGTCTAGTATGAACATACCCACTGAACCTACGGAATAGGCAAATTAGTTTTAGTTGATAAAGTCTGTAAGAATTGTCCTTTGACAATTCATGGCCAATGCTTTCCGGCTAACCTTATGTTGTTACCATTTGATGAGTTTGATGTAATACTTGGTATGGATTGGTTAGCCCTGCATGATGTAATTGTAAACTGTGGTAGAAAGTATATTGAATTGAAATGCCTAGATGGTGAGATTTTACGGGCTGATTCAAGAGAATTGGGTACGCCGCCGGTTGTAATCACAGCGATGGTTGCTCAGAGATATATGAGAAAAGGGTATGAAGCCTACCTTGCTTTTGTATTGAACACTAAGGAGACGGAGTTGAGGATTGAGTCTGTGCCAACAGTATGTGAATATCCAGATCTGTTCTCGGAAGAATTACCCTGGTTACCTCCTGAAAGAGAGATAGAGTTTAGTATTGAACTAATGCCAGGAACAACTCTCATTTCTATTGCTCCGTACCGAATGGCACCAACCGAGCTGAAAGAGTTAAAAGCACAGTTACAAGAGCTGACAGATAAAGGTTTTGCAAGGCCAATTTTTTCGCCTTAGGGTGCCCTCGTATTGTTTGTAAAGAAAAAAGATGGTTCAATGAGGCTATGTATAGATTATCGGCAACTGAACAAGCTGACTATCAAGAATAAGTATCCTTTGCTAAGGATCGATGATTTGTTCGACCAGTTGAGAGGAGCTACCATATTCTCTAAGATAGACCTGAGGTCCGGCTACTATCAGTTACGAGTTAAAGAATCGAATGTACCTAAAACAGCTTTCAGAACGAGGTACGACTACTATGAATTTCTTGTCATGCCGTTTGGGTTAACGAATACACTGACCATATTCATGGACCTAATGAATAGGATCTTTCAGCCATATTTGGATAAGTTTTTCGTTGCGTTTATTGACGACATTTTGATTTATTCCAAAGATGAGGCAGAGCATACGAAGTATCTGAGAACTATGTTGCAGACCTTACGAGAAAAATGACTGTATGTTAAGTTTAGCAAGAGTGAGTTTTGGCTCCAAGAAGTTGGATTTTTTGGTCATATTGTTTTGGGTGAAGGTATCCGAGTTGATCCAAGTAAGATCTCTGTTATTGTTGAATGGAAACCGCCTAAAAATGTAACCGAGGTTAGAAGCTTCTCGGGTTTAGCCGATTACTACTGAAGATTTGTGAAAAGATTCTCCATGATAGTGACTCCAATGACGAGGTTGCTATAGAAAGATGTTAAGTTTGAATGGACAGAAAAGTGTCAGCAGAGTTTCGAGAGGTTAAAGGCATTATTGACTGAAGCTCCTGTTTTAGTGTTACCTGAGCCGGGAAAAGAGTTTGTGGTCTTCAGTGATGAATCCTTGAATGGACTGGGTTGTGTACTTATGCAAGATGGCAAGGTGATAGCCTATGCTTCACGGCAGTTGAAGCCACACGAGAAGAACTATCCGACGCATGAATTAAAGCTTGCCGCCATTATTTTTGTCTTAAAAATTTAGAGGCATTATTTATATGGTGAAACTTGTTGTATATTCACAGACCAAAAGAGTTTGAAGTATTTGATGACTAAAAAAGAATTGAATATGAGACAGTAGAGATGGTTAGAATTAATTAAAGATTATGAACTGATCATTAACTATCACCCGGGAAAGGCGAATATGGTCGCTGATGCGTTAAGCAGAAAATCCTTGTTTGCACTGAGAGCCATGGATGCTCGATTAGCATTGCTTGATGATGGTTCAGTTTTGGCAGAGCTGAAGGCTAGGCCGACATTTCTGCAGGAAATTTTTTATGCTCAAACTAATGATAGTGACCTACAAGCTAAAAGAACTCAATATGAGTCGGGCATTGAATTAGATTTTCAGATCGGTCCTGATGGATGTTTGATGTTCAGAGATAAGGTTTGTGTAGCCAAAGATGATGAGCTTATTCAAAAAATCTTGCAAGAAGCACATGATAGTCATTTTTCTATTCATCCAGGAAGTACCAAGATGTACAATGATTTGAAGAAAATGTACAGGTGGAACGACATGAAAAGAGACATTTCCAAATTTGTATTGAAATGCCTGATATGTCAGCAAGTTAAAGCTGAACATCAAGTACCTTCAGGTTTGTTACAACCTGTGATGGTCCCCGAATGGAAGTGGGATAGAGTTACTATGGATTTCGTGACAAGATTGTCATTAACCCTGAAAAAGAAAGATGCCATATGGGTTGTGGTAGATAAGTTGACAAAGTCAGCTCATTTCATTCCGGTAAGAGAAGATTACTCTCTTGATAGATTGGTCGACTTGTATATATCTGAAATTGTGAGATTACACGGGGTACCACTGTTGGTTATTTCAGATAGAGACCCGAGATTCACTTTGAGATTTTGGAAGAAGTTACAAGAAGCCTTGGGTACAAAATTGAGTTTTAGTACGGCTTTTCCCCTGCAGACCGATGGTCAGTCTGAGCGGATGATTCAAATTCTTGAGAATATGTTGCGATGTTGCATCCTTGAATTTCAGGGTAACTGGGAAAAATACTTGCCATTGGTAGAATTTGCCTACAACAATAGTTTTCAAACGAGTTTGAAGATGGCGCCTTATGAGGCCTTGTATGGCAGGAAGTGCCGAACTTTATTTTATTGGACAGAACTTAAAGAGAGTTGGATCCACGGAGTTTATCTGATCAAGGAAACTGAAGAAAAGGTTAAAGTGATACGAGACTGTTTAAAAGCGGCATCGGATAGGCAGAAGTCATATGCTGATCTGAAAAGAAAAGAGATTGAGTTCCAAGTTAGAGATAGAGTATTCTTGAAAGTATCTTCATGGAAAAAGGTATTGAGATTTGGCCAGAAAGGCAAATTGAGTCCGCGATTTATCAGACCATACAAGATTGCTGAAAGAGTTGGACCATTAGCCTATCATTTGGCATTACCGCCCGAATTGGAAAAGATTCACAACGTGTTCCATGTATCTATCTTAAGGCGATATCGATCAAACCCCTCTCATGTGATTTCACTGGCAGAGATTGAGATTAGGCCGGATATAACTTATGGAGAGGAACCGGTCAAGATTCTGGCTCATCAGACTAAACAGTTGAGAAATAAAGATGTGGCATTAGTAAAGGTTTTATGGCATCGACATGGTGTGGAAGAGGCTACATGGGAGCCAAAAGAAACCATGAGAAGCCAATATCCGAACCTGTTTACTGGTAAGACTTTCGAGGACAAAAGTCCCTAAGGGGTGGAGAAATGAAATAGGGCCTAGTCAGAATAGTAGTTTTGGGACCACAAATCTGACATCAAAATATTTATTTTATGATTATTATGAGGTCTAGAATATGATAATATGCATGTGTTAAAGTTTCATGAAGAAATTCTTTGAGTAAGGTGTCCAATTGGAAATTAGGGACCAAATTGAATAAATTTTAAAGTTTGGATTCTAGAAGCAATTTGTATGAAATTGCTTTAGATTATTAATTATAAGGTCTTAAAGATCAATTTGCCCAATTTCTAAGTTTTTGGACAAAAATGAGCTTGTATGGATAAAATCTTACAGAAAGGTTAAGGGCATTTTGGTCATTTGGCATTTTAATGAAATAAAATGGGAAAAAGAAGGAAAAAATCAACCATTCTTCTTCCTTGTCCAGTCGAAATTCTCAAGTCTCCATAGCTAGGGTTTTCAACATTTTCAAGCTTAATAGTAAGTGCTCCCAAGCCCCGTTTTTAATGTTCTTCGTATTTTTAAAATCCATGTAGCTTACTCTCTCTATTTCTACCCATATTTCATGCTAGGGTTCATGTTTAGAAATTTACCCATACATAAGTTACTTGTATTTTGATGGTTTATGGAGGAATATGAGAGTTGGATGTGTGTTAAACATCTTTTCTTAGGTGATTTTCATGAAAAACCTCAAAAAGGACCTTTTTGCAAAAATAGTAAAAATGGGTAAAAAGATGAGAAATAATAGAAAAATGTGGGCTGCCATATGAGGAAAGAACATTCGGATAGGCTTGGGTAATGTAGAAATTGCATGCATTTCATTATACGAGTCTAGGGACTAAACTATAAAAATGTGAAAAGTTAGGGGCAAAACGGTCATATGGACCGGGGTGAAATTTAGACTAAAAAAGTACAATATGATGTGTTAATGATTTATTTTTATTGTTATAGACCCCGAGGAACAAATTTCGGAGGTCGACCGAGGAAAACGAAAGGTTTCGGAATAACCGAAACACAATACCGAGACAAGTACCAGGTAAGTTCGGATAACTTAAATTAAACTCCTAATATGCCTAATTGCATGATTTATGAACGTATGATAATTTCATTTGATGATGGAATGAAAATACATGAAATGTATCTTTAATAATGACATGTTAATAAATGTCTCGGTTGAGGTTAAAAAGGAAATTCGATGGATAAACCATGGCTTACATGACTTAAGATCCTGTGTAACACCCCAAACCCGGCCCAGAAGTTAGACCCGAATCTGGCGTGTCACACTGAAGTGTTTTTCGAAAACCATGTTTCCATTAGAAACCCTTCTTATTTAAAACATCGTACATTGAAAACTTCTTAATTTTATTTCCAAAATTCTTTTTTACTTTGCGGAAGCTAATTCTAAAAGTAGTCGATTTACGAAAACGTGATGTTTAAAAGTTAAGTCGTGAAAACGTAGTGTTTTGAAAACAGTTGTTGTTTTGGAAAACCATGTCCTACTTATTAGACATACTAAATAAACTTTCCAAATAAAAGGTTAAGGAAATAAAGAGGCCTTATTACAATCCAAATCAAAACCAAAGTGCTTAACTAAATAAACGAAATAGAAAAACATGTGCAGTTGTGTGGTCGTCTCCATGTCCCTCTACGACACTGATCCACCTAACGTTAGGGATTACCTGCACGGTTAATAAACGGGGTGAGTTTACGAAAACTCAGTGTGTAATCCCTTTACTAGAGTAACAGTTAGTATATAGAAATAAAAAGCGAAAAGCGGGCAGAGCAGGCTAGAGCCGTTAATAATAATGATGCAGTCGATTCAGAGCATACGTGTGCCAAAGCCTATCACAATATCATTTGGGTCACAGTCCATAACAGAATCAATTGAGCCCAGCCCAAACCAATAACAGAACAGAATGTGTGAATGCATGGATGCATGCTATCCCATCCTAATAATCCAACCGTTACACTTCAACTCTATCCCCCGGTACACATCATGTGGGGATATAAATATCAACCTACCCATCCGATACACATCAATGGTAGCCCGATTGCAATACTACCTTCATTACAGCAAAGCTGCTAATCATATATTGGGCTTAAAAAGCCTTCAGTAGCGGTATTATAATTGGCACAAAGCCATTGATAATTGTATTATGTTTGGCACATAGCCATCAGCGATGGTAATATAATCAGCATACAACCTTGGGTAAATATGATCCACATAGAGTCATTCATAAGTATGTTAGGCACATAGCCACAGGTAAATACAATTAGCACAAAGTCATAATCAAGATGGCACAAAGCCATATTTAGGTTGGCATAGAGCCATAATCAGAATAGTTGGCTTTAAGCCATCAGTAGCTGTATTATGTTAGGCACATAGCCATTAGCGATGGTAATACAGTCAGCACATAGCCTCGGGTAAATATGATTGACACAGAGTCATCAATAATCATATATTGGGCTTAAAAGCCACCGGTGGATCCACGATCGTCAAGCAACCATGCGATCTTCAATTTCTTCCTCCGTTTTACAATTCCAACCCCATACAATATGTTGTGTATGTCATGCTCAATCATCACACGTGTATGCAAAATGGTCATGCTCAGTAACAATCATTTAAACATATATTAAAAACATATCAGTTTTACAACCACTGTAAAGTCAGTTAAAACACAATCATACAATCATAGTCAATCAGTCAAATTCATAGTCCAAGTCAGTCATTTACCCACAAGGGCAACACAGTCATTTTACCCTATAGGGGTATTTTAGTAATTTTACACTACAAGGGTAATCTGATAATTTTACAAACTAGGGGTATTTCAATAATTTTACAAACTAACGGTATTTTGATAATTTTACAAATTAGGGGTATTTTAGTAATTTTACAAACCAGGGTATTTCGGTAATTTTACAAATTGGGGGTATTTCGGTAAGTTTACAAACTGAGAGTATTTTAGTAATTTTACAAATCGGGGATCTTAACGACCTAATAGAAGGTCCATCGTCGCCTCGAGCAACTTAAGTAACCTAAACAGACATATCGGTGCAAATGAGCCTAAGGCCCATTACTCGGCCCAAGTGGGCCCACACGCTAGTGTGGCCCATTTAGCTCAACTAATTCCTACCTAACAATTAGATTTACACAAGAGGGCCCACAGGCCCATTGGGCCCATTTGGCCAGTTAAGGCCCAGTACACGAGAACGCTCGTGGCGGTCTCTACAGTCTATCGCCCATGGTTTGTGGGTCAGTTACCACAGAGCGATCGCACGCTCGTGAAGCCTCAAATGCTGAAGTTTTGGCTTTTCAGCTTTTGCCGACTTCTAATAAAGAAGGGCGCGAATACACACCTGTTTATGAGAACGCGTCGAAGTCCACGATCACCAACCTTGGCATATCCTGCATTGAGTCTTCCTCCCAACTCATCTGGTTCGCTCTATTTAAAGCCAGCTTCTCACCAATTCTCATGTTAGCTTCCCGATGTGGGATTACTTTCAATCATTAGGAAAATTCCTCATTCTTATGACCACTTCAACCACAGAGTTCCTGTCCAACTCCACCTCCCATACAGCTCAAATAGCAAAATAAATACTCCACTACGTATCCCAAGACTTGAACCTCAAACCTCACAGTTACACAACATGCCACCTTGCCACTCCACCACAGGCTCTTTCTGTGATAAAAACGTCCACAATTAACTTTAAGACATATGAGCTAGCGTCCAGATTCACTTAAGAGAAAAACCAAAATGAATTGTAAGAGCCAAGACTTGAACCGAGGCTCCCTTACAACCTTAATGACGCCACAACCACTAGACCACATGTTTCCTTGTGTCATTAATTTAACACAATAATTTAAAAGGCCATCCTCCAAGCATCCAGGGTTTTATTCACTTATTACCAAATTTTTTGCTAAAGCCCAAGTTTGAACCTAAGATTTCTCCAACACTTCTCAAAGCCATTAACCACCAAAGTAGACATTTAATTGTGTCATTTCCTTGCACAATTAAATACTTATATACAACCTCCTTATGGACCCAAACTCAAGGCCCAATACTTTTAAGCCCAAATTCGGGGCGTTATATCCTGCATGTGTTGCAGAAAAGGATTTAGCCCAGATGGGTAATCCGTTAATCTCAAATATAGAAAGGATCTAGCCCGAACGGGTGTTCATTGAATGATCGAGCCTCTTGAAGAATATGTGTGCATTAAGGATTTAGCCCGAACGGGTAATCCGATTAGGATCTAAATTTAGCCTGGACTGGCAATTCAGGTCCCAGCTCATTAAGGGTGTTTGTCACTATAAGGGATTTAGCCTGGACTGGTAATCCCGACATCACCTTATGAGTTTACGATATGAGAGATTTAGCCTAGACTAGTAATCCCGCCATAAAATGTGAGGTTCGCGGGACTGCATACCTGAAATGATCATTCTTATGAATTAATGGTAAATGGATAATCCACCGGGATTTCCTAGAAACTCAATGGGATTAATATGATGTATATAAATGAAATGATGAATGATGAGCTCATCTAAGACAAATTACATTGTGCATTATTATTATGGCTAACTTGTTGATTGAGTACATGTGATAGGAAAACCATTTCTTTCTTGTGGGTTTAATTGCTTAATATAGCTGTATGCTAATTACTCGATAAGTTTACTTCCAGTTATTCGAGCTTACTAAGCATGTAAATGCTTACCCCTCTCTTTTCCCTGTCCTACAGAGCTCGAGAACTCGTAAAGATTAGAAGATGATTAGAGAGTCAACACACTATCAACTAGTCCAGCTTTAGTATATAGGCACTTTTATTTTGTTCAATGGCATGTATAGGGCTTTGGTTCATTTTGTGATATGTGTCATTTGAATTGCCCATATGAAGGCTTGTAAAAATTTGCATATCTTCTTGTATTTGACCATGGGAATTGGCTTATTTTGAAGTGGGCTATGACCTACAAATTTATGCATGCTTATGTTTGCATGGGATGGCTTGACCATCATTGGCAATGAGTTGCAAAAAAAACTGAGCCAATCTTAAAAGTGTTAATGAGACATGGAATTCCTTAAATAAAAGGAAATAACCTAGCACGTGTTAAACTGATGATATGAGGTTTACATGCCATGAGGTTTATTAAGGTTATATGTAAGTGTATAATCTGGTCTATTTATGCATTAAGGTGACCTAAAGTGTGATTGGTTGATAGAGGGTGACCAAAGGCTTGGAAAATAGCCTTACAAGGTCCACACGGGTAGTCATACAGGCGTGTGTCTAGGCCGTGTGTGATACACGGAACTTCCCCATGAGTGTGTGCTATGGTCGTGCATCCCCTGCACTTAAAATTTTAAGTCAGTTTTGAGCACGGGCTAAACACACGGGCGTGTGTCTTGGCCGTGTGTCTCTAAATACATACTGAAGTCATAAACAGTGAGTTACACAGGCTGAGGGCACGGGCGTGTCCCAAGCCACACGGGTGTGTGCGTTGCCTCCACATGGGTGTGTGAGGCTTTACCTAGTCGTAAGTTCTCGATTTAATCCTAGATCATTCCCAATGTAAGTTTAGGGTCTCGTAGGCCCATAATAAGGACATTATGATGCAATTTGATCTATTTTATATTATAATGAAATTTTATAACCCGTAGTTCCTGAAAATGTTCAAGTTTATGTCTGGTGACGTCTCATATCCGGTCCCGGTCTCGGGTATGGGTGAGGGATGTTACAACAGCCGTGTGTCCCCTGGTGTTTAATTAGAAATCAAATCAGTATGCTCCACTAGGCCCAGCACACGGGCATGTGCCTTGGCCGTGTGGCATAAGTTAGTGTACCCTACAGGTTTGGCACGACCTAGCACATTGCCTACCACACGGGCGTGTGAGGCCATTTTGAAGGGTAGACGGGCTGGGCACACGGGCGTGTGGTTGGCCGTGTGACCCAAGTTAGAGAGCTACACGGGGTCAGACACGAGCTAGGACATGGCCATGTGATCCCATTTCGAATGTCCACACGGCCTGTGACACTAGCGTGCCTTTGGCCGTGTGAGACACACGGTAGGGCCATACAGGCGTGTGTCCCTGTATTTTGTAAAATTTTCTAAGTGTTCCAAAAATTTCCTGAGTTATCGGTTTAGTCTTAAATCACTTATAATGCATGATTTGGGCCTCGTAGGCTCATATTAGAGACAATGTAATTGATTATGAACGACTTGTATTTGAAATTGGTAATTGTATGAGAAATGTATGTTAGTTTGTGAAATAAGTCTGGTAATGCTCCGTAACCCTATTTCAGCGACGGATATAGGTTAGGGGTGTTACATTTATTGGTATAGGAACTACGGTTTAGTCGATTCTAGGACTAACATAGCGTATGTGAGAGTTTAGCTGTACATGCCATATATAACTTATGATAGTGTGATATCTCCTGATAGTTTAAACTGTGTTTTCATATAGTAATGGATCCCAATTGAGCAGTGGCTGATGATGTTAAGAGTAATGCGCTAGCCTTCGTTCATGGAGTAACGCAATCTGAATCGAGGCCGGTGTCTGGTAGTCAGGGAGGAGAGGCCAAAGAAGCCTTTTTCCAAATGATGAACGAGTGGCTCACTGAGTTTGTCCGAACAAATCTGACTGCTCAGTAACCTCCATCCCCACCTATTCCCTAACCGATCCCCGTAGCTCCTCAAGGTTTGGAACTTTTACATTTTAGTAAGCCGCCTGTGGATAAAATTTAAAAGTATGGGGTTGAAGAGTTTAGAGCTACAGTCGATGATGATCCTGAAAGAGCCGAGTTTTGGCTTGAGAATACTATTAGAGTATTTGATGAACTATCCTGCACACCAGTAGAATGTGTAAAATGTGCCGTATCACTTTTAAGAGACACAACGTATCAATGGAGGAATCCTTTAGTATCTGTGGTACCGAGACAACGAGTCACCTGGGAATTCTTTCAAACCAAATTTAGAAAGAAATACATAAGCTAACGGTTTATTGATCAAAAGCGAAAAGAGTTTCTGGAGCTGAAACAAGGTCGAAGTTTGTAACCGAGCACGAGAGAGAGTTTGTAAGACTTAGTAAATATGCTCGAGAATGTGTTTTCATTGAAGCAATTATGTGTAAACAATTTGAAGATGGGTTGAACAAAGATATCAAATTGCTAGTCGGGATTCTAGAGTTGAAAGAATTTGTGGTGTTAGTTGACCAAGCTTGTAAAGCCGAAGAACTTGGCAAAGAAAAGATAAAAGTTGATTTCGAAGCTAGAGATTCGAGAAAGAGATTGATGAATAAACCCTATCAATCCTCATCAAAGATATTTAGCGTTATTCTGATATTCACTGAGTTTGTTTAAGCTGACACACTCCATTCTAAACCATTGAAGATATTTAGCATTATGGTGTGAGCGGTGCGGTTCCAAGGAAGTTATCTAAGTTAGGATTAGTAAATTGAGTAGGCGGCATTATTATTCTTTTATATTATAAAAATAAAGGCAATGTGGCTAGAATGTTAGCTAGATATGCATATTATGTCTTTGATATTTTTATATGTTTATAGACTTTTAGGATTTGATGAATTTTTATCATTATTCTGCTGGTATTGATTTAGTTAGAATATTTGAGGTTGAGAAATTGATTTTGTAACACCCTATACTCAGCCAGATTGCCGAGCTCGAGTATTAAGATGCCACACCACCTCCACACATCACATGCAATCCAAATGGTCTTGTTATTAATAAATCATTCTTATTATAAAAAATTTGTGTAAATTTTATGTCCATCATGCATTAATCGGCATTAAAAAATGCTTAGCATACTTCAAAAAAGCTTACGTTATCTATTAAACATGTATTAGAGGCACTTAGCAAAATTCCAAAACAAGTTACGCAGGTATCGATACTGAAACAAAGGTATAGATATTTCTCTTATATGGTATCGTTACCAATTGGAAAATCAATACCAAAACAACATTTTGTTTCTCGTCTACAAATCAAACCCTAGAGTTTATCCGTACATTTATTAAAGTATGAATTATTTTACCCCAAGTATCGATACTCATAGTAAGGTATCAATACCAAATTACAACATTGACTTCCTGCACATCAAAATATCATAGAGGTATTGTTTTTAAAACCTGAATATCGATATCTTTGTTCCAGACCCAAAAATACAACATAACCAAGCATTTAATCCATCCCAACAAATGTCTATTCAACATGCTTCATTTATCTTATCAAACCAATGTCAAAACGATCAAAATAACAGTTCAAAACATCATAAACATGTCTAAGCAAGAATCAACATACCAAAGTCCAAGCCTATAATTCCTATGAACAATTAAGCAATGAAATATTCAAATCATCATGGAAATATCATGCAACATTTCTACCCCATTTCCTTTATTCCCCCAAAACATAAACAAATGAATAAACATCTACTAACAATGTAAAAGTTTCGCTTGGATCACTCCCTTGGAACCACACCGCTTAGACCAAAACGCTACTAATCTACAATGGTTAAAAGTAGTGGGTGAGCTTAACAAGCTTAGTGAATGATCAGAATAACTACCACGCAAACATGTCATCATGCATTTATCGAAATAGCCATATAGCACAATTACAACATTTTAACCTTAATGTCTTGTTACTTATTCATGCATTATCTATTAATTTCTTTACATAATAATCACATATCATTTAAGCATATATCACAATACTCAAAAACATATTTAAAGATAATTTGGAACTTGAGTTACGAAACATAAAAGTGGGCTCTATCACCACTCATTAAATACACGGATCTTTAACACATCAAAAGACTCATAGAGTCAAACATATCCCAAAAAGTGAAGCATATAGCTAACACTCTCCATCACACCAAACATGTCCCGTTGAATGGAACTTAGCTCACATTCCCTTATCTATCCAACATGTCTCAGGGCCTCAACGCCGAAATCACATAACACATATAGGTGAGTACTCACAATCCTATGGTATGCCAACTATATCCAACGGTATCAACGATCACAAGGCCAAAATATCTATTATTAACACACACATTTACTTACCATTCACTACACTTATTCATTGCAAATATCACATTATAAACACAACATTATCTTTGTCATTTAGCATGTATAACATGCCTACATTTTCACTTTAATAACAGTAATTATGAACATATAACACATGCATTAGCATCTCGTCTCAGTTCACATTTTGACAACCACACAAGCACATATTTCACAAATTAAATTAAGAGTACGAGAAAGGTTACACTTGGAATTTAGAGTAGGGGTTTAGGCTACTTCTAAATTCTCAATTAACGCAATGAATCATGTCTGCAAGCATTTATTCTAAACACTAACCAATTACACTTTCGTCAAAATGCCAAAAGCTCAAACTAGCCTTTCCTTAACTCGTAGATGGTCTTAATGAATCCGAAGCTTTAACATAACAAATCACACAACAACAAATTCAAAAATTAGCTAAGGACTTAACTCAAGCAATCAAAAACATAAGCCTAAGCTAAGTTCTCAAGTAACTAAAACCTTCAACATAGCAAACTCGAATTCCAATTATCTCGATCTACACTTAATCTTTTAGCCTAAAACAAATTACATTCATCTAATTATTCACCTACGACTAACTCTCAACCTTTAAGTTGTGCAAAACTACTCAATTACATTTAATTGAATAATAATCTAAAACAATTAAATTAATTTCTAAGTCATCTATTACTCGTTCAAGAAAATGCATTTACTACAGATAACAATTTATGCAATCTACTTTTCATACATTGTTTTTATCAATTCATCATAACGGTTCTTATTAGCAATCCATACATAGTTGTATTGAGTTTGTAGAGGGACTATTCAAGCATATACGGTTAGGGTAAAATAATTTGTAATTAAATTCTAACTCTTCATCTATTAATCATAAATTATTTAGTCATGGATTTAATACACTAAAAGTACCATGACTAGTCTCTCAATTATATACCATTACCAATGCAACTTAGATTTATACTTTTTTCCAATGGACCTTATCATTTGCGTGTTATCCTCATATATATTTTTTATCCCTTTAGGTTAAAATTCATTCATACAATTCAATCCAATTTTATTTCATGGTTACCATTGCATCTTCTAATATGGAAAAAATTATTGCTAACAAATAGTAATGATAATCATTCATCCCAAACAAATGATTAATGGCCATGTTTCTTGTTCATAATTCATGCAATGCTAGTGAAAGAATATAATTTTCTCTTTAGCTAAGTTATGAATTTCACTATTGTAAGTAAAGTCATGTCATACAAAAATACCAACTTTTGTTTATTCATTTTATTTTTCATACAAAAATCATTAATAACAACCACACAAAGATATAATAAATTAATTATAGAATTTTATTTATTTAATCAAATCAAAATTTACTAGTAAAATAATGAAATCATTGTAATAATGGCACAAAACCTTAACAAATTTATTCAATGGAAAAAACTATTGACAATTTTTTAACATACATGCTAAAGAAACATGATATGGTCCTAAGTGATAAAGTCCATCTTTAATGTATCCATGATAGAGTGGTTGCTTCATTTTGAGGTCCATAATCACAAATAAAGGGAAAATTCATTAGAGACTGATAAGCTATAAAAGTAACATATTTTAATCTTATTCCTAATGCGTTTTTGGATTATTAATTATGCAAACTAGTGAATTTGATGCTCCTAATCCTTTAAATTCATGTTTCTATACTTAGGAGAGCATTTGGGAGAGAAATGAGTAAAAAACGAGCCAAAATCAGACACATAGAGTTATTTTCAAAAGCCACACGGCCTGGGCATTTCCATACGGGATGGACACATGCCCATGTGCCAACCTGTGTCGATTTCGCATCCTACTTCCCAAATACGCGGAAAAACCCAATTTTTAGGCTTTCTGAGCATTCTAAAGTCTATAAATACTCATTAGAAGAAGACATAAAGGGGCAATAAGAGAAGATCAAAGAAAACACTCGAAGAACACTATCGGAATCAACTTGGAAGTGGATCTCCTTCAAGATCGAAGATCGTCTTTTAATTTCTTTTGAAGTTTTTATGAATTTCTTTATGTCTTTTGGTTATTCTAGCTTTGAGATGTTTTCATTCAGGATTATGAACTAATTCCCTAGATACCTAGAGAGGAAGAAACCTATGGTGAATCTTTTTATTTAATGTCTATTTTTACGCGATAAATACTTGATTCTTATTCTCAATTATGTATTCTTATTTTTTGTTTTAATATTTCCAGGATACTAATTCATGTTTAATATGCTTAATTCAGTGGAGCAAAAGTCCCTATTTAAGAGTAGATTTAGCATAATTGAGTGGAGTTGCATGCAATCCTAGATACAGGACGACATAAATCTACTGAATTAGAATGAAATCTAATAGAGGAATCCATAGATCGAGTTAATGAAATAATAGAGGTTTTAATTAGAAAGAGATTTCAATTAATCAACTTAGAGTTAGTTGTTCTTACTCTCGAAAGAGATATTAACATAATTTAGGGATTTCTATGAATGAAGGCATAAGTGAATAATTCGTTTAATTCAGATTCATAATAAAAGGTGAAATCTAGGTGGATTCTTTCCTGGGTATTGTCTATCTCATTGGTTAATATTCAATAATTTCTCTGTTGCATTCTTAGTTAAATTAGTTTAGTAAATTTAGATTAAAACATATCACCCCAAATTATTGGTTAAGTAATAGAAAAACAGTAATTACTAATACTTTTAGTCCTCGTGAATAAGATATTTTCTACTCACCATAGCTATTCTATTGTTCAACAGGTGCGCTCGCCTTTTTCGTATTTATAATTAGTTTAGTGATCATCAGAAACGAATTGGTGAACAAATAACAAGTTTGTATTAGATTTTGGAACACAAAGCATATTATCTAACAAAAATTTTTGAGAATTGTTAAAAATAATATTGAATACAATATGGGTGATGGGTAAGCTTTTATCATTGGTGAGATCCACTTCATTAACACCTAAATATTCAGAGTGAATGCTTAGGTTTTCTAGTTCAAAAGCCAAGTGATAGGTTGCTCTAGTTTCAGTTATCACGATTTGATAGGTGTAGTGAGAGATAAGGTGTAACTGGTTGTTGCTTTGGAGTTGTAATTGGTGTAGTTGTTGTAGTAAGACAACATTGTTTGGAGGTGCATCCTCAACCTTGTCAATTGTAACAAGTGAAGGTGGAAGGCTCAATATTGGGGAGAGTCGAGCGCCCACAACAAGAAGTAGATTGGTAGCCCTTACACCTATTTCCAAAACCTTTGCCTCTTGTGCCACCAACCATTTTTTGCAAAGTAGTATAGTACCAACAATGATGGAAGGAAAGAGTGAGCCTCTTAAAAATTTTAACTACATTTCTTCAAAAAGAAGTAACCCTAATAAATCAACGGAAATAGACGTTAACCTCGTTATTGAATATTGCGTGTGAAGGGTCTATAATTTAGGCTAAGATTTCACAATATATGATCATTCTTAGAGATGACAACATCTAGTGCAACAAGTAGGTCAAAAAGTCGATTGGTAAAATCTACGTAGGTGGTAATGGAGTCATTGTCTCGAGACAAAGCATAAAACGCATTTTTTTTAAAGTGCAAACTTCAGCTCAAGAATTTGAAGCATAAGTATTCTACAATTGAGGCTACATTTGGTGTATTCTCAAGTTCTTTGGGTGGAGGTTTGAAGCCGATGAATCAATTATTAGCCACGACGAAATGAAATAATTTGTCTTCCAAAGAAGGTAATTCGAGAGAGTGAGCTTTATTGCTATTTGATTGAGCATAATTGTTATTTGATTATGCAACTAAGTGAAATACGTGAGAGCTGAAAAATAAGAATGATGATTGAGAGACCATGAAGGCTCGGATAAGAAAAAAGTTTAAACCGTGTATGGCAAAATTGATACCATAAAGAAATGTACAATTGATTGTAAATCGCACACACGAATTTATTATCATTTCCAAAGTATATATAGTGGTTATAGGGATAAACTTGTTAAGTTGAAATTTAAAATATACAACAAAAATCCCTTTATATTGGGATGAAAAATTTGACTAAATTTGAATTTTAATTATGATTAGGATAGTGTTTAACTATTCTCCAACATAAACCCAAATTAAGCAGAGAAATCGGTTATGTTAAGTATCTGTCAGTGGTTCCTAAGGGTAAAGAGACAATAGTGTTTCCCTGGCATGTGATGTATGCTCGCTGGTCTCCACTGTTCTTTTTCTGACAGAGAAGTCTGCTGTTTTGTCTCTTAGTCATGCTTATATATTCTCTGATTTAAGATTTTTTCAATCTTCCCTTAAAACAGTTTATCAATTTTCTCCCTCCCAAACTCAAATTATGTCTACTTCGTCTTCGTCTTCGTCTATTTGGTCAGTTTCTTATAGAAAGCTTAAGTTCTTTTCTAGAATCCGTAGGTTTTTGCAATCCAAAGCCGTTAGGAAGGGATCATACGGGTCTTCGTCAACGTCCGATAATTCAAATAAGTTAAGAACAAAAGACAACAATGATAAAGATGAGGAAGATCATCAGCTAGTTATGGAGAAAGAAAGCGAGCTGGATGGTTCCGTGGTGGTACAAAAATCTGTGAAGAGGCTCCACTTTGGGAACTGGGAAGAGAAAGAGATGGCTGCTATAGCTATTGAGAAACTCGCTAAAGAAGACGTTAAGGCAAGGAAATTGATGGCAGAGCTTGGAGTTATACATATGCTTGTTTCCATGGTGGCTACTGAGGTAGTTGGTCGCCATCGAGTCGCTATTAAGGCGTTGATCCAGCTTGCTAATGGAACTTCTACGTAAGTTTTCCTATATTTTCACTTCATTTCTTGTATTTTGGGCTGAATTCATGGCATCCGATTTAATGGTATGTTAATATTATGTAAGACGCAGTGAGCTTTCAAATATTTAACATAATCATAAATGATTAAATGTTTATGAGGAGCTTCTTCTTGTTGTCTAAAGAAAAAGGTATTGAGTGGAGCCCGAATCAGTTGAGATTTTAAGGGCAGGGTTACCTCAAGTGGTAGGTCACTTAGCCCAATTTAAGTCGGCAGTTTTTGAGAAGGGAAATTAGGTCCCCAGATTCGCAGCTGCTTTGCTTTTGCTGAGATTAATAACATCATAAATTACCCTGGTTTTCAGCCTGAATAAACCTTTCTCATCCACCCTCCAGACTGTTTTTAAGTTATCGAGACTTGGTCATGTGCAGTTGAGCATTTAACTTTTTAAACATTAGTGGCACTGAAAATGAAATGAGATTTACAGATCAAGGCACGAGTTGGAACTTGCAAGCACTGATTATGTAATTAAGCAAATGATTTTTTATTTATACTATTGAAAATCCAGAGGCCGTAAGTTGTGCTGTCTGTCTACCATGATTTTCAACTACATAAAAAAGCTTTACAAAAATTAAACATACATATTCATATTGTTTTGTTTTAGGTCAAATTCTGCTATTAAATCTTCTATTATGTGCAAATTATATAATTTGATCAAATTTAATTTAAAATTTTATTTCTGAATAATTGATAGCATTTAAATCTATTTAGTTAATTTATGTTATTAGTCCTGTATTATATAAAAAATTATAGATTTAGTCCATGTTCTTCAATTAAATAATTGTTATTCACTATATTTTTTTTAATTTGATTAAATCTATTAATTAATTTTATTTGTGAGTAATATATGGAAATAACAAATTGATATAGCATTCCATATATAATATATTTGATGTATCTAATAGAAAAAATAATAGAACTTAAGTTAATAAATTTAACAGTTATCATTTTATCACGAATAAAATTTTTAAATTTTAAAAATATAAAATTTAAAAATAATTAAATTAAAATAAAAATATTAAACCCACAACTTATACAAATAATAGAAGAATTTCACCTTATTTTACTTGACTGGCTGGTCATTTCTCCTCCCACAAATTTTTATTTTCTATTTTCTATTTGGCGAGTCTTGTTCCACGCACTAATGGAGCACTTTTGGTTTATGATCTCTTCTGCCCATTAAATTGCTATTATTTCTTCTATTATTCAACTAAGGCTTAGATGTCATTGCTTGTCAAACCCTCAACTTAGATAAAAAGTTCAATCACTTTGTGCTTTGTTTCCCAACCCTATTTTTGTTTGTCTTTGCTTCAGAAACAAGGCTTTAATGCTAGAGGCTGGAATACTATCAAAATTACCAAAAGATATTAACGTTGTAGATGAACAAACAAGGCAGGAATTTGCAGAACTGTTATTATCCTTATCTTCTATATCAAATACGGATTTCTGTCCGAACAAGCCGGAGATCCTCCAGTTTCTGATTGGCATACTTGAGTCACCTTGTAGCTTTGAAACCAAGGAACTTTGTTTAGGTGTATTATATAACTTGTCTGCTGTGTTAGAGAATGCTGGAGCTTTAGTATCTAATGGAGTCGTCCACACGCTTTTGAACCTATCTTCTTCGTTCAAAGAACTTTCAGAGAAAGCGCTTGCAGCGTTAGGTCATTTGGTGGTGACATTAATGGGGAAAAAGGCAATGGAAGATAGTTCAATGGTACCGCAAAGCTTGATCGAGATTCTAACATGGGAGGATAAACCCAAATGCATAGAATTATCGGCTTACATTCTAATGATTTTAGCTCATCAAAGCTCGACTCAAAGGGATAAAATGTCAAAGGCAGGGATCGTTCCTGTACTCGTTGAAGTGTCCTTAATGGGAAGCCTTTTAGCTCAAAAGAGAGCAATGAAATTGTTGCAGTGGTTTAAAGATGAAAGGCAAGCAAAGATGGGACCTCATTCAGGACCACAGACAGGAAGGGTTCCATTAGGTTCACCATTGCATCCAAAGGAGGCTCAAGAAGGGAAGAAAATGATGAAAAATTTGGTGAAGCAAAGTCTTCATAAGAATATGGAAATGATTACTCGAAGAGCAAATGCTAGTGGTGGTGGTGTTGGTTCAGCTAATCTCAAATCATTAGTTTCTAAAAGCTTGACTTTCTAAGTTTTCTTTTTAGTCATCAAAATTTTGTTTTGGGAACGCAATTCTTTGAAAATGGAATGTAATTATGACACTATTTTGTAGATAGAGTTTTCATTAAATCGAAGTCATCAATGAAACAACTGATTAAAAGTTATTGAGCTATCTCTTTTTTAATATATGTACAAATAAGTTGAAAAAAAGTCACTTTTTATTTTCCGGAATCTTATCTTCATAATTTTTATCGCTAAAAATGTTGTTTATGTTGCTATAGTAGACACTAAAAAAATCAGCACAAGATGAATAATCCGATCAACAAGAGGATAATTCCTAAAGAAAGTAAATTATAAATGATCAGATCATTATAAAGGGACTAAATCCTAAAGAAATACATATATAGCGACCTTTCACAAAATATTACCTATTTCTGCTCTATTCTTTTTGGTACATTATTTCTGTTCTTCCCGAGTTTGGGGTTTGGACTAACTGAACAAGGGTTTAATCAGAATCTTGCCTTCTTCGATTTTTTCGTAGCTTTCGACGCTTAAGAGAAGTCTGTAAGTCTGTTAAAAAAGTAGAATTTTTATTCTTTTTTCTCTTTCATAGTTTAGTTAAGTTTTCTTTTGAAGTTCATGTCAAGTTTTCGTTCATAATTTAGTAAGAAGTCTCAGAGGTTGTTTGCGTTGATCATCTAAACTTTGTTTTGTTTTTAGTCATCTAATTATCTAACAGTTTACTGGTAAAAGGTATTTTTGCTTGTTGATCATCTGGGTTTTCCCTTTTTCTTTTAAATTTTCTGCTTCTGCATAATGATTATATGATTCTTTTTTTACATTTTTTCTTATTTCAGATTATGAAATTCTTTTTCTTTGGCTTAAGTTTGTTATTTATATATATATATATATATATATGTTCTCTGTTCTGGTTGTGAAGAAGACTTATTTCTATTGGATTTGGACATGGACAACTCAGCTTGTTTATTGCTTGTCTCAGTATATTCTGGGGTTAAATTTTGAAGTTGTGATGGTCAAATCTAGATTGATGCTTACAACTTTGAACAGTTGGGTTCACTCTTCCTCTTGAGTTCTTAAAATCTTTGAAGCAGTCCCTCTGTATTTGACTGTCTGTTAGGCTTTTACCTACTTGAGATACTTAAACTGGGAATAAAATAGATTTCACTGCCTGTAAAATTTTCGAAGCTCTACGGCCATTGGTTCCGTTCAGTTCTAGATGTTGCAACTCGAAGCAAAAACTTCCAATGCTTTTGACTGCTACACCACAATTTTGGGGACTTGTCTACATGTACATTTTTTGCTTTTGTGATTTCAGCCTGTTTTTGCTGAAATTTTATTTGCTTTCATGGACTTGAACTATGATCACAAGCATTGCTGGAAATATGATGTTGTAGCATGTTTCTGGGAAATTGAGTTTGGTCTAGACGTTCCTTGTTTGTACTTGGATGTCGAGTTTCACTAACATAAGTCTTGAACCAGGGTATTCTGCAGTTAATCTAACAGCCTAGTGGATTAAACCTATTTCTGTGTCTGGAAAGTGAGCTAAGTCATCCATGTTTCAATTTAATATGGATAGCAAATTTAAAGGCATAGTTTGGGTTGGTAACATTTATCAGAGGTTTGAAGCTTTGTGCTTGGAGATGGATGATATGGTCTGCCAGGTATTGTTTACCATTCATCCTTTTGCTCTTGTAAAGCTAGAATATGAACACTTTTACTGCTTCTATATGCGTAAATGAAGTTCGGTATTGGCGCCTTTATTTTCTGTATCTTAATGAAATTTTCCAATGCTTCTAATATCTCATTATTTTGATGTTAGGAAACATTCCAATCCGTTGGAGACCAGTTGCAGACTGTGGGAGCTAATGTTAGGCAATTCTGTACAGAACTAATGCAAGAAGTGCTCCCTTCATCTCCTACCAATTTGAAGGAAGAACTTTAACTTGTCTCTATTGCAAAATTCTGCTGTCACAGCCAATAAAGATTCAAACATAAGTGTTAATAAAGATTGCATTCAGAAAGAACTGATCCATGTCAAATATATTAAAAATATACATTTAGCTTCATCTTCAGGGCAAAGCACAGAGAATGAGAGTGGCTTGGCTCAAGCATGCAAGAATGAAGCTCATGACACTGATTCTACTCTAGATGACGCCTTATTAGAATCAAAGGGTAGGTATTCATTCTGCTGGTATGATATATCCATCTATCCTTTTTTTTTTTCTTTCTAAAATGGTCTCCGCACTAGATTAAAATAACCAGGTGCATTCGGTTGTGGAATCAAAGGATTAGTTAAAGTAATGAGATTAAATGATTTTGTTGCAGCTGTTCCGAAATTGGAACTAGAAACTGTTCCAGCTTCTGTTCCATCGCTTAATAAGGTGAAGCTTGAAGAAAGCTGCATTGTGGTGGACAGCAGTGAGCTTCATTCTCTTTCTAATGAATTACAAGAATGCCGATCATTCAAGGTAGGATACTCTCACCCTCCATCGTATATTTTGGTAAAAATTCAGGCGCCTCACGGATGTTTAGCTTGACATGTACAACCTCTTTCAGAAATGCTTAGTTGTCGTTTTGTGGGACAGGAGAAGTTTCAGGAGGCTTTTTCTTTGAAGACAAGGTTATGGAAGCCTGATGATGAGCAGCATCGAAACAGTGTTGAGCAATCCAGTGAAAGCAACAAATCTGAGTCACAAGAAATGGGATTTTCCAAATCGGATTGGGAGATTATTTAAATAAAGTTAAAATGGATTTTAGAATAAGAGAGGACATTTACATGGTTTGAAAAAATGGAGAGAACTAGGCAGTCTAGTAGGCATGATTTGATGGAGAGTTGTTGTCTAAATTGCAGTATTTCCTTGTATTAATCAGATAACATTAGTATTAATTTCATCTTTTAATTACAAACAAAGCATTAATCAACGTGCAAAAACTCATTGGTTGTCTCCTGTTCTAATCGCGTATCCACCAAATTCCATGAACGGTCCACAAAAGCTCGAAGGATTATATAATAAAAAATATATAATTTTTAAGTTTAATCTCCTTTTTGTTCACAAAAAATAGGAAATAAAATAAAATATAAAAGGTGTAAAGTTATTTACAGAAAAGAGAAAATATTGGAAATAGCGGGAATATGGCGGACACTTACAGTTTGATAGGAGCCTTTAAACCCTCTCCTCCTCTGCCTCCTTTTTTTCTCAAAACCCCAAAATTACCCCTCCATTTTCCATCTAAATCCATGGCTGCCCACTGTCATTGCTCCTCTAACCCTCGACCTTCCCAGCCCTCCTTACTCGTTTTCTCAGGTACTCTTTTCTCCTCGCTTTGATTGATAAATATTTCAAATTTTATTAAAAAGTCCTAACGTGGATTCGATTATGGTGGTTCTAGGGGGGACGGCATTTAATGGCGTTGTAGAAGAGCTTAAGAAGTTAACGGTTCGCGTTGCCCATGTTCTTCCTGTTTCTGATGATGGAGGGAGTACTGCCGAGATTGTTCGAGTTCTCGGTAAATATTTTACGCATTTCCAACGCGAAATATTATATCATTAGTTTATCAATTATCAGAAGACAACTCTCAGTTGACATGGGAAACTTTAGTTGTTGATGTTAAGTCTTGAAATAAACGAAAGAATTTTGCCTGCACTTGAATTGTTTAATCAGATGGCCTTTATTTTTATTAGATTGTGTTTTGGTTCTTATAATGATTTGGAAATTTCCTTTGATGTGAGAAAAAATAATGTCGCTGAGTTGATAATGTTTAGGTGGTCCTGCTGTTGGGGACATAAGGTCAAGATGTTTGAGATTGGCTGATGAAAGCACTTCCGAGGCTCTGGCTGTCCGAAGATTGCTTGGTCATCGTTTGCCTATAAATCCTCAGCAAGCCAAGTCGGAATGGTAGTGTTTTCCTCTGATAATTTTACTGTAACACTTTCATTTTAGCACATTTGATTAAGTCATTTAGATGGTCTTTTCTCTCTTGCTCAGCTAGTTTTGGTAACTTGATTGCTGCTATTCTTTTTCGTTCATGCTATTTTCAACTCCATTTTGTTGATTTCTTTTTTACTACTCTTTTACACGGACATCCATACATAAATAAATGCACTTATAAAGAGGCACTTGCAGGCAAAGCTGCTTAAGAGTCACAGGATGATTCCAATAGAACATTACTTTTTAAACTTCACTCTAAACCTACATATGGAAATTTCAGTACAAAATTGACAATTCTGTTTCTAGATTTATCTTATCCGGATTTCTTGTTACTTACAAATATATAGGTTACTCAGTGTTAGAATTAACTGTCAATTATCCACTTTTAACTCCTATTGTTTTGGATGTTTGCTTTCTGAAATTTTCCATTTACTTTCTAGGTGGTAAATATGGTGGGAGTATTAAGTAACAGTGTGGTGAGTTGAGAATTTGACAGGTATAAAATTTTGGAAGGAGAACATTCACTATGGGAAGGTGTATCAAAACCATACAGGGAAACTATTCGAGCATTTCTGGCTTACTTTCAGAATGAGGTTGGGTTATGTTGTATATTGTCAATATCTGATTTCATACCATTTTTTCTATTCTTCCTTTTATCAAACAGAAATGCTTTTTTTGCTGTCTTTGTCAGATACAAGGGACATTTCTCTATCAAATAGTACTTAACTGATAATCACTTTTTATGTGTCCTGTAATATGCTCCAAATCCAATTTTTATCACACAATGGTTGGAATGGAGATTAATATATGATATCCTTGAATACAGATTCTGAGAAGGCCTAATGAATCGTTCTGTTTCAGTAATGGAAGGTACTTTGTTTTGCTATACTTATGCTTTAGCAAGGTTTCTGTTTTCAGTTCATTGAAAGACTAATTGCTCCTTCTGGAATTTACATGCCTAAAGTATTCATGCACTGTGAAGCATTTGTTATTATTAAGCCTGATCATGGTAACTGGTATAGAATGTCATTTCTATGACTCTTGTCTTTGTTTTAGGTTTTGAATTTGATTAACAATGCGTTTAAGTACTACTTTATATTTGGTTCCGTATTTTCCTTTTGTTACACTAGAAGCTAGCTCATTCTTTATTTCTTTACTGTTATTTGTTTCTTCCTGGGCATGGTAATGTTGATTTGTTTCAAGAGTACTAGTTCTCATATATATATATGTAACTAGTATTTTAGCAGACATTTTTACAATCTCAGTAACAATTTGTTTTTTGGGGATTGCAGCATTGGGAATTTTTTCTTTGCAGGAGCGCGTATATTTTTTCAGTCCTTAGATGCTGCAATTTTTTTGTTTTCACGTGTTTCAGATATTCCTGCAGAAAGTTTGGTCCTCCCAGTCATTTCGACCAATGACAGGCTCACTTTAGGATGTGAATTATGGGTACATATAACATATCTAGCAAATTATTTAAGTCCCACTGGACCCGTAGTTGGTAGTTCATTGACCAGATGTGATCGTATCTGATTTATTCTGGTATTATTGGCCAATTAGGTTTGATATGGGTCTCCATGACTGAATAACTTAAGAATGCATCCTTGATTGGGATGACATGTTAAAGAGTATTTATCCATGTGAAGGATTGAAACCAATATATTTTTACTTGTCATATGCAGGATGGAACAATCATACGAGGCCAGAATGAAGTTTCCCATCCAACCAACGTCATTGGACCAGTAGATAAGGTTTGCCGAGTTTAGTTCATGATGAAAAGCCTGTGATGATGATAAAGTCATAATGGTGTGGATGAACTGTTGCATTCCAAATTTAACTTTCACAAATAAGACATGATAAGAAGACTGACAATCAGTGGAATGCCTTGTTTCTTATATTCTCTTTGATTTTAAATCTCAAAGATGCTAGGGTTATAATGGTTGAAAACTGAAAACCTGTTGACCTTGTGGCTAAAGCATGTTTTATCACTGTGTGTGCTTTGGACTTTGTGGGATGGAGTGGAGAGGGAGGACTAAGGGAAGTTTGTAGTTCTTAATGCTGTTCTGTATCTGGCATGAGAAGTGAAACCAGAAATATTGTCTGATCTGGATTTATGATTACATAATTCAGTTTTACTTGAGATGAACGTTAGTTGTTTCTGAATGAGGAAAATTTCTACTAATGATGTTAACTTTTGACACTTGTTAGTTCATGCTTTAAAAGCGGTCATGCACCACCTTTAAACTGAAACCAATGTTCCATTAATAAACAGTTAATGTGTAAGTTTTCTACTGAGCTTTTGGTTAAGTTTCAGATTCATCAATTGCTAATTCTACATATAGGGAAGATCATCAGTTCCAGCTCTTCCTTCAAGAATAAAAAGGGTCTTCTACATGTCAAGTGAGGGAACAAATTCACTGCATGAGGTAAATGATAGACCTTTTAGTTTATGCTTCTTTTTACATGGAATAAGATATGGTCCCCCCCCCCCCCCTCAAAAAAAAAAAAAATCATGGCCTTCCTGTGTCCCTACTATAACTTTTCCTACTTCTAAGTTGCATAGATTTTAATATCCACCGTTAAACTTGCAAATTTATTTTTCTCGAAACATGACTTCAAATTCTACTGGACCAGGTCTTTCCAACTGTAAACCAAGCTGTTCTGGATCAGCTGTCAAATGTGGACTGTATAGTTTATGCTATGGGGTCTCTCTTCACTTCCCTATGCCCATCATTGGTAACATTTTTCAATTATTTAATATCTAACAAGGACATCTACATACCTTCTTAATATGCAATATACTTTTATACATGCAAAGACATACACATCCAACTGTAACGTACATAAGTTCTTGAATGTACCAAAACAAAACATGTGATTCAAAGTTGCCAAATGATTCAGCTGCTGCTAAAGATACTGATAAATATGTCGGTGCCTTCTGTCTTTTATTAAACTTTGTCACCGTTATTATGGAAATAATTAGCGAATGACGCTATTATCATTAGGGGAAATTCAAGTGGGATTTGTTGCCCTTTAGCAATATTTTTATTACATTTTCATGTGGGAACATTAAATGGGCAGATGTCTCCTTTCCTGTCTAAATTTTATTGGCATGTTAAATAAGGAAGAAAACAACTTTTGGGATATCAGGTGCCACATTGACTGAATGTTTTGTTACAGGTTAGAATATTGAATATAATCATCTGAACTTTTGCTTTTATCTGTTTCATTAGCAAACATTTTGTCGTTATTTTATTTCTTGAGAAATTTCTGACCTAAATCAATATCTTTTGATCTTTTTTTGAACTGTTTGTATATCGTTTGTCATTCTTTATAACTTACCTGTAGGTCTTACTCGGCATTGGGGAGATAATTTCTTCTAGGTCCTGTCCTAAGGTATCAACCTAATGAAGCCATAAAGACATGTTATCCAATGGAAGACGTTGCCTAGACAAATTTGTTTTATATTATACTGCTTCACTGTGTAGTCAAAGCTTTCTGGTTCACTTTGGATAGATATATTGAACTGATTTGGCTCCTTCCACTGTTAGGTACTTCTGTTGAATGGTTCTCATGATCGAGAGACAAGTGGCTTCTCTGCATCATCCTTTGTTACTGCTATTACAGATGCTCTGAATCGTACTTATGGAAATTCTCATAATTGTTTAAGAAACCTTGTGAGTGAATAAATTTAGTTACAGTTGATAACTTACTCTGCATAAGTTATGATGACTGCGTTATTGATTCTTATTAGTGCAATCTACAAATATATAAGTTCTGTTGAAATTAGCTTTGAGCTTTTTCAGTTATCTATCTTGAATTTGAAAACATTTTCCTTAATTAAAAACTGAAGTATAGACACAGAGAAGACTCAAGAATGAGTAATTCTCTTGTGCCAAAAAAAAAAAAAAAAACAAGAAAGAAAGGAAAACAGAAAGAAAATCTCATTTATTGTAGTTCATGTCTTTGTGCAGCCAAGTCAGTATATCAATACCCTTCTGGTGCCCAAAGATGGTGAAATTCCCATAGACATCCAAAGTTTATCTTCACAAGGAATCTTTGACGTGGTATGTTTGCATATAACCATATCTCCTTATTAAACTAAATTTCTCACAGCTGCTAAGGTTAACTGACTCATATGATCACTCAGAGTTGGTTCTATTAAGCCAGTTTATTTGGAGGAGAACCAGTCCTAGAACTAGAAAGTTCCCTACAATTTCCTTGCGTTCCCTGTGGAAGCCAGTCCACTATCTACTACTTCCATCCAAACCCCAATCTCCTCATTTTAACCAGGAAGCTATTTGGCACCTTATTAATAGCCATGTTTTTGTCTCCAAAATGGGCTCTGTTGAAATACTTGTATTGGGTTAGATCTTTCCTTTCCTATCTCATGCAAACAATCTTGATTAGTTTTACAATCCATAGACTTGAGTGTTCTTGTTAACGAGGAAAAAGTTGTCTACCAATGTGGTAATCTCCTATGTATTTATATTCGAACATTAAGTAATACAAATGACTAAGGTACTCGATAACTGAACACTTTACAGTTCTATTTTGAAACTCCCTTTTAACCACGAATTCTATATGATGTGATAACAAGCTGCATGACTTTGGTTCTCCGCAGGTAATTGTTAACTCCATACATGACCCAAAAGTGGGCACAATTTTTGATCCAGTCTCATTGATAACTGCTCTTGGCAATGTGGTGAGTAGGTATATGAGAACTCGAACGTATAATTGGTTTCACGAAGAGTAGCATACTTTTGTGAGTCTAGAAATCATTCTATTGGATTCATCTGAAGTATGTAGAATTTGAAAATTATACTTCCAACAACCTATGTCAAATAACTTTCACATGCCTTCCCCCCACCTTTCAAATCTAATTGTGCAATTTCTCTTCTTACTGAGATTAATATTTCTAAGATGGGTTATCAACAATTGGAATTTTCCATTGCTGTATTTATTGAAATGTAATTACTATGTCAAGATATTTGCATATGTTGTGACATTGAATTTTAATAAATAAAAAAATTCATTTCAAATAATGCCATTGTATTTTCTAATTTCACTGAATAAAATGAATACATAAGTTAGGTATCAAGTTGGTAACGAGGGCTTTACACAAAGGAAAGGTGGTTGATGCTTTGGTAATTTTGAGATTTAATGTTGGAGTTTAATTCTAAATTATTTAATTAATGAATCAGTTATCTAGTTCAGTGCTTGTAGAACAGATGATATAGTTGCATCTTAAAAAAATCTAGTGTAAATGTGTATAATTAGTTTAAGATTAAGGTTAAATAACTTTTTGGAGTTTGAACTTCTCAATTTTTTTCACTTTGAGGCTTAAACTTTTTTTTTTTTTTTATCTAAGTTAGGCTCTGAAATTGGCAACATTTCCTATATTGAGTCTTGATTTTTTTTTTGTCTAAAATAAGCTTTGAACTTGAGAATTGTTCTCAAATAGGGTTTGATTATTTTTTTTGCCAAGTTACTCTTTGAAAATTCTAGAGCTCAGACTTCAATGTGGGCACAACTATAAAGTACAGGGACTTAGACAAAAAAAAATTTAAGCCTTAAGCTCCGTTTATTTTATTGAAAATAGTTTCCGGAAAATGATTTTTGAAAAAATGACTTACTTTTCTGAAAAATTAATTTTTTTTATTTGGATGAATTTGTGCAAAATATTTTCTATCGTTTGACAGATTTTCTAAAAGTATTTCATAAAAATTGTTTTTAATGAAACAAACATACATTAGAGATTTTATTATATTTTCATTGTTTAATTAATTTTATTTTATATCTATAAATTTATATTTTACATTGTTCATTGTAAATCAAATACGATATAAATATATTTGTTATAAAATATTATAATGCAATTTCTTTTTAACAATCAAAATTTATTTTATAATAAGAAAATATTTATAATAATCAATGTCATATATAAACTTAATAATAAATAATGCTTAATTAAAACTTAATCTAAATTACATATATTACATATATGAAAGTACATATTGACACATTAGAATTGTAATGGATTGTAATGGATAAATGAAGCTAAGCATTATTTAAACAAATAATCATATTTTTATACTAGGTTAAAATATGTCATAAGTCCTTGTACTCTTCATAAATTTGAAATTTAGTCCATGTACTTTTATAATTGGGTTAGTCTTACTTTTTAGATATCAAAATTTAGGCTCAACTATTAGCATTATTAAAAATAATTTGTTAAATTCATGTTCATTATAACGTCTTTTTTTAGTTACATGAATACCAAGTAACTTTATTTATTTAAAAAAATGTTTCATTAACAAAATTGATAAAAAAAATTTAAAAATGTTAACAATTGGACTTAATTTTAAAATCTGAAAAGTAGAAGGACTAAATTCTTGAAAATAAAAGTACAGGGACTAAATTTCAAATTTGTGAATAGTACATAGACTTATGGCATATTTTAATATTTATACTACAAAACATTTATTGTTAATAAATTTATAAATTGTTATAAATATTTATTATTAAAATATTAATATTGAATATTTTTCAATAATACATAAAGAATATTATTTTTAAAATTTATTATTAAAATAAAATTGAAATATTAAATAATTTATTAAAATAATAAATTATATTAATAATTTATTATATGATTAGATATAAATAATTAAATACGCATGTTTAATAATATTAGAAAATATAATATTTTATATTAACATTTTATTAATATTAAATACTTTTAGAAAAATCGTTTTTAATATAATAATATTAAACTTAAGTTAATTTTTTTATTAAAAATAAAATCACTCATAAAGAATTATTTTTTTAAAAATAATTTGCGCTTTTTAAAATGGTAAGTCATCCTATAAGAAAAAGGATTAGTTTCCGTTAACCAAACTTTTTTCAATTAAACAAATACAAGAAAAATGTAAAAAAAAACATTTTTCTGAAGCCATTTTAAATAAAATAAACAGAGCTTTAATATGAGAATAAGTTCAAATCTTAATACGAGAATAATTATCATATTTAGACCCTAAATAATAATTAATCTTAAAATTAATTAATTATTGAATTAGTTATTCAATTTATTTATTATCAAAGTTTTGGATGTAGTTAAATCCTAAAAAAATTCCCAAGAACAACATTCAAACTTATTCTTCGAGTATCTCATTTTTGTCGTTCTTCTGCTTTGAACATTTCACTTTCACTTTATTTGTGGACTCATTTGGCAGACAAATAGTTTTTGTGCTTTAAACTATAGTAGTGAATCCCATCTAGAAGTTCTTGCGCCATTGCTTTTGACAGCCACGAAAGTGACCATAATAATTTACCATCAGAAAAGAAAAAGAAAAATCCATGAAGGTGGACATGATAAGCACCTCTGACCATTGTTTACCAGAGAATATGTATTAATATATATTATATATATATATATATATATATATAGCATCTGTTCTTGCATGAAATGATTTGCTGCAATTTGTCGTTATATGGGGTGACATTATTTTAGCAAATGATGCCCCTTTCATTTCTTCAATTAATCAATGATTTCATTCAATGGTCGTATAAATTATTGTCATGAAGAGATTATAGTCAATCGTTGTAGTTGAATTTAATTAGAATGTAATAACGTGATGTGAAGGACAAATTCCCAAGTGTACACGGTTAGAATGTAGTTGAATATCCGTATGTATTCAGATACCCTTTAGTTAAGACGGCCACGCACGAATGGAATCTATGAAGCTTGATAGGTAGTATTTGGACGGATGTAGTAGTGGGAAGAAAATTCCACATTCCCGTTTTGATTATTTTGCCATGTCCTGCTCATTGAATAAGTACCATCATATGTATGGAATTGGTGACCATCTTATTTGTCGTCTTTGAGGTTGCTATAGATGATGCTTTATTTGGTAAAATAGTTATAAGAGGTAGGGTAATTAAAATTTGATTTAATTTAAAAAAATTAAATTTTGAGTTTATTGTATTGAACTATTTGAGTTAATTTAAATAAGTAATTTAAGTTTCGAATTTGAGTTGTGTTGAATTTTACAATTTAGATAACTCAAATAATTCAAATAATAAATTGGTGTAAATACTCATTGATTCCTGTCAACTTTGAAAATAAATAAATTGGTCACTCTCAACAAAAAATTATAAAAATAAATTCAAAATAATTTTTAAAAATTCAAAATATTTATAAAATTTTAAAATTTTATATTTTTTAAAATTATAAAAATTATAAAAAAATTCTAAAGAATATGTAAAAAAAAACTTCAAATTTAAAAATTTTCTAAAATAATAATTTTGAGGATTTATATAAGTTAATTAATTATTCAAGTTTATTGTACCAAATTTTTTTTCTTATTTTGTTTTGAAAAAAATTTCAAATATATTTTGTTTTAAATTCATATACTCTAATATAAAATCAGTATACTATAACAAAATTTTAATTTAACATATTTAATTTTTAATTTAACTTAAATAATTTTATGACTCAACTTAACTTAAATTTCATCTCACTCTCACTCTACTTAATTTTAAAAAAAATTAAATTAAATTAAAATGATAAAATAAAATTTATTAACTCAATTAACTTAAATTTTTTCACTTGAATCAATTTAATGGAATCCTCGTCCTTAACAAGAGGTGCATACGTGATCAGATGGTGCGCAACATAGGAGTTGGGGTCAACAGTCAAAGTTACGCAGTCAAAGGTGTAATAGTATGTAGACAACTCTTGCACGTCCATATCATACTTTTACAGTCAAGTTTGTCTTCGAGCATCTTACATTTGTACATTATTTGTCTAATCATCATATATATACATACTATATTACATTGATGGACATGCAGCGTGTCAATAAATTTTTTGTTTAAGACGGATATTTTAATTAGTATGAGTTAGTAATTTATTTTTGTATAAAAGAATATATAATGCTTATCATTAGATAAAATATGATTGTATTTGATAAATGAATTTAATCTAAAAAAATTAAAGATATTATATGAGGGTAATACATATGATAAAATAATTAGACGAACACTTGATAAGTAACTTTCATAATGATATACAATAAGAAAAATTCAGTCATAGTACTTTAATACAATGACCCTATGACTAAATAAAATTATAATTAATAGACGAAGATTTAAAACTTAATTACAAGTTATTTGAGTCCTAATTATATATGTTCAATCAATTCATCTATTAGCTCAGTATAATATTGATGGTTTGTATTTGAATAGATGAGATGAATAAATAAAAACGACGAATTAGATAAATAGACCGCATGTACCACTATCCACAGTGAATACGCTTTCACACTATAATCAAGAGATGACTTAGAGATTAAATTAATTTTTTTGAATTATTATTTAATTGATTGAAATTAAATAATTGAAGCTCAAAGTTGAAATTAAATTAATTAATCATCGCAATTTTATTGAATAAGTTAATTAAATATATTTACTTATAGGTTCTAGTATAATAAAGTTGTCATAATTTTAATGATTTTAATGAAGTTAAAATTGAGTTGAGAAAATAAATTTAATTAATTAAATGAATAATAGTTTAGGAATAAAAAATTTGTTTATTGAGTTGCTTAAATTATATGAGTTGATTTAAAAGATTAAATAACCCATATAATTGTACTCAATATATAAAAAAGCCTAATAAGACCTAGTACATATGGGATGGGCGACAACCCTAGTTCCAAATAAGGGTGTGTCCCCCACCTCCCCTAGTCTTAATAGGACTATGTATTTTTCTATTAAAATATTATTATTTGAATTCTTTTTGTTCAACTAAAACTCGTAATTTTCTCTATAAACATATACCATTGGCTAGGTCAAAAACACCATCGCATAAAGTGTTGATATTCTGTCAAAATTCAGTGAGAAATATTATTCTAGATAAATTTTAAATTTTGAGAGTTTGTCTTTTTATTTCTAGCCTTTAAGAGATATTGATATTCTCACCGAGTATCAATAATTTTTTGTAAGTGTTGTCTGGTTCGTGAATTAGAGCCTATACTTTGAGCAAATTAAGGTTTGAGAATAGTGGAGAAGATTGTGTTGGTCGAAAGCTCGAAACATTCTTTACTGCCTATTCCAAAACACAGGTACAAATTTGGTAAAAAGCTTATTGCTAAAATAACACAACCGCTCAATTTTAGAAAAAAATATATTTTCCGTTATGTCACAAAATTGTTTTGTAAACCAAAATTTTTAACAAAATGAATATGAATGATAAAAATATATATTTTAATATATATATATATATATATATATATTTTTATATATGAATTTAAAAAAGAAAGATGTTTAAAATCTTAAATTATGTGTATTCTTACCACTTTGGTGGATATTTTTAATCAATTATTATTTATTTAAAATTTAAAAAAATTTTGTTTTAATTTATATTGGTCATAATATAAATTTTCATGTAAAGTATCAAATTTCCAAATAAATGATTGAAGATACGAAACATTTGTTACTTTTTTTGAATTATAAATTTCTTATAATGTAAAAAAATTGGTACCAAACTTTTATTAGATAAATATAATATATTTAAATAAATACTCACAATTAAGTAAAAAAAAAAAAACTAGTGTAGAAATAGAACGTCGGTAATGATAACATATTGCAAATAAAAGAGAAATAAAAAAATAAAGAACACACAGATTTTAACGTGAAAACTATTTCAGGAAAAAACCACGGGCAGAGGAGAAAAAAATTCACTATGTTGAATTCGAATGATTAGATGAGTTTCGACTACATCTATTTATAGGTTGAAAAAACTTAATTCTAATCAAAGTCAAATATATTATACTAATAAATACTAAATATATTATACTCGTAAATACTAAATCTTCTAGAAAGAAAATATATTTTGTTTAACTTGACTTGCAAGCAATCTCTTAGAGTTTGGGTCACACAACTCTAACAATTTCCAGCTTGACACGAATTCTCAACGAACAAGTTCTTCACCTCTTCTATAAAACCCATTAACAGTTTAACTTCAACAATGAACACCAACCAAGTTTAAGCAATATTCAAACTTCAACAATGAACACCAATATCACCACGAGTAATAATATCACAAATAAAATGATACCGAACATCAATGTGTTTTGTTCTCTCATGAAACATTTGATCTTTTGTAAGGAAGATGACACTCTGACTGTCACAAAATACTGTACTAATTTGAAGGTCTTCATTAAGTTCACTAAAGAGTCCCTTCAACCAAATGGATTCTTTACAAGCTTCAGTAATCTCCATGTACTCAGCTTCAGTGGTAGACAAAGCGACTGTAGTTTACAAAGTAGCTTTCCAACTGATTGCACAACCTCCGATTGTAAAGACATAACCTGTGAGAGATCTTCTTCTATCAAGGTCTCCAGCAAAATCAACATCAACATACCCAATGACTCCATCTCTAGTTCTTCCAAACTATAAGCAAACATCAGTAGTTCCTCGTAAGTATCTTAAAAAAACTACTTTCCAATGTTCTTTATCGGGATTTGTCATGTATTTGCTAACTGCACTGACTGCATATGATAAATCTAAACGTGAACAAACCATAGCATACATGAGAGATCCCACTGCATTAGAGTATGAAACATGTAACATGTACTCAATCTCATCATCTGATTGTGGAGACAAAATCGATGAAAGTCTGAAATGGGCTACTAAAGGAGTACTAACAAACTTAGCACTCTGCATATTAAACCTACAAAGAACTTTCTCAATGTACCCCTTCTGAATTAGATACAATTTACTTGCTTTTCTATCACTGAGAATCTCCATACCAAATATCTTTTTTGCTGGTCCCAGATCTTTCATCTCAAAATCTTCACTTAGTTAGGCTTTGACCTTTCTTATCTCTCCTTTATCTTTTGTTGCTATCAACATGTCATCAACGTAAAGGAGTAGATACACAAAAGAACCATCACTGTTTTTCTTAAAGTAAACACAACTTTCAAAACTACTTTTTTTGAAATTATGAGAAGTCATAAAGGAATCAAACCTCTTGTACCATTGTCTTGTTGGCTGTTTCAAACCGTAAATGGACTTTTTCAGCAAGCAAACATAGTCCTCTTTTTTTGAGACTGTAAAACCCTCTGGTTGTTGCATGTAAATATCCTCCTTAAGTTCTCCATGCAAAAATGCAGTTTTTACATCTAACTACTCAAGCTCCATGTAACAGCCCGATTTAGACCCTAGTCAGAATAGTGGTTTTGGGACCACAAATCTGAGTTAGAAAAACATTTTAATATTATTTTCCATGCTTATAATATGTGAATTAATATCTATGAAAGTTCAGTATGAAAATTTTATTGTTTGTGTGCTTAATTTTGAAAAAGGACTTAATCGCGTAAAATGTAAAAGTTACATGCTATTTGTTAAGTGTGCCTATTTGCTATGGATTATTAAAGTAAATGTCCTTATGTTGTAATTAGACCGTTGATAAGGTTAATGGACATTAATGACCAACCATTAAGTGATTTTTATATGGTTTCATAAAGGGTAAAATGGTAAATGGTTTATTAATGTGTAATATAATAAAACAAAACATGAATTTAGTGATATATCATCATATTTGCCGAAAATACAAAGAAAAAGAAAAGAAAATAAGCTTCCTAGGGTTCGACTAAGGAAATTGGTTATTAAGGTATGGTTTTTGATCTGTTTTAATATCTATCCGTTTTTGAAATCATCTGCGTATCAACGGGCATTCCAAGAAAAGAAAAAATTTATGAAATGTGTATCTGATTCAGGTAAGTTTGAAATGTATACTATATTTTAGAATAAAAGGTAAGTACATGTGAATTTATTGATATGTGATATAAGTATGAGAAAATATGTTATATGTGCAAATGAATTGGGAATATGTGAAATGTATATGAAGTATATGAATTATGATAGTATTTGACTATGGAGTATATGTAATTTGATGATGCTTATATGATTAAAAATGATAAGTTTATTTGTATATGGCTTACTAAGCTTTTGAAAGCTTACTTTGTGTGTTTTTCATCTGTTTTATAGATATCGAAGCTACTAGGAGCTCTGGGATCGTCGAGGATCATCACCACACTATCGAACTCTATTTTGGTACCTTTTGTAAATGTGAATATTGAATATGGCATTTATAGGCTAGAAGTATTCGGAGATGTTTTGAGATGTTTATATTTAGCCATGTGATATGACTTGATTATGGTTGAACTTTTGTTGTGATTTTGGTATTTGATGTGTGATGTAATATTGCCAATATTGATGTGCTCATGGATGGCCAAGAAAAATTGGTTAATTCGGTGAGATTTTGGTATGTGCTTATTTGAGAAATTAGTAAGATTATGGCATGAAATTGAATGAAGTAAATTAAGGTTATGAAGTATATGTTTCGTTATGATTTTGACTTATGATTTGGCAGGGATTAAAACATGAAGATGATTGATAATGATATGACATGATTGGTGTATGTTTTGGTTGTGAAATGGTTAAAAATTTGGTATAAAATGTTTTGGTTTTTAATGCTTGTAGGGATGACCATTAAGGGTGGCAAATTGGCTTTTCAAATGGCCTATTTTTGTCCACACGGGTAGAGACACGAGCGTGTGTCTCAACCGTGTGCGACACATGGTCATGTCACACAGCCATGTGTCCCCTGGGGTAGTCCTACAATTTAAAGTAAATCTTGAGCACGGCCAAAGCACACGGGCGTGTGGCTAGCCGTGTGACCCAAGTCAGTTTCGACCACGGCCAAAGCACACGGGCATGTCTTGTGGCCATGTGAATAAGTCAATATGTATGCCCTGATTTGACACGGCCTAGACACACGGGCGTGTCTAATGCCGTGTGAGGCACACGGCCTGTTCACACGGGAGTGTGACCTCTGTAACTTTAAAATTTTTTTAAGTTTTCGAGAAATTTTTTATGAGATCGGTTTAGTCTCAAACCTTCTTTAAAGCATGTTTAAGGTTTTTTAAACCTTCTAAAGGAACTATAAGTGTATGAATTGTTATGATATGATGATGAATGATTATTGATTGTGAAATGATTATGTTATGTTTCGATATGTCTGGTAATGCCTTTTATCCCTAGTCCGGCGACGGATACGGGTTAAGGTTTAGCGTAATGCCTTCTCCATGATCGTTCTGTTCATTCATTCTGCAACGCCGTTTTACTGTGGAGTATGACGAACTGTCAAATGTCTCACAATCCTTTTTGACTTGCATAGTTTATTAAACTCATTAGAACAAAACTCTAAACCATTGTCTGTGTAGAGGTATTTTATTTGTTTTCTCATTTGTTTTTCAATCATAATTTTCGAAGACTTTAATGCGGAAAACACGTCGCTTTTCTACTTCAGGAAGAATGCCCAAACTTTTCTGGAAAAATCATCAATAAAAGTTAGCATATAATTAGCTCCACCTCTTGATGGCACTATGGATGGCCCCTATAGATCAGAATGAATATACTCTAACATTTTCTTCGTGTTATGGATTCCTCTAGTGAATCAAACTCTCTTTTTCTTCTAAAAAATGTAGTGCTCACAGAACTTCATTTTGCAAATTCCTTACCCATCAAGAAGTCCTCTTTTGCTCAATTCTGCCATGCCATTCTCACTCATATGCCCTAGGCGCATATGCCAAAGTTTAGTAATATCATCATCTGACAAGGAAGAGGAAGTGACAGTTGGATCACCAGTAATAGTAGAACCTTGCAAAACATATAACTTGACAGTCTTTCTTTGCCTTTTCATCACAATAAGGGAACCTTTGGAAATCTTCAAAACTCCACTTTTAGCTGTGTATTTGTACCTTTTTGAATCAAGAGTACTCAACGAAATTAAATTTCTCTTCAATTCTGGAACATGTCGCATGTCACTAAGTGTTTTGACAACTCCATCAAACATCTTAACTTTAATTGTTCTAACACCTACAATTTTACACGAAATATTATTTCCCATCAAAACAACACCTTCAGACACTGGTTCGTAAGTTGTAAACCAATCTCGACAGGGACTCATGTGAATGGTGCAGCCCGAATCAAAGATCCACTCCTCGCTCACTTTAGAATTGTTGACAGAAGCGACTAGAAGTTCACCATCGCTGTAATCTTCTACAACATCAGCTTTATCGAAATTTTCTGGTCGTTTTCCTTTTTGATTCGTAGTTTCCTTTTTGATCTTGTTCTGTAGCTTATGGTACTCAAATTTAATGTGCCCTTTCTTGTAGAAGTTACAAGTTTTACCTTTGTCTGAAGATTTCGATCTACCCTTAGATTTACCGCGAGGATTTCGTTCTTGTATCCTTCCACGATCATCATCAGCATTCTGTTCTTGTCTCCCACGAACAATGAGACTCTCTCCCTTAGAGTTGGGTTTAACCATAAGATGCTTCGTCTTATCGTACGAGGTCAAAGAATCATAAACCTCATCAATTGTGAGAGACTCACGACTATATAAAATCGTGTCTCTAAAGGTTGAATAAGACGGGGGCAACGAACAAAGTAGAATCAACCCTAAATCTTCCTTATCATATTGAACCTCCATGGCCTCCAAGTTTGAGAGAATTTCTTTAAACACTGTTAAGTGTTTGTGCACAGACACACCTCCTCAAACGATGAGCATAAAAACGCTGCTTCATATGCAACTTGCTGGTTAGAGTTTTCAACATACATATTTGTTTCAGCCTCTTCCATAATGTAGCGGCGATCTTCTCCTTCATCATATCCTGCAAAATTTCGTTAGACAAATGCAGATGTAATTGTGTTAATGCCTTTCAATCCTTACGCTTCTTCTCTTCATCTGTTAATGTCAAAGGCATATTATCTATCCTTAGCAAGGCATCCTCCAGATCCATCTGCGCAAGAACTGCTTCCATTATCGTGATCGAGATGAATAACCTGAAAACTCTGGTACCAATTTGTAAAATTAAAACGTTGGTAATGATAATCACTACAACAAAATAGGTTTTTAGGCATTTTTTGGGGGCCTATAGTGGCGCTTGCGCTTATAAGCGCCGCTAAAACAATTTGAGGCATTTTGATAAGCATCGCAAAAAATGCCATATAGATAATATTGCTAAATTTTGCAGTGTTTATGATGAAAAACACCGTTATAGAACATGACCTTTAGCGGTGTTTATAGAACATGACCTTTAGCGACGTTTTCCCCACAAATGCCGCTAAAGAACATAACCTTTAGTGGCGTTTTTCCCATAAACGCCGCTAAAGAACATGACCTTTAGCGGCGCTTTCCCCACAAACGTCGCTAAAGAACATGAACTTTAGCAGCGCTTTCCTCACAAACGCCACTAAAGACCATATCAAATTCAACTTCCTTTTTAATCATCTCATTTACATTCTTACCTTAAATGATCATACAAAATTTAAATGACCTAACAATGGACACATTTTAAATTGTTTTTGAGTTGAAAAACATTAAGAAGAGAACTGTTCATAATGTTTGATAAAAATGTTAACATAATCATCTTTGAAAACCCAATCTAATGAGTACAATACATACTTTCTTCTAAAACTAAAATATTTAAAACTTCTGTCGAATAAACAACATGATGTTCACTATAAGAAACTTCAACTACAATCATACTACAATAAGTTACTACAAAAGAGTTCTTTCAAAGCTGTTACCACTGCATTGTAAATCTCTTCAGCCTATTCCTAGTTTAGATTTGTTAGTTTCTCTTGAAAATTGGATGCCAATCTCCTGCCATGATGAGCATTGAGTAATGGCCTCAATTTTCACTTTATCAGGAGGAAATCGCAACTTACAAGTGTCATGAAAAGCCTTTGGATCAAGCTCTCCCATTCTCATTAGTCCAATATTAGTGCGATTACCCAACAATTCTGGTAATCCCTGCATAAAAGAAAAAGAACATTGATTTTATGACCAGTTGCTTGAGTCTGCATAGTAACTCAAGGGTTAGGCAAATGTAATTCAGTCTTAAACCAAGATGTTTAGCATTGAGGTTGTAATATGTCAATCCAATACTGTATTTTTGATAGTCTCCTCTAATATTGATTTTTTGCTAATATGTAATACGTGATATGTACAGCTTTTCCATTTCTATTTTTACATACTCTACTCTAACATGAATATGCAAAGTGTTATGTTTGTTGAAGATCTAAAGGTGAAAGGCAAAAGCAATAAAAGGTTAACAATAATATATATTTTTATCTTTGGAAATAGACTAATATTTAATTAGTTGGATATTATTCAAACAAACTAATATTTAATATTAATCTAAAATCAGTGTAACACCCTGAACCCGGCCCAGACGTTATGGCTGAATCTGGTGTGTCACATTGAAGTGTTTTAGTGAAAACCTTGCTTTCATTGGAATCACTTCCTTAAAATGAAAAACCTTAATTACTTTGTAAAATCTCTTTTCACTTGCAGAAGCTTTATTTAGAAAATATGATTTTATGAAAACTGGTTGTTTAAAAATTGAGTTGCAGAAACGTAGTATTTAAAAAACAGTTATGGTTTAGGAAACCATGTTCTACTTCTAATTAATAGAAAGCTTAAAAATGATAATAATCCTAATAATTTTAAACAATAACCAGAGGAAAGACCTTGTTACAACCCAAATCAAATAGAAATAATTTAAAGTCAATATATTAAAAAATTACATAAAGACTAAGTCTAAACTTTTTATGCTAGTTGGCCACCTTTGAGTCCCTCCATCCGTCGAACCGCCTACTGAGGATCACCTGAAAAGTTTAGAAGAAGGGGGTGAGTTTCGAAAAACTCAGTGTGTACAACCCTCAATGAGTATAAAGTAATCATTAGTCATTTGGGGCCAGAGCCCAATTCAATAATGGTGGTCTTTGGGCCTTAGCCCAGATTAGCCTCAGTTGGGCCGAAGCCCACATCGCAATAATATCACAACAATATCATGCATGCAATGCAATCCCATCCCAATAATCCATCCGCTACACACCGGCTTCGTCCCCCGTCACACCATGTGGGGATATAAATATCGACCCACCCAACCCACACACCATGGTAGCCCGATTGCGAAACTACCTTCAGTTACACTTTGGGCTTTAAAAGCCGTCGGTGGATCCACAATTGTCAAGCAACCATGTGATCCTCATATATTTCCTCTATTCCATAATTCCCAACCCATATGCAACTTAAGCAGAATATCATATGTATGCATGTCACATCCATAAAACTCACATTCAGCATCTAGGGGTAATTCAGTTATTTTTGCCCTTAGGGGTGTTTCAATAATTTTCCCTTAAGTATGATTTTCACTTACCATGGCCCGTTAACAAGTCCTGCAAGCTAAGATGAACAAATACTATGCACCAGGTAGGATTCCAGAGAAGAGGAGGTGAGTCATTAAGACCGTTTAAGTACCAAGCTCTCCCTGGATCCAAACTCTTAAAAATAATAATAATTATTATTATGAAGAAAAAGAAGGCAATTTAAAAGAAGGGTTGGAAGGCTTGGTTAAAGGGCTTGGTGTGCAAGGAGGCTAGGTGCTTGGACGGATGGTGCGTGTGGGAGCAGCAATGCAGCAAGGAGCCTTTGGCAGCAGGCCTGGCGTGGGCACTAAGGCTCTGGGCGCTCGTGCGTTATAGCCTGGAGCAGTAGGCGTGTGAAGCCTGGAGTAGGACTCGGCCTGGACAGCTACTGGGCAGGAGCAGCAGGCCCACACGGATGAGCGCTTGGCGCGAGCTGAGGTTGGAGCAATAAGCGCGCGATGGAGCTGGACATGCGGCGGTCTGCTGGGCGTGTGCTGGTTAGTCAACTAGGCTAGGCTTGCGGCACTTAGGGGTTTGGTGTTTTGGGGTTTTGAAGATGAATGAATGGAGGGAGAAGGGTTGATGGTATTTATAGATGGAAAAATAAGATTTGTAGTAGAATTCTTAGAAAATTTTAATGAAAAAAAATCCTAAGTTCTAATTCTACTCAAAGTTTAACAATAATTAATAATTAAATATATGTAAATGAAATTATCAATTGCCATTAATTTATTAAGATAACCATAAAATATAATTAAAATACAATTAATCCTAATTCTAAGCTAAGTTGATAAAAATTAATATATAAATTATAATGAATATAATTATATATTAAGGTTTATCAAATTGATAAATAATATTAAAAATATTTATTCTAGATGCTTTTTGAAAATATTTACAAGGAGAAGCACCTAGTTTTTATTATTTACAAAAAGAGCAATCAAATTTTAGAAATAATTCTATTAAGTCCTTAGACTTAATGAAAATTTAAAATTGAGTTGCAAATTAAAACGTAGATCAAAATTGACCCTTTTATTTGAAAAGCTAAAAATTTATTTTTCCATTTAGGGAATAATTTCTTAGGAAATTATGTCAAAATAAATTTCCAGGAAAGATTGGAGGGGTCACAAGTAGTCTCGCTTAAGTTCCAATCTCCTAGACAGAATTTATTTAAACATAAAAAACCCAAAAATATACCCTAAATCATTTATTCAAACATAAAAATGAGAAATTAAGTATCCGATAAAATGAACGAGATTTTATCCCGTTCAATTTTACCTCCCTAATAATGTTTCAGGCGTTGAGCATTAACTCGGAGATTACCTCCCTTACCTTGGAGTTCAACAACTCCATATGGATAGACTTGATGAATTGTAAATGGACCAGACCAACGTGATTTTAGCTTACCTGGGAAGAACCTTAGTCTAGAATTTAATAACAAGACTTGCTGACCTGCTTCAAATTCTCGAACTCGAATGTGTTTGTCATGCCATTTCTTGAGTCTTTCTTTAAGTAATTTGTCATTTTCGTATGAGAACATTTGGAACTCTTCTAACTCATTAAGTTGGAACATCCGTTTCTCTTTTGGGAGCTTAGGATCCAAATTAAGCTGTTGAAGACCCCAGTAAGCTTTGTGCTCTAACTCCAATGGTAAATGATAGGCTTTCCCAAAGACTAACCTATAGGGTGACATCCCTAAAGGTGTCTTGTATGCTGTTCTGTAAGCCCACAAAGCATCATCCAGCCTTTTGGAACAATCTCGTCGGTTCGGGCAAACTTTCTTCTCAAGTATGCCTTTGATCTCCTTATTTGCCAGTTTAGCTTGCCCATTCATCTGCAGATGATAAGCTGTTGCAACCTTGTTTTTCACTCTGTGCTTGTCTAATAACCATTTTAACCACTTGTTCACAAAGTGGGACCCTTCATCACTAATGATAGCTCTTGGGGTTCCAAACCTTGTGAACACGTGTTTCTACAAGAACTTCATTACAACCTTCGTATCATTTGTTGGATAAGCTTCAGCCTCGACCCAATTGGACACATAGTTTACTGCTACCAATATATACTTGTGACCAAAAGACGGAGGGAAAGGACCAAGAAAGTCAATACCCCATGCATCAAACAATTCTACCTCAATGATGTTTGTTCGAGGCATCTCATTTATATTGGTGACATTTCAGACCCTTTCACATCGGTCACAGCTCTTTACGTACGCATATGCATCCTTGAATAGTGTTGGCCAAAAGAATCCGGCTTGCAATACTTCAGCCACCGTACGAGTACCTCCGAAGTGTCCCCCACTTGGATTTGAGTGACAATGGTATAAAATTTTTGTACTTCATCTTCTGCCACACATCTCCTAATCATATGATCTGCACACTTTTTAAACAAATATGGCTCTTCCCAGAAATAATACTTTACATCGTGAATAAACTTTCTCCTTTGTTGATACGTCTTATCAATTGGCATCAAACCACAAGCTAAATAGTTAGCAATATCAGTAAACCAAGGGGTATTATGGACATGACTTACCTTTAGTATGTGTTCATCTGGAAACATTTCCTGAATTGGTATAATAGGAGAATTCCCTTCTTGTGGCTCTAATCTGGACAAGTGATCTGCTACTTGGTTTTTTACTCTCTTTCGATCTTGAATTTCTAGATCAAACTCTTAAAGTAGAAGCACTCACCAGATTAGTCTCGGCTTAGCATCTTTCTTGGCAAGTAAGTACTTAATTACCGAGTGGTCCATATAGACAGTCACTTTGGCACCTACAAGGTAATATCGAAACTTGTCAAAAACAAATACAATAGCAAGTAACTCTTTTTCTGTTACTGTATAGTTCAGTTGAGCTCTTGTAAGAGTCTGGCTTGCATAGTAGATGGGATGAAAAACTTTGTTCCTTCGCTGGCCCATGACAGCTCCTATCGCTTAGTCGCTTGCGTCACACATCAATTCAAATGGCAAATCCCAGTCTAGCGTGACAATTATGGGTGCCGTAACTAATCAACTCTTCAAATCCTTGAAATCTCTTAAGCATTCATGATCGAACTTGAACGTCGTGTCCTTCTCCAATAATTTGCATAAGGGTTTAGGAATTTTGGAGAAGTCATTGATAAATCTTCAATAGAAACTGGCGTGGCCCAAAAAGCTCCTAACACCTTTTACAGATGCTGGCGGTGGAAGCTTCTCAATAATTTCTACCTTCGCTTTATCTAACTTAATCCCATGTCTCATTATCCGATGCCCTAGAACAATTCCTTCTCGTACCACGAAATGGCACTTCTCTTAGTTAAGTACGAGGTTTGTTTCTTCGCATCGCCTTAGTACCTTAGCTAGATTGGCTAAGCAATCATCGTAAGTATCTCCGAATACTGAAAAATCATCCGAATACTGAAAAATCTTCCATAAAAACTTCCAAGTACTTCTCAACCATGTCAGTAAAAATAGACATCATACATCTTTGAAATGTAGTAGGTGCATTACATAAACCAAATGGCATGCGTCTAAATGCAAATGTACCATACGGGCAGGTGAACATTGTCTTGTGTTGATCTTCCAGTGCTATTGTAATTTGATTATACCCCGAGTATCCATCAAGAAAATAGTAATAGTTTTGCCCCGCGAGTCTATCCAACATCTGGTCCAAGAACGACAAAGGAAAGTGATCTTTCCTAGTCGCTTTGTTCAGCTTTCAGTAATCGATGCAAATTTTCCATCCTGTAATTGTTCTAGTTGGTATTAACTCATTATTCTCGTTTTTTACGACTATGATACCTCCCTTCTTTGGCATGCACTGGACCAGACTTACCCACGAACTGTTTGAGATAGGATAAATGATACCAATATCTAACCACTTGATAATCTCCTTTTTCACCACATCCTTCATGATGGGGTTCAGTCTTCATTGTCAATCAATCATCCCTTTTTTTCCATCTTCCAGGATAATCTTGTGCGGGCATACAGATAGACTAATACTGCTAATATCGGCTATGGTCCATCTGATAGCCTTCTGGAATTGTTTCAAGACAAAGATAAGTTTCTCTTCTTGCTCAATAGTCAATTCTGCTGAAACAATCACAGGCAGAGTAGAAGCGTTACCTAAATAAGCGTATTTTAAATGTGAAGGTAATACCTTGAGTTCTAATTTAGGTGGTTCCTCGATTGACGCTTTTGGTTGGGCATTCTCCCTCTTCTCTAACTCCAAAGATTTAAAACGGGATTGCAGATTAAATCCCCTTTGATTAGCCTCTAACAAAGCTAAGTACTCATCCTCCTCTTCGTCATTTGGAGGGTCTGATGTCAAATTTCTTTCCAATGGATCCTTAACAGAGTTAAGTTCCTTTTCCACTATTAAATCCTTTAAGTCGGATATTGGAAAACAATCATCAATCACGTCAGGAAATAGCATAGGCTTAAAAACATTAAATATTACTTGATCATCTTGAACACGCATCGTAAGCTCGCCCTTCTGCACATCAATAAGGGTCCTTCCGGTTGCTAAGAACGGTCTTCCAAGGATAATTGGTACTTCTTTGTCTGCTTTAAAATCTAGAATCACAAAGTTAGCAAGAAAGATGAATTTATCTACACGTACCAATACATCCTCAATTTTTCCTTCTAGATGTGCTAAAGATCAATCTGCTAGTTGAAGTGTAACCGTAGTAGGTATAACTTTACCTATCTCCAACTTTCTAAATATTGACATAAACATCAAATTAATAATTGCACCTAAGTCACATAATGCCTTACCACAATATGTTGCTCCAATGTTGCAGGGTATGGTAAAACATCTAGGATCCTTCAACTTTGGGGGTAGTTTGTCTTGAAGATATGCACTGCACTCCTTCGTCAGAGCTACCGTCTCAAATTCTCCAAGTCTTCACTTCTTGGACAGGATATCTTTCATAAACTTGACGTAGTTCGGCATTTGTTCAAGTGCTTCTACTAACAGGATGTTGATATGAAGTTGCTTGAGTACATCAAAGAACTTCTTGAATTAAATTTCCTATTTCTACTTCTGAAGTCTTTGAGAGTAGGGTGGTGAAGGTTTCATTACTGGAACTGGTACTGGTTGATTTGTCTTTGGTGGTAATTCTGCATTTAACGTAGTTGTTAGTTGATCGAATTGCTGGTTACGAGGTTACCTTATCATTTTTATGTGTTCTGCAGTTCAGTTCTGGTGAAACTGGAATTTCAACACTCGGTTGAACTTCTTCTGAATCTTGAGTCTCAGCTGGATCCTTCTCAACGTCGACAGTGTTGGGCTCTACTATCTTTTCACTCCTCAATGTCAATGCTTTGCAATGCTCCTTCCCCGAATTTCTTGGATTCTCTGTATCACTAGGTAAAGCACCTTGTGGTCGGTTCCTAAGTTCAGTTGCAAGCTGGCCCATTTAATTTTCCAGATTCTTCAATATAGCTACTTAGGTTTGAATTAAGGCATCATTCTTCGCCATGTATGCCTCCAGCAGATTCTCCAAGCTATTGGATGGTTCAGCTTGAGCTGGTTTCTGAACTTGTTGGGGGAAACTAGGCTGCTGGGTTGGTTTAGGTTCGGCGTAGTTGTTACTGGTTTCAGCCCCTTGGTTACTTCAGGAAAAATTCTGGTGGTTTTGCCACGATGGGTTATAGAAGTTGGATTGCAGTCCTTGCATTCCTTGATTTTGGTTCTGGTTACCCATGTAATATACGGATTCAGGATTTGATGGACATTCTTCGAACAAATGTCCTTCCCCATAATAAACACAGGCTATACTCTCAAATTGGTGAGGTGGTTGGGCTACAAAATTGTTAGACACATTAGTGGTAAGATTCTTAAGCATTGAGGATATTAAAGATATTTGAGATACGAGTGAAGCGAGAGCGTCCACTTCATGTATTTCAGTGACTCATTTTTCTGACGCAGCTCGATTAGTTGGCCATTGATAATTGTTACTGGTGATCCTCTCAATGATTTCGTAAGCCTCATTATAAGACTTAGAAAGGAGAGCCCCATTAGAGGAGGCATCCACTACCATCCTCGTGTAAGCGTTGAGACCATTATAAAATGTCTCAAGTTGGATGCAATGTGGGATTCCGTGATGAGGGAATTTTCATAATAATTCTTTGTATCGTTCCCATGCCTTATACAAGGACTCATCATCCATTTGTTAGAACGTAGTGATCTCGTTCCTCAACTTAGCGTTCTTGCTTGGCGGGAAATACTTCATGAGGAATCTTTTGGCTAACTCTTGCCTTGTGAAAATTGAGTTTGGTGAAAATGAGTTCAACTAGGCTCGAGCTCTGTCTCTTAGTAAGTATGGGAACAACTTCAATCGTAATGTATCTTCGAGTACTTCGGCTAATTTGAAAAAGTTACTCACCTCCATAAACAGTCTTAAATGAAGATGAGGATCTTCGGTAGGCATTCCACTGAATTAGCCTACTGTCTGAAGCATTTGGAACATGACTGGCTTCAGCTTGAATTGTTGTGCCTCAATTTCGGGTCTCCTAATACCCAGATTAAGATCATTAAACACTGGCACAACATATTGTCTTAAGGCTCTATCCCTATCATCAGCAATAAGGATAGGATTTTGAGCAAGGTTTGCTCCATTTCCTTGATTCATATTCTTGAAATTCATTCCTTCAGTCCTTCTCTGGTCCGCTTGTCTTCTTTGTTGTCTAAAGGTTCTTTCTATCTCAAAGTCTACAGGGAGTAAGTCAATAATGTGGTCAATACTCATAAACACCTGAAATAATCACAGAAAAATTAAGTAAGTAAAAATTTAAACAGGAAAATAAACCAAAATGTAAAAGTAACAAATTCACAAATAATGGTTTTTTTTAAAACAGTCCCCGGCAACGGCACCAAAAACTTGGAACGACGGAAATGTGCAAGTGTACACAATCGTAACAAGTAATAAAGTGACAAGTAAATGTCGAGTTATCGTATCCACAGGGACTGTAAAAAGAATGATTTATGAAATTAATTTTAAACACTTTGGTGATGAAAAAAGATGATTAAAAACTAAAGTTTTAAAAACTAAGTAAAATAATTAAAATAAAACAAAGAGTTCTAATGTACGATTCCAAATAAGATTTAATCAAGATAACACCCTTGTGTTGGATTAATTACATTCTTTAACTTAGAATTATTAAACTTATGTTTATACTACTACGAATAAATTCACGGCAACTCGGTAATTTGCTAACTACTGCTTATACATACTTATTAAATTAATCAATCTCTTGAACATTTTTCAATGTCAATCCAAGCGATTAATCAATATTCACAAACATATAAAAGTTTAAGTGAGGTGACAGGGTATTTCTACCTTGAAACAATTTAATCACAAAAATCTTGCAAGTTATGCAAGGCATATGTATCGCCGAATACAATGCTAATTTAAACTTCAGCTACCTTAGAAGAATAAACATGCACTGATTAAGCATTGTGTCTATTAATTATAATTTCAATATGATTTAATAATTAATTCATTAGTTATTTAACAATTATATTGCAAGAATAACTTAGGCATGAATTTACTTAACCAAGCAATTTACCGAGGCCTATAATAGCATAAACATCATTTTAACAATTCAAGTAGGCAGAATATAATCAACCCAACACAAACTTAGTTTAAGCTAAATTGAATAAAAAAAACCATTTCAATAGCATAAATATTCATAAACATGTTCGTTAAAACAACACCAAAAGTTAAAGAGATAGGGAACAAGAAGCAAATTCGGTGTTTCTCCGTGGCTTGACTAGTTGCTCCGTCCTTCATTCTTTGTTGCCCTCGGCTATCAAGGTGGCTTATGAACACCTAATTGCTGCTCCAAAATAGCTGATGAGATCCTGTTTCCCAAGAGAAGAAATCGGCACTTAAACAAAAAGGGAAATGGATGGTAAAAAATGGAGAGAAAAGTGAGAGAGGAGAAGAGAGCATGTTGTGGGATTTAGGGATGCTTTGAATGATAAGAAAGGGGTGGCTTTTATAGATGATTGTGGCAGCTAAAAATATCAAATTCCAGCAGCCAAAGAGCACCCCTATGGCCGGCCATCTACTTGGCAAAAGTTGAGAATTTCAACTGTGCTAAAAATAGTCTAGGGCAAATCTACAAAGTCACAATTAAAGGTGGGGTTTGAATGCAATTTGGAAGTATTTCAAGGGCATTTTTGCAAGCATATTTAATCTGCTAAAATGCTAATTTGGGTCAGCATATGGACGGTTCTGGGCTGCGCAATTAGTTTCTGGTTCAGTTCACTCAATTTGGTTCGATCAGTGCGGTTCAACTGAACCCGTTCTCCATAATCAATTAAAAATAAATTATTTAACCCAAATTAAATGGGGAATAAATTAAAATTAATTAAATTATTAATTAATACACATTTCTAGATCGTCTTAGGCTGGAAATTAATGTGCCTTGATATGTAATAACCCGATTTAGTGCCTAGTCGGAACAGTGGTCCGACCACAAATCCGAAGATAGAAAAATTATTTTTATTATTTTTATGAGGTTATGGTACTATTATATTAGTGCATGAAAAATTTGGTGAGTTAATTTTATTGTTTTCAAGCCCAATTGTGATAAAGGACTAAATCGCATAAAAGGCAAAAGTTGCATTTTAGTACCCAAATGTGTTAAATAGCTAGAGAATTAAAATTGGGAGCCTTTAAAGTGAAATTAGACCCCTAAATATAGTGTTGGCCGGCCATGTGATGGATTTTAAACAAATAGTCAAAGTATTAGGTTGATGATGTCATATTAGGTGATAAAATGGTACCCTAAGGAATTAGCTTCAACTTTTTCATTTTCTTCCTTCTTCTTTGACCAAAAACACCAGCAAAGAAAATGGTTTTGAATCTTTGAACTTTAAGCAAAGAAACTTCCTTGAAAGTAAGTGATTTTAATGCTTTTTCTTGAAGATTTTTATATTTTTAAGACCCTTGAAGCATGAGCTTTCAAATGAGGGTGATATCTTACAAAATGGTCAAGAGTTTAGGATTTTTCCATGGATGTATTTGTGACATATGCTGAGTTTTTATGGAAGAATATGAGTCCTAGTTGTGTTATAAACAACTTTTGTGAAAGGTGTTAGCATGAAAACACCTAAAAGGACTATTTTGCATAAGTTACAAAATAGGTGGTTAGTGTGTGAAATAATTAGAATTTGGGATTGCCATAGTAGTAAAAAGAGTTTACCTAGGCTTGAAATACGAGGAAATTCAATAAAAATCAATTTTCGGGCATAGGGGTAAAATGGTCAATTTGCCAAGGCCTAGGGGCAAAATGGTCATTTTACCAAAGTTGTGAATTTATGAATGCCTAATTGTGTTTAGTGACTAAATGGATGTATATTATTATTATAGATCAAGATTTTCCAAAATCGAGCCTAGACCGGGAAAAAGCCAAGCAATCCGAATAAGCCGACTAGTCAAGTACTTTTTATAAACCGAGGTAAGTTGTATGTAAATAATACAACTACACTGTTAATACTTGTATTCATATTGTCATTGAATTGATATTGTACGAGTTGTTAAGCTATAAATTGAGAATGGCTTGTAATATTGAGATAGTAGAAATATCCCATTGAAACCTCAAGATATGAACTGGATATTTGTGCCAAGACATTGGGTGATTTGTGCACCAGTGTAAGAAATGCTTTAACCACATTATGAGAGCCAGAGTAAGACCATGTCTGGGACATGGCATCGGCACAGAGATGAGCGCTAGAGTAAGACATGTTTGGGACATGCATCGGCTTCGACAGAGATAGCCAGTGTAAGACGTGTCTGGGACACGCGTCGGCTAGGAGTTGTGCTAGTGTAAGACATGTCTGGGACATGCATTAGCATGCATATATGAGAGCCAGTGTAAGACCATGTCTAGGACATGGCATCGGCAATATATCCCATGTTGAAGGTTCATGGAATATCCAGTAGTATTCCAACAGTTCAATGGTGAAAGTTATAGTTCAATTTTGATAAAGAAAGGATGATCATGTTGTGAGTGTTACAGGTACCTATATGATAAGCATGAGTAACAAGCTTAAATTTAGAAAATGAGACTCGAGTAGATGATAATGAGTAAGCTAAGTTATGATAAGCATGATGGTAAATGGTGAGATTGTTGTATAGTTATTTATATGCAACTTACTAAGCTTTATGCTTACTCCCTTTCCTTTTCTTTTTCTTTCAGTGTCACCAAGCTAGCTTAAGGATCCCTTAAAGTCAGAGATATCAATCACACTATCAGCCGCAATACTCGGTATAGCTTGATTTATATTTTTGAAGGTGGCATGTATAGGGCTAGACTAGGATGTTGGATTAAGAGAATTATTTATGTATTTTGGCTCAAGTCAAAAGCCCTTCATTTTGTATCAAGCCTGGAATAATGGCTATTATTCACTTTGATGAATGTATACAATGTTCTTTCTATGGATGAATTGGTGTCCATTATGATGAAATTTGTATATTGAAATGATCTTGTGTAGGTTGTGCAAAATGGGTGACAAAATGGCTTGGAAGATAGCCTAGTTTGTCCACACGGGTAAGACACACGGGCGTGTGTCTAGGCCGTGTGTGACACATGGCTCACGCCCATAGGCGTGTGTTGTGGTCATGCGTCCCCTGCACTTAAAACTTTAAAGTTATTTTAGTACATGGGCAAGCCATACGGGCGTGTGCCCAGGCCGTGCCACAAAGTCAGTATGCATGCTAGCACTACACAGGCAAGAGACATGGCCGTGTGAAGGACACGGTTATAGGGCACGGGTGTGTGCTTGGGCTGTGTGGTTTTGGCAGAATGCCCAGGTTTTCAGACACGGGTTCGGGATATGGGCGTGTCCCTAGCACACGGCCGTGTGTTCTATATCCACATGGGCGTGTGAAGTCTTGATGCATGAAACTTTTCTAAGTTTTTCATGAGTTCTCAGTTGGGTTCTGAACCACCCCAGATGTATGATTTGGGCCTTGTAAGTCCGTATATGAGATAGATTGCATGTGAAAAGAGAAGTTCTTAAATTGTTTGAAATTTTTTTTATGGCCCAGTTTTGTATAGTTGGTTAAGTCAAGAAAGGTAACACTTTGAACCCTATCCCGGTATTGGATACGGGCGAGGGGTGTTACATTTAGTGGTATCAGAGCATAGTTTAGTTGATTCTAGGACAAAACTTGCCAGAGTACGAGTCTAGCTATACATGCCATGTATATGCATATTGATAGTGTGACGATTCCTGACGATTATAAATTGTGTTTATTATAGTAATGGATCCTGATAGAACCACGGCGGATGATGTGGAAAGTAATACGCCAGCTCCCGTAGAAGGGAGCGCGCCGATAGAGAGTGAGCCCGTAGGTATGGGCCAAGGTGGAGGGGCTAGGGAAGCCTACCTCCGAATGATGGATGCTTGGTATACAGAGTTCGTTCGTACGAACCCGAACACCTCACCACCCCCACCTCCTCCGATTCCTCAATACGCCCCGATGGCTCCTGAAGGTGCAGATGTGTTCAGACGAGAGAAGCCTCCAAAAGACAAGATCTGAAAGCAAGGGGCTTTGGAATTTCGGGCTAGTGTAGATGATGACACGGAGAGAGAGGTGTTTTGGCTAGAAAATACCATGAGGGTATTTGATGAGCTATCATAAACGCCTAAAGAGTGCGTGAAGTGTGTCGTGTCACTTCTTCGAGACTCAGCTTATCAGTGGTGGAACACTCTCGTGTCTGTAGTACTGAGAGAAAGAGTGACTTAGGAATTCTTCCAAGAAGAGTTCTGAAAGAAGTATATTAGCTAGAGGTTTATGGACCAAAAAATAAAGGAATTTCTAGAGTTGAAGCAAGGTGATAAGACTGTGATAGGGTATGAGCACGAGTTTGTGAAACTCAGCAAGTATGCGCGAGAATGCGTATCCACTGAAGCTGCTATGTGTAAGAGGTTTAAGGATGGTCCCAATAAAGACATTCGAGTGTTTATGGGTATCCTAGAGCTAAGAGAATTTGTGGTGCTTGTTGAGAGAGCATGTAAAACAGAAGAACTGGTGAAGGAGAGAAGGAATGCGGCCATTGAGTCATGAGATTTAAAGAGAAGACAGATGGGGAAGACGCATCAGTCCTCCTCCAAGAGGTCAAAAGAGTTTACTACCCAATCGAATACTTCGGTTAGATATTCGAAGAGAAACAAGAATCGACAGAACATGGCATCTAAAGCCCAAACTACCTCAGTGGCAAGTGTTGGTAGTGCTCGGCCAAATAGGCCGGAGTGTTCGCAATGTGGAAGACATCACTTGGGCGAATGCTGAATAAGCGAGAGGGGCTGTTTCAAGTGTGGGTCACTTGACCGCTTTATCCGTGAGTTCCCTGATATGGACGAGAGAGAGAGAAAACAAGAGGTGAAAGCAAGTAGTGCTCCCTTGAGGGGTACACCTCGAAGGAACCCCAGGAGTGGGAATAGTAGTAGAGGTGCACTAAGAGAGGTCGCGATAAGATCTGAAGGCAAAACGCCAGTGAGGACCTATGCTATACGAGCCCGAAAAAAGGCAGAGTCTCTAAACGTGATCACAGGTGTAACATCCCAAACCCAGCTCAGACGCTATGGCTGAATCTGGTGTGTTACATTGAAGTGTTTTAGTGAAAACCGTGTTTTCATTGAAAACCCTTCTTAAAATAAAAGAAACTTTAATTAACTTAAAAAAAAACCTTCAGTTATGAAAGCCTTGTTTAAAACATTTGATTAAAAAAAACTTATTTGTGGAAACTTAGAAAACATACTATAATTTAAGAAATCCATATTCAACTACTTGCAATTGCATTGAAAATAATAATAATTCAAGTAATAATAACACAATGAAAACCTTATTACAATCTGGTCTGGAACATACTTAAAAAAAAGTAAAAACTTAAATGCTTAAAAAAAAAACCCAAGTCTAAATCATCTTGCTAGCTGGCCACCCAGAGTCCCTCCAAACATCAAACCTTTTACTAAGCATCACCTGAAAATAAAATAAAAGAGGGGGTGAGTTTTCGCAAACTCAGTGTGTACAACCCTCGAAGAAAACAAGCATTCAAAAAAAAATCATTCATCATTTATGCAATGCAATCCCATCAAAATTATCCATCCGTTACACACCGGCTCCGTCCCGCGTCACACAATGTGGGGATATAAATATCGACCCACCCTACCCACACACCATGGTAGCCCGGTTGCGGAACTACCTTCATTTACATATTAGGCTTTAAAAGCCGTCGGTAGATCCACGATTGTTAAGCAACCATGCGATCCTCATGTACTTCCTCCGTTCCATAATTCCCCACACATATGCAACCTAACTGGAATATCATAAGTATGCATGTCGTATCCATAAAACTTACATTCTACACCTAGGGGTATTTTGGTCATTTTCGCCCTTAGGGGCATTTCGATAATTTTCCCTTAATTACGATTTTCACTTATCTTGGCCCGTTAACAAGTACCGTGAGCTAAGATGAACGAATACTATGCACCAGGTAGGATTCTAGAGAGGAGGAGGTGAGTCATTAAGACCGCTTAAGTACCAAGCTCTCCCTAGATCCAATCCTAGACATGCATATACCCATTGCCACACCTTAACCCTATGACTTGTCCACGGTTGCAAATAATTAATTAAGTCTTATGTGGATATCATATACTAGGCCCAAAACCCCTTACAGAGCCCAAACAATTTCACATACCTATATCTGGCCTATTAAGCGCAATCATATTCGTATGGCCCATTATGCCCAAATCACCTGTATATGGCCCATTAGGCCCAAATCACATTTTTATGGCCCGTTAGGCCCAGTCACATTCATATTCATGCTCATATACAAATTCCTATCACAAAGCATCAATATTTAGTTTTTGCCTATTATGGGCCCAACAGCCCATCGGGCCCATTTAGCCCATCTGGCCTATATGGCCAAATCAAAACCAAAGTCTACAGAATCGCCTGTGGGCCTCAGGCAACCTATCGATTTCCCCCTTACGAGTTTTCACGCACTCGCAAGACTACCGTAGCCAAACTTTCAGCTTTTCGGCATTTCGGCATTTCAGCTTTTCGGCTTTTGTCGATTCATTGTGTGTGTGTGCAGTGTATGTACACACTTGGTAAGCAAGCATGATGCGATCTCCTTAGCCCAAACCTACAATCGATATCACTCAAAGATTAATCACACGTACTTATCGATTACTTTACCAAAAGCTGAAATCTCACCTTAACCTTACCTAAACGCCAAGCCTTTACTAGCTTTTACTTTGATCACTAAACACGCGTATTTCTCAAATCTGAACAGAAAATTGGTAGGAATCCAAAACCAAGATCTGACACTAATTCCCTTCAAAATTTGATTAGAAAGAAGTGAGGGACCGAATACTCAATACTTATCAAAAACTGATTAGGAAAGTGAACACTTACACTAGAATCGATTGGGTGGAAAGAGTAGTGGCAGCACCAAGGGTATTCGGCTCTTAGAGATTTGAATGGCAACAATTGATTACTTAGCACCAAAGAAGAAAGGAAGAAGAATCGGCTAAAACAAATAAAATATTGAGTAGAGGAGGGATAAGAATTCGGCACAAAGAAAGAAAAGAAAAAAAAAAGGTTTTCGGCTTTTTAGAGGAAAGGGTTTCTGGCACAAAGTGAAGGGAAATTGGTCATTTGCTCTTCAACCCTCCCATTCGGCACCTATTTATAGCCCTATAGCCAAATTCTTCAAGCCCAAGTTCCCAATTCGGCTCCACTTACTCCTCACTTCTCATTCCCTCATTTTTTTCCTTGATAACCCCTTGATCCTTTCCTTAATTTTCTCTTCTGGACACTCCCCTTGGCGTCCATCTTCACGCCACTTCCATCCTTCTAGATGGCCAAAATTAAACTCTAAAAATACTAAGCTAGGATTTGAACCTTGGACCCCCATGCTAGCAACTAACGCCACCTCACTACACCTTATGTGGTGTCAGTTAGCCACTCCACCACAGGCTCTTTTTGTGTACAATTGTTTCTTCATTTATTCAAAAGCCCACTGAGTTGTCAGCCCTGATTCTTTTAATAATTGAATTATAATTTCTTCTACCCCTTAATTGAATTAGCTAAGACCTACTAAAATTATCGCTTGGATAAGAATATTAAACACAATTTTTATCAAAACCAAAAATAAAGAAAGTTTTGGATTTCGTGATTTTTGGGTTTCGTGATTTTTGAGGCATTACAACTCTACCCACTAAAAGAAATTTCATCCTCGAAATTTACCTTGTTTAAACTGTTGAGGATATTGATGTCACATTACTTAGGTTACACCACTACGCTTCTGCTGCGCACTCTATTTCTAATTTTAAAATAGATAGATCGCACACTATGGATAAAGTACGTACCAGTATTCACTTCTGGAGCATCTTCGTCTTCTCGGTGATGAGTGGTATAAACCAAAGCTGGCTGCCTTGCCTCAGTATGGCCTGCATTTTCGCCTAGTACTCCATGTCCACGGCCATTGTCGTCACCACCCCTAGCCTGCTCACGGCCTCTTGGCGGTAGCTGACCACCCCTTGGTAGCTGAGCACCAACTTGGCCCACTACTAGCTCTCGACTTAGCATTCGAAGGCAATCCTTGATCCTATGCTCCATAGACCCACAAGCTAAACAAGCTCCCATCCTCTTCCAACACTCGCCTCTATGGCTTCTCCCACAATCAGCACAAGGTGGCACCCCTGGATTAACAGTAGGGGGCCTTACTCTAATTGGTCCATCAACTCTGGCCCTAGCCCTAGGCCTCTGATCGACACTAGGAGTCTCAGCCTCCCTCTTATTCTTACCCCTTTCTTTCTCTCGATTTAGGTGCTCAGTGCGCTTTACCTCCTCCGCTATCTTTGCTTTCTCCACCAATTTCAAGAAAACTCATTCCTTTTGTGGAGCTATCAGCACCCTAAGGCTATCTCTAAGTCCATCTTCAAACCTAACGCAATGATCATACTTCGTTGCCACCATAACTCTTAAATACCTACTAAGGCGTAGAAATTCCGCCTCATACTCCGCCACCAATTTATTACCTTGGGTCAAGTTCAGGAACTCCTTCCTCCTAGCATCCACATAGCTTGCACCCACATACTTCCCTTGGAATGCAACTTTGAAAAACTCCCAGGTGACCCGCTCCGGTTGGGTGCCCTCTTTCACCGTCAGCCACCACTGATAGGCTTTTTCCCTAAGTAGTGACACAGCTCCTTTTAACTTTTGCTCCAGTGAACAATCCAGGTCCTCCATTATCCTTTCAGTGGCCTCCAACCAATACTCCGCCACGTTAGGAGCCATGCCAGCCACGCCCTTAAAGATCTCAGCCCTGTTCGATCGAAGTCATTCTGGAATGGACCCCCGATTTCCGTTGCCATTATTGGGCCTAGCGACCCTTTCCAAAATCCTCAGCATTGCCTGCGACAATGCATCTTCTCCCGCGGCCCAATCATACTGTCTATTCCCAGCCACAGGTGAGGCCAGAGCCTCTTCTACTCAAACATCGGGCATATGGCCCAATGCCGACGGTTCAGCCCTAACACTTCCGCTGCCTCGGCCACGGCCTCTTGCACCTCTTCTAGCACTCATCGTCGATTCGCATATTATCCGAATTAGAAATTTTATGAAGTTTTAGTTAGTTTAATAATTACATCGATGTTTTATGAAAATATTTAAAGAGAAGATCGTTTTCGAAAATCCTCTACAGTTTCCAGATCCTACGGGCATTAGTTCAATTCTAACCATCATCTAAAGTAGCCCTCTAACTATCTACTATATAGCAATTTAAATAAACTTAAAAATAAAAGTACTTATTTAGTTCGACGTCAGAGACTCGGTGTGCCGCTCAGCAAGATTTTTCTTTTTTCAAAGCATCGCAATCCAAAATATTTTTAAAATTAAAAAAGAAGCCAAATAATAATAACGCACTCGAGTTTTGTAACCTGGCTCTGATACCACTATATGTAACATCCCAAACCCGGCCCAGATGCTATGGTCGAATTTAGTGTGTTACATTGAAGTGTTTTAGCGAAAATCGTGTTTTCATTGAAAACCCTTCTTAAAATAAAAGAAACCCTAATTAACTTAAAAAAACACCTTCAGTTACGAAAGCCTTGTTCAAAACGTTTGATTAAAAAAAACTTAGTTGTGGAAACTTAGAAAACATACTATAATATAAGAAATCCATATTCAACTTCTTGCAATTACATTGAAAATAATAATTCAAGTAATAATAATACAATGAAAACCTTATTACAATCTGGTCTGGAACATACTTAAAAAGAAGTAAAAACTTAAATGCTTAAAAAAAACCCAAGTCCAAATAATCTTGCTAGCTGGCCACCTAGAGTCCCTCCAAACATCAAACCTTCTATTGAGCATCACCTGAAAATAAAATAAAAGAGGGGGTAAGTTTTCACAAACTCAGTGTGTACAACCCTTGAAGAAAACAAGCATTCAAAAAAAAAACATCATTCATCATTTATGCAATGCAATCCCATCCAAATTATCCATTCGCTACACACCGGCTCCGTCCCCCGTCACACCATGTGGGGATATAAATATCAACCCACCCAACCCAGACACCATGGTAGCCCGGTTGCGGCACTACCTTCATTTACATATTGGGCTTTAAAAGCTGTTGGTGGATCCACGATTGTTAAGCAACCATGCGATCCTCAAATACTTCCTCCGTTCCATAATTCCCAACCCATATGCAACCTAAGCGGAATATCATATGTATGTATGTCGTATCCACAAAACTTACATTCAACACCTAGGGGTATTTTGGTCATTTTTGCCCTTAAGGGCATTTTGGTAATTTTCCTTTAATTACGATTTTTACTTATCTTGGCCCGTTAACAAGTCCCGTGAGCTAAGATGAATGAATACTATGCACCAGGTAGGATTCCAGAGAAGAGGAGGTGAGTCATTAAGACCGCTTAAGTACCAAGCTCTCCCTAGATCCAATCCTAGACATGCATATACTCGTTGCCACACCTTAACCCTATGACTTGTCCACGGTCGCAAATAATTAATTAAGTCTTATGTGGATATCATATACTAGGCCCAAAACCCCTTACAGAGCCCAAGCAATTTCACATACCTGTATTTGGCCCATTAAGCCTAATCATATTCGTATGGCCCATTAGGCCCAAATCACCTGTATATAGCCCATTAGACCCAAATTACATTTTTATGGCCCATTAGGCCCAGTCACATTCATATTCATGCTCACATACAAATTTCTATCACAAAGCATCAATATTTAGTTTTTGCCTATTATGGGACAAACAGCCCATCGGGCTCATTTAGCCCATTTGGCCCATATGGCCAAATCACAACCCAAGTCCACGGAATCACCCATAGGCCTCAGGCAACCTATCAGTTTCCCCCTTATGAGTTTTTGTGCACTCGCAAGACTACCGTAGCCAAACTTTCGGCTTTTTGGCATTTCGGCATTTCGGCATTTCGACTTTTTGGCTTTTGTCGATTCATTGTGTGTGTGCAGTGTATGTACACACCTGGTAAGCAAGCGTGATGCGATCTCCTTAGCCTAAACCTACAATCGATATCACTCAAAGATTAATCACATGTACTTATCTATTACTTTACCAAAAGCCGAAATCACACCTTAACCTTACTTGAATGCCAAGCCTTTACTAGCTTTTACTTTGAGCACTAAACATGCGTATTTCTCAGACCTGAAGAGAAAATCGGTAGGAATCCAAAATCGAGATCTGACACTATATTTATACCAAATTTGATTAGAAAGAAGTGAGGGACCGAATACTCGATACTTTTCAAAAACCGATTAGGAGAGCGAACACTTACACTAGAATCGATTGGGTTGAAAGAGTAGTGGTAGCACCAAGGGTATTCGACTCTTAGAGATTTGAATGGCAACAATTGATTACTCAGCACCAAAGAAGAGAGGAAGAAGAATCGGCTAAAGCAAATAAAATATTGAGTAGAGGAGGGATAAGAATTCGGCACAAAGAAAGAAAAGAAAAAAAAAGGTTTTCGGCTTTTTAGAGAAAAGGGTTTCTGGCACAAAGTGAAGAGAAATTGGTCATTAGCTCTTCAACCCTCCCATTCGGCACCTATTTATAGCCCTATAGCCGAATTCTTCAAGCCCAAGTTCCCAATTCGGCTCCACTTACTCCTCACTTCTCATCCCCTCGTTTTTCTCCCTGATAACCCCTTGATCTTTTCCTTAATTTTCTCTTCTGAACACTCCCCTTGGAGTCCATCTTCACGCCACTTCCATCCTTCTAGAAGGCCAAAATTAAACATTAAAAATACTAAGCTAGGATTTGAACCTTGTGCCCCCTTGCTAGCTACTAACCCCACCTCACTACACCTTATGTGGCGTGACTTAGCCACTCTACCGCAGGCTTTTTTTGTGTACAATTGTTTCTTCATTTATGCAAAAGCCCACCTACTTGTCAGCCCTGATTCTTTTAATAATTAAATTATAATTTCTTCTACCCCTTAATTGAAACTCAACCTTAGCTAAGACCTACTAAAATTATCACTTGGATAAGAATATTAAACACAATTTGTATCAAAACCCAAAATAAAGAAAGTTTGGGATTTTGGGATTTTTGGGTTTCGAAATTTTTGGGGCGTTACAACGAGTACCTTTTCTATTCACGATATAACTGTTGTCACTTTAATCAACCCAGGATCTATCCACTCTTACATATGTATGTAATTAATACCTCATATAAACATGCTACTAGAGTCAACTAAGTTTGTAATAAAAGTGTCTAACCAGTTATGCAAACATGTATTAGTGGACCGAGTATGTAAAAATTGTCCTTTGGCGATTAGAGGCCATTGTTTTTTGGCCAACTCGATGTTATTTTTGTTTGATGAATTTGATGTAATTCTTGGGATGGATTGGTTAACCTCCCATGGCGTTGGAGTGCACTGTGGGAGAAAAGTAATTCAGTTAAGATGTGAGGATGTAAATGTTCTTCGAGTTGAGCCAGATAAGTCAGATAACTTGTCTGTGATAGTATCATCTTTAGCAGCCAAAAGATATTTTGAGAAAAGGTTATGAAGCTTATCTAGCTTTTGTGCTGAATACCCAAGTGTCTGAGTTGAAGATTGAGTCAGTATCAGTGGTTTGTAAGTTTATATACGTCTTTCCGGAGGAGTTACCAGGGTTACCCCTAGAGAGGGAGGTTGAGTTTGGTATCGATTTGGCTCCTGGTATGACGCCAATCTCGATTACACCTTATAGGATGGCCCCCACCGAGTTAAAGGAGTTAAAAGTGCAGTTGCAAGAGTTAACAGAAAAAGGTTTACCAAGTTATTCACCATGGGTTGCTCCAGTACTTTTTGTGAAAAAGAAGGACGGGTTGATGAGGTTACGTATTGACTACAGACAGCTTAACAAGGTTACAGTGAAGAACAACTATCCCTTGCCGAGGATTGATGATCTCTTCGATCAATTGAGAGGAGCCACTATGTTCTCTAAGATAGACTTAAGATCGGGCTACTACCAGTTAAGAGTCAAGGAACATGATGTACCGAAGACTGCTTTTCGGATAAGATATGGGCATTATGAGTTTCTTGTTATGCCTTTTGGATTGAAAAATGCCTCAACGGTATTTATGGACTTGATGAACCGTATCTTCCGACCGTATTTGGATACGTTCATCGTCGTTTTTATTGATGACATCTTGGTTTATTCACGTAACGAGAATGAGCAAGCGGAGGATTTGAGAACTGTGTTGCAGATCTTAAGGGATAAGCAACTTTATGCCAAGTTTAGTAAGAGTGAGTTTTGGCTCAAAGAGGTCGGGTTTCTAGGACATATTGTGTCAGGTGACGGGATCAGAGTTGACCCAAGTAAGATCTCATCTATTGTGGAATGGAAACCGCCAAGGAATGTAACAAAGGTTTGTAGTTTTCTGGTGCTAGCAGGATAGTATAGATGATTTATAAATGGATTCTCCATGATAGCTACACCGATAACGAGGCTACTGCAGAAAGATGTCAAGTCCAAATGGACAGAAGAGTGCCAGCAAAGCTTCGAGAAGTTAAAAGATTTGTTGACCGAAGCCCCAATTTTAGTGCAACCAGAGTCGGGTAAAGAATTTGTAATTTATAGTGACGCCTCCCTAAATGGTTTGGGGTGTGTACTCATGCAAGAAGGCAAAGTTATAGCCTATGCCTTGAGAAAACTAAAACCTCACGAGAGAAATTATCCAACCTATGACTTAGAGCTAGCAGCTATGTGTTCGCCCTGAAAATTTGGTGACACCATTTGTATGGGGAGAAATGTAGAGTATTTACCGGCCACAAGAGTTTAAAATACTTGATGACTCAAAAGGAGTTGAATTTGAGGCAACATCGATGGTTAGAGCTGTTAAAGGATTATGAGTTGATCATTGACTACCATCTAAGAAAGGCAAACGTAGTCACCGACGCTTTGAGTAGAAAGTTGTTGTTTGCTATGAAAGTCTTGAACACTCAGTTGACTATATCTAGTGATGGATCGGTCTTAGCAGAGTTAAGATCCAGACCAACTTTTCTTTATGAAATTTATGAAGCTTAGAAATATAACGAGAAACTACAAGCTAAGAGAACTCAATGTGAATCAGAGATTGAGTCAGATTTTCGTGTTAGTACTGATGGGTGTATAATGTTCAAAGATAGATTTTGTGTACCCAAAGATAGTGAGCTCATTCAGAAGATTTTTCAAGAGACACATAGTGGTTGTTCATCAATTCACCTGGGTAACGTGAAAATGTACAACGACCTTAAGAAAATGTATTGGTGGTCGGGTATGAAAAGAGACATTTCTGAGTTCGTATCCAAGTGCCTAGTGTGTCAACAAGTAAAAATTTGAACATCAAGTGCCTTGGGTTTACTTCACCTATTATGATTCCCGAGTGGAAATGGGATCGTATCACCATGGACTTCGTGACCAGTTTGCCTCTAACCCCAAAAAAGAAAGATGCAGTATGGGCTATTGTTGATAGACTCACTAAGTTAGCACACTTCATACCGGTGCGTGCCAACTACTCCCTTAAAAAGTTGGTCAACTTGTATGTTTTTGAGATTGTGAGTCTTCATGGTGTACCGTTATCGATTGTATCTGATCGAGACCCGAGCTTCACCTTGAGGTTTTGGAAGAAGTTACAAGAAGCTTTAGGAACCAAGTTGAGTTTCAGTACGACATTTCATCTGCAAACTGACGGACAGTCTGAAAGAGTAATACAAATCTTAGAGGACATGTTGAGGTGCTGTGTTCTCGAGTTCCAAGGAAGTTGGGAAAAACACTTACCATTGGTTGAATTTGCCTACAACAACAACTATTAGTCGAGTCTAAAAATGGCGCCTTATAAGGCTTTGTAAGGGAAAAAGTGCTGAACGCCCCTATTCTGGACTAAGTTGAGAGAGAGTCAGATTCACGGGGTTGATTTGATTAAAGAGGCTGAGGAAAAAGTTAAGGTGATTCGTGACTGTTTGAAAGCCGCCTCGGATAGACAAAAATCCTACGCGAATTTGAAACGAAGGGAGATTGAGTTTGAAGTCGGGGATAAGGTATTTTTGAAAGTTTCCTCGTGGAGGAAAGTCCTCAGATTTGGTAGAAAAGGCAAGTTGAGTTCTCGTTATATAGGACCTTATGAGGTTACCGAGAGAGTAGGGCTCGTTGCCTACCGTTTGAGTTTACCGCCAGAGTTAGAAAAGATTCATGACGTATTTCACGTATCCATGCTACGCTGATACAGATCAGACCCTTCGTATATAATTGCACCAACTGAAGTTGAGATTCTCCCAGATATGACGTATGGTGGGGAACCAGTCAAGATATTAGCTCGAGAGGTCAAACAGTTAAGAAATAAGAGTATACAGCTAGTGAAGGTTTTGTGGCATAGACATGGGGTCGAGGAAGCCACATGGGAACCCGAGGAGTCTCTGAGAGAGCAGTATCCAAACTTATTCACTGGTAAGATTTTCGAGGAAGAAAATCCCTAATGGGGGAGAAATGTAATAACCCGATTTAGGGCCTAGTCGGAACAGTGGTCTCGGGACCACAAATTCGAAGATAGAATTTTTATTTTTATTTTTACGAGGTTATGGTACTATTATATTAGTGCATGAAAAACTTGGTGAGTTAATTTTATTGTTTTCAAGCCCGATTGCGATAAAGGACTAAATTGCAAAAAAGGCTAAAGTTGCATTTTAGTACCCAAATGTGTAAAATAGCTAGAGAATTAAAATTGGGAGCCTTTAAAGTGAAATTATACCCCTAAATATAGTGTTGGCTGGCCATGTGATGGATTTTACACAAATAGTCAAAGTATTAGGTTGATGATGTCATATTAGGTGATAAAATGGTACCCTAAGGAATCAGCTTCAAATTTTTCATTTTCTTCCTTCTTCTTTGACCGAAAATACCAGAAAAGAAAAGGCTTTTGAAGCTTTGAAATTTCAGCAAAGAAACTTCCTTGAAAGTAAGTGATTTTAATGCTTTTTCTTGAAGATTTTTATATTTTTGAGACCCTTGAAGCATGAGCTTTCAAATGAGGGCGATATCTTCCAAAATGGTCAAGAGTTTAGGATTTTTCCATGGATTTATTTGTAATATATGCTGAGTTTTTATGGAAGAATATGAGTCCTAGTTGTGTTATAAACAACTTTTGTGAAAGGTGTTAGCATGAAAACACCTAAAAGGACTATTTTGCATAAGTTGCAAAATAGGTGGTTAGTGTGTGAAATAGTGAGAATTTGGGATTTCCATAGTAGTAAAAAGAGTTTATATAGGCTTAAAATACGAGGAAATTTGATAAAAATCAATTTTCGGGCATAGGGGTAAAATGTTCAATTTGCCAAGGCCTAGGGGCAAAATGGTCATTTTACCAAAGTTGTGAATTTGTGAATGCCTAATTGTGTTTAGTGACTAAATGGATGTATATTATTATTATAGATCAAGATTTGCCAAAATCGAGCCTAGACCGGGGAAAAGCCAAGCAATCCGAATAAGCCGACTAGTCAAGTACTTTTTGTAAACTGAGGTAAGTTGTATGTAAATAATACAACTACACTGTTAATACTTGTATTCATATTGTCCTTGAATTGATATTGTACGAGTTGTTAAGCTATAAATTGAGAATGCCTTGTAATATTGAGATAGTAGAAATATCCCGTTGAAACCTTAGGATATGAACTGGATATTTGTGCCAAGACATTGGGTGATTTGTGCGCCAGTGTAAGACATGTCTGGGACTTGCTTCGGCCACATTATGAGAGCTAGAGTAAGACCATGTCTGGGACATGGCATCGACATAGAGATGAGCGCTAGAGTAAGACATGTCTGCGACATGCATTGGCCTCGACAGAGATAGCCAGTGTAAGACCATGTCTGGGACATGGCATCGGCAATATATCCCAAGTTGAAGGTTCATGGAATATCCAGTAGTATTCCAACGGTTCAATGGTGAAAGTTATAGTTCAATTTTGATAAAGAAAGGATGATCATGTTGTGAGTGTTACAGGTAACTATATGATAAGCATGAGTAATGAGCTTAAATTTAGAAAATGAGACTCGAGTAGATGATAATGAGTAAGTTAAGTTGGAACCTTTGATTTTCCCCAATCTTGTAACAACTCGATTTTAGGCCTAGTTGGAACAGTGGTTTCGGAACCACTATTCTGAGGCCCGAGAAAATTATTTTGATGTTATTTTATGTGTTGTAATGTGATTTTATAAGTGCATGTTAATTTTGGTATATTAATTTTAGCGATTTCTAGTCCAATTTCGAAAAAGGACTAAAACGTGTAAAAAGTAAAAGTTGTGTTTTGATGCCTAAAGGTGTTAAATTGCTTTGTATCTTAAATTGGGGGTCTTTAATGTTAAATTAGGCCATCGAAAGTGTGATGGCCGGCCAAGGGAGACAAAATGGTCAAAAAGCCAAAATGCCAAAATTTATGGCTTTTATGTGACTAAATTGACTAAAAATAGAATAAAATAAAGAAAAGACAAAAAATCTCATCTTTTCTTCATCTTCTCTCTACCAAAAATGGAAGCAAAGAAAGGGTTTAGAAGCTGAAAAATTTCAGCAAAGAAACTCCCATGCTAGTAAGTGATTTTTAATGTCTTTCTTGATGATTTTTACATTATTGGAATCCCTAAAGCATGAGCTTTCAAATGAGGGGACTACTTTGCAAAATGATTAAGAGTCTAGGGTTTTTCCATGAAAGCATATATGCTGTTTGCTGAGTTTTTATGGAGGAATATGAGTCTTAGATGTGTTATAGACAACTTTTATGAATGAAGTTTGCTTGAAAAAACCTAAAAAGGGGTTATGTTGCAAAGTTGTTAAATAAGTGTAAATGTGTGAAATAATTGAATTTGTGAGTTGTTATAGTTATGAAAATAATTTTTCTAGGCTTAATGAGTAAGAAAATGTGATCAAAATCATTTTACGAGCCTAGGGGAAATTTTGTAATTTTGATAAAGTATAGGGGAAAAATAAAAAATTTTGCCAAAATGTGTCATTGGAATAATGTGATTAGTATATTGTGTTAATAAGTTAAATGTGATGTTATAGATGATGAAAAATGAGATTCGGGCTTAGAACAAGGAAAAACGAGGAATTGATGTTTAGGCCTCTTTTACCAATTTGGTGTCGAGGTAAGTTCGTATGGCAATAATAATGCAATATCATGCTTGAATTAAAATTATTTATTGTTATGGCATGAAGTGTATGATTTAAAATATTAGAAGTTTGATGAAATATGATGTTTCTTTGAAATGAGTAAGTTTGTATACAAGTAATTTATCAACTTCATTATCATTTGCTTAAGACTTGATATTGCATGAAATGTGGATATATGCCTTTATTGGAATTGACTTGTGATGATTTAATGAAAATGTGATGATATGTGTGCTAATGTAAGACCATGTCTAGGACATGGCATCGGCACTGACATGACACCTTGTATAAGATCATATCCGAGATATGACAACTATATGTGGATCCATGTAAGGCCATGTGAGGGACATGACTTTGGCATTCTATTCGGTGTATGATAATTCTGAACATCCTTTAGCATCCCGAGTGTTCAACGGGTATTATAATGGATGTTGTGTTGAAAGCCCTAAGGAGGGCATGTTAAACAAGGTATAATTATATACTTTATTATGAGGTGGTACAGGTATGTACACTAAAATTATGAGTAATGCCTTGATATGTGATAATCTATGATGTATATAGTATTTGGTGAATACTATGAAAATGACATGATTTGGAATAAGTCTTTGATACTTGATGATATTGAGATTATGAGTCCATGCTTATTATGCATAGCTATGTGTTCTTACCATGATAGATGATATGATGTTCTATTAATTTGGTGAACAATAATTGTGAATGAGTAAATTAGCCTGGACAGTTTTGGCTACTGCAGTGGTGTAAATTTGGAAATACACTAAAAATAGTGTAAAATAAGTTAGAGGCTGAATAAAATATGAAATTAAAGTTTGTTGAGTCTAGTTTCTTATAAAAGAAACTATGTAAGCAAAATAATTTCCTATAATGAGATATTTGAAGTTGTGTGAGATAGAGTCAGAATGACTTTGAAATCCCCTGTTCTGATTTTATAAAATCATTATAAATTGTAAAAAAATAATTATGAGTTATAATTTATATTTTTAGAATTCTTAATGAGTCTATTTTCAAGAGAAATAGACGAGAACAGTATTTGAGTCATGTGCTATGAGATAACTAAACTTTAGTGCAGAAGGGTCGGAACTATCAGACAGTGAATCAGGGGTAAATTTGAGGAATAAACTGTAATATTTATCTTAACCAAAAATTATGAAAACTTTAGGGTAGAAAGGTACATGAGTCTAGTTTCAAGGAAAATTAATGGAACTTAATTTGGAGTTTCGTAGCTCCATATATAAATATTTTATCGACTATTTTACAAGAAGACAACTTATTATGAACTTGAGAATATGATGGGAACATTGATAAAACATGTTATTGAGTTGCTTATTTCTTTCATATGAACTTATGATCGTGTTATTTTGTGGCAGGTTTTAAATATTTATAATTTATTATTCTCAAAACTAACTATTATCATGATGTAGACAAGTGTACCTATCGAACAATAGTATAGTTTTAGCAAGACCGGATTGTCGAACTTATTATCTAGCCTAAGAATAAATGGGTTTATTTTAACTAACTAAAAATAAGAATTCACAGAAAATAGAATTGGGGGATTACTTTTTGGAAACAAATAATTCACAGAAAATAGAATTGGGGGATTACTTTTTGGAAAACGATTGAATTAAGACAATACCCAAGGAAGAATCCACCTAGACTTTACTTGTTATTCTGGCTCCGAATCGGACGATTTATTCATTTGACTTGATCCGTAGAAATCCCTAAGTTATATTATTATCTCTCTCGAGAATAACAACGTCTAACCCTAGGTTGAATAATTGAAATCTCTTTCTAATTAACTTCCTAGGGTTGCATTAACTCGATCTATGGATCCCTTTATTAGGTTTCACCCTAATTCGACAAAAACTTGTCACCCTATCTCTAGGCGAGCAATCAACTCCGCTTAATTATGACAAATGTACTCTTAGACTCTATTTCTCCTCTGAATAAGAGCATAACTTGAATCAATATCCTGAAATATCAAAACAAGAATTAAGAACACATAATTAAGAACAAGTCAAATATTTATCATACAATTTAGAAAATAACAACAAGATTCGTCTTAGGTTTCATCCCCCTTAGGTATTTAGGGGATTTAGTTCAAAACTAAAAGGGAAAACATCTCAGAAGAATAATGAATACAAAACATAAAGAAAAACCCAAAACTCCTGAAGGGGAATTGAAGGGAGAACTTCCGTCTTGACCGTGAATCCAACTTCTAAGATGGATCAATCGGCTTTTCTTGAGCAATTCCTTCTAGGGTGTATTTATAGGCTTTAGAATGCCTAAGACCCTCAAAATTAACTTTTTTCGAATTGGACTCAACTTGGGTTCGGCAGGGACACGCCCGTGTGGCACGGTCGTGTGCGATTACTTCAAGCCGTGTTCGAGCCTGTTAGAATGGCACGGCCGTGTGCGATTACTTCAGGCCGTGTTTGAGATTGTTAGAATGGCACGGCCGTGTGGTCTACTTGTGTGAGTCGTGCCTCGATTCTGCCAAATTGACACGACCGTGTGGTCTACCCATGTGAGGAAGTTCAGGCCGTGTTAATCTCGTACGTTGGCCCATTTTCTCCGTTTTTGGCCTATTTCTCGTTCCTTTAGCTCTCCTATGCTCACCTAAGTAGAAAACATGAAATTAAGGCATTAGGAGCATCGAATTCACCAATTCTAAGGAAAAATCATCCATAAAATGTGCTAAGCATGGGGTAAAAATATGTATAAATGACAGTTTATGAACTTACTAAGCGTAAAGCTTACCCCTTTCCTTTCCCATGTTCTCTAGTGTTGCCAAGTTAGCCCCGGTTCAAGTTCGTCGGGGATATTATCACATTGTCAAGCTATCGCTATTGGTGTAAGTGATTTTAAGTACTTTGAGTCTATGGCACGTATAGGAGTTTAAATAATCGAGTGTGTGTTATTGCTTTAGCCAAATGTATTGGTTTATTTTGATTATGGGGTTGTAAACCCATTTTAAATATGCATGCATGTGTTATGGTCTTACGTGATGAGTTTATAATGATTATGGCATGAATGTGGTAATGATGTGAGTAAAATTTATGATATCTATTGCATGAGAAATTGACATTTATGGATGTTTAAGTTTCCATATATGCCTTGTTGTATGCTATTGTATATTTATGTGTGCGTATGTTGTGAGGGTGACAAAATGGCTTGGAAAATAACCTTTATTTGTCCACAAGGGTAGACGCACGGGCATGTGTCTAGGTCGTGTGTGACACACGGTCTACCCACATGGGTGTGTGACCCGACCGTGTGCCCCCTGCACCTTGGAAATTCAAGTCAGTATGCATGGTAGTAAACACACAGGCAGAGACACGACCTTGTGGTGGACACGGCCTGGCACACGGGCGTGTACCTTTGCCGTGTGCCTTCCTTTGTTCATGACCAAATTGGCAGAATGTCCAGGTTTTGGGACACGGGTTCGGGACACGGGCGTGTCCCTAGCACACGGGCGTGTGCTCTATACCCACACGGTCGTGTGGAGCCTTAAAGCATGAATTCTTTTTTAAAGTTTTTCTTAAGTTCTCGGTTTAGTCCCGAACCGTCTCTAATGCATGTTTTGGGCCTCGTGAGCCCGTTTAAGGGACAATATGTATGTCAAATGAAAATTTTTAAATCGATCAAAATTTTATGGCCCGATTTTATATAGTTGGTTGAGTTTAAGTCCGGTAGCACCTCGAACCCTGTCCCGGCGTTGGATACGGGCGAGGGGTGCTACAAATCTAAATCCGAGTTCTTTCTTTCTTGATCTATATGTATTCAAAATTAACCCATTTAATCACCAATTCATTCAATTTAATCCACAAACACATATTTGGGCATTTTTTCACTTTAGCCCCTAAAATTCCACATTTATTCAATTTAGTCCCTATTTTACAAAAACACAAATTACATAAAATTTCATTACACCCAAGCCTAGCTGAATTTCATGTAAGTCCCTAGCAGCCGAAAACTTTCATTTATTTCACAATTTAACCCCTCAATTTACACTTTTCTTAATTTAATCCCTGATATGCATTTTTTACTCAAAATCACTTTACTAAACATGTATATCAAGCACCAAGCTTTCATAATTCATCATTAAACATCATAAAACACATGAATTCATCAATTTAAACTTCCAAAATCATCAAAACTTTCAAAAATTGAGACATGGGCTAGCTAGAACACAAAGCAACAATCACAAAAACTTAAAAATCGTCAAAAACTGAGCAAAGAACATACCTTAATCAAGGATTAAGGTTCCGGATATACAAGCCCTAAATGTAATTCTTTTTCTTTGATATGTTCGGTTGATGAATGCATGAATTAATGAACATTTTGTTTTGTTTTAACTAATATTAACTTAATAATCAAATACCAATTTACCCTTAATGAAAACATTATAAAATCACCTAATATATGCCCATTTATGTTAAATTACATTATCAATGGTCTATTTACAACATAAGGACCTCCCATTTATGACAAATAGACACCTTTACCAAATAGAATGTAACTTTTGTATTTTACGCGATTTAGTCCTTTTCTCAAATTGAGCTATTAAATGATAAAATTAGCTCACGAAATTTTCATACATACATATTCACATGTTGTAAATACCAAAAATAATATTAAAATAATTTTACAACCTCAGATTTTTGGGTCCGAAACCACTGTTCTGATTTAGCTAAAACCAGGTTGTTACAACTCTCCCCCCTTAGGGATTTTCGTCCTCGAAAATCTTACCAATGAATAGGTTTGGATATTGCCTTCTCATAGCATCCTCGGGCTCCCACGTAGCTTCTTTAACCCCGTGTCAATGCCACAATACTTTCACTATTACGATTTTCTTATTTATCAGCTTTTTGATCTCACGAGCTAAAATTCGGATCGGTTCTTCACTGTACGACAAATCTGACTGAATCTTAACTCAGTTGGGGAAATAACATGTAAAGGATCGGATATGTATCGTCAAAGCATCGATACATGAAGCACGTTATGAATCTTTTCTAACTTAAATGGCAATACTAGCTGATAAGCAACTGGTCCAACTCGCTTAATAATCTCATACGACCCGATGAATCTCAGACTCAATTTGCCTTTATGACCAAATCGAAGTATTTTCTTCCATGGAGATACTTTCAAAAACAATTTATCCTCGATTTGAAACTCAATATCTTTCCGTTTAAAATCTGTGTATGATTTCTGATGATCTGACGCTGCTTTCAAACTATCACGAATTACTTTCACTTTTTCTTCTGTTTCTTTAATCAGATCAACCCTGTGAATCTTATTCTCACTAAGCTCAGTGCAATACAATGGTGTTAGGCATTTTTGACCGTATAAAGTTTCATAAGGTGCCATTTTAATACTCGATTGAAAACTATTGTTATAAGCAAATTCAATCAATGGCAAATATTTTTCCCACGTACCTTCGAACTCAAGAATGCAACCTCTTAACATATCCTCGAGTATCTGTATAATTCATTCAGATTGACCATCCATCTCAGGGTGAAATGCAGTACTAAAATGTAGTTTTGTACCCAATGCATCTTGCAAGTTCTTCCAAAATCTTGATGTGAACCTCAGATCTCTATCTGAAACAATAGAAATAGGTACTCCGTGTAATCTCACAATTTCAGAGATATACAACTCAGAAAGCTTGTCAAGAGAATAATCTATATGCACAGGAATGAAATGAGCCGATTTAGTCAATCTATCAAATATAACCCAGATCACATCTTTCTTTCTTAGAGATAGGGGCAATCCTGACACAAAATCCATAATTATTCTATCCTATTTCCACTCAGGAATCATAATTGGCTGCAATAAGCCAGACGAAACTTGATGTTTAGCTTTAACTTACTGACAAATCAAACATTTAGAAACGAATTCTGAAATGTCACATTTCATACCATGCCACCAATAGAGCTGTTTCAAATCATTATACATTTTTGTACTTCCTGAATGAACAGATAAACGACTACTATGTGTAACAGCTCGATTTAGACCATATTCAAAATAGTGGTTTTGGGACCATCAATCCGAGTCAAAAAATTATTTTAATATTATTTGTGGTGTCTACAGCATGTTAATTTATATGTATAAAAATTTCGTTTGAAAATTTTATTGTTTGTATGCTCGATTTAATTAAAAGGACTTAATTGCGTACAATGTAAAAGTGGCTAGCTACTTGTTAAAGTGCTACATTGCTATTGTTTTTATAATGTGGAGTCCTTAAGATGAAATTTTACCCTTGGAACCATGCATGGACGGTATTGGACTAGATATATGTAGTTTGGATATTAAATTAAAAAGGTTAAGATGGTAAAAATGCAAATTAATAATGATATAATAAAACAAAAATTAAAAAGCCATGCATTTTTGTGTTCATCTTAGTCGAAAGTTGAAAGAAAAAGAAAAGAAAAGAAAAGAGAGTTCTTAGGTTCAGGCTTGTCCAAGTCCAATTAAGGTATGTATTTAGTTGGGTTTTTGATAATTTTTACATTTTTGAGATCGTTGCTTCGTGTTTTAGCTAGCCCATACTTGAATTTGTGAATTTGATGATGTATTCATGAATGGCCATTGTTGATAGCTTGATGAATTTTGTGTTTGATGATGAAAAATAAATATATGTTGTTAGATTGTTAAATTTAATTAAGTGATTTTTAGTAAAAATGCCTATTTAGGATTAAATTGTTAGATTGTTAATTTTAATTAAGTGATTTTTAGTAAAAATGCCTATTTAGGATTAAATTCTGAATTTTATAAATTGAGGGGTTAAAATGTGAAATAAATGAAAGGAATGGGCTGCTAGGGACCTTTGTGAAATTCGGCCAAGCATGGGTATGGTTAAATTTTGAATATTTTGTGTTTTGTGAAATAGGGACTAAATTGTGAAAAAATATGAAATGTCAAGGGCAAAAGTGTAATTTGCCCATTTATGTGTTTTTGGATTAATTTGAATGAATGTGAGGTTAAATAAGTCAAATTTGTATTAATTTAGATCAAGAAAAGGGGAAATAGGAATTGGATCGGGGAAAATCTAAAGTTGTTGAATAGTCGTCCCGGTTCGTCCGTCTTTGTCCGAGGTAAGTTCATAAGTAAATAATTGTCATTAAATTTGATTGTATTTATATTTTATTTGTATTGAATTGAATTATTACTTGTATATATATGTTCAAGCCAAATTTGTATAAATGTGGGAGAAGTATTTACGAGCCTGAATCAATTGAGTTTTAACGTTCGAAAGCCTTGTACGAACCTTAGAAATAGTTAGGATACGTATTTCATGACATAGGATTCCGATATGCAATTTCGTGTAAGGCCACGTTTGGGATGTCTGATTCTAGGCCGATTCGAGTAGTCATGAGGGAGAGGCTAAGCAAGCCTTCTATCAAATGATGAACGATTGGTTCACATAGTATATTCATACAAATCCGGCTGTTCAACAACCCCCACCCCTGCCTAATCCTCCTCAGATATCTATAATACCTCAAGTTATTAATCCGATAAGATTAAATAAGCCCCCGGTTGATAAAATCAGAAAACACGGGGATGAAGAATTCAAAGCCACTATTGATGACGATGCTGAGGAAGCTAAATTCTGGCTCGATAATACTATTCGTGTGTTTGATGAGCTATCTTGTACCCTTGATGAGTGTATAAAATGTGTTGTATCCTTACTTCGAGATTCTACATATCACTGGTGGAATACATTGATATCAGTAGTTCCGAAAGAAAGGGTGACCTAGGAGTGCTTTCAGACTGAATTCCATAAGAAATACATCAGTAAGAGATTCATTGATAAAAAATGCAAAGAATTGCTCGAGTTGAAACAGGTTCATATGACCATAACAGAATATGAACGGGAATTTGTAAGAATCAGCAGATATGCCCGGGAATATGTTTCGACTAAAGCTATAATGTGTAAAAGATTTGAAGACGGGTTCAATGAAGACATTAAGCTGTTAGTCAGGATACTTAAAATAAAAGAGTTCTTTGTACTAGTTGAGGGAGCATGCAAGGCCAAAGAGCTCGGGAAAGAGAAAGAAAAGTTGACTTTGAAGCTAGAGATTCATGAAAAAGATTGTCGGGTAAAACATTTCAATCGGCATCAAAGAAATTTTGAGACGACTTTAGCCATTCAAAGGCTACTGCGGGCTATTCTAGACGTGATCGAGACAGACCACCCGTGAGTTTGAGAGCTACCTTAGTAGCTAGTGTTAGTAACATCTGATCAAACCAACCTGAGTGCAAACATTGCGGTAAATGACATCCCGGTAGTTGTAGATTGAATGATTGAGCTTGTTTTAAATGTGGATCGATTGATCACTTCATTCGTGAATGCTTTAAGTTGGTTGAGCAAGACTTGAAGCAGAATACAAGGCCGAGTAACATGTTAGTTTGAGGTAGACCACCCAAAAACACAGGTAATGTGAGTGGCAGCCGGAGGGGAACTAAAGACACAACAGTTAGATCTAAGGCTCGCGTACCTGCTAGAGCTTATGCTATTCGTGCTCGCGAAGAGGCTTCATCCCCAGATGTTATTACCAGTACTTTCACTCTTTATGATACTAGTGTTGTTGCATTGATTGATCCTAGATCAACTCATTCTTATATATGTGAAACTTTGGTATCTAGTAAGACTTTGTCTGTAGAGTCTACTGAGTTTGTGATTAAAGTATCAAACCCCTTAGGTCGGTGTGTCTTGGTTGATAAAGTATGTAAGAATTGTCTGTTGATGATTCGAGATTCATGTTTTTTAGCTGATTTGATGTTGTTTCCATTCGATGAATTTGATATAATTCTGGGTGTGCATTGGCTAACGTTGCATGATGCTATTGTGAACTGCAAACGGAAGACTATTGATTTGCAATGCCAGAATAATGAGATTATTTGGATTGAGTCTAATGATTTGAATGGTTTACCGGCAGTGATATCTTCGATGTTAGCTCAGAAATATGTAAGAAAAGGTTGTAAAGCTTACTTTGCCTATGTGCTTGATTCTAAAGTGACTGAAAAGAAGATTGAATCAGTACTAGTTGTGTGTGAGTATCCGGATGTGTTTCCTAAAGAATTACAGAGTTTGCCACCGATCCGAGAGGTAGAGTTTGGCATTGAGTTAGTGCCAAGAAGAACTTCGATATCGATAGCTTTGTACAGAATGTCATCGACTAAATTAAAAGAGTTGAAAGCTCAGTTGCAAGAATTGACAGATAGAGGTTTCGTGCGACCAAATTTTTCTCCCTGGGGTCACCGGTTTTGTTCGTGAAAAAGAAAGACGGAACTATGAGAATGTGCATTGATTACCAACAACTTAATAAGGTGACTATAAAGAATAAATACCCTTTGCCATGGATTGATGACTTGTTCGATCAGTTGAAAGGGGTTACAGTATTTTCAAATATAGATTTGAGATCGGGATACTATCAGTTGTGAGTTAAAGACTCTGTTGTGCCGAAAATTGCTTTCCGAACGAGGTGCGGACACTATGAGTTTCTAGTTATGCCTTTCGGACTTACCAATGCACTTGTTGTTTTTATGGGTTTAATGAATCGAATCTTCAGATAGTATTTGGATCAATTTGTAGTGGTGTTGATAAATGACATATTGATCTATTCCCGTGATGAATTTGAGCATGCTGAACACTTAAAAATTGTGCTATAGACTTTACGTGATAAATAGTTGTACACAAAGTTTAGTAAATGTGAGTTCTGGTTGCGTGAAGTTGGCTTTTTGGGATATGTTGTATTGGCATTGGGTATTTGGGTTTATCCAAGCAAGATTTAGGCCATATTAGATTGGAAGCCTCCGAGAAATGTTTTTGAAGTCCGAAGTTTTTTGGGACATGCTGGCTATTACAGACGGTTTGTAAAAGGTTTTTCTATGATTGCAACTCCAATGACGAGATTGCTTCAGAAAGATGTTAAGTTTGAGTGGTCAGAAAAGTTTTGATAAGTTGAAAGCCCTATTGACCGAAGCTCCAGTACTAGTTCATCCAGAATCGGGTAAAGAATTTATAATTTATACTGATGCATCTTTAAATGGTTTGGGCTGTGTTTTGATACAGGAAGGAAAAGTCATAGCTTATGCCTCAAGACAGTTAAAGCCACACGAAAAAAATTATCCGAGTCACGACCTAGAATTGGTAGCTATTGTGTTTGCATTGAAACTATGGCGCCACTATCTGTTCGGTGAGAAATGCCATGTCTATTCTGATCACAAAAGCTTAAAATATTTGATGACTTAGAAGGATCTAAATTTGAGATAGCGATGATGGCTAGAATTGCTAAAAGATTACGAGCTTGTGATTGACTACCATCCACGAAAGGCTAATGTTGTTGCTGATGCTTTAAGTCAAAAATCTTTGTTTGCTCTACGTGCGATGAATACGTATATGGCTCTATCTGATGATGGTTCGATTGTAGCTGAGTTAAAAGCAAGACAATTATTTATACAACAGATTTGTGATGCTCAGAAAGTCGATAATGATTTGTTATCAAAGCGGGTCCAATGTGATTTGAATACTGATTCAGAGTTCTGAGTTGATTCTGAGAGTTTTTTTAGGTTAATAAATCAAATATGTGTTCCGAGAAATTCAGAGTTGATTCAGATGATTGTGAATGAAGCTCATAGCAGTCAGTTATCTATTCATCCGGGTAGTACAAAAATGTATAATGATTTGAAATAGCTTTATTGGTGGCATGGTATGAAACGAGACATCTCTGACTTTGTTTTAAAATGTTTAATCTGTCAACAAGTCAAAGCTGAGCATCAGGTACCGTCTAGGTTACTTCAATCGATTATGATACCCGAGTGGAAATGGGACAGAGTCACGATGGATTTTGTATTGGGTTTGCCTTTGTCACCAGGCAGAAAAGATGCGATTTGGGTTGTTGTGGATAGATTGACTAAATCGACTCATTTCATTCTGATTCGCACATATTACTCACTTGATAAGCTTGCTGAGTTGTACATTTCTCAGATTGTGAAATTGCATGGAGTACCTATCTTTATTGTTTCGGATAGAGATCTGAGGTTCACATCGCGATTTTGAAAGAAACTGCAAGATGCATTGGGTACGAGATTACATTTTAACACCGCTTTCCATCCGCAAATAGATGGTCAGTCCAAACGAATTATTCAGATACTCGAGGATATCTTGAGATGTTGCATTCTTGAGTTTGAAGGTACGTGGGAACGATATTTGTCACTAATTTAATTTGCGTATAATAATAGCTTTCAATTGAGTATCAAAATGGCACCTTACAAGGCTTTGTACGATCGTAAATGTCGAACACCTTTGTATTGGACTGAGCTCCGTGAGAATAAGATACACGGGGTCAATTTGATTAAAGAGACTAAACAGAATGTGAAAGTGATACGCCATAGTTTGAAAGTAGCGTCAGATCATTAGAAGTCGTATGCAGACTTGAAACGTAAAGATATTGAATTCAGATTGGGGATAAAATGTTTTTGAAAGTCTCACAGTGGAAGAAGATACTTCGATTCGGTCATAAAAGTAAATTGAGTCTGAGATTTATTGGGCCGTATGATTATTAAGTGTATTGGGCCGATTGCTTATAGACTATTGTTGCCACCTGAGTTAGAAAAGATTCATAATGTATTTCATGTCTCGATGCTTCGAAAATATCGATCCGATCCTTCGTATGTGATTTCTCCGTCAGAGATTGAGATTAAGCCTGACATGACTTATGAGGAAGAACCGATCTGGATTTTAGACCGCGAAGTGAAAGAATTGAGAAATAAGAAAATTTCTTTAGTAAAAGTCTTATGGCATCGACACGGGATTGAAGAAGCTACGTGAGAGATCGAGGGTGCCATGAGAGAACTTTATCCAAACCTATTTACTAGTAAGATTTTCGGGGACGAAAATTCCTAAGGGGGGCGAGTTGTAACAACTAGGTTTAAACCCTATTTGGAATAGTGGTTTTGGGACGACCAATCCGAGTAAAAAAATATTTTAATATTATTTGTGGTGTCTACAACATGTTAATTTATATGTGTGAAAATTTCGTGTAAAAATTTTATCATTTATGTGCTTGATTTGATTAAAAGGACTTAATCGCGTGAAATGTAAAAGTGGCTAGTTATCTGTTAAAGTGCTCCATTGCTATTGTTTTTATAATGTGGAGTCCTTAAGATGAAATTTCACCCTTGGAACCATGCATGGACTGTATTGGACTTGATATATGTAGTTTGGTTATTAAATTAAAAAGGTTAATATGGTAAAAATGCAAATTAATAATGATATAATAAAACAAAAATTAAAAAGCCATGCATTTTTGTGTTCATCTTAGCTGAAAGTTGAAAGAAAAAGAAAAGAAAAGAGAGTTCTTAGGTTCGGGCTTGTCCAAGTCCAATTAAGGTATGTATTTAGTTCAGTTTTTGATAATTTTTACGTTTTTGAGATTTTTGCTTCGTGTTTTAGCTAGCCCATACTTGAATTTGTGAATTTGATGATGTATTCATGAATGGCCATTGTTGATAGCTTGATGAATTTTGTTCTTGATGATGAAAAATAAATATGTGTTGTTAGATTGTTAAATTTAATTAAGTGATTTTTAGTAAAAATGCCTATTTAGGATTAAATTGTGAATTTTGTGAATTGAGGGGTTAAAATGTGAAATAAATGAAATAAATGGGCTGCTAGGGACCTTAGTGAAATTTGGCCAAGCATGGGTATGGTTAAATTTTGATATTTTTGTATTTTGTGAATAGGGACTAAATTATGAAAAAAAATGAAATGTTAGGGGCAAAAGTATAATTTACCCATTTATGTGTTTTTGGATTAATTTGAATGAATGTGAGATCAAATAAGTCAAATTTGTATTAATTTAGATCAAGAAAAGAGGAAATCGGAATTGGATCAGGGAAAATCTAAAGTTGTTGAATAGTCGTCCCAGTTTGTCTTTGTCCGAGGTAAGTTCATAAGTAAATAAATGTCATTAAATTCGATTGTATTTATATTTTATTTGTGCCGAATTGAATTATTACTTGTATATATATGTTCAAGCTAAATTTGTATAAATATGGGAGAAGTATTTACGAGCCTGAATTAATTGAGTTTTGACGTTCGAAAGCCCTGTACGAACCTTAGGAATAGTTAGGATACATATGTCATGACATAGGATTCTGATATGCAATTTCGTGTAAGACCATGTCTGGGATGTTGGCATTGATTTGTGATTTACGTGGAAGATCATGTCTGGGATATCGGCATCGTATATGAGTTCATGTAAGACCCTGTCTGGGACAGTGGCATCGATATGTGATTACATGTAAGACCACGTCTGGGACGTTAGCGTTGTATGAGCTTTTCAACTATCCGAATATCCTTATTAATTCCGAATGGTTCAACAGGCAATATCGAGTTAAGATCGAATGTAAAATCAAGTTAAAAAGTTAGGTATGTACTAAGTTAAATGATTGAGTAGTAAGGTAAGTATATACTTTATATGAATATATGAAATGTGCATTATGAAAGTGATATTTAAATATGTTTATGAATATATATGTATTCGGCCAAGTGGAAAACTAATGCTAAAGTATATGTATTGATATATGAAGTTGCAAGCTTGATAATTGTATATGTGGTTATGGTTAGTATGATTCGGTTTAATTAAACTGAATTATGAATGTCATTGAAATGATTTATTTCCTTATGACTTACTAAGCTATTCAAGCTTACTGTGTGTGTATGTTCTTTGTTTTCATAGATTTTGGAAGCTAGTTACGAGCTCAGGGATTGTCAGGAAAATCCGTCACACTATCAATCACATTTGTGGTATTTTATAAGTTTGAACTTGAACCTATGGCATGTATAGGCTAGTTAATATGTTTGACTTTGAAGTATGAATATATTTAAGCCATGCGAAAATGGCTAGATTTCTATGCTTGAATTCGGTTATGTTTGATCATGGTTTAAGCTCATTTTGGTTAAAATGCTACATGCCATGCATGAATGGTATTTGTGATATGCTTGGTATAAATATGTTCTGGCATGAAAAATGATGAATGGTTTGATATTTGATTCGGTTTAGTATGGTAAAGAATGTTTATACTTTAAATGTTATGTAAGGAAGTTATTAAGAACGTTCAAATATATATGGAAAGATGAATGATTTTGTGTATGCATTATTGAGCATGAGAAGTAACATATGAATTAGGTATGCTTATCATTGTTAAATGTGCTTAAAAAGGGTTCATTTATAATATGGTCTTATGCAAATAAAATATGTAATAAGAGAAGATGTACAATTGGTATATTTTTAAAGTCAGTTTATGTGTTATATAGGGGTAAGTGTATATATATCTTGTATATCGTGTATGTGAAATAACATGCTAGTAAATTAGGTATATTATGAATCTATCAATTGTAACCGAAAATGGTGGTTGGTATAATAGTCAAATGGATGTAAATCATTGGTTAAATTGTTGGTTGTTTTAGTTCATAGTAAATGGATATGACTTGTGCTTAAAGCTTGATTGGTGTTTTGGTTATGTGTTTGTATTTTAAATATGATAATTTTTGGCATGTTAATTGGCACATGGTTTTGTGACTTAAATAAATGTGCAAAGTATGTTTGTTCATAAAGACCATTATCAATGCTGCATATGATAATAGATATAAAGATTGGTATGTGATTTGTTTGGTTTAATGAGTGTATGTATAAAAAAAATTGAAATAAAATGTTTGGTATTTACTTAGTATTCGAATATCATTATAACAGTGAGCACATAATTTATGTATGTATTTTTAAAGCATATTTACATGACTTTGACTATGAATTAAATTTGTGTTACGATTTATAATTTAGGTTTAATTTTTAATCGACCATATGGTTTATTTATGCTAAAATGACCTATGTGAAAATGTGAATGTTCTGAAGCTGTGTCTTGTTTGGTAATGTCTCATAACTCTTATCCGGCGACAGATACGGGTTAGAAGTTGTTACACTATGTGATTCGTTCAAAATCATCTGAATCAACTCTAAATTTCTCGGAACACATAATCGACCTCTGAATCTTAAACAAGCATCAGAATCAACTTGAAACTCTGAATCAAGGTTAGAATCACATTTTGCTCTTTTAGCTAACATTTCATTATCAGTCTTCTGAGTTTCAAAAATCTTCTGTACAAACAACAGTCTCACTTTCAATTCAGCTACAATCGAGTCGTCGTCAGATAGAGTCAACTGAGTATTCATTGCACGTAGAGCAAATAAGGATTTCTGGCTTAAAACATCAGCAATAACATTTGCTTTTCCCGAATGATAATCAATCACTAGCTCGTAATCTTTTAGCAATTCTAGCCATCTTTGGCATCTCAAATTCAAATCTTTCTGAGTTATAAGATATTTCAAATTCTTGTGATCTGAATAAACATGACATTTCTCACTGAACAAATAATGGCGTCAAATCTTCAATGCAAACACAGTAGTTGCTAACTCTAAATCGTGTGTCGGGTAATTCTTTTCATGCAGCTTCAACTGTCTCGAGGCATAAGCCATGACTTTGCCTTCCTACATCAAAACATAGCCCAAACCATTCAATGATGCATCACTATAGATTACGAATTTTTTACCCGATTCTGGTTAAACTAACACTTGAGCTTCGGTCAAAAGATTTTTCAGCTGATCAAAACTTTTTTGACACTTATCTGACCACTCAAACTTTACATCTTTTTGAAACAATCTTGTAACGGAGTTGCAATCATCGAAAAGCATTTCACAAATCGTCTATAATAACCAGTAAGTCCCAGAAAACTGCGGACTTCGGATATATTTCTCGGAGGCTTCCAATCCATTATTGCAGAAATTTTGCTTGGATCAACTCGAATACCCAATGCTGATACAATATGCCCTAAAAAACTAACCTCGCACAACTAGAATTCACATTTACTGAACTCTGCATATAACTGTTTATCACGAAGAGTCTGCAATACAATTCTCAAATGCTCGACATGCTTAGTTTCATCACGTGAATAAATCAAAATATCATCTATGAACACAACAACAGATCGATCTAGGTACGGTCTGAAAATCTGGTTCATTAAGTCCATAAAGATTGCAGGAGCATTCGTTAATCCAAAAGGCATAACTAAGAATTGATAGTGTCCGTACCTCATTCAGAAAGCTGTCTTTGTCACATCAAAGTCTCTAACTCGTAATTGATAATAACCTTATCTCAAATCTATCTTTGAAAACACTGAAGTCCCTTTTAATTGGTCAAACAAATCGTCAATTTGTGGTAGAGGATATTTGTTCTTGATCGTCACTTTATTCAACTATCGATAGTCTATACACATTCTCATCCAGCCATCTTTCTTTTTTACAAGCAACACGGGAGCACCCCAAGGCGAGAAACTTAGTTTTGCAAACCCTTTGTCTGTTATTTCTTGCAATTGAGTTTTCAATTCTTTTAACTCTGCCAGAGCCATTCTGTACGAAGCTACCGATATCGGCGTTGTACCTGGAATTAACTCAATACCAAACTCAACCTTTTGGATTGGTGGTAAACCCGGTAATTCATCAGGAAACACATCTAGGTAGTCACACACAACTGGCACTAATTCAATCTTCTTTTCAGCCACTTTCGTATCAAGCATATAAGCAAAATAAACTTCGCAACCTTTTCTCACATATTTCTGAGCTAACATGGATGAGATCACCGCTAGCAAACCATTCAAATCATCTGACTCAATTCGGATAATCTCATTATTCTAACATCTCAAATCTATCGTCTTTCTTTTGCAATTCATAACAGCATCATACAACGTTAGCCAATCCACACCCAAGATTATATCAAACTCGTCAAATGGAAACAACATTAAATCGACCGGAAAGCAAATATCCCGAATCATCAATTGACAGTTCTTGCACACTTTATCAACCAACACGTACATGTCTAAAGGGTTCGATACTCTAATTACAAATTCAATAGACTCTACAGGGAAAGTCTTATTGGATACTAAATTCATACATAGATACAAATGAGTTGATCTTAGATCTATCAATGCAATAACTTTAATATCGTAGAGAGTAAAAGTACCGGTAATGACGTCTGAAGATGACACTTCTTCGCGAGCGTGAATATCATAGGCTCATGCAGGTGCTCCAGCATTAGATCTCATAGCAGTGTCTCGTGTTGCACCACTACCACCAATCACATTTCAAACATTACAAGATGGTCTCCCTCTAGCTGCAGTGTTACTCGGTCTTGTGTTCTAAGCATTATCTTTTTCAACTAACCTTAGGCAATCTTTAATAAAGTGATATTGTGAACCACAACTGTAACAAGTTCTATTATTATATTTCACCCGAAATCTCCAAAATGCCGTCTTCCACACTGTTGGCACTCGAGTTTAACATCTTTTACGTTACCAACACTCGATACCGATATGGCTTGAGCTTTAGGGTTGGTGTATTGCTTTCTGTGATCTTTACTTTGATACCCCACCGAAGCTGACGATCGGTTAAAATAGTCTCTAGATTTCTTTGATGAGTAATGATAATATTTATTTATCGACCTCTTCTTCGAGTCCCTTGCCTCTGAATCAACCTTTCTCTTTCCTTTGCTGAGATCCTCGGCTTTACAAGCCCTTTCAACTAAAACAACGAATTCGTTGATTTCTAGAATCCCAACTAATAGCTTTATATCTTCATTCAATCCATCAACGAATCGTTTACACATGATCTCTTCAGTAGAAACATATTCTCGAGCATATTTGCTCAATCACACAAATTCTCTTTCGTATTCTGTCACAGTCATTCAACCCTGCTTCAACTCTAGAAACATTTTATGTTTCTGATCGAAAAATCTTTGACTTATTTATTTCTTTCAGAATTTGGATTGAAAGAATTCCCAGGTGACTCATTCTCTTGGAACCAAAAATGTCAATGTCTTCCACCAATGATAGGCATTATCTCTAAGCAAAGATACCACATATTTGATACACTCATCAGAAGTACAAGATAATTCATCGAATACTCTAATCGTAATCTTGAGCCAACACTTAGCTCTCTTAGCATCACCATCAACTGTAGCCTGAAACTCTTCAGCCCCGTGTTTACGTATCTTATCCACTAGAGGCTTACTCAATCTATTTGAATCTAACACTTGCGGTACAACTGGGACTTGTTGAGGAACAGATGGGGGTGGAGGTTGTTGTGTAACATCCCAAATAAGGGCCTAGTCAGAATAGTGGTTTTGAGACCACAAATTTGAGATAGAAATAATTATTTTATGATGCCTATGAGGTTTATGTTATGAATGCATGCTTGTGTGAAAGTTTCATGAAGAAATTCTATGCATAAAATGTCTAATTGCATTTTAGGGACCAAGTTGAATAAAGTGCAAAACTTGTATTCTAGAAGCTTTAAGCATGAAATTGCATCAGATTATGAATTAGGGGGTCCTAATTAGCAGTTTTACCAATTTCTATAATTTTGGACAAAAATGGACATGATAGGAAAAATGTGAAAGAAAAACCCTAAGGGAATTTTGGTCATTGGGTAATTAAAAGAATAAAAAGGGAAAAATAAGTCAAAATTGGTGTCCATCTTCTTCCTTCATTGCTGAAATTTGCAAGACAGCATAGCTAGGGTTTGTTCAACATTTCCAAGCTTGATTGTAAGTACATCCTAGCCCTGTTTTTTATGTTCTTTGCATTTTTTGAAGTCCTTGAAACATGATCTACCCGTTTTTAGCTATATTTCGATAAGGTTCATGTATAAAATTTAACCCATGTGTAACATGCATGTATTTTGATGATTACTGGAGGAGTATGAATGTTTGATGCATGATAAACATCTTTTACTATGTGATTTTTAGTAAAAACACCTAAACAAGGGACTTGTTTGTAAAAGTGTAAAAGAAAGTAGTAATATTGTGAAACAAGAGAAAATATGGGCTGATATAAGCTTAGTAAAGGTTCGGCTAGGCTTGGGTAACCAAGAAAATGCATGCATTTCATTTTACGAGTCTAGGGACGAAAGTACAAATATGTGAAAGTTTAGGGGTGAAAATGAAAATTTTGTAAAAGTATGATTTATGGACCCACTTAAATAATGTGAATAATAAAAAAAAATTTAAACTTGGCATTATAGATCAAGAAAAACGTGAATTGGGACTTGATCAAGGAAAGAATAAAGTATACGACGATTTGGCTCGATTATCATCATTTTGTACCAAGGTAAGTACATAAGCAAATAATGTGGTGTTGTAGTTTGTTTTAATGCTTTAATAAATTATGATAAATGTTTTATTGTAATTATGAGTTTTGTGCTTATTGATTGTTATGAAAGCTTGAATGTTATTATGGTCGTTATCCTCGACGTTATGAGTAAGTATGATAGAGATGCTATATGCAAGTAAGGAAAATCTTGTTTGAACCTTAGGAATAGTTTAGAATACAAGTGACATGTCACTAGGAACTAAGAAGTCCGAGATCGTTGAGTGGTTCGAGTTCGTGAGTTATGTGGCATCCAAGCTTGTTGAGAGGTCCGAGTTCATAATGGATGCGATACATGTAACATCCGAGATCGTTGAGAGGTTCGAGTTCATTATGGATTGTTACATGTTATGTGGTAGCTTCAGCTATGTTTGTATATGTGGCACTTATGTGTAAGGTTTTCGCGTTTCCAATAGTATTTCGAGTGTTCAATGGGCAATGTAATGAATGTGATGAAAGTCCCGAGAAGGACATAGGAAAGAGGTATGTTTATCGACACTTTACGATGAGTATAGGTATGCACGTTAAACTTATGAGTAATGCCTTAATAAAAATCGATTTACAATGAGCAAGTATATATATAGGCATATGATGAGTAAGCAAAAAGGTTTGAATGATAAATAATCTCTATGTATATGTTACCATGTTTTTGCATGTTGATTATTTACTACTATTGCATATTATTTTTATGTGAGCTTACTAAGCTTTAATGCTTACTCCCCTCTCTTTTTCCATCCTTTGTATTTTCGCCAAGCTAGCTCGGGGATCAGAAGCTATCGGAGTATTCGATCACACTATCAAAAGACTATTAGGTATAGTGAAATTATTATTTTGAGTATGGCATGTATAGGAAACTTGGTCATTTTGTGGTATGTGTCATGCTATTTGGCCAAATTGTGAAGGCCTATGATAATGATGATTCATATTGTAATGGCCATGATATGGCTCATATTTGATCATTAGGGTTGTAATCTAATTACCCATGCATGCATGTGCTAATGTTTTGATGGTAGGATATGTTATTGCTTGGTAAGTGCATGATAATGATGTGATACAATGTTAATCAATGAATGTATGGTAAAGTATGAATTGGGTGCTAAAGGATAAGGGATGACCTAATAGCTTAAAATGACTATATGCATGAATGCACAAATTTGAAGTCATGGTAACAAGTTTAATAATGCATGAAATTGGTGTGGAATGTCTCTAAGTGGTGTAACAAATGAACGTACAATAGGATGACATTATGAAGTTGTGAGAATGTCATGGTGTGAAATGTTTGAATGCCTAATTATGTCATGTTGCATGTTATAAACTATGTTTGAATGTATGGGTAAGTGTAGATGACTATTGGCTTAGAAAATAACCTTTAAATGGTCCACATGGGTAGACACACGGGCATGTGTCTAGACCATGCGTGACACACAGTCTGCCCCATGGGTGTGTTAATAGTTGTGTGTCCTCTGCACCTACAATTCGTAAGTCAATATGCATGGTAGTAAACACATGGGTAGAGAGATGGCCGTGTGTCTCAACCGTGTGAAGGACACGACCTAGCACACGGACGTGTGCCTTGCCGTGTGCCCCTAAATGAAAGATGATGTCATAAACAGAATGTCTAGGTTTTTGGACACAGCGATGACACAGGCGTGTCTAGGCCGTGTGAGGGACACGGACCGGGGACACGGGCGTGTGCTCGGCCATGTAAAAACCCCTGTAGGTTCGAAATGAAAAATAAATTCTAGTGATTCCACACGGGTAAGTGACATGGGCATGTCCCAAGGCACACGGGCGTGTGCATTGCCTCCATAGAGGCGTGCTCTTAAGTTCTCGATTTAGTCCCGAATTTCTTTTAATGTATTTTTTTGGACCTTGTGAGTCCATAATAAGGACAATATGATTTTGTTTGATCGGTTTTAATTTGGAATGAAATTTTATGACTCGTATTTTTTAGGAATGCCCTGTCTATGTACGGTAATACCTCATATCTTGTCCTGGTCTCGGGTACGGGTAAAGGGTGTTACATGTGGAGTAGCCAGATTTGTTCGAACGAACTCCGTGAACAACTCACTCATTATTTGGAAGAAGACTTGCTTTGCCTCTCCCCCTTAGATACTAGAAATTGGCCAAGAATCGACTGGTGCTGCCCCTTGAGTAGGAGCGGGCGCATTACTTTCCATATCGTCAGCTATAGCTCGATTGGGATCAATTTGCTATATAAAAACACATTTCAACTACCAGGAATCATCACACTATCATAGTTTATATATATGGCATGTATACCTAAACTCTCACACGCTACGTTAGTCCTAGAATCGACTAAACCACAACTCTGATACCAATAAAATGTAACACCCCTAACCCGTATCCATCGCCGAAATAAGGTTACGAGGCATTACCGATCAACCACAACATAAATCATACATTTGTGCAAACATAATTATAATCCATTCATCTCAATCACTTTGTCCCTTATAAGGTTCTACGAGACCTTAAAACGTGCTTAGAAGTGGTTTATGACTAAACCGATAACATTTGCAAACTTTGGGAGACTTAGAAAATTTTATTTGATTTCAGGGTCAGACGCTCGTGTGAATAGGCCGTGTGCCACACAACTACCAAACACGCCCGTGTCACAGGCCGTGTGAAAACAGGACATACATACTGACTTACACCACACGGCCGAGGAAACGCTAGCGTGCTAGGCTGTGTGAAATCTAAGGGGGTTACTGACTTGGGTCACATAGTCGACCACATGCCCGTGTGTCAAACCCGTGTACCTTTTGAAATGGCCACACAAGCCCAAGCGCCAAGGCTGTGTGTCTCACATGGCCAATAGACATGCCCGTGTGTCTAGGCCATGTCAAAACTGTAGGGTATACTAACTTTAATTCGATGGGTACCTCAGGGGACACACAGCCATGTAACATGACCATATGTCACACATGGCTGAGACACACGCCCTTGTCTCTGCCCGTGTGGACAAAAATAGGCCATTTGCAAAGACAATTTGCCACCCTTTCCACAAGCACATATAGCAACCAAAATAGCACCATTTCATTATATCTTTAAGCTGCCAAAAACATGCTAATTCATACTCATATCATGTCATTTATTCACAACCATTCAACTACTCAATTTCGTATTAACAAACATACCAAATCATCATTCACAAATCATACTAACATTTTTCATTCTTCAAGCATTAATACATCAACTAATAACTAGCCAAAAGATCATCTATATAACCATTTCAAGCAAGCCAACACTTAGGACATTATATGTAACATCTCGAAATAGGGCCTATATGGAATTAGTGGTTGCGAAACCACAAATCTGAGATAAAAAAGTTTATTTCGATTAATTTTTATGATTTACCGAGTGATTAGATGCATGTGTTAGAGTATTGATAAGAAATTTTATAGATTGCATGTTTAATTTGCCTATTAGGGCTTATTTGCAGAAGTTGCTGTAATATCCTGATTTAGGGCCTAAACGGAACGATGGTTTTAGAACCACGAATTTGAAGTTGAAAAATTTATTCCGATTAAGTTTTAAGGTTTATTTATTTATTAAAATATTGTGTAAAAATATCGTTAAGTAATTTTACTGATAAAGTGCTTAATTGGACTTTTAGGACTAAATTGCAAAAGTTGCAAAATATGTGTTCTAATTCATAAGTACTTGATTGAAATGGGGGTTTAAAGAGAAGGTCCTTAAATAGAATTAGACCATGATATTTCGTTTGGACAAAATGGGCATGAATAGGACAAAATTTTAAAGAAAGGCTTTAAGGGCATTTTAGTCATTTGGTAATTAAAAGAAATAAAAAGAGAAAATAAAGCCAAAATTGACTCATCTTTTTTATGGAGGCCAAAATTAGCATGGGGGAAGCCATGGCTAGTGTTTTCAATCTTTCCAAGCTCAATAGTAAGTCCGTTCTAGCCCCGTTTTTCAAGTTCTTTACGATTTTGGAATCCTAGTAACTTGATTAAGCTTATTCTAGCAATAATTTAAGCTAGGATTCATATTTGGAAAAATACCCATACGTGAAATGTGTTTATTTTGATGTTTTATGGTAGAATATGAAGGCTGAAATTATGTTAAACAACTTTTGCTAAGCGGTTTTAAGCAAAAATGAGTAAAATGGCTTAATCGGTAAAAGTTGTTATTGTTCATAACTATGTGTTAGAGTGAGAATTTGATGTTTCCATAGAAGGGAAAAATGATCAGCATGTCATAAAACATAAGAATAAGGGATAAAGTTTAATTCCCGAGCCTAGGGGCAAAAGTGTAAATATGCAAAAGTTTAGGGGCAAAATTGTAATTTTTCAAAAGTTTGAGTTAAGGAATTTTTTGAATAGTACATTAGTTAAATGAGTAAAATATGATGTTTTAGATCAGGGAAAACGAGATTTGAACCTAGAATGGGAGAAAAATCGAAAATCGGGAAAGTTGGTAAAATTGCCGTTTTAGTATTGAGGTAAGTTCATATGTATAATAAGCATTAATTTATGCATGTTTCAATGTAAAATTGATATATTTACTATGATTGCCGAGGTGTTGAAAGTAAGTATAATTATGATGATTTAAATGTTCAATATTAATTCGACATGAAAATGAGAAAGTATGTAAGTTTGTATGTAAATAATACATTATCTTTATTATGTTTTTATATTTCAGCATATTTTATGTATTGTAGCTGATTTTTGAATCATAATTGACTATTGAAAGTATGGAATCAAGTATTAGAAAGAGAGAGAAATCCCGGTTGAACCTTCAGAAAGATTGGATGATACAGATGGTATGTAGCTAGGTCACATGTATGGTGCTGAGTGCACATCATGTGTACAAGAGAGTTACGAGACATTATGATGTAGCTAGGTCGCATGGGTGATACTATGTGTACACCATGTCGACAAGAGAGCTATGGGATATATGTAGCTAGGTCGCATGCGTGGTTCCAGGTGAAGGACACCATGTAGATAAGAGAGTAACGAGATAAACTGGCTAGGTCACATGGGGGGGTACTAAGTGTTCACCATGTGTACAAGAGAGCCAAAATTATGTGTACAATCAAACTAGGTCACATGACTGGTGCTAAGTGAAGGCCACTATGTGTACAAGAGAGCTTCAATTTTAAAGGTGGGCTGTGTGCGATACCATTGCGTATCTGTTATATTCCGAAGCGTTCAACTGAGAAATTGATTAAATGAAATTGTGTATGACTTTGTGATGATAAGTGTAAGTATATACGTGTGTAACTTATGAGCAATATGCTTGATATGTGATTGGAAATTGGAAAGATTGTTATGGGTAAGTGATGAATACAATTGAAGTGTGAAAGATCAAAATTGACAATAAAACTGTTATAGATAGTTGCAGTGATGTGAATCTAAAAATTTACCAAAAATAGTAGAAATTGAATCAGAGACTTAATGAGATATCAAATTAAAGCTTAATGAGTCTATTTTCATATAATAGAAACAGAGAAAGCAAAGGAATTCTATATTATGAGATATTTAAGTTTTTGAGAGACTGGTTCAGAATGACTATGTGATCCCCTGTTCTGAATTAGAAAAAAATTGTAAAAAAAAATTAGGGAATATAATTTATATTCTTGAAATCCTTAATGAGTCTAGTTTCAAATAAAATAAATGAGAATATCCTTTGAATTCTGTACGAGGATAAAATTGATTTGTAGTGAAGAGTGGTCAGAACATTTGAGCAGTGAAATAGGGGTAACTTCAATGAATAAACTGTACTAATTGGCTTGACCAAAAATTCTTAAAATTTTATGGTAAGAATATACATGAATCTAGTTTCAAGAAAAATTAACGGTTTGTAATTTGGAGTTCTGTAGCTTCAGAAATAAATAATTTAGCTGCTGGTACTCTGCTAGATAGCGTATTTTGAACCTGTTTATGATTGTAATAGTGAAAGTATGTGTGTGTTTGTGATGGCAATATTCCAGGAACATATTGTGACTTCATTTAAAGTATGATAATGTATTGTTTATTAATATTTACATACTTACTTACTAATCTATAATGCTTACTCCCTTCCTTTCCTTTTTCCTATAGTGTCTTAGATGTTAGCTCGAGTTGGAGGTCGCCGGAGGTTAAATCACACTATGAAACTATTCATCGATATATAAAGGTTTTAAATTATTTTTAAGTCCTTGGCATGTATGAATACTCGTTTAATTGTTACTAAGTTACTAGGAATTGGCCTAAAATACTGACCTATGTTATTTGAAGGTCTCTATTGTATAAAGTAATTTAATGTAGATAGTCTTGATTATGTTATTAATTAAATGATGCAATTTATGAATGTGCATGCTTGCCTATGTGTATGGTTGAATTAAAGCATGATATGAGCCTTGTAAGCTCTTTTTAAGAGACAGCTTGAATGTGTTTGAAAATTTTTTAAATTAGAGTGAAATTATGAATTGATTTTTATATGATGATTAGTGATTAAGTCCGGTAATACCTCGTACCCTGTTCCGGCGTCGAACACGGGTAAGGAGTATTACATTATATACATCACATATATAATTCATCAAACATATAATTCAGGCAACTTAAATGGCTATATTTCAACATTTACAAGCCAAATCTCATGGCTAAAATCACAACTCATAACATACCAAAATGACACTAGCCTATACATGCCATATACCATATATACAAAGATTCAAAAGTACCAACGAGATGATCGATAGTGTGATGATGTATTCCCGACGATCCCTGAGTTTGAGCTAGCTTCGATAATCAATAAAGCACAGACAAATAACACACAGTAAGCTTCATAGCTCAGTAAGTTCATACCAAAAATACTCAACAGTTCATAATATAAAAATCATCAATTAATAAACACTTAGTAGTTCTCATATCAACATTCAATTTTAATCCATGACCATTTATCATGTATATACAAATTCATCAAGCTTTATACATGTAGTATCGTCTACCACTTAAGTATCATACATACCTGAACTTTCCCGTATTTATGTATTTCATTCTCACCACTTTGTTCAATACATTAAATCATTTGGAAATCTTTCAATGCTTTAAGAACTCACACACTTAGTGAATATTTGTTTAGCCAAAGCTATAACGATGTCACACACTTACTGCCATCATATTAAACTGAAGCTATCTCGGTATCGCACACTTAGTGCCACATAAAACCGAAGCTATTCCAATTCGCACACTAAGTGCTAAACATAGTCGATTTGTCTTCGTACGCAATTGTAGTTGCATTTATACAATTTATGCAACATTAAAGCATTAAAAACATAATTATAACAATGTCTATAACGTAGGAACTTACCTCGTAGTCGAAATTGACAAATCAGATCAATTACTTGATAACCTTCGATTTTCCTTGATGTAAATCCGAGTTCTTTCTTTCTTGATCTATATGTATTCAAAATTAACCCATTTAATCACCAATTCATTCAATTTAATCCACAAACACATATTTGGGCATTTTTGCAATTTAGCCCCTAAAGTTCCACATTTATTCAATTTAGTCCCTATTTCACAAAAACACAAATTACAGAAAATTTCATTACACCCAAACCTAGCCGAATTTCATGTAAGTCCCTAGCAGCCTAGAAATTTCATTTATTTCACAATTTAACCCCTCAATTTACACTTTTCTCAATTTAATCCCTAATATGTATTTTTTACTCAAAATCACTTTACTAAACATGTATATCAAGCACCAAGCTTTCATAATTCATCATTAAAAATCATAAAACACATGAATTCATCAACGGAAACTTCCAAAATCATCAACACTTTCAAAAATTGAGACATGGGCTAGCTAGAACACAAAGCAACGATCACAAAAACATAAAAATCGTCAAAAATCGAGCAAAGAACATAACTTAATCAAGGATTAAAGGTGCCGAATATACAAGCCCTAAATGTTATTTTTTTTCTTTGATATTTTCGGTTGATGAATGCATGAATGAATGAACATTTTGTTTTGTTTTAACTAATATTAACTTAATAATCAAATACCAATTTTACCCTTAATGAAAACATTATAAAATCACCTAATATATGCCCATTTATGTAAAATTCCACTATCAATGGTCTATTTACAACATAAGGACCTCCCATTTAATAAGCCATGACAAACAAACACCTTTATCAAATAGAATGCAACTTTTGCATTTTACGCGATTTAGTTCTTTTTCTCAAATTGAGCTATTAAACGATAAAATTAGCTAAAAATATTTTCATACATACATATTCACATGCTGTAAACACCAAAAATAATATTAAAATAATTTTATGACCTCAGATTTATGGTTCTGAATCCACTGTTCCGATTTAACCAAAACTAGGCTGTTACGTTTCTTACCCTCCTTGAGCACACCTAAAGCATCACATACATATCACTTGCCAACATATAAATCAAGCCAACTCAAATGGCCATACACATCATCATTTACAAGCCAAATCTCATGGCTAATATCATAACTCAAAACATACCAAAATGGCACTAACCTATACATGCCATATACCATATATACAAAGCTTCAAAAGTACCAACAAGATGATCGATAGTGCGATGACGTCTCCCGACGATCCCTGAGTTTGAGCTAGCTTCGATAATCTATAAAACATGGAAAGAACACACAAAGTAAGCTGTAAAAGCTTAGTAAGCCATATACAAATAAAGCTATCAAATGAACATTTGCATTTCATTTAAAATATGTTTAACATAGCTAATATCTTTCACATTCACAAACCTTTCCATTGAACATATATTCAATGTCTTAATCAGGTTCATCAAATATCTCCCCTTTTCAATACTCGTATGAATTTCATACGTGCCTTAGTCACTTAGCTCTTTCACATAATCTTTCTCTACTTGACTTTGCCCGTTGAACCGTTCAGAATTGTTAAGGATACTCAGAAATCACATAAGCTTATACAATGCCATATCTCAGATATGGTCTTCCATGCTATCACATATCGATGCCACTGTCCCAGATAGGGTCTTACACGAAATTGATTAATGATGCTAATGTCCTAGACATGGTTTTTACACGTAATCTTTGTACAATGCCAATCTCCTAGACATGGTCTTACATGCAAACACATCTCGATAACCTAATGTCATGACATTCGTATCCTATACTATTCCTAAGGTTCGTATGGGACTTTTGGGTATTTTAACTTCGTCGATTCATGCTCGTATTTGCTAGTTCGACATTCATAGCATTTCAATGATAATAAAACATATATAATTCAATTCAAAGACATTTATTTGCATATGAACTTACCTCGTAGTCAGAATAGGGGAACCGAATCGACTATTCGATAACTTTCGATTTCCCTCGATCTAAATTTGATTTCTTTTGTTCTTGATCTTAATCAAGTAATGTAAGTGCCAAAAGTTCAAGCCCTAAATTAGCTTCTTCTTCTTTGATATTTCGGTCATGAATGGATAAAATGATGATCATAATTCAATTTGTTTTATTTTAATTAATTTAGATTACCAAATTACTTATTTAACCTTAGTTACAAAACATGAAAACTAATTAATACATGTCCATAATGGTCCACTCAAGCTATTAATGGTATAATAACAACATAAGGACCTCCCATTTAATAAACCATAGCCATTTGGCACTTTTAACTTATAGCATGCTACTTTTGCATTTTATGCGATTAAGTCTTTTTTCTCAAATTGAGCTATTAAACAATAAAATTAGCTCACGAAATTTTCACACAAACATTCTATCATACTGCAAAACTTATTAAAATAATAAAATAAATATTTTAACTCTGGATTGTGGTCCCAAAACCACTGTTCCGAGTTGACCCAAAAACAGGCTATTATAGGGGCTCTATTTTTTAGCTTTTTACTTTAAAATTCTTATTCTATGTTGCCGCTTTTTTTAATCTAAGTTGGATTTTTAGTTGACAAAGTAGTGAATTTGAATTAGCATTTGCTGGAGTTTTTTTAATTTCTGAAATAGTTACAATTACTTTGGTTTCCATTTTCTGTTCCTTTAAACTGCTGAATGAAGTATATTAATAAATATGAAGAATTACTATCTGATTAGAAGAAGACATTATTTGGATGTCACACTTTCTTCTATGGATTATGCTTTCAAAGCGAACAACTTTTTCTTACAAGAAACATTACCGGATCCCTTAACATGAAGAAAAATTCAGTGAACATGACTTTCAAGGCAAAATATGTACTTGGTCCCTCTTTTGTTTTGAAAGGGCTTGCATTACAACACTTATAAAAATGACATATAAACATGTTTTTCCACATTTTTAAAATTTAGATTCATAAAAAACAAAACTATTAGGCTAGTTTGCTCTCTACATTTATTCTCGTATAAAGAAAGGTGGCAATTTTTAATCGTAATGAGCCTATTTTCTTAGCACATAAAGAAAAACACAAAGCTACTAATAAATCATAGGCTAACCTTATCCTTGAAGCATAACAAGAGTCAAAGATAGAATGCTTCGTTGAAGGCACGTTAGATACTACTCTCCTGTCAATAATAATAGAAAATTTCTTTAAAGCTTTTTATTAAGAAATAAAGTAAGATTCACTTGACAGCTTAAAATTAACTAGTATAAAACCATGAGAGCTATTCTCCTTTACATTTTTCATAGGGTTTGTTGTCTCACTGTTGATATTATTCATAGCCAAGTGATGAAACTATCACTACATATCAAAATGTGTGAAAGAAATAAGCATTGGATATTGCATTAATTGTTTTCTAATGAGAAATTGACACATGTCCCATATCCTTCTTCAATTAATTTATAATTTATCGTTGTGTCAACCCTAAGCTCTAAGCACTTAGAACATTCAATTCTACTTATGTCATATAATAGCTAGCTAAGCTACTATAAAGAATGTCTAATTTTATCTATTTCCTATTAAATATAAGTGAAAACTATTGATCTGCAAAATCTATTCTATCTATCAACAAAGCATTACACTGTACATCCATTATTCTGTTTCCTATTAGCCCTCAAAATTTCCTTTTTTTGGTTGCTTACTTTCAAGGAAATGCTTTGTGTTTGCAACTGCTATTTAGTTTATAATTCTCAGGTCTTAGGTTACCTGAAATGGAAAGCTACATACTTTCACACTACACGAGAAACATAACTGATATCTAATGGGATTTAAAAAAGTAACTACACCTATTACTGCTAATTTTTTTTTAGCTCTGCCAACACAATAGAAAGATTTATACTTACAGATTTCGGCAAATGCTTAAGCCAACTCCATTTTGATTATTTTCATCAACACCTCATAAAAATTATAAAAATGGCAGTAAATACATAATGCTTATCTCCCTTTGGCAATTTGGAAGTGCTTTTTAAGCATTCAAAGTGCTAATCAAACACCTCAACTTACATAATTTAAGCACCTGAATTTGGAGTTATTAAAACTTCAATTTACAACATTCAAAGTGCTAATCATAAGTCGATGGTTGGTTGCGAAAAATCTATTCTAAGCTAATTATTGAATAAAATGATATTAAATTCAAATTTTTCTTATTAAGAATGAAGTTAGGGCTAAAATGGAATAAGAAGCAAATAGGAGGGCTTGATTGAAAGATTGAAGATTTAAAAATGACTGGAGAAAGATTGAAGGGCTGAATTTTTTTTCAAAAGTAGTTGGATAAAGATTGAAGGATTTTTTATATTTATTACAACTCTATAATTAGTTTAAATTTAAATTTTAAATTATTAGAATTATTTAGTGATAATATTTAAGATAATTTTTTTAATAATATTTAGGAAAAGTATAGCTAAATTTTAGCACTAGAAGTGTGTATAAATACATAGTGGCTACAGACAATTAAAGACACTTTTACCTTTAGGATTTAAGAAATTCTTTATTCTTTTTTTCTTTCCCCTTCCTACGTCACCCCAATTATGTTCTTTCAAAATTTTTTTCTTTTACTTTCAACTTTAAGTTTAATTACCTTCAAAGGCTCATTTCCTTCCCACTTTCCATAATTCCATTTAAACCATTTATTATGATTCTTTTCATGATTAATTAAATCCTTTTTAGCCTTAGCCTAGTTATCACTTCGACAAAGTAATCGTGAGATATGAACCCACACTAAATACTTTGCAATTTGGTATTCACTATCTCTCTGGTATATGGGATAATACAAATTTGACTATCAAAGTTGATTCGATTTCAATTCAAAAAGCGTGCACTGGGTTGGAATCATTTGGCGTACAATTGGGAAGTTGAGTCGACGGTGCTATATTCAAAATCCAGCGAACAAATTGGCGTGTTCAATTGGAAAAAACTAGTTGGATTCCGTCAAGAGAGATTGGGATGAATTTAAATGACCCACACGGTTGAGGCCGTTAATTCGAGTTGGGCTATTCAGATCACAAGGCTGTCGAAGTCTTAAATTACGGGTACGTGCCACGTGGTTGGAAATTTGATAAGGGTCGATTTGCATGTGATACCGAGATCGACTAGGAGAGGATGAGTTGGCAGTTTGAAAGATCCTCGATTGCTATAACCAGCTTATCACTTGAAGGGAAAATCTATTTCAAGGATCGATTCAAGATCGGAGTACACGGAGGTTAAGGCTAAGCTTAAAAATATTTTATTTACCAATTTGTTTTATTTTCTTAAATTTAGTTTTGCATTTTTGGATTTATTTTTATTTTATTTTATTTTATTACACTCCATATTTCCTTATTTTATTATCTTAGTCAATTTAAACCCCCCATTTTTATTTCTTTTTTTTTTAACACTACTATGCACAAGTTGTGGGCACGATTGTGACCGCGACAGTGAATCTAGTCATAAGAAAAGGCGAAATTAGATAACCAGTCCCAGTGGATTCGACCTTACTGCTCTATATTTCAATTTCTGTTATATTTGTCGTAGGAATTTATATTTGGTGGTTTCGACGCCCATCATAATGTATGAACATAATTGAAAATAAGAAGAATAATATAGGTACTTAATCTAATTCTTGCGTTAATTATATGGGTAGGTTTTCTAATAATGGTTAAAATAAGCTTTGGGCATCTTTCACACACTACTCGTTTCTTGATAGGAAGAGGAACAAAAATTTTGAGTGATAGTTTTGAAACACCAACTCCTCCTGTCGGTTATTCTTGGCTAAGTATTGATTCTAAAGATTGTTTGAGTAATAATTTTGAAACACCGATTAATTTTGTTCTGAAGTTTAGATTTTAGTGTGAAGATTTTTCACTTTTGCAAACTAAATTTGTGTAATAGTTCGATTTTCAATGGTGTTGGAAACAGAGGTTTTGTAACCCTATTTTTGTAAACTGGATCCATAAATATTAAATTAAAATATTTATGGAGTTGGTATAAAAGAAGAGTAAAGTTTAGTCTTTCAATTTTATCTATTAATTGCTTAATTAAGATGCAAAGACTAAATTGTAAAAGTTTTATCGCCATAGGTTTTTAATTGGCAAAAGGTTTAAGGACTTAAATTGCATTTAGCCAAAGGTCCAAAATGCTAAATAAATCATTTTATAATATGTGATAGTGGATGATGATGGTTTATGCACTGATGTGCATATTAATAATTAATTAAGTTAATAATTAAGGTTAGTTAAATCCAAATTACACTATATATATTAAGTTAGTGGGAAAGCATGAAGCCATTACTTCATCTTCCTCGTGTAGCCAAAATTTGAAAGAAAGAAAAACCTAAGAAGCTTCCACTATTTGTTCACTATTAGGTAAGTAATTTCAAGTCATTTGCTTGTAATTTTTATGTTTTTAAGGTCATGAGAGCTTGATTTAGCTAGCCCATATACCAAAATGCAAAAAAAATTAAAGTTTTTGAAAGTTGTCATTGTTGATTTCTTGAAGAAATTAGTGTTAAATTGATAGATTTTAATCTTAGATTAGGAAGAAGGACTAAATTGTAATGTTTGATTGTTAGTTTTGTACATAATGAATAATGTGAATAAATTGTGAAATTGATGTGAAATTTTAGTAATAATAGATAGTAGGGAGTCCCTAAGGGATGTAATTGAAATTGGTTTCAAACTGAGGCTCAAAATTGAAAGTTATGACTATTCTAATTTTAGGGACAAAATTAAATAAAATGTAAAATTTTATGGGTATTGAAAAAAATAAAATTTCATAGGTTCATTCATGACATGATACAATGTATAAATTTTTAATATTGATAAATTGAATGAAATATAAATTTTTAATATTGATAAATTGAATGAAATAATTTTATAGATCAAGAATTGGATCAAATTGAGATAATCGAGGAAAAGCCAATTTTTTTATTAGTCCCTGAAGATTCTACTTGTTTGTTGCTTTGACCAAGTAAGTTTACATGGTATTTATTTATATAGATTGTTATATACTTGAATTGTAATTATATGTGATTGGATGTGAATTAGTTCAAAAGGTTAGATTTGGAATAAATTGAAAAGTAATGTTAATTTGTGTAATAGATGCTTGTTTGAACTTAGTAAAAGTTATCATACAATTGACATGGCAATAAGGTTTTGTGCATACTTGTACGGTATTGATTACATATATTACCAAGGTCCTGCATTTGTTGCGAATATTCAAATACATGTGACACAGGTTTAGCTCAGACGAATAAACTAATGTCATTTTAAAGGTTTGGCCCAGACGAGTAACCTATCATGTATACATACTCAGCTTGGACAAACAATCAGAAGTGTCGTTATAAAGGTTTAGCCCAAATGAGTGACCTAAAATAAATATACTCAACTTGGATGAGCAATTGTTTGGCATAATACCTATGTATCCAATTCCGTTTACTAAGGCTCATTGGACAAAATAGTTTATATGGAATGAGAAATTGAAATGAGATATAAGGATTTTGATGCTCTCTTGGTAAAATGTTAAATTGAGCTTGAACAATGTATGTATCCTTCATTGATTGATTAAGTTTTGAGCTTTTTTAATCAAAATGATATGAATTAGTATGATAAGTGATTAAGATGCTATATGGTTTGATTACAAGTTAAAACTCACCTTGTTGTTGTTGTGAATTATCATGTTTAGTCAATCTATGTCAAGTTAAGTAGCTTATTGTGTCTAATTGAAAGATAAGGTAAGTTTTTGTTTAATGCCTATGAACTTACAAAGCATCTTGTATGCTTACACCGTTTGTTTTCGCTTTTCCCTGTAGATTGTCACCTTGCAGAACACGTCAAACCGGATCACTTTGAAGCTCACAGTATCCTCTATTTGGTAGGTTTTTGGTCATCTTGAGTCAAGAATTGTGCCATGTACATAGGTTATATGGTGTATATATTAGCATATGAATGTACTTTATTGTGCAAGTTGTTTTAACCATATTGAATTGGTATTTTGGTATTGCCTATAGTGTTGGACATATATGTGCCTATATGCTAAAGATGTGAGATTCAATAAGTATATGAATGGAATGTGGAATGGTATGAAATGAGTTAGAAATAGGTGCTTGATTGGTTAGTGAGTGAAATTGAAATGCATTGGAACATTGGTAACTTATTGTAGGCTTGTAAAATATGACCTAATTTTGATAATTAGTGGATATGTATAAGGATTATAAGCCATAGATGAGCACAAGGTGCATAAGTCTTTATATTTAAACTCAAATGGCATATTCCAATAGGGTATTTCTTAGTTAAAGTAAAGTTTTTGAATGGTTTGCTTGGTATTCCCTTATGATATGAAAATGTTTAAGTTTAATTGATGTTAAAGTAGTGAATGTTTTGTTGAAGAGTTGATTATAAGTATTGAGCTTTTTTTGTATGATTTTGGCATGCTTTGAATTAGGTATAGTTAATGATTAATGCAAAAAAAGATAGGTGTGGTTGGAAAACATGAAATACGTTACCAAACAGTTAATTTTTATTAAAAATATAGCCCATGTCCCGACGACCAATATTCCTCGTTGCAACATTAATTGAAAGTGAGTCACATTGTAATGTCGAGTGGCCTAAAGTCACAACATGACATACTATTTTTGCGATGTCACGACGTGGGAGACATGATGTCATGATGTTGGCTTTAAACTTTTAAAACTTTGTAGTTTGGTCCTATGTCGTGCTCGAGTTGCCAAAAGAGCTTTTAAAGCTCGATTAAGACTTGGAATTGAATGCTTAACAATATTTTGAATGAGACTAAACCTTGATTACATGTTCAAATGATTATATGTTGCCTTGTAGACTATAGTTGGTCCGACAGTGAATGTAGTATCCTGGCGCTCAGACCCGATGTAACATCTTCACCCGTCCCCATCACCAAATCTGAGTGTGGGCATTACAATTAAACCGGGTTAATGCTCATACTAAGATCTCACTATAACAGCCCATTTTCTGTGAAATCGGAATAATGGTTTCAGGACCACAAATCCGAGCTGAAAACAAATTTATTTTAATTTTATTGCATGGCCCATATTATGATAGAGATGTCATGTGATAATTCTGATAAGAAAATTTTATCGATATGTGTTTAATTACGAGAAGGACCAAATCGCATAAAATGAAAAAGTTGAATTCTAGTAGCTAAAAGGATTAAATAGCTATGGAATTCAAAACTTGAGGTCCTTATATGGTAATTAGACCACAAATCAAAAGTTAGTAGATATTTTTGATGATTCATTCAAGGAAATTTAGAAAAAGGCAAGAACTAAATTGGAAATAGAAATAACTAAAAGATGATAAATAACTAAAAAGAAATTAACATCTTATTTTATGTCATCTTCCTCCCCAAAATACATGGAAACCCTAGAAAAGAGAAAACAATCTTTCTTGGCTTAATTGGGAATGTAATGCCACAAAAATCCCGAAATCCAAGAATCCCGAAATCCTGAATTTTCTTTATTTTTGATTTTGATAAAAATTGTGTTTAATATTCTTATCCAAGCGATAATCTTAGTAGGTCTTAGCTAAGGTTGAGTTCGAATTAAGGGGTAAAAGAATTTATAATTTAATTATTAAAAGAATCAGGGCTGACAAGTAGGTGGGCTTTTGAATAAATGAAGAAACAATTGGACACAAAAAGAGCTTGTGGTGGAGTGGCTAAGTGACGCCACATAAGGTGTAGTGAGGTGGCATTAGTAGCCAGCAAGGGGGTCCAAGGTTCGAATCCTAGCTTAGTATTTTTTAGAGTTTAATTTTGGCCTTCTAGAAGGATGGAAGTGGCGTGAAGATGGACTCCAAGGGGAGTGTTCAGAAGAGAAAATTAAGGAAAGGATCAAGGGGTTATTACGGAAAAAAATGATGAGATGAGAAGTGAGGAGTAAGTGAAGCCGAATTGGGAACTTGGGCTTGAAGAATTCGGCTATAGGGCTATAAATAGGTGCCAAATGGGAGGGTTGAAAAACTAATGACGAATTTCCCTTCACTTTGTGCCAGAAAGCCTTTTCTCTAAAAAGCCAAAAACCCTTTTTTCTTTTCTTTCTTTGTGCCGAATTCTTATCCCTCCTCTACTCAATATTTTCTTTGCTTTAGCCGATTCTTCTTCCTCTCTTATTTGGTGCTGAGTAATCAATTGTTGCCATTCAAATCTCTAAGACTGAATACCCTTGGTGCTGCCACTACTCTTTCCACCCAGTCGATTCTAATTTAAGTGTTCGCTCTCCCAATCAGTTTTTGATAAGTATTGAGTACTTAATTATTTCTAATCGAATTTGGTAGGGAATTAGTGTCAGATCTCGGTTTTGGATTCCTGCCAATTTGCTCTTCAGATCTGAGAGATATACGTGATTAGTGACCAAAGTAAAAGCTAGTAAAGGCTTGGCGTTCAGGTAAGGTTAAGGTGAGATTCTGGCTTTTGGTAAAGTAATCGATAAGTACGTGTGATTAATCTTTGAGTGATATCGATTTTAGGTTTAGGCTAAGGAGATCGCATCACGCTTGCTTACCAGGTGTGTACATACACTGCACACACACAATAAATCAGCAAAAGCCGAAAAGCCGAAAAGTCGAAAAGCTGAAAGCTTGGCTACGATAGTCTTACGAGTGCGCGAACACTCGTAAGGGGGAAACCGATAGGCTACCTAAGGCCCACGGGCGATTGGCCATATGGGCGGAAATGGGCTAAATGGGCCCAATGGGCTGTTGGGCCCATAATAGGCAAAAACTGAGTATTGATGCTTTGTGATAGGAATTTGTATGTGAGCATGAATATGAATGTGACTGGGCCTAACGAGCCATATAAATATGATTTGGGCCTAGTTGGCCATATATAGGGGATTTGGGCCTAATGGGCCATCCGAATAGGATGGGGCTTAATGGGCCAGATACAGGTATGTGAAATTGTTTGGGCTTTGTAAGGGGTTTTGGGCCCAGTATATGATATCCACATAAGACTTAACTAATATATTGCGACCGTGGACAAGTCAAAGGGTTAAGGTGTGGCAACGGGTATATGCATGTCTAGGATTGGATCTAGGGAGAGCTTGGTACTTAAGCGGTCTTAATGACCCACCTTCTCTTCTCTGGAATCCTACCTGGTGCATAGTATTCGTTCATCTTAGCTCACGGGACTTATTAATGGGCCAAGTGAAAACCATAATGAAGGGAAAATTATCGAAATGCCTCTAAGGGTAAAAATTACCAAAATACCCTTAGATGTTGAATGTAAGTTTTGTGGATGCGACATGCATACATATGATATTCTGCTTAGGTTTCATATGGGTTGGGAATTATGGAACGGAGGAAGTATATAAGGATCGCATGGTTGCTTGACAATCGTGGATCCACCGACAGCTTTTAAAGCCCAATATGTAAATGAAGGTCGTTCTACAACCAGGCTACCATGGTGTGTGGGTTGGGTGGGTCGATATTTATATCGCCACATGGTGTGACGGGGGACGGAGCTGGTGTGTAGCGGATGGATAATTTGGATGGGATTGCATTGCATGATTGATGGATGATGTTTTTTTTAATGCTTGTTTTCTTCGAGGGTTGTACACACTGAGTTTGCAAAAACTCACCCCCTCTTTTATTTTATTTTCAAGTGATGCTCAGTAGAAGGTTCGATGTTTGGAGGGACTCTGAATGGCCAGCTAGCAAGATGATTTGGACTTGGGTTTTTTTTAAGCATTTAAGTTTTTACTTCATTTTAAGTATGTTCCAGACCAGATTGTAACAATGTTTTCATTGTGTTATTATTACTTGAATTAATATTATTTTCAATGTAATTGCGAGAAATTAAACATGGATTTCTTAAATTATAGTATGTTTTCTACGTTTCCGCAACTAAGTTTCTTTTAATCAGAGGTTTTAAACAAGGCTTTCGTAACTGAAGGTGTTTTTTTAAAGTTAATTAAGGTTTCTTTTATTTTAAGAAGGGTTTCCAATGAAAACACGATTTTTGCTAAAACACTTCAATGTGACACACTAGATTCGACCGTAGCATCTAGGCCGAGTTTGGGGTGTTACAGGGTAAGTTTTCTTATCCCATTTTTAGTAATTTTGATATTTTTGAAACCGAGATAGTCTAATCTATCTATTTAGGGGATTAGTTTGAAAAGTTATCAAAGTATAGAAATTATGTCATAGATAAATATGCTGAAAATTAGAAATTTATGGTAGAAAATGAAAGATTGTTAATAGATAAACAACTTTTACAAAGTGAATTTTGATAAAAACATGATTTAGGGACTAATTTGTAAAGTTGTGAAAGTTGAAGAAAAATTCTAAAATTTATAGAATATATGTACTGTAAATTGTATATTGAAATTTCGGTAAGGGTTGAAATAAGGAGTAAATTGCAAGAATATCATTTTCCGAACCTAGGGACGAAATTGGAATTTTATGGAAATTTTAGGGGCAAAATGATAATTTTGCCTAGGATGTAAATTGAGTCCAATTGTGTAACACCCTTACCCCTATTCGATGCCAGAACAGGGTACGAGGGATTACCGAACTTAAACACAAGCAAACATACATATCCAAGCCACAAATTTTCGTCTAAATTAAAACCATTCATATTCAATCACAATGTCCCTATTTCAAGCCTACGAGGCCCAAAACATGCTTTGGAAGTGGTTTGGAACTGAACCAAGAACTTTAGAAATTTTTACAACACTTAGAAAATTTCTCACCAAACAAGGGTCACACGCCCATATGGGTAGGCCTTGTGGTCAGACATGCCTGTGTCCCAACCTCGTGTAACTCTCTGTTTGACACCCAAGAACAAATTGAAGACACACGGCCAAGTCACACGTTCATGTGCTAGGTCGTGTGGTCAATTTAAAATTTATGATTTTTCATAAAATAGGTGCAGACTTCACATGCCCAAGACACATGCCTGTGCTTGAGGCCGTGTTATCCATATGGCTGAGACACACACCCATGTCTCTGCCCGAGTGCTCAACTCTGAGCATTCTGTTTTGCAAAAATTAGGGTGCAGGGGACACACGGCCTAAACACATGCCCATGGGGCAAGTCGTGTGTCACACATTGCCTAGACACATGCCCGTGTGTTTGCCTGTGTGGACAAAATAAGGCTGTTTACCAAGCCATTTTGCCACCCTTTAATGCACACACCTACACAACATAACATAGCACCAATCCAAGCACATATATACAACCAAATCAGCCACAACCAAGACATCAACACATCATTCACATGCTACCATCTTTCATATACAAACATCACATACTCATCAACCCAAATCATGTAAATTTCCACATCTAAGAAAGGCATCATCATATAAATTGCTTAAACCAATAGTAGCCAATTTCAAATGGCATTATATAAAATGAACTTTCAACCAATAATAGCCAACACATTTGGCCAAATCAATTATGACACATAACAAAATGACCAAGTCCCCTATACATGCCATAACTCAAAATGTTGAAATCATTGGTACCAAAATAATTATTGATTGTGTGAGTGGATCTCTGACAATCTCTGACCCCCGAGCTAGCTTAGAAACACTATAAGGTAGGGGAAAGGAAGGGGAGTAAGCTATAAAGCTTAGTAAGTTCCTATGCAAATAATAAGCATCATAACCACACATTATACATGCAGTTAACATCAAGAAATATGGCATAAATGTCATTAAAGTCTTTTAGTCATAACTTACTCAATCACAACCTTACCAAGGGTTCATCACATATCGAGCTCATTACGTATGAGTTTTACGCACATACCTGTATTAACTCGCAACATGACCATAGTCTTTCACAACTTTGACATTCCCGTTGAACATTCGAAATATTAATGGATACTCAAAAATTTTGCACATAAGTGTCATATATGTAGCCAAAGCTACCTCACATCTCATAATACATATAGGCTCATTCTTGGGTTATTCACGGGCCTGTCACACAAGCTGTCAGTTAGGATGTAGCTACACAGTGTTGCTCACACAAGTTTTTAGGTATCTACAACACATGTCAGACTACCTAGCCACTGGTAGGACGTACGAGACCAGCACCCGGATCACATAAACACATGGGTTCCTAGTGACATGTCACTCGTATCCTATTCTATTCCTAAGGCTCAATAGGGAATTCTCTCTTGTCGAAACTTTGTCGAATACGTCCAGTGAATAAATCACAATTCATACAATATTAAAGCATTTAAAACATAAATATAATAATGCATTATTTACATACGAATTTACCTCGATGCAAAAATAGTAGAAATGAGATCTAATCGTCAAACACTTTATTTTTCCCCCGATCTAGGTCTGAACCTCTTTTTTCTTGATCTATAATAAAAGATTTAACTTATTTAATATTCACGTTATTCAATTTAGTCCAAAAATCATATTATGGAAAAAATACATATTTGCCCTTAATATTTCACATTTTTACAATTTAGTCCCTAGGCTCATAAAATGATTTTCATCCAATTTCTTCATTACCCAAGCCTAGGCGAATCATTATCATACTTATACTAGCCCACATTTTCCACTTAATCACACTTTTACTACTTATTTTATAACTTTTACAAATAGGTACTTTTTTACATTTTTACCAAAAATCACTTAGCAAAAGTCATTTTTCTAACAACAAGCATGCATTTTCTACCATTAGCCTTCAAAATACACACATGTCTAACATGGGTCAAACCCTAGACCTTAAGCATACCTCAAATTAGTGCTAGAAATAGGTAGATCGAGTTACAACGACTTCAAAAACGTAAAGAGCAATAAAATCAGTGCAAGAACAAACTTACAATCGAGCTTGGAAGCTTGAAAAACCCTAGCTATGTCTTCTGTAATAGCCCAATTTTAGGGCTAGTCGAAACAGTGGTTTTGGGACCATGAATCTGACGTAGAAAAATCCATTTTTAATATATTTTTATGGTCTATAGTATTCTGGAACTATTCCTTGAAAATCTCATTCGAAAATTTTGACGTTTGGGCACTTAATTTAGTCAAAAGGACTAAATTATAAAAAGTGCAAAAGTTGAGTTCTACTTGTTAAAGGTGTCCAACTGCTATGAGATTTTAAATTAGAGGTCCTTAGCTGGTAATTAGACCATTGGATAAGTTAGTGGACAAAAATGAACATGAATAGGTAAAATTTCAAAGTTATACATTAAGGGCATTTTGGTCATCTGAATAATAAAAGAATAAAAAGGGAAAATTAAGTCAAAATTGGTGTCCGTCTTCTTCTTCATGTGCTAAAATTTCCATGCTCACCATATCTAGGGTTTATTCAACTTTCAAGCTTGATTGTAAGTGCAACCTATCCCCATTGTTAATGCTCTTTACATTTTTGAAGTTGTTATCATTCGATCTATCGATTCTACATTTAATTTGAGTTATAGTTGATGTGTAGGGTTTGAACCATGTTATACATTTCTGTATTGTGATGTCTAATGGTAGAAAATGAATGTTTGGTGTTAGATAAACAATTTTTAGTAAGTGATTTTTGATGAAAATGCTTAAAAGGACCTATTCGTAAAATGTTATAAAATGGGTAGTAAAAATTTGATTTAATGGACAATGTTGGCTGCTATAAGCATGGAAGTGATTCGGCTTGGCTTGGGTAATCAAGAATTTGAATGCATTTCATTTTACGAGCCTACAGACTAATTTGTAAAAATGTGAAACTTTAGGGGAAAAAATGTAATTTTGCCATAATGTGATGTTTGGACTGCTTTGAGTAATGTAAATATTAAATAAGCTAAATTTTCTATTATAGATCAAGAAAAATGAAGTTTACACCTTGATCGGGGAAAAAATAAGGTGTTCGACGATTAAACCCATTCCTACTATTTTGTACCTAGGTAAGTTTGTGTGTAAATTGTAACAGCCCGATTTAGGGCCTAGTCAGAACAGTGGTCTCGAGACCACAAATTTGAGACCAAGAAATAATTTTAATTATTATTTTGAGGTCATAGCATGTTTATATGAGTGTATAACAATTTTGATGCATTAATTTTAACAATTGTGAGCCCAATTGAGAGAAATGACTAAATCGCATAAGGTACAAAAGTTTTGGATTGATAGCTAAGAGTGTTAAATTGCCATGAGACTTAAATTTAAGGTATTTTAAGGGCAATTAGACCCTTTTAAGAGTACCTGGCCGGCCATAGAGTCCTAGAGGAGACAAAATTTTGAGGTTTGGTGTGTTAGGTGGCTTATTTTGACTAAAAAGAAATAAAATAGAAAAAATTGTAAAATTCTTTTTTTCTCATCTCTTTCCACTGAAAATATCAGCCATGAAAGGGGGTTTGAAGCTAAAAAATTTTTAGCCATTTAGTTGACTCACAAGTAAGTGATTTTTATGTTCTTTATTAATGGTTTCTACATTTTTAAGACCCTTGAAACATAAGCTTTCAAAAGAGAGGACTATTTTTCAAAATGGTGGAAATTTTAGGGTTTTTCCATGATATCATTTAGGGTGTTTTCTAAAATTTTATCGAAGAATATGAGTCTTGGGTATGTTAGAAACAATTTTTGAGAAAGGTGTTAACTTGAAAACACCTAAAAAGACCATTTTGCATAAGTTGTAAAATAAATGATAATTTGGGCTGCATCTAGTTATAAAACGTATTCAGATATGCTTAAGATATGAGACAATTCGATAAAAATTAATTTCTGAACCTAGGGGTAAAATGGTCATTTTGTGAAATTCTAGGGGAAAAATGGGTATTTTGGCCAATTATGCGTTGTCGAGTGTTTAGATTGTTGTGCTAATAGAATGAATGAATTTTGTTAATATAAATCCAGAGAAATGTGATTCGAGTCTTGATTTGGGTAAGAACAAAGTATACAAAGATTGAACTCGTTTTCATCATTTTGTATCGAGGTAAGTACATGTTTAAATAATGTGTTATTAAAGTTTATTTTGAAATATATTGAATGATATATATATATATGTGAAATTGCTCTATAGTATTCATGTGATCGAATGGCATCTATTACCATGATAGTGTAAATGGTGTGTTATGAGAATAAAGTACATTGTGAGCAAGTGAAATGCTACTCGGTTATATAAGAAACCCCGTTGACCCAAAATTTAGTATCAGATACAAAAAAGTTTTACCATGAGAATAGGAATGGTCTTAACTCATGAGAAATGTTTGAGTTCATGAGATGAATGAAATATGTAGCGTGGGTCCGGGTTCTGACCTAATGTATAGACCCATGAGTAGCTCAATGAGCATACATTACATGATGACACTATGGGGTCCGGGCACTGACTCTATAAAAAGGCCCGTGAGTAGTAGAATTGAAAGCATTTCATAATGTGTGATAATTTTGACTACTAGACTTATAAGGCACTTGGGTATAAACTCCTCGTGTATCCGTAAGTATCCCGAGCGTTCCATAGGTAACTCGAAAGCTTAATTAATGAGACTTCGATAAGGTATGTACACTGAATTTAGCATTTGAGGTGAGCATGTGATGGGACGTAACGAGCATTTGTGAACAAAGTGAAGAATAAGATAAAGAATTTTAAGTGATTTACATTTTCTTTTTGAAGTATGATATGTCATCATCAGTACATGATTTATTCATATTTTATTTGGCTATATGTACTTACTAGGCTCCCAAGCTTACCCTCTTTCCTTTCCTTTCTTATAGTTCTATCAAAGTAGATCGAGGATTACCAGTCACGTTGGGAAAGCCAGTCACACTAATATTTTGAAGCCTCTCGGTATAGTTGAAATCTTCTATTTTGATTATGGCATGTATAGGACTTAAGCTTTTGAGTCTTGTGTTATGGTTGATTGGCCAAGCATGTTGGCTTAATCTAATATTTGATTTATTTTGTATAAGGTCTTGTGATTAAATGAGATATGGTCTATTGAGGCTGATTTGGTTGTTGATATAGTTCGGTATAGGTTTTGGATATTATTGTGTTGGTTGCGTAAGTAAGGGCGGCAAATAGGCTTGGTAAATAGCCTTATTTTGCCCACACGGGTAGGAACATGGGCGTGTGTCTTTGGTCGTGTGACATTTGGGTATGCTGACGTCAGAAACAGAATACCAGGTTTTTGTACACGGGCTTTGAACATGAGCTTGTAGAGGCCGTGCGAGGGACATGGGCCGTGGACACAGGCTTGTGTCCAGGCCGTGTGAAGTCTACACTTGATTTATGAAAAATTTTGGAAATAAATTGGCCACACGGGCAAGGAACCTAGGCGTGTCCCAAGCCACACTGACGTGTGCCCTATATTCACACGAGCGTGTAGAGCCTTAAAGCATGAATTTTTCTGAGTTTTCTTAAGTTCTCGGTTTGGTTTTGAAACACCTTGAATGTATGTTTGGGGCCTCTGAAGCTCGTATAGGGGACAGTGTGCATGTGAAATGAAAAGTTGTAAATTGATCAAAATTTTACGGCTCGATTTTATATAGTTGGTTGAGTTTAAGTCCGGTAACACCTCAAACTCTGTTCTGGTGCTAGATACGGGCAAAATGTGTTACATTTAGTGGTATTAGAGCTACGATTTAGTCGGTTCTCAGACTAACGTAAAGTATGTATGAGTCTAACTATACATGCCATAGATAAATTGTGATAGTGTGAGGGCTCCTGACCTTTTAAATTGTGTTTTCATATAGTAATGGATCTCGATCGAACCATGGCAGACGATGTAGAAAGTAACGCGCCAGCTCTTGCTGAAGGGGCGATGCCATTCGATAATCGACCTCCCACACTTAGTCAGGGAGGAGGAGAAAGGGCTTGAGAGGCCTTTCTCCACATGATGAATGAGTGGTAGACAGAGTTCGTCCGAGCGAACCCGGATGCTCCACCCCCTCCACCCTCACCTATTCATCGACCTGTTCCCATAGCACCCCAGGGTGTAGACCTTGAGAGGCAGAATAGATCTCCGGTGGATAGGATATGGAAGCAAGGAGCCGAAGAGTTCCATGCTAGTAAAGACGACAATCCTGAAAGAGCAGAATTCTGGCTTAAAAATACCATCAGGGTATTCGAGGAACTATCTTGCACTCATAAGGAATGCTTGAAATGCGCAATATCCTTATTAAGGGACTCAACATACCACTGGTGGAAGACGTTAGTCTTAGTGGTACTTCACGAAAGAGTTACATGGGAATTCTTCCAAGAGGAATTCCGGAAGAAATACATTAGTGAGAGATTCATGGATCAAAAGCGTAAAGAATTCCTTAAAATGAAGCAAAGCAGCATGACAGTTACTGAATACGAAAGAGTGTTTGTCAGATTTAGTAAGTATGCTCGGGAGTATATATCCTCCGAGGCGAAGATGTGTCGAAGGTTTGAGGATGGACTTAATGAGGATATTAGACTGTCAGTAGGTGTTCTTGAATTGAAAGAGTTTGTAGTGCTAGTTGATCGGGCTTGTAAAGCCAAAGAGTTGATCAAGGAAAAGAAGAAGCTGAGGCTAGAGATGTAAAGAAGAGGCATGCGAGCAAGTCATTTCCCTCTCAGTCTAAGAAATCCAGAGACGTCTACTCTTGTTCTCATGCATCAACTGGACACTCATATCGGGATCATAAGAAGCAAGATTCGGACCTTAAGTCTCGGGCTACATCAGTGGCCAGTGTAGGCAATGCCAGATCTTCTAGGCCAGAATGCCTACACTATGGTAGAAACCATTTCGACAAGTGTAGGATGAATGACGGATCCTGTTTTTGATGTGGTTCTCAAGACCACTTCATCAAGGATTGCCTCGAGATGAAGAAGAAAGAAAAATCTCATGGTAAAAGGCCAAGTGGTGCTAATTCGAGAGGAAGACCCCAGAAGAATGTTGGAACCGGGGCTAACAGTAAGAATGTGACGAGAGACTCCATAATAAGATCCGAAGTTAGGGCTCCGGCTAGAACATATGCCATACGTGCACATGAAGATGCATCATCTCCTAACGTGATCACCAGTATATTCTCCCTTCATGATAATATTGTTATTGATTTGATTGACCCTGGTTCTACTCATTCATATGTGTGCATGAAATGAGTGTTTATCATGAATATGCCTGTTGAGTCTATAGAGTTCATGATTAAGGTGTCAAACGCATTAGGCAAACATGTGATAGTCGATAAAGTATGCAAGAAATGTCCCTTAGTAGTTAAAGGTCATTGTTTTTCAACTGGTTTAATGCTATTACCATTCGACGAGTTTGATTTCATATTAGGTATGGACTGGTTGACACTCCATGATGCTGTGGTAAACTGTAGATAAAAAGTCATTAAATTGAAATCTGAAAATAGTGAAAACCTTTAGGCTTAATCAGATGAGCCAGGGAACTCGCCTATGGTAATATCCTTGATGTCCGCTCAGAGATACTTGAGGAAAGAATGTGAAGCTTACTTGGCTCTTGTAATGAATACTAAGGAGTCTAAACTGGAAGTAGAGTCAGTACCAGTTGTATGCGAATATGTGGATATATTTCCGGAAGAGTTGCCTAGGTTACCTCCAATTAGAGAAGTAGAGTTCGGTATAGAATTAATGCCAGGGACCGCGCCTATTTTGATTGCTCTGTACCGGATGGCCCCAACCGAACTGAAGGAACTAAAGTTACAGTTGCAGGAATTAATCGATAAGGGTTTTGTGATACCGAGTTTTTCACCATGGGGCGCTCCGGTGTTATTTGTGGAAAAGACAGATGGATCTATGAGGTTGTGTATAGATTATTGATAGTTAAATAAGAGAACTATCAAGAACAAATATCCGTTGTCGCGAATTGATGACTTGTTTGATCAACTGAAGGGAACAGCATGGTTTTCTAAGATAGACCTGAGATCTGGCTACTACTAACTACGAGTGAAAGAGGCAGATGTGCCTAAAACCGCTTTTAGGACTCGGTATGGCCATTATGAGTTTCTCGTCATGCCTTTTGGCTTAACGAATGCCCCCCAATGTTTATGGATTTAATGAATAGGATATTTCGGCCATATTTAGATAAGTTTGTTGTTGTATTTATCAATGATATCCTGATCTATTTTAGAGATAAGAAAAAACATGTCGAACATCTGAGAACTGTTCTGTAAACTCTGCGAGACAACCAGTTGTACGCCAAGTTTAGTAAAAGTGAGTTTTGGCATCAAGAAGTCGGCTTTTTGGGTCACATTGTCTCGAGTGATGGCATTAGAGTTGATCCCAACAAGGTTTCTGCTATTATTGAATGGAAACCACCAAAAAAGATGACCGAAGTTAGAAACTTTTTAAGCTTGGTGGGTTATTATAGACAGTTTGTAAAAGACTTTCTATGATTGCTACACCTATGACGAAGTTTTTGTAGAAATATATTAAGTTTGAATGGTCGGATTTATGCCAACAGAGTTCAAAAAGTTGAAGATGTTGTTAACTGAGGCTCCTGTACTAGTTCAACCCGAATCAGGAAAAGAGTTTGTGATTTTCAGCGATGCTTCTCTAAATGGGTTTGGATGTGTACTTATGCAAGAAGGCAAAGTTGTAGCCTATGCCTCGAGACAGTTGAAACCTCATGAGAAGAACTATCCGACACATGACCTAGAGTTGGCAGCCATAGTATTTGCTCTGAAGATTTGGAGACATTATTTGTTCGGGGAAAAATGTTACGTATACACCGATCATAAAAGTCTTAAGTACTTGATGACTCAGAAAGATTTAAATCTTAGACAGCGGAGATGGTTAGAACTGTTAAAGAATTATGAACTAATTATCGACTACCACCCAGGAAAGGCGAACGTGGTTGCCGACGCATTAAGTAGAAAGTCCTTGGTTGCTTTGAGAGTGATGAATGCCCAGTTGGCTTTATCCAAGGATGGTTCTGTTATAGCAGAGTTAAAAGCTAGACCGATGTTTCTTTAAGAAATTCGTGAAGCCTAGATGAATGACAGTGAATTGTCAGCTAAGAAAACTCAATGTGAATTGGGAGTTGAATCGGATTATCGAATTGGTTACGAGGGCTGCTTGAATTTTCGAGAGAGGATTTATGTTCCTAAAGATACCGAGTTGATTTGGAAGATTTTAGATGAGGGGCATAGTGGTTGTTTGTCAATGCACCCCGGGAGTACGAAAATGTACAACGATTTAAAAAAAATGTATTGGTGGCTGGGGATGAAAAGAGACATTTCGGAGTTCGTATCCAAATGTTTGATATCAACAAGTAAAAGCCAAGCACCAAGTACCTTCAGGTTTACTCCAGCCTATCATGGTCCCAGAGTGGAAATGGGATCGGATCACTATGGACTTTGTAATGGGATTGCCATTGACCCCGAAGAAGAAAGATGCTATATGGGTCGTAGTTGATTGACTGACTAAGTCAGCTCACTTTATCCTAGTACGTATGGATTTTTCAGTTGACAAGCTGGCCGACTTGTACATTTTGGAGATTGTGAGACTTCATGGAGTACCCTTGTCGATCATTTCGAATAGAGACCCGATGTTTACCTTGAGGTTTTGGAAGAAGTTGCAAGAAGCTTTGGGGACTAAGTTAAGTTTTAGTACGACTTTCCATCCGCAAACCAATGGCTAGTTTGAAAGAGTAATTCAGATTTTGGAAGACATGCTCCGATGTTGTATATTAGAGTTCAAGAGCAGTTGGGGAAAAGTACCTACCGCTAGTAGAGTTTGCGTATAACAACAGTTTTCAGTTGAGTTTGAAGATGGCACCTTATGAAGCGTTTTATGGGCGTAAGTGCCGAACGCCCTTGTATTGGATCAGCTCAGAGAAAACCAAATTCACGGGGTCGACTTAGTCAAGGAGACCGAAGAAAAAGTTAAGGTGATTCGTGATTGCTTAAAGGCCACTTCAGATAGATAGAAATCCTATGCGGATTTGAAACGAAAAGAAATCGAGTTTCAAGTCGGTGATAAGGTATTTTTGAAAGTATCTCCTTGGAAAAAGGTTCTCAGATTTGGTAAAAAGGGTAAATTGAGTCCGCGTTTTATCGGACCTTATGAGGTGATTGAGAGAATTGGGCCGGTAGCCTATCGGTTAAACTTGCCATCAGAGTTGGAAAAGATCCATGATGTGTTTCATGTCTCCATGCTACGCCGATACCGCTCTGACCCTTCACATGTGATTTCTCCGCAAGAGGTGGAGATTAGATCGGATATGTCGTATGGTGAGGAACTAGTTGAGATTCTAGCTCGAGAAGTTAAGCAATTGAGAAATAAGAACATTCCCCTTGTGAAAGTGCTATGGTAGAGACATGGGGTTGAAGAGGCTACATGGGAGCCCAAAGAAATCATGAAAAGTCAATACCCAAACCTTTTTGCCGGTAAGATTTTTGAGGATGAAAATCCCTAAAGGGGGAGAAATATAATAGCCTGAATTAGGGCCTAGTCAGAACAGTGGTCTCGAGACCACAAATTCGAGACTAAGAAATAATTTTAAATATTATTTTGAGGTCATAGCATGTTTATATGAGTGTATAACAATTTTGATGCATTAATTTTAACAATTGTAAGCCTAATTGCGAGAAAGGACTAAATCGCATAAGGTACAAAAGTTTTGGATTGATAGCTAAGGGTGTTAAATTGCCATGAGACTTAAATTTAAGGTAATTTAAGGGAAATTAGACCCTTTTAAGAGTACTTGGCCGGCCATAGGGTACTAGAGGAGACAAAATTTTGAGGTTTGGTGTGTTAGGTGGCTTATTTTGACTAAAAAGAAATAAAATAGAAAAAGTTGTAAAATTCTTTTCTTCTCATGTCTTTCCACTAAAAATATCAGCCATGAAAGGGGGCTTGAAGCTAAAATTTTTTTAGCCATTTAGTTGACTCACAAGTAAGTGATTATTATGTTCTTTGTTAATGATTTCTACATTTTTAAGGCCTTTGAAACATAAGCTTTCAAAAGAGAGGACTATTTCGAAAAATGGTGGAAAGTTTAGGGTTTTGTCATGATAACATTTAGGGGGTTTTCTGAAATTTTATGGAAGAATATGAGTCTTGGGTATGTTAGAAACAATTTTTGTGAAAGGTGTTAACTTGAAAACACTTAAAAGGACCATTTTTCATAAGTTGTAAAATAAATGATAATTTGGGCTGCATCTAGTTATAAAATGTATTCATATATGCTTAAGATATGAGGAAATTCGATAAAAATTAATTTTCGGACCTAGGGGTAAAATGATCATTTTGTGAAATTCTAGGGCGAAATGGGTATTTTGCCCAATTATGCATTGTCGAGTGTTTAGATTGTTGCGCTAATAGAATGAATGAATTTTGTTAATATAGATCCAAAGAAACATGATTCGGGTCTTGATTTGGGTAAGAACAAAGTATACGAAGATTGAACTTGTTTTCATCATTTTTGTATCGAGGTAAGTACATATGTAAATAATGTGTTATTAAAGTTTATTTTGAAATATATTGAATGATATATATGTGTAATTTCTCTATAGTATTCATGTGATCGAATGGCATCTATTACCATGGTAGTATAAATGGTGTGTTATGAGAATAAAGTACACTGTGAGTAAGTGAAATGCTACCCGGCTATATAAGAAACCCCGTTGAACCCTAAATTTAGTATCGGATACAAAAAGGGGTTACCATGAGAAAAGGAATGGTCTTAACTCATGAAAAATGTCTGAGTTCATGAGATGAATGAAATATGTAGAATGGGTTCGGGTTCTGACCTAATGTACAGACCCATGAGTAGCTCAATGAGCATACATTACATGATGACACTATGGGGTCCGGGCACTGACTCCATAAAAAGGCCCGTGAGTAGCACAATTGAAAGCATTTCATAATGTGTGATAATTTTGACTACTAGACTTATAAGGCACTTGGGTATAAACTCCTCGTGTATCCGTAAGTATCCCGAGTGTTCCACAGGTAACTCGAAAGCTTAATTAATGAGACTTCGATAAGGTATGTACACTGAATTTAGCATTTGAGCAGAGCATGTGATGGGACGTAACGAGCATTTGTGAACAAAGTGAAGAATAAGATAAAGAATTTTAAGTGATTTACATTTTCTTTTTGAAGTATGATATGTCATCATCAGTACATGATTTATTCACATTTTATTTGGCTATATGTACTTACTAGGCTCCCAAGCTTACCCTCTTTCCTTTCCTTTCTTATAGTGCCGTCAAAGTAGATCTAGGATTACCAGTCACATCGAGAAAGCCAGTCACACTAATATTTTGAAGCCTCTCGGTATAGTTGAAATCTTTTATTTTGATTATGGCATTTATAGGATTTAAGCTTTTGAGTCTTGTGTTATGGTTGATTGGCCAAGCATGTTGGCTTAATCTAATATTTGATTTATTTTGTATAAGGTCTTGTGATTAGATGAGATATGGTCTATTGAGGCTGATTTGGTTGTTGATAGAGTTTGGTATAGGTTTTGGATATTATTGTGTAGGTTGCGTAAGTAAGGGCGGCAAATAGGCTTGCTAAATAGTCTTATTTTTCCCACACGGGTAGGCACACAGGAGTGTGCCTTTGGTCGTGTGACATTTGGGTATGCTAACGTCTGAAATAGAATACCAGGTTTTTGCACACGGGCTTTGAACACGGACGTGTAGAGGCCGTGTGAGGGACACGGACCATGGAAACAGGCGTGTGTCTAGGCCGTGTGAAGTCTGCACTTGATTTATAAAAAATTTTGGAAATAAATTGCCCACACGGCAAGGGACCCGGGCATGTCCCAAGCCACACAGGCATGTGCCTTATATTCACACTGGCGTATGAAGCCTTAAAGCATGAATTTTTTCGAGTTTTCTTAAGTTCTCAGTTTGGTTTCGAAACACCCCGAATGTATGTTTGGGGCCTCGAAAGCTCGTATAATAGACAGTGTGCATGTGAAATGAAAATTTTTAAATTGATCAAAATTTTACGGCTTGATTTTATATAATTGGTTGAGTTTAAGTCCGATAACACCTCAAACCTTGTTTGGGTGTTGGATACGGGCAAGGGGTGTTACATAAATAATGCAATGTTATATTATGTGTTTAATGCTTAATATTGCATAAATTGTACGATTGTTTCTATCGAAATAGTCCATGAAGTTTCGATGATGAGAAAATCCCGATTGAACCTTAGGAATAGTTTAGGATACAAGTGACATGTCACTAGGAAACCATGTATTATGTGATATATATAAAATTCGGGTGCTGGTCATGTATGTCCTATTGGTGGCTGGGTAGTCCGGCATGTGTTGTGGATACCTGACAGCTTGTGTGAACAGCCCGTGTAGCTACGTCTTGACTGACAACTTGTGTGAGCAAGCCCATGATTAGCTCGTGTGCGAGCCCTATATGTTATGAGATATGAGGTAGCATTGGCTACATATGTGGCACTTATGTGCAAGACTTTCCATGTATACAATAGTATTCCAAGTGTTCAACGGGTAATCCGAATAGTATGTCAAAGATGACAAAGTATGTGACTTTTTTATGAGTTAGTACAAGTATGTATGTACAACTCATGAGTATGAACTTTGGTATGTGATGATCTTTTGGTAATAATGCTAATGAGTGAGTTATGCCTAAGATAAATGATGATATTTATGTTAGCTTATGTTGAATAATTATATGATTAATGTTGCATATTATTTACATGTAAACTTACTAAGCTTTAAAGCTTACTCCTCTTTTCTTTCTATTCTTTATAGTGTCGCCAAGCTAGCTAGGGGATCGAGGGACGTCGAAGCTAGATTCACACTATCAAACGATTTTTTTGGGTATACTTGGTTTCAATATTTTGAGTATGGCATGTATAGGGACTGGGTCATTTTTTTATGTGTCATATTGGTTTGGCCAAATGTGCTGACCTTGTAATGGCTAATGATTCATTTTGTAGATGGCCATTGGAAGTTGGCTAATATTAATTTTATTAGTCATTACTACGTTTATGCGATAATACTTATCATGAAGATGAAATTGGCATGAATGGAAAAGAAAGTATGTGATGTTTATGCATGATAGATGTTAGTATGTGTAGATGATGTATTGATATCTTGTTTGTGGCTGATTTGGTTGTATGTATATGCTTGGATTGGTGTTGATTGCTATTGTGTAGGTTGGTGCAAGTAAGGGTGGCAAAATAGCTTGGTAAATAGCCTTATTTTTTACCATACAGCCAGAGACACGGCCGTGTGTCTCAGCCATGTAAAAGACACAGCATAGGGACACGGGCATGTGTCCAAGGCATGTGAAGTCTACACCTATTTTATGAAAAATTTTAAAAATTAAATTCGCCACATAGCCTAGCACAAGGCCGTGTGACTTGGCCGTGTGACTTCTTTTGGTGCATGATGTCATAAACAGAGAGTTACATCGGTTAGAGACATGAGCGTGTCTGACCACACGGCCAACCCACACAGGCGTGTCCTAAGCCACAAGGACGTGTGACCCTGTTTTGATGAAAATTTTTCTAAGTTTTCCAAAAGTTTTCAAAGTTCTCGGTTTAGTCCCGAACCACTTTTGATGTATGTTTTGAGCCTCGTAGGCTTGTCTTAGGGATGATACGAATGTATTTGAAAAGTTTTTAATCTGGACAAAAATTTATGACTCGGTAATGTATATTTGCTTGTGTTTATGTCCTGTAATGCCTTGTAGCCTGTTCCGGCGTCGAATATGGCTAAGGGGTGTTACATTTAGTGGTATCAGAGCTACGATTTAGTCAATTCTCGGACTAACATAGCGTGTGTAATAGTCTAGCTATACATGCCATAAATGAACAGTAATAGTGTGATGACTCTTGACAATTTTAAATTATGTTTTCATATAGTAATGGATCCCGACCGAGCTGTAGCTGACAACGTCGAAGTAATGCGCCGGCTCCTGCTCAAGGGGCAACGCCATCTAAAAGTAGACCTCCCACGGTTAGTCAGGGAGGAGGAGGAGAGGCTAGGGAAGTCTTTCTCCACATGATGAATGAATGGTATACGAAATTTGTTCGAAAAAATCCGAATGCTCAACCCCCTCCACCCCTACATATTCCTCAGCCGGTTCCTATAATTCCACAAGGTATGGAATTTGTAAGGTTAAATAAGCCTCCGGTTGATAAGATTAAAAAGCATCGGGCTAAAGATTTTAGAGCAAATGTTGACGATGACCTTGAGAGGGCAGAATTTTGGCTTGAGAATTTCATTAGTTTATTCGATGAACTGACCTGCACACTGGATGAATGTATGAAATTTGTCGTATCACTTCTAAGAGACTTAGCATATCGGTGGTTGAAAACCCTTGTGTTAGTAGTACCGAGAGGCAGGGTTAATTGGGAATTCTTCCAAGAAGAATTTAGGAAGAAGTATATCAACCAACGGTTCATTGATCAGAAATGTAAAGAATTTTTAGAGTTGAAACAAGGCCGAATGTCTGTAATCGAGTATGAACTAAAGTTTGTCAGAGTCAGTAAGTATGCTCAGGAGCGTGTTTCCATTGAGGCTATCCTGTACAAAAGATTCGAAGACGGGTTGAACGAGGATATCCAATTGTTAGTTGGAGTCCTTGAGCTGAAATAATTCGTGGTGCTATTCGACCGAGCTTGTAAAGCTGAAGAATTAAGCAAAGAGAAGAGAAAAGCTGAGTCTGAAGTTAGAGATTCAAGAAAAAGGCTGATGAGTAAGTCGTTCCAATATCAATCTAAGAAATTGAGAGATCTGTATGCTCGATCGAGTGCTTCAACTGGGTATCCCAACAGAGATCGTGGGAAGCAATACTCAGATTCTAAAGCCCAAACTGCATCAGTAGCGAGCATTGGTAACGCTAAGTCTAGTAGGCCAGATTGTCAGCACTGCGGCAGACGACACCCTAGTGAATGTAAGATGTATGTCCAGGCTTGTTTTAAATGTGGCTCTCATGACCACTTTATTAAAGATTACCCAGAGATGGTTGAAAATGGATAAGTTTTAGACTGCAAGATCGGGCAACACTACCTCTAGAGGAAGACCACTAAGGAACACGAGAAATGGAGCTAGTAGTAAAGGTGTAACCAAAGATACAGCTATAAGATCTGAGGCCAAGGCACCTACTAGAACCTATGCTACCCGTGCTCATGAAGAAGCGACATCTCCCGATGTTATCACTGGTACTTTTTCTCTCTATAATACTAAAGTTGTTGCATTGATTGATCCTGGATCGACTCATTCTTATGTTTGCATGAAATTAATAGCTAGTAAGAGGTTGCCTGACGAGTTTATTGAATTTGTGATTAAAGTGTTAAACCCTTTAGCCAAACATGTATTAGTTGATAGAGTTTGCAATAATTGTCCATTGATGATTCGAGGTCACTGTTTTTTGACTAATTTAATGTTGTTGGCATTTGATGAGTTTGATGTTATCTTGGGTATGGATTGGTTGACACAGCATGATGTTATAGCGAATTGTAGATGGAAAATTATTGAATTGAAATGTGAGAATGGTGAAATTCTTCGAATTGATTCAAATGGGTCGGGTGACTTGCCTATTGTGATTTCTTCAATGTCTACCCAGAAATATGTAAGAAAGGGATATGAAGCTTATCTAGCTTATGTGTTGAATACCAAAGTGTCTGAATTGAAAATTGGATCGGTACCTGTAGTTTGTAAATATCTGGATGTTTTTCCAGAAGAGTTGCTTGGGTTACAACAAATCAGAGAAGTTGAGTTCGATATTGATTTAGTACCAGGGACTTTCTCGATATTGATTACTCTGTATAGAATGGCTTCGACCAAATTGAAAGAATTAAAAGCTCAGTTGCAGGAGTTGACAGATAAGGGTTTTGCGAGACCGAGTTTTTCTCCCTGGGGTGCTCCAGTACTATTTGTAAAGAAGAAAGACAGATCTATGAGACTCTGTATCAATTATTGACAGCTCAATAAGGTAACCATAAAGAAAATGTATCAATTGCCAAGAATAGATGACTTTTTTGACCAGTTGAAAGGACCAACAGTGTTTTCCAAGATTGATTTGAGATCTGGGTATTACCAGTTGAGAGTTAAGGAGTTAGATGTGTCGAAAACTGCTTTTAGAACAAGGTAGGGCACTATGAATTTCATGTTATGCCATTTGGATTAACTAATTCCTCTACTATTTTCATGGATTTGATGAACTGAATTTTTCGACCATATTTGGATAAGTTCGTAGTTGTTTTTATTGATGACATATTGATTTATTCTCGCGATGAGTCCAAGCATGCTGAGCATTTGAGAACTGTTTTGCAAACTTTGAAAGACAAACAGTTGTATGCTAAGTTCAGTAAAAGTGAGTTTTGGCTTCGAGAAGTCAGATTTTTGGGGCACATTGTTTCAAGTGATGGTATCGGGGTTGATCCGAGTAAGATTTCTGCTATTATTGAATAGAAACCACCGAGGAATGTATCCAAGGTTAGAAGTTTTTTAGGCTTAGTCGGCTATTATAGACGATTTGTTAAGGGTTTTTTGATGATCGCTACTCCTATGACTAAACTATTACAAAAAAGATATTAAGTTTAAATGGTTAGAAAAATGTCAGCAAAGTTTTGAGAAGTTAAAAGTACGGTTAGGATATGTATTGATACAACCTGAACTGGAAAAAGAGTTTGTGATTTATAGCAATACGTCTCTGAATGGGTTAGGATATGTATTGATGCAAGAAGGCAAAGTGATAGCCTATTTCTCGAGACAGTTAAAACCAGACGAGAAGTATTACCCGACACACGATCTAGAATTGGCAGCTATAGTATTTAGTTTGAAGATTTGGAGACATCACTTGTATGGTGAGAAATGTCATGTATTTTCGGATCATAAAAGTTTAAAGTATTTGATGACTCAGAAAGATTTAAATTTGCAGCAACGGTGATGGCTCGAGCTACTAAAGGATTATGAGCTAGTGATTGACTACCATCCCAGAAAGGTGAATGTAGTCGTATATGCTTTGAGCAAAGTCTTTATTTTCTTTGAGAGATATAAGTAAGAAATTGAATTTTTCTAATGATGGCTCAATTTTGGCCGAGTTGAGAGTTAAACCAACATTTCTTCAGCAGGTTTGTGAAGCACAGAAAAGTGATAGTGAATTGCAAGCTAAAATAGCTCAGTATGAATTAGATAATGATTCAGATTTTTGGATCGGTTCGGATGGTTGTTTGATGTTCCAAGATAGAATATATGTACTGAAAAATGATGAAATTATTCAAAAATTTCTACACTAGGCACACAGTGGTTGCTTATAAGTTCATCCGAGCAGTACGAAAATGTATAATGATTTGAAGAAATTGTATTGGTGGTCAGGTATGAAGTAGGATATTTTGGAGTTTGTTTTGAGATGTTTGGTTTGTCAACAAGTAAAAGTCGAACACCAAGTGCCTTCGGGCTTACTTCAGCCAGTGATGGTACCTGAATGGAAATGGGATAGAATTACGATGGACTTCGTGACAAGTTTGCCTTTGACTCCGGAAAAGAAAGATGTTGTCTAGGTTGTTGTTGATAGTTTGACAAAATCAGCTTATTTTATACCGGTACGCACCGATTATTCACTTGATAAGCTAGCTGAGTTGTACATTTCTAAGATTGTGAGATTACACTGGGTGCCTACTTCGATTATTTCAAATAGAGATCCAAGGTTCACTTCGCGATTTTGAAAGAAGTTGCAAGAAGCTTTGGGTACGAAATTGAATTTTAGTACCGATTTCCATCTACAAACTAACAGTCAATGCAAGAGAGTAATTCAAATTCTTGAAGACATGTTCTGATGTTGCGTCCTGGAATTCCAAGGTAGTTGGGAAAAACATTTGCCATCGGTGGAAGTTACTTATAACAACAGTTTTCAATCAAGCATAAAAATGGCAGCTTATGAAGCTTTATATGGGCGCAAGTGTCGAACTCCTTTGTATTGGACTGATCTTAGTGAGAAATAGATTCATGGGGTTGATTTAGTTAGAGAAACTAAAGAAAAAGTGAAGGTAATTCGTGACTATATGAAAGCAACTTCGGATAGGCAAAAGTCTAACGCGAATTTGAAAAGAAAAAAGATTGAATTTCTGATTGGTGACAAAGTGTTCTTTAAAGTATCTCCGTGGAAGAAAGTTCTTAGATTTGGCTAGAAAGGCAAATTGAGTCCATGTTTCATTGGGCCATATGAGGTTATTGAAAGAATCAGGCCAGTGGCTTATAGGTTAGCTTTACCAACAGAGTTGGAAAAGACCCATAATGTGTTTCATGTGGCTATGCTACGACGTTATCGATCAGACCCTTCACACGTGATTTCTCCGATAGATCTTAAAATTTAACCTGATATGACTTATGGTGAAGAACCGATCAAAGTATTAGCTCGAGAAGTAAAACAGATGAGAAACAAAAGTGTTTCCCTTATGAAAGTCTTGTGGCAAAGACATGTGATTGAAGAAGCAACATGGGAACCAGAGGAAGCTATGCGAAAATAGTGCCCAGACCTATTTTTTGGTAAGATTTTCAGGGACGAAAATCCCTAAGGGGGGAGAGTTGTAATAGCCCGATTTGGGGCTAGTCAGAGCAGTGTTTTTGGGACCACGAATCTGATGTAGAAAAATCCATTTTTAATTGTAACAGCCCGATTTAGACCCTATTCGAAACGGTGGTTTTGAGACCATGAATCTGAGTCAGAAAAATATTTAAAAATTATTTTTTGTGTTTATTATGTGTGAATTTATATCCGTAAAATTTTCATGTTTCAATTTTATCGTTTGAGTGCCGATTTAATAAAAAGAGCTTAATCACGTAAAATGAAAATTTGATGGTTAAATGTGAAGGGCTGAATTGTTGTTGTCTTTTTAAATTGAGGTATTTATAATGCAATATTACCATGATAGCATAAGATGGACGATTATAACCATGAATTATAATGGTTTAAAATTTTAATATAAAGGTTATATATGTAAAATGATTATTAAGTTATAATAATATAAAACATAAAATCAAAACCCATGAGCTCATCTTTTTGGTTTGACCAAATAACAAAAAGAAAGAAAGAAAAATAAAGCTTTAAGGTTCGGCCATTGTTGAAGCTTGATTAAGTTATGTAACTAGCTCAGTTTTTGATAATTTTTACGTTTTTGATATCGTTGCAGTGTAATGTACAAAACCCATGCTTGATATTCTAATTTTGATGAATATTTTCAGTTATGCCATTGATGAATAATTAAGCTTTGTGATGTTAGATGATGAATTATGAAAGATACGTTTTGGATTAATATTGATGAATTTGAGTAATTAGGGCTAAATTGTAAAAAAAAATTGAGGGACTAAAATGTGAAATAAATAAAATATATGAACTTGTATGAGCATGAGTAACATTCGGCCTAAGCATGGTGTGTGCAAATTTTGCATGTTTTGTGTTTTGTGCAATTTGGACTAAATTGTAAAAAGTGTAAAATGTCAGAGGCAAAATGGTAATTTGCCCATTTATATGTTTTTGGACTAAATTGAATGAAATTATGTTTGAATGAGTTTAATTTGAATATGTTTAGATCAAGAACTAAAGAAATCAGATTTGGATCGGGGGAAAACCAAAGTTGTCGAATAATCTTCCCGCTCCGATTTCTGTTGTCCGAGGTAAGTTTACAGGCAAATAGATGCTGTAAATTTCAATATATGTATATTATAAATGCTGAATTGAATTGTTATAATTTTTTGAGAATGTACCGAAATGATATTTGTTTGAGAGTAATGGTTACGAGTTTGATTCGATCGAGTTACGGCATCCGAAAGCCTCGTATGAGCCTTAGGAATAGATAGGATATATATGTCATGACATAGGATTTCGGTATGCAATATACGAGTAAGACCATGGCATCGATATATGTGTGCAAGTAAGGCCACATTTAATACGTTGGCATCGATATGTGATTTTGATATATGTGTGCGAGTAAGACCACGTTTAATACGTTGGCATTGATATGTGATTCCGATATATGTATGCAAGTAAGACCACGTTATATGATTTAGTATCAAGGTAAATTCAGTTGTGATATATAGATCAAGTGAAGTTGCTAATAATATATATGTGATTGATCAATAAATTCGGCTATGATATTAAATATAGGTAAAAGATGTAAGTTGATTGAAATTTGGCATTTGAGTTTGAATCCAATGGTGGTTATGCATGGTTTTGGTTTTGGGTGATTCGGCTATAACTTGTATATATGTGAATATAGGTGAAATTGGTTTGATAAGCCTGACAAAACGTGGATCTATGATTTGGTATTTTTGTGAATTCAATATTGGTATATAGAAGAAATTGATATGAATCATATTAGTAATTCAAACATGATTTGGCACTTATATATATACAGGTATATGATGTATTGGTTTAATAATTATACATTAGTTGATATATATTTGTAATATGTTTGACATGACATAAATTTTGGTTATATGTATATTTATGTACTTAGCCGAATATGTGATCATTGAATTAGTCTTGAATATGACCTTTGTTACATTGCATGATAAGTAATATTAGCATGTTTAGATTCAGTTTTGGTATGTTAAAGTGTTAGACAAATAGTTGCTATGTATTATGCACATATATATATATTTATGATGCGTTGATGTGAAACGCAAACTATGTTTGATATATTGGATTAGTTCTTTGAAATGTTTAGGCGTGTAAAATGATTGAATAAAGTTGAAAGTGGACACTTGTTAAAGCATAAGTATTAAGCATATTTGCATCCAGCTAAAGCTTTAGAAATTGACCATATGAATAGTAACTTATGCTTTTATTAAACAAGATAGTTTGATGCAAGTTTAGTAAGTGGTTTTGTTAATTACGCTTTAATTATTAAGTATATGTTATATGAAATTTTTGAGTGCATTAATGGAATAGCAAATCAGTAAGCTTGTTTTAGTCAAAATTTATAATAAGGTTGCATGTACATTTGGTCTTGAATAATAAGTAACGAGTTGTTTAATTCCTATGCTTATATTTAGCCAGTTGATAATGATTTATGGTTGTATGTTTGTTGATTTCTGTGCAACCTATAATGTTTTGGTTTGGTTTAGTATACATTCATATGTGGTGAATAAACTGATTAATTCCTATGTGTATCCATGAATGTCTGGAAGTTGTGTCTCATTCGGTAATACCTCGTAACCCCATTCTGGAGACGAACATGGGTTAGGGGTATTACATTAATATATTTTTATTGTCTACAATTTTATAGGACTATTCTATGAAAATCTCGTTCGAAAATTTTGACGTTTGGGCACTCAATTTAGTCAAAATGACTAAATTGTAAAAAGTGTAAAAGTTGAGTTCTACTTGTTAAATGTGTCCAATTGCTATGATATTTTAAATTAGAGGTCCTTAGTTGGTAATTAGACCATTGGATAAGTTAGTGGACAAAAATGGACATAAATAGGTAAAATTTCAAAGTTATGCATTAAGGGCATTTTGGTCATTTGAATAATAAAAGAATGAAAAAGGAAAATTATGTCAAAATTGGTGTCCATCTTCTTCTTCATGTGCCAAAATTTCCATGCTCACCATAGCTAAGGTTTCTACAGCTTTCAAGCTTGATTGTAAGTGCATCCTAGCCCCATTTTTAATGCTCTTTATATTTTTGAAGTTGTTATCATCCGATCTATCTATTTCTACCATTAATTTGAGTTATAGTTGATGTCTAAGGTTTGACCCATGTTAGAAATTTTTGTATTTTGATGTCTAAAGGTAGAAAATGAATGTTTGGTGTTTGATAAACAACTTTTAGTAATTGATTTTTGATGAAAATGCTTAAAAGAACCTATTTTTAAAAAGTTGTAAAATGGGTAGTAAAAATTTGATTTAATGGAAAATGTGGGCTGCTATAAGCATGAAAGTGGTTTGGCTAGGCTTGGGTTATCAAGAAATTGAATACATTTCATTTTACGAGCCTAGGGAGTAATTTGTAAAAATGTGAAACTTTAGGGGCAAAAAGGTAATTTTTCCATAATGTGATGTTTGGACTGATTTGAGTAATGTGAATATTAAATAAGCTAAATTTGCAATTATAGATCAAGAAAAACGAAGTTTGGACCTTGATCTAAAAAGAATAAGGTGCTTAACGATTAAACCCATTCCTACTATTTTGTACCGAGGTAAGTTTGTGTGTAAATAATGCAATGTTATATTATGTGTTTAATGCTTAATATTGTATAAATTGTACGATTTTTTCTATGGAAATATTCCATGAAGTTTCGACGATGAGAAAATCCCGATTGAACCTTAGGAATAGTTTAGGATACAAGTGACATGTCACTAGGAAACCATGTGTTATGCGATCTATGTAAAATCCGGGTGCTGGTCATGTACGTCCTACCGGTGGTTGGGTAGTCCAGTATGTGTTGCGGATACCTGACAGTTTGTGTGAGCAGGCCCGTGATTAGCTCATGTGCAAGCCCTATGTGTTATGAGATATGAGGTAGTATTGGCTACATATGTGGCACTTATGTGCATGACTTTTCATGTATCCGATAGTATTCCAAGTGTTCAACGGGTAATCTGAAGAGTATGTCAAAGATGAGAAAGTATGTGACTATGTTACGAGTATGTCAAAGATGAGAAAGTATGTGACTATGTTACGAGTTGGTACATGTATGTATGTAAAACTCATGAGTATGAACTATGGTATGTGCTGATCTCTTGGTAAGAATGCTAATGAGCTAGTTATGCCTAAGATACATGATGATATTTATGTTAGCTTATGCTGAATAATTATATGATTAATGTATGATTAATATTTCATATTATTTACATATAAACTTACTAAGCTTTAACACTTACTCTCCTTTTCTTTCTATTCCTTATAGTGTCGCCAAGCTAGCTTGAGGATCGAGGGATGTCGGAGCTAGATTCACACTATCAAACGATTGTTTTGGTTATACTTGGTTTCAATATTTTGAGTATGACATGTATAGGGACTGGGTCATTTTGTTATGTGTCATATTGGTTTGGCCAAATGTGCTGGCATTGTAATGGCTAATGATTCATTTTTTATATGGCCATTGGAAGTTGGCTAATATTAATTTTATTGGTCATTGGTACGTTTATGCGATGATACTTATCATGAAGATGAAATTGGCATGAATGAAAAAGAAAGTATGTGATGTTTATGCATGATAGATGTTAGTATGTGTAGATGATGTATTGATATCTTGTTTGTGGCTGATTTGGTTGTATGTATATGTTTGGATTGGTGTTGCTTGCTGCTGTGTAGGTTGGTGCAAGTAAGGGTGGAAAAATGGCTTGGTAAATAGCCTTATTTTTTGCCACACGAGGAGAGACATGGTGGTGTGCCTTAGCCGTGTGAAGGACACGGCCTAGGGACACGGGCATGTGTCAAAGGCGTGTGAAGTCTGCAACTATTTTATGAAAAAATTTAAAAATTAAATTCGCCACACGGCCTAGCACACGGGCGTGTGACTTGGCCGTGTGACTTCCTTTGGTGCATGACGTCATGAAAAGAGAGTTACACGGGTTAGGGATACGGGTATGTGTGACCACACGGCCAACCCACACGAGCGTGTCCCAAGCCACATGGGCTTGTGACCCTATTTTGATGAAAAATTTTCTAAGTTTTCAAAAAGTTTTTTAGAGTTTTCAGTTTAGTCCTGAATCACTTCCGATGTATGTTTTGGGCCTTGTAGGCTCGTTTTAGGGATGATACGAATGTATTTGAAAAGTTTTTAATTTGGACAAAAATTTATGACTCGGTAATGTACGTTTGCTTATGTTTATGTCCTGTAATGCCTTGTACCCTGTTCCGACGTCGAATATGTGTAAGGGGTGTTACATCATCCTCTTGTAAATTTCGGCCAAGGGAGCAAAGATGGACGAAATTTTGGCTTGATTTTTTCTTTTTAATTCATTTAATTACTAAATGACCAAAATGCCCTTTTCTTAAAACACTAAAATTTCTCTTACTTCATGTCCATTTTTGTCCACTAACTTAAGTAATGGTCTAATTACCATCTAAGGTCCTTTAATTTAAAATTTCATAGCAATTAGACACCTCTAGCTTATAGAACTCAAGTTTTTCACTTTTTGCAATTTAGTCCTTTTGCTAAATTGAGTGCTCAAACGTCAAAATTTTTGAATGAAATTTTCATGGAATCATTCCATAAAACTGTAGACCATAAAAATATAAGAAAAAATAATTTTTTCTACGTCAGATTCATGGTCCCGAAATCATTGTTCCGACTAGACCCAAATCGGGCTGTTACGAATTGAATATAAAATGTGATAAATTGATGATAAAATTCATTTATATAGATCCGGATAACTCAAATTCAAATTTAGATTGTGGAAAGGAGAAATTTTTGGATTAGTAGATTTATATATGCGAATAAGTGTCGAGGTAAGTTCGTGTAACTTAATCGAGCTTGTAAATATGTTAAATTTAAATGTTGTGCTTGTATGGAATGTGTTTTATATTTATGTGAATTAATTTGAATGTTATAATAAAGAAATGAATACATGTTTGAAATGGTTTAAAAGGGTTAAGTTTCGTTTGAGTATTGGATTTCAATGGATAAATGTGATTTCCCTTATTGAATGAGGTCCTGCATTTGTTGCTGACGGGATTTAGCTTGGACAAGTAATCCTATTGACCTCATTACAGATAGGATTTAGCCCAGATGGGTAATCCTATTATAATCCTTCTCAAGCATATGTTATAATTAGGATTTAACCTAGACTAGTAATCCTAATTGAGCTTTTCTGAGCACATGTTACAGAAAGGATTTAGCTTGGACTAGTAATCCTGATATATGATATCTGGTTCGAGAGTGTGCTCTCTGATTAAGTACCCTAATGGGTACTCCTGAATATAAATTGATGGGTTATTGAATTGTACATCTTGAGTGTACTACCTATGTATCCACTAAAATTTCAATGATTCAACGGATAAATTATTTGACATGATTTGAGGGTTACGAGATGAAATGAATAATGTTTTGAAAAAAATATAGTATGATGTGCTCATCTATGTTTACTTGATGTATTTGAGAATTATGTGACTAACATGTTTGATTGAATGCATGTGTTTAGGCAATTTTATCAAGTTGATGGAAAACATGTTATTGTATGCATAGATTTAATAAATGAGATTAGTAAGTTTAATTCCTGTTATACGAGCTTACTAAGCATATAATTCTTACTAGGTTTTATTTTCTCTATTTTATAGTGCTCGGTAGGTCGCGAAGGTTGGTGATTGGTTGGAGCATCATCACATTATCCAAAAGCTTATTTTGGTATAAATAGTAAACTTATTTTGGTATAATGGCATGAATAGGCTAACTTGGCCATGGATGGCTTGAATATGTTATTTGTAATCTAGCCATTGAAATGGCTAGTAATGGTATGTTTTGGTATTTATAAAGTATAATGTTATGATAAACACCTATGTGTTAAATAGGAATGATCAAATGATGTTTTATGTTTATAATAACCCAAGGTAAGATTTTAAACATGTATGTATGCAATGTCATATCATATTAGATGTTAAAATTTGCTTGAATTCACTTCTTGGATTGGTTGGTATTTGGATGTAAGTTTGGTGCAGGTTATTGGTAAAATTTTGGGTGAGAAATGAAGCTAGAAATGGATTTATTTTGTCCACATGGCCAGACACACGGGCGTGTGTCTAGGCCGTGTGTGGTTAGGCTGTGTGTCCTTTGCATCTTAAATTCAAGAAACAGAATGCTCAGAATTGAACACACGGGTAGAGACACGGGCGTGTGGCTGGCCGTGTACATAAGTTAGCGAGCTACCTAATTTCGAACATGGCCTGTAGCACGGGCATGGTCTAGGGTCACACGGACATGTCCTTTGGATTACATGGGCGTGTGAGCCCTGTAACTTGGAAAAAATTTAAAATTTCGCGAAAAATTTATAGAGTTTTCGATTAAGTCCCGACTCAATTCTAATACTCATATTAGGCCTCGAAGGTCCATTTAAGGGACGTTATGAATAATCTCGAAAAATGAATATTAATTTACATGAGTTATCTGTAAATGTTCTGTGAGCTCTGGTAATGCTCCGTAACCCTGTTTCGGTGACGGATACGGGTCAGGGGTGTTACACTCACTAAGTTCAAAATAAATTGTATAATCTATTTATTTAAAAACCTATACAACAGAGTCTATAAAATTTAAAATAGAAGTTCATTGCCTTAACTCCAGACTCTAAAGGAATCTATTTGGTTACAACATATTTTCTCCCTTAACGAAGTCTCTATAGGTACACCCTTCCCATGTGCATGACACTTTGCAATCAGAGCTCCAAGGGCCAACACGGTCTGGCTTGGTCCCTCCTCAATTTCCTTATTTTGCAAATCCTATAAAATATAGGTCACACTTTGTTAAATTCAAATGAACTTACTAAGTCTTTACATTATTTGAAAATAGACAGCATCTTCCAAAGGATTAAATAGAAAGAACTAAAGTACAACTAACTCCCTACTTGTGCAAGTAAAGCATCTAAAACCCATCATAGCAGGCTTTGATTTATTCACAGTCGTATCCGTTTGTGGGTAGTTTGTTAAAAGAATTACAATTGGGTTTTTCTATCAACACACGATTAGTCTCGACTTTTCCTCAAACTTATCTCCATTTCCATAGACTTTGTCCTTTTCTCATATTCCTTCTTTTGTTTTATTCCTAGAGTGGAAATCTTCTTCCCAACCTGTCCTTTTGAAGTAGCCCTATAGTCTACCCTTATAATTTCCCTAGGGTAATTTCCTCTTGGCAGTCATCCTAAATTTGATTATTCTGGTGCGAATTCTTTTTATTACCCTTTCCCCAAAGGACTTGCTATCATCCCATCCTTTGGGATCACTAATAGGATTCCCCGTCACTCTAACGGGTTAAATACCACTTGGAACAAATAGCGGTTGAACTATTTCCTTGTAATTCACATTATTCGGGATACCATACCCAAAATTGTGTCCTATTCATCTGTTTTGAACCGCTTTGGCCTTTAGTATCCAGTAGGCTATCCTCGAAGTGATCATTTGTATTCACGACTTCTCTCTTATGTAGGTTCCTATTGGAACTAGTCATTTGGTTGGTACTTTCTCAATGGTTACCCCTTGAAGAGGAATAGTCTTGACAAACATATCTGTCATCTTGTGTATCCTTCTTTATCAATGGGTTTTATCTAACCCTTCTTTTTCTTATAGGTTAGCTCGTATACTTATGAAAAACCACTAGCATATTGGGTTTCTCTGAACACCCCCTTATGTTTCTTAATGGAGGATCCCTATCTATAATCCTCAGTTAAACTATCTTTCGTTCACCTATACACTAGGCTCCTCCAGTGGATCAACTCCCGTGACTGATCCCTATAAGGTTATCATTCATACGCCTACTAAATTTGATGATTACAATACGAATAGTCCTTTCTCATTTCCACTAAGTTCCCTATTCATTGGCAGATTCATTAGACTCACTAGTTAACTATTGCATGTTTATAATCCCATTTTTCTTCTAGCCCTATTTTCCTTGTTTGCAATATGTTCCACCATTGTCATATTCTTGGGCCATCCATGTTTAATGTCCTAGAGGTTACCCTTTGTTTAGTATCCTGGTGAACTCCGCAAGCTACCATAGCCGAGCTATGGTCTTACCCGTTAGATTCCATGTTTAATGTCCTGACGGACTCTTTTGGCTGCCATTGTCTAGCTGTGGTTTTATACCTCTACTCCTCGTGTTTATTGTCCTGGCAGACTATCTCTTGTTTAGTGTCCTAATAGATTACCCCGTCTTTAGTGTCCCAATGGACCCTCTATGCTACCATGGCCGAGCTATGGTTTTACACAGTATACCCCATGTTTAATGTCTTGGTGGACTCTATTGGTTGCCATAGCCTTACTATGGTCTTACACCTCATGATTCCCATGTTTACTGTCTTGGTAGACTACCTTGTGTTAAATGTCCCAGCAAACGATACTGGTTGCCATAACAAAACTATGGTCTTACACCTTATAACTCTTAAAGGTGTCACCCCAAATGACCTTATCGTCATTGTGATGTCACCCTACAGAGCCTGCTGACCACCGTCGCGATGTTGCCCCATAGAGCCTGTTGACCGCCATCGCTATAATACTCTATGAAACCTAAGTACCATCAATATCTTCACATCTTATTTCTACTTTAATGCTCAAACACCGAAGTGTCCCCCCACAAGGCCCAGAGCTTCACAGAGCTTCACACATCACGGTTTGCTCTTAGCAATCCTGAATGGTGATACTATAACAAAATTTTAGTTTACTTTTTCTACTTCTACCCATTCCTCCATTTCACCATCCTATACATTGATACTTGAACACCACAATGTCCCATCCACAAGGCCCAAAGCTTCTCCATCACAATTTGTACACAATGACATCGTGTGGCGGTATCTAACAGAAAGTCATCTAAACCCATCAATGTTTCCCTTTCATGTTCCCATGCTATAAATGCATCTCATAAATAAAATGCCATGGTGTCATAATTAATTTATGCAATTTGAACCAAAATGGTGGATCTCATATACTTATACAATCTTAAACATACTTAACATCGAGGGATGTAGTGCAGAAACTCACCTGATGCTTCTTTCCCTTATCAAATTAGCTTTTCTAAATGCTAAATCTTCCATTCTCCTGGTAGCTAAGCATGCCAAGCAAATCATGGGTTGAATTAGGAATTTAAGAAACATGTAGAATCCTTTAAAATGGTTCTGAGAACCTTTACCTTTGTTTTTTAATTCTTACATATGCCGAAGGACTTAAAACCTTTTGAGATCCTCAAATTTTTTACTTTTCCAACTAATTTCTCATGATTATCGCCCTATGCAAAGCTTTCCATGACTATCGCTTCCTCAAAGCAACCGAGAAAGATGAATAAGAGGAGTGAATGAAATAGAATTGAGAAGAAATCTCTCAGGAAGTCATTTCTCAACTATTTATAGCCCTTCCAGCATGACCTTCCACTGTATAAAATCCCTCCATTTACAATCATTTTGTCCCTCACTATGGGGTTGACTGGTTTGAATTCAACTGAACCAGAATGGAATCTCAACTATGTCCAATTTTGTTCCTAACTTTTCCTAGTTTTTCAGTAGATACCACTAACTTTTGGCTTATTTTAACTTCATCCCTCAAGTATTTTTTAAATTCTAAACTTAGTGGAATTTGAGTGTAACATCTGGGTATCAGGTTAGGTGAAGGGTGTTATAGTTTGGCTCAGATTCTCAATTTGGTCAAATTCATTAAAGTTGGGTGAATAAGATTTTGGGAAAACCTTCATATGAAAAGGCTCTTGTTGCAACTGAAGTATATGATGATGTGCGAGTTACTTCCAAACTTCTTATTTATAGAGTAAAAAGAGTAGAGATGTGGTGTACCATTCTTGCTACATGGAGTACCAATTCTCACACTATCATTACTACTTGGCGATATTTCTCCTTCACTCTTGAGGATGTATGTATTTTTCTTGAACTTTCATGTTTTGGAAAGCATAACATTTGTTCTCTAGAGTTATCTTAAAAAGAAAAGCAAATTCAATAATTCTTCTTTAATTTTTTAAAAAGTAAGTGTGAAGGATAAAAGGTCATTTGGTTCTATAATTGGATTGGAAAGTTTTACTAGAAGTTTAATTCTAGGAAAGGTGAAATTTGCTCTCCTGAGTTTCCTGAGCACAAGTATGAGTAAGAAGTTTTTTTGTCCATCTGGCTAGCTCAAATTATATTTTTAGGATGTCCTGATGATGAAATTAGTCCAACTAATGTTCCTGTATCCATTCAGATTGATCAATGTATGCATTTTGCTTTAGCTCCATTTTATTTTAGTAGTTGGATTTGTACCACTAAAAAACTGAAATCATGGCTAGTCGGTATAATATTTTAATTTATGTCAGCATTTCCTTCATTCAAATATGTTTGTGGGAAAGGTTTAGTGCTTGCACTCTACCTAATCCAAGTCCTTCTCTTACTACCTTTTCTAGCAAATTTGCCACGAATAACTATAGAGCTTGGCTATGGCATAATCAGAAGTTTAAAAGAAATATTCTTCAAGTATTTGGCTAAGGAATTTACTTGGTGCCCATACATACAAGAAAATTATGGTTTTGGCAATCCAAAGTGTTTTTATGCCATTCCCAAGCAACCTAATCTTTCAAAGCTAAACATGCTAGAGATTGAGTTTTTTCTTTGGGTGAATTATATCATGCTACCTACTATGATTAAAAACGCTAGTATTGGGACCAATAAAGATTCACACTCAATCGAGGTATATTCAAAGTGTAGGGTAGGTCACCAATTTGGGTATGATAAAATCGCTCCTCGTAGAACTCCTTCACCTTCAGAGTCGATTTCTCATATTATGTTTCTGAGCTTCTTTTTGCCACAATAAATGAGAGATGTAGCAAAATCATAAGTTGTGTTATGATTGAATTTGATAGGATTACTCATTAGTGTTTTAGTTGGTTTTCTTAGCCAATGCATCTTTGATTGGTCAAGCTTTTGCACTGCTTTAGTTGATTCAAAGAAACACCTGAAGCTTTCAGTTGTTACTTAAAATGACAAATCTTTACATCTGATACATGGTTCTTCCAAGAAAAATAACCAAATCGATGAAGAGGTTGCTAGTGTTTCTGCTTCCCAAACTTCTAATCATCAAAAAAGAAAGACTTATTCCACTTCAAAGTAAGTTGTTCTAAATATATTCATTTTTTTAAGCACTGTGCAACTCTTTTTTCTTTCCTTACTTTTCCATGTGTAGGATAAGGATCTTGGTGTTGACAAGGATAGAGAGTCTTCAGCTGATGAACCAAGCAATCATTATGACAATTTTCTTAATGACAAAATGGAAAATGGCATTGTTATTTTTTAGGATAATATTTAAGAATAAGGTTCTAGATCTTTAATTTGTATAGACTCTGATGATAATTTTAGTAATAATGAGCAAGATGGTATTCATACTTATCTTATTCTTCATGAAGATGATGTTCAAGCTATCGAGATTGATGTTGAGATTGAAGAGTTCAACCTAAGATTGTTGAAATTCAAGTTATTTAGAATGAAAAGATTCCTACTAAGGTTGTTCCGCATGCTTCATCTTCTCAAAATATAGTGCATGGTGATGCTACTAGTATGTTTGAAACTTTCAAAACATGTTCAAGAGGTCCTTCTTCAAAGTTGATTTTCATGGCTTCTCTATTCTTTCTAAGCATAATAGGTATTTTGAAATTATTTATTAGAAAGGTAATTTTTGGGGAATCTACATACTATAAAGAGCTTTAGTAATAGTTGATGCTCCATGGTCTAACATTGTTTCGGAAAAGTTATGACTGATTTTACGATTCATGGATGATGCTATGAAAATTGGATTCAAGTTTGATTGTATTGACTCTTGCACATCTAAGGTAAAAGCTTTTATTTCCATGGAAACAAACAAAACTCAACTGGAAATAAAGTTAAAAGGAGTTACCGAGAAAATTGTGCCTTTGAAAAAAGAGTTAGAGTCAATGTAGCACCCCATGCCTGACCTAATTGCCAGATTCGGACCACATGTTTTTACAATCCATTAACTAACTAATTAACTCGTACCTTATGGAAATATGTCGCAAGTTGGAAATCATATAATATTAAATCTTATTTATAAATCCTTATTATAATGAGTTTTATATAATGAATAAAAACCATAAAATAAACATATATAGCATAGTTATATAATTTGTTACACATAAAGGATTTACTTACAATTTTTATTACTAAAAGTGGATTTATTCCTATGGAAGTTCTATTACAATGTAACCATTACACTATTTAAAATTTCAATCTATTCACAAATTGATTACGACTTGACTAGGACTCTAAGACTCTATCGTTGGGTTGCCCCATTATATGAATATAACTACGACCAAAAGCTAAGCTGCCTGAGCTTGGAGAATTTTGGCCTGGTCTCTTATTGATTTCTAGAATCAACCATTAAACCTACAATTCATAGCGAACACACTGGTAAGTTCAATTTAACCTAGTTAACGATTTTTACTTGGCATCAACATAATGGTATTGAAACTAAATTTTGGAAATTTAAAAACCACAAAACTTTTCTTGTGGAAAGCACATCCTTAAATTCTTATGAACTATCATATATAAAATGTGACTTCCATACAATTTGCCTGTATAGTGGGTTCGAGCATACTTTCCACATATTAGATAGTCCTCATGGACTTTCACATAAGATAGTCTTGTCGGACTTCCCACATATTAGATAGCCCTCAATGATTTCCACATAAGATAGTCTTTTCAGACTTCTCACATATCAGATAATCATTACGGTCTTCCACATATTTGGTATTACCATGGCTATGTGTAATAGCTCATGTCTTAGTGGTATCGAAAATGGTGGTTTCGAGGCCACAAATCTGTCGAGTGAGTTCGTAAATATTATTATTTAATATCTACGAGTCAATTATAGAATTACGTCTAAATTTGATTTAGTGATACTTGTTAATTGCATGAATAATTAGGTTCAAGTGGTATGTCTTAAATGTAACACCCTAAGCCCGGCCTAGACGTTATGGCCGAATCTGGCGATGTCATATTGAAGTGTTTTTCGCAAAATATAATTTCGTTAAAAAACCCGTTCTATATTAAACCTCTTTGTGATCTTAACGAAGATTTAGGATGTCTCGTTCATTGTTAAAACTCAAGTCGTTTAGCAAAATGTTATTCATTTTAAGTTGTTATTACTTTTTAAAACATTGTTTGTTGCGGAAGCTTTTAAAATATGTTGTGTAAACGTGGTGTTTTGGAAAACATTTATCTTTTTGAAAACCCGCGTCCTACTACTAACAGATGTGAATCAAAATAAATAAAATCCCAAATTAAAAGTTAAAAACTGAAATACAACTTATTACATAAACAAATACCCAAATAAAATTACTTGTAAATTAAAAAGCAAAAATGAAAGCATGTGTAGTTGTGTGGCCACCTCCGAGTCCCACACAGTACCATTCCGTCTAAGATTGGGGATTACCTGCGCAGATGAACAGAAGGGTGAGTTTACGAAAACTTAGTGTGTAATCCCTTAAAAACAAGCAGCCAATCATGCAGTAGGCAAATATAGTCTGGACCTAAGCTCGTATGATCATATTGATTCGTGATATGTTTTAAGAAATTTATATTTGACCGTTCTTGAAGACTAACTATTATCACGACGAAGGCAAGTGTACCTATCGAACAATAGTATAGTTTTAGCAAGACCAGGATATCGAACCCAAAGGAACTGAAAGTACTAGTATTAACTCTTTTCTTATTATCTAGCCTAAAAATAAAGGGGTTTGTTTTATCTAAACTAATTAACTAACTAAGAATTCACAAAAATAAAATTGGGGAAAATACTTTTGGAAAATTCGATTGATTAAGACAATACCCAAGGGAAAATCCACCTAGACTTCACTTGTTATTTGACTTTGAATCAGATGATTTAGTCATTCGAATTGTTCTGTAGAAATCCTTAAATTATATTATTATCTCTCTCGAGACTAACAACGTCTAACCCTAGGTTGACTAATCTAACAAAATCTTGTCACCCTATCTCTAGGTGTGCAATCAACTCTGCTTAATTATGACAAATTTACTCTTAGACAGGGACTTATGCTCCTCTGAATAAGTGTATCAACTTGAATCAATATCCTGAAATATTGAAGCAAGAATTAAGAACACATAATTAAGAACAAGTCAAATATTTATCATACAATTTAGAAAATAATAACAAGATTCATCTTAGGTTTCATTCTCCTAGGGTATTTAGGGGGTTTAGTTCATAATTATAAAAGACAACATCTTAGAAGAATTTGAATACAAAACATAAAGAAAACCCAAAACTCCTGAAGGGAAATTGAAGGGAGATCTTCAATCTTGAAGGAGAATTCGGCTTCTGAGATGGATCAGTCGGCTTTCTTCGAGTAAATTCCTACTTCCTACTTCGTGTGTCCCTTTTCATCCTCCTCTCTGGTGTTTAAATAGGCTTTAGAATTCCTTAGAACCCTCAAGAGTGGCCTTTTCTGAATAGAACTAACTTCGGCTCGACAGGGACACGCCCGTGCGACACGTGTTAGAGTCTGTTGAATAGACACGGCCGCATGGTCTACCCGTGTGGGGAAATCCAGGCCGTGTTGATTTTCTATGTTGGCGTATTTTTTCTGTTTTCGGCCCGTTTCTCGCTCTTTTTACTCTCCTATGCTCACCTAAGTATAAAACATGAAATTAAAGGATTAGTAGCATCAAATTCACCATATCTAAAGAGAATTCATCCATAAATGTGCTAAACATGGGATAAAATATGTATAAATTATGGTTTATCAAATACCCTCATACTTAAGCGTTTGCTTGTCCTCAAGGAAAACCCTCAACTCACAATCAAAATCAATTCTTCTCAACTTACAATTCTTATTAATGATATCTCAAAATAATCCATAAGTAATCATACATTGAGAATTCAACTAAAAGAACATCAAAGTTTCAAACATTCCAAGTTGTGTATTTTATCACGAAAACATAAGTGTCTCTCCTCATCTAGGTAATTACCATCGATTCAAAATATCACAGAGTTTCACATCCTCACTAAATATTCACTCAAATCACTCGAGGTGTTTTAAGGACAATAAGTTAAAGCACTCAATAGTCAATACGAAAAGTTATTACCATAGGCTTGCATGAAAATCAAATCTCCACCACTATATATTGAGATGATACATCAATCAAAAGGTCTTTAAAGGGTTGTAACGTGGCTTTGTTTAGGGATTGTGGTCACAAGCTGAAAGAAAAGACTAGAATCGAGATTGAATTAAAAAATTACCTAACTAGAAAAACAACTAATCATCAATTGAATACATGTGAGCTGCTTTTCAGAATATGGACTTAAACACTTAAGCTCAAAAACAAAGAATTACTACTAATATAAATGTGTGTATTGTAACTATTTTTTTTAAGAACAAGTCAAATAACATAGTCTAACTATCAAAGATAAAACTTAGCTAACCAATTTAGTCAAATCAAATCTCGACAAAAATAGGGATCAAATTAATTTAGGGTATTTCAACAATAATGGGTTATGTGTTAATATGGAGGGTAAATCAATGAATGGGTTATTAGGCTCAACAGGGTTCACTAAGGGTTAATTATGAAGGTAGGCTTTTATGGATTGAGTGGGTTAAACCTAAGTGCCTTTATCATCTTGACATATCAAATCAAATGGTGTGGTCTTGACATGCATAATCAAGCAAGTTCTAGAATAACAAATCAAGATTGACGCACTCAAAGCAACAATAATAGTGAGCATGAAAGAAATAATAGTGCTCTTAAAGGCTTAAGATCTCACAAAAATTATGGCTTTTTGACGTTTAAACCTTGTGAATTTTAACTCGAGATAATACCTAAACTTGGGGAAACAACCTAAAAATTTTTTAATTCTCAAAAGTCAACTTATCATGCTTGATTTTGTAATTCCTGAAAGTTTAAACAATCAATGCATGAATGCCTATGTTTTAATTCAAGACATATCAATAAAAATCATAAATTAATCAAAATTCACTCTAATAATGATATGAGAAGATCACATGAGATTAAGAAAAAATTCATGGATTTTTCTAATAATGATATAGATAACCCCCCCACACACTTAATATGTACATTGTCCTCAATGTACAATGATAGATATGCGGAAAAATAAAAAATCATAAGATAGGGAGAGAGGTAAAACTTCCTGAATGGAGAATAATCGGCCAAGGCAATGATGAGATTGGAGGAGGATACTCCGGTGGTTGTAAGGTTGGGTTCCACAACCACAGTGTCCAGTAAAGAGGTTATCGTGGTGGTCGGGTAAGACATGGTAGACGTGGAGAACCTTTTCCAATGGAGTTGCAAGTTCCTAAATGATGGTGTGCTTTGGAGCTCTTTCTAACTATGATAAAATTAAGAACTCTTTTAGGATATATAAAGAAGCATAATTACTAGTAATGAAATAGCTGAAACTATAAATTCTTCAATAAAAATTATAAAACCTAAAAATGAAATAGTATTAAAGAAAATAAAATAAAAAGTACTTTAAGAATATAAATGAAGATAAAAGTAAAAATAAAACTAATAAATAAAAAGTCTTTCAAAAAAATCCTCATCGCCGGATGGTTCGCGAGATGAAGGTGGAGATATGGATGAAGAAGTGGCCGGGTGGCATGTGATGGTCGGGATTTCAATAGTGACAAAGAAAAGAGGATGAAGGGTGGCTGGAGGAAGAAGATGATGAAGAGTAAAGGGAATAGAGAGGGGATTAGGGTTAGGGTTATTTAATAAGGGGGCCACGATTGTGTGGGCCCTATTTTGGGCCACACGGTCGTGGCCCACGCCCGTGTTGTAGTCTCCCCAGCCCGTGTTTTTCGTGTTTTCATATTTCAGTTTGCACATGAGCTTATGGGTTGATGTTTGAGTCAATGTCGCACATGGCCTGAGGACACACCCATGTCCCTGGTCACACGGCCACATCGCATGGCCGTGTCCTACTTCGTTCGCTTCTCCCACGCCCGTGTTAGTTTGACATTGTCGACCACAGGTGAATGGCACGGGCGTGTCACGCCCGTGTTCATTTCTCAGTTTCAACCATGGGCTCTAGACGTGGGCGTGTCGCACGCCCGTGTTGTTTTGGCAGATTCTCCCATGGCCATGTCGCACGGTAGTGGCAATTTATCAACTCCCGTGTTGGGGAAAAATTTTGCCCTGTTTTCACACGGCTGTTTCGCACGGCCATGTTGCCTTTCGTGGTATGGGCACGACCTAAGGCATGCCTGTGTGCCTGGCCGTGTGGTTTTGGAAAACCTGTGTTCAGTGACTCAGTTAGTGAATTAAATGTTAAAAACTAAAATTTAAAGAAGTTAACACCGTTAGTGCTTGAGTTGCCTCCCGAGAAGTGCTTATTTATAGACTAAGCCCGACTGTCCCTTGTGGGTATATTCAAGGAAGTTCATGGAGTCGTAGCTCCTCTCTATCATCTTTAAAATTCTCACCATTATAAAGTTTGAGACGATGTCCATTTACTTTGAAAATGCCTTGTGACAGGTGACTTGCCTCTATTGTGCCATATGGAAAGACAGTTTGGACTATGAAGGGACTTGACCATCATGATTTAAGCTTCCCGGGAAATAATTTGAGCCTCAAGTTATATAACAAGACAAGATCTCCAACTTTAAATTGCTTACAATGCCTTAAACGGATGTCGTGGCGGCACTTCGTTGCTTCATTGTATAGGCGTGAATTTTCATATGCATTGATTTGCCATTCATCTAACTCGTTTAATTGCATCAACCTGTTTTCACCTGCAAGTTTGGGATCAAGGTTTAGAAACTTTATAGCCCAAAATGCCTTGTGTTCTAACTCAAACGGTAGATGACAACTTTTTCATAGACAAGTCTGTAAGGAGATGTCCCTATGGGGGTCTTAAAAGCAGTTCTATAAGCCCATAAAGCATCATCTACTTTCATTACACGATCCTTCCTGTTTGATTCTACTGTCTTTTTTAAGATACGTTTAAGTTCTCAATTTTCTACTTCGACTTGTCCACTAGTCTGAGAATGGTAAGGGGTAGTTGTTCTGTGATGAACTCCGTATTTCTTAAGGGTCTTATCAAATTGAGTGTTAAAAAAATGAGTACTCCTATCACTGATAATTGCTTTAGGTGTTCCAAATCGAGAGAAAAGTTTCTTAAGGAATCGTACTACTACTCTTGCATCATTAGTAGGTAAAGCTTGGGCTTCAACCCATTTGGACATATAATCAACGTCTACTTAGATGTATTTATTCCCAAATGAACTAGGGAATGGCCCCATGAAGTTGATACCCCAAACGTAAAATATTTCACATGAAAGCATATATGTTTGAGGCATTTCATCACGTTTGGGGACATTACATGTCCGTTGGCATTTGTCACAAGTAGTAACATACCTTTTGCCGTCTTTGAATAGAGTGGGCCAATAAAAACCTGATTCAAGCGTTTTATGTGCGGTCTTAGTTCCTCTATAATGTCCTCCAGTCGGTCTTGGGTGGCAATGTTCCAAGATCTTCAACGCTTTTGACCTTGTAATGCATCTCCTAATGACTTGATCTGCACATACACGGAAAAGAAAAGGATCTTCCCAAAAGTAGTTTTTCGCATCAGTAAAGAATCGCTTCTTTTGTTGATGTGTCAACCCTTTTGGGATAACGTTAGTGGCTAAAAAATTCACAATGTTCGCAAACTAAGGTACCTCAGAATCAGATATAGCAAAAAACTATTCTTCAGGGAACGATTCGTTTATTTCAACTTCATCTAGCTCTTTGGTACTTAAATTTTTAAGCCTAGAGAGATGATCAGCCGCAAGGTTTTCAGCTCCTTTCTTATCCTGAATCTCCAAGTCAAATTCCTACAATAACAGAATCCATCGAATGAGTCGAGGTTTTGCATCAGTCTTAGTTAAAAGGTAGTGAAGAGCAGAATGGTCAGTATAAATGACAACTTTAGACAATATCAGATATGGCCTATATTTATCAAATGCAAAAACCACAGCTAGCAACTCTTTCTCCGTGGTGGTGTAGTTTTCTTGTGTCGCTGTCAAAGTTTTGCTAGCATAATAGATAGGTTGAAAATGCTTGTCTCTTCGCTATCCCAAAATTGCACCTACTGCAAAACCACTTGCATCTCATATTAGTTCGAAAGGTAAATTCCAATCAAGTGTGATTATAATTGGAGCATTAATCAATTTATCCTTTAAAGTTTTAAACACTTCTAAACATTCCTAATCGAAATTAAATGGCACGTCTTTTTCTAGTAATTTAGTCAAAGGCTTAGCTACTTTAGAAAAGTCTTTAATGAATCTTCTATAAAACCCATCATGTCCTAAAAAACTTCTAATAGCCTTAACCGAACTAGGGGGATGTAGTTTTTTAATGGTTTCAATTTTAGATTTATCAACCTCAATCCCTTTACTAGAAAGTTTATGTCCTAACACAATACCTTCTTGAACCATAAAGTGACATTTTTCCCAGTTAAGCACAAGGTTTGTTTCCTCGCATCTTATTAGAACTCGTTTTAAATTTTTAAGGCAAAGATGGAAAGAGTTACCGAATACTGAGAAATTGTCCATAAATACCTCCATGATTTCTTCCACGAGTTCGTCAAAAATGGCCATCATGCAGCGCTGAAAAGTAGCAAGAGCGTTACATAATCCAAAAAGCATTCTACGATAAGCAAACGTACTGTATGGACATGTAAATGTCATCTTTTCCTAATCTTCAGGAGCTATTGGGATTTGAAAATAACCTGAGAGTCCGTCTAGAAATCAGTAGTACATGTGCCCTGATAATCTTTCCAACATTTGGTCAATGAAAGGCAAGGGGAAGTGATCTTTTCTCGTGGCATCATTCAGCTTCCTATAGTCAATGCAAACCCTCCAACCTGTGACTGTCCTTGTTGGGATTAACTCATTCTTCTCATTCGCTACCACAATCATGCCTCCTTTCTTTGGAACAACCTGCACTGGACATACCCAAGAACTATCATAAATAGGATAAATAATTCCAGCATCTAGGAGTTTAATTACCTCAGCTTTAACAACTTCTTTCATATTAGGGTTCAGACGTCTTTGAGCTTGCACACATGGCTTATATTCATCTTCCATTAAAATTTTGTGGGTGCAGAAAGAAGGGTTGATCCCTTTAATGTCAGAAATTTTCCAAGCTATGGCTCTTTTATGCTCTCTCAATACTTGGAGTAATTCCTCTTTCTCCTTGGGTTGCAGGTTAGAAGCAATAATCACTGGTAATGTAGAATTATTTCAAAGGAATGCATACTCTAAGTGTTTTGGCAACTGTTTAAGTTCCAGTTTGGGAGGTTCTTCAATAGAGGGTTTTTGCTTAAGTTCATCATTTGCCTTAATACCCTCATATTCTACTTGTCTTGAGGAAGGTTCATTGGAGTCTAGTTTAGTTTTTACCTTACCTATCTTAAAGTCATCATCATCCACCCCCTTTCCTTGGGCAAGACATAGTTCCAATGTGTCCTTATGCGTGATTTTCTGAAAAGAATTTTGAGTAGCATGATTAATAGAGTCAATAAAATAACATGAGTCATCTTGTTCCCTAGAGAATCTCATGGCATCATAAATTTTAAAGATAATCTCTTCGTCACCTACTCTAAGCACAAGTTTACCATCACCCATATCAATAAGCACTCTAGCAGTTGCTAAAAATGGACGACCTAATATTAGAGGCACCTCAACATCCTCATCCATGTCAAGCACAACAAAGTCGACCATGAATATAAATTTATCTACTTTTACAAGTACGTCCTCTATAATACCCCTAGGATATTTAACAGATCTATCAGCTAGTTGAATACTCATCCTAGTGGGCTTTGGTTCCCCAAGACCAAGTTGCTTAAACATTTTATAAGACATCAAATTAATGCTAGCGCCTAAATCAGCTAATGCCTTCTCAACATTCAAACTACCAATTAAGTAGGTAATAGTAAAATTTCTTGGATCTTTCAGTTTGGTTGGCAGATTATTTTGAAGTATAGCCTAGCATTTCTCGTTGAGACCCACTGTAGATAATTCTTCAAACTTCCTTTTATTTGTTAAGAGCTCTTTTAAAAATTTTGCTTATGTAGGCATCTACGAGATAGCTTCAACAAAAGGTAAGTTAATATGTAATTGTTTAAAAAGTTCAAGAAATTTACTGAATTGTGCATCCATGTGGTATTTCTTCAACTTTGCTAAGTATGGGTTTGGTGGTTTATATTCCCTCATCACCAGTTTTTCATCGCTCTTGGGTTTTTCCTCTTCATCTTCTTTTTTGTCGGCTTCTGGTGGTGGCTTCTTCTCGGGTTCAGTCAACTCCTTCCCACTCCATAATGTAACTGCTTTCACATGCTCTTCTAGAATGGGTTCTGTGTTGCTAGGTAGGCTCCCTGATAGTCTTTCAGAAATCAATTTAGCGAGCTAGCCTATCTGAATTTCGAGTCCTTGGATCGACGCTTACTGATTCTTAAGTGTTGTTTCGGTATTCTGAAAATGAGTTTCTGACACTGAGATAAATTTCATTAGCATCTTCTCAAGATTCGGCTTCTTTTTCTGCTGGTAGTGATGTTTTTGGAAGCTTGGAGGGGGTGGCGATTTTTGATTTCTTTGGTCTCCCCATGAAAAATTTGAGTGATTCCTCCAACCTACATTATAAGTGTTAATATAAGGATTATTTTGAGGTTGAGGCTTGTTACCCATATAATTCAATTCCTCATTCTCCATGTTAGTGCCGTAGGTTGGACAATCTAAATTACTCGTTCCACCTCCACTTGTATTGCACTGCTTTACTAGATGAACCAGTGAAGAACCAAGTAAACCATCAATTTTCCTATTGAAAAGTTCTACCTGATTAGAAATCATAGTAGCTGAATCGACATTAAAAATGCCAGTTGCTTTCGTCGGCTTTGTCCTCATGACTTGCCACTGATAATTATTCAGTGACATTTCTTCTATAAATTCATAAGCCTCTTCAGGTGTCTTATTGTTAATGGTTCCACCAGCGGTTGCATCAATCATTTGTCTTGTCGAGGGGTTCAAACCGTTATAAAACGTCTGAACCTGTAGCCAAAGTGGTAACCCATGGTGAGGGCACCTTCTTAAAAGATCCTCGTATCTCTCCCATGCATCGTAGAGTGTTTCTAGATCCATTTGCACAAAAGAAGAGATGTCATTCCTCAACTTAGCCGTTTTAGCCGGCGAAAAATATTTAAGTAAAAACTTTTCGATCATTTGTTCCCAAGTAGTGATTGACCCTTATGGTAACGAGTTCAACCACTGTTTAGCTTTGTTCCTTAATGAAAAGGGAAACAACCGAAGGCATATGGCATCGTCAGAAATGCCATTGATTTTAAAAGTATTGCAAAACTCTAGAAAATTTGCCAAGTGATTGTTTGGATCCTCATCCTACAAACCATCAAACTGAACAAACTATTGTATCATTTGAATTGTGTTAGGTTTCAGTTCAAAATTATTTGCAGCAATAGCAGGTCTAACTATACTTGACTCAATTCCTGTTAAATTAGGTTTAGCATAATCATACATAGTGCGTGAAGTAGGATTCTAATTTACTGGATCAACAGCAATTGCAGGAGGTAGCGGATTTTCCTGATTTTCAATCATCTCCTCGGTTGTGGTGTGAATGTCGTCCTCTTGCTCTTCCTCTATGTATATTAGGCTTCGCCTTATTTCTTTTTGATTTCTTTGAACTATGCGATCGATCTTACTATAAAAAAGTAATGGTCCTAATGGGTTCCTTCTAGTCATAAACTACAAAAACCTGCCATAAATAAAGAAAAAGAAGAATTAGTAAAGATAAGCTAGACTAAAATAAGAAGTAAATTGCAATAAAAGTAAAAATGGCTAAAGTAATAAAAATCAAGCGTTCCTAATATCTTAGATCCCCGGCAACGGTGCCAAAAACTTGATTGTGTTGATTCGTGATAAGTTTTAATAAATTTATATTTGACCATTCTTGAAGACTAACTATTATCACGACGAAGGCAAGTGTACCTATCGAACAGTAGTATAGTTTTAGCAAGACTAGGATGTTGAACCCAAAGGAACTAAAAGTACTAGTATTAACTCTTTTCTTATTATCTAGCCTAAAAATAAAGGGGTTTGTTTTATCTAAACTAATTAACTAACTGAGAATTCACAAAAAAGAAAATTGGGGAAAATACTTTTGGAAAATTCGATTAATTAAGACAATACCCAAGGAAAAATCCACCTAGACTTTACTTGTTATTTAACTCTCAATCAGACCATTTATTCATTCGACTTGCTCCGTAGAAATCCCTAAATTATAATATTATCTCTTTCGAGACTAACAACGTCTAACCCTAGGTTGATTAATTCAAATCTCTTTCTAATTAACACCCCTAGTGTTACATTAACTCGATCTATGGATTCTCTTATTAGTTTTCACCCTAATCCGGCAAAATCTTGTCACCCTATCTCTAGGCATGCAATCAACTCTACTTAATTATGAAAAATTTACTCTTAGACAGGGACTTTTGCTCCTCTGAATAAGCGCATCAACTTGAATCAATATCCTGAAATATTGAAGCAATAATTAAGAACACATAATTAAGAACAAGTGAAATATTTACCATACAATTCAAAAAATAATAACAAGATTCATCTTAGGTTTTATTCCCCTAGGGTATTTAGGGGGTTTAGTTCATAATTATAAAAGATAACATCTCAGAAGAATATTGAATACAAAACATAAAGAAAACCCAAAGCTCTTGAAGGGAAATTGAAGGAAGATCTTCAATCTTAAAAGAGAATTCGACTTCTGAGATGGATCAGTTGGCTTTCTTCAAGTAAATTCCTACTTCCCATTTCGTGTGTCCCTTTTCATCCTCCTCTCTGGTGTTTAAATAGGCTTTATAATGCCTTAGAACCCTCAAGAGTGGCCTTTTTTGAATAGAACTCAACTTGGGCTCGACAGGGACACACCCGTGCAACACGCCCGTGTTTGATTGCTCCAAACCATGTTAGAGTCTGTTGAATAGACACAGTCGTGTCGTCTACCCGTGTAAGTCGTGCTTAATTCTGCTAAAAGGGAACGGGCGTGTGGTCTCCAGGCCGTGTTGATTTCCCACGTTGGCCCATTTTCCTCGTTTTTAGCCCGTTTCTTGCTCTTTTTACTCTCCTATGCTCACTTAAGTATAAAACATGAAATTAAAGGATTAGGAGCATCAAATTCACCATATCTAAAGAGAATTCATCCATAAATGTGCTAAACATGGGATAAAAATATGTATAAATTATGGTTTATCACCGTATCAGTAACAGTTCAGTTTTAGTTAGGGCCTTAGCCTATTACAGTGTTAGTAGCAGTACAGATCTACAATCAGAAATCCTACCCATCCATCCTCTACACTCCACTCCGTCCAGCCATACACTCCATGTGGGGATAAATCAACCCACCCATCCCTACACTCCAAAATAGCACCGGTTGCAACACTAATCAGTAATTGCAATAGAGATGCCAATACAGCAAACTTTTTCCAATCATATTACTCATCCCCATGCAACATATCATAATATCATACATGTATGCAATATTTATAAAATGGCATGCTCGATTACAGTCATACATCTCATAAGGGCATAATAGTCATTTTAACTCATAGGGGCGTAACAGTCATTTATCAATTTGGGGTCCAGGAGTACTTACCGACCCAATAGTAGGTCCACAGTTGTCTCGAGTGACTCGTGCAACCTTATCAATTAAACAGTGAAAATGGACCCAAGGCCCATAATGCTGGCCCATGTGGGCCCACATGCCCGTGTAGCCCACATATCCCAAAAATAGCCTTGGCCGTGTGAACTACACAGCTTGGCCCACTATTCTCCACACATCCATGTGGTTTACCCGTGTAGGGCCCACACGGCCCATTTCGGCCCAACATAGGACAAACGGCCTAAGCCCATGAAATCGCTCATGGTGGCCTCTATGATTAAACGCCCAAGTTTATGCGTTCAGATCACCACACGAGCGAGCACACGCCCGTGTAGCGTCAATGGTCACATTTATCAGCTTTCGCCGATTTACGAATTGGGCATTGTTTACACACCTGTTTACAAAAATGTGCGAATAGCCCACGAGCACCAAACTTACATTCAATCAAGGTATTCTATTAGTCGATTGACAATAGGGTTAGCAACCTCCCTCAATACAATCCCAACTTATGATTAATACCTGCCTTGATTGAGCAAATATGGCTTAGTCCTCTTAGACCGCTGATTAAAATTGATCACACTCCTTGTCGAATATCTAGGTTACCAGCGAAATCCATTAGTTACGATTTCTTAAACCCATGGGTTGAATCAACATATACTAATTTATAGAAAATGCAAAACCCCAGTATAGGGGAAGTAGCATTCGGCCAACACCAAGAAATGCAAGCCAACATACCCTAGTTGAACACAACAACTGCAAACAGAGTTAACTTTGATCGAGTGATGAGGGAAAGGTTTCGACTGCCTTAGTATGGCTTGCAACTCCTTCACTCCTTGAGAAATTCTAGGAACCAAAAGAAACACAACATTATGAGAGACGAGGGGAGATTCATCAATAAGAGAAAGAGAAATATTCGGCTCCAAAAGAGTAAAAGAGGGGAGACTTGATAAAAGTTGAGAGAGTAGAGAGAGAACAAGAAGAAGTCGAATGCACTCACCGATATGTCAGAGAATAGCTGTCAAACTGAAAACAAAAATGAAGAGAGTAAGGGATGAAGAAGGAGAGAATCGATCAAAACCAAGGCCAAAACCGAAAAAGTTTGAGATAGGGGGAAAAAGGAGGGTATTTGGCCAACACAAAATAGAGCAAGGGAAAGAATGATTGTGAAGGGAGTAAAGGGAAAGGAGAAAATCAGTCAGTAGAGTACTGATGAAGAGTAGAACCAACATGAAAAATACCCGAGTACTCAAAAGAAAAGTTCGGCTACCCAAAATAGAGAATGAAGAGAAACCGAAAGCAATGTTAGAAATTGAAAATAAAGAGAGAGCAAAAATGCACAGTAACCGAAACTAGAATTCACTCTAAAGTCGAATTCCTCCCCAAAACCAATTCTTTGAGTGCCTAGAATCCCTATTCGACACAACGCTTCCTTCTTCTCATCTCCCCACGATTTTCTCCTAAAATCTCTCCAACCATCTACCAAATACCTTGATCCACTCCTTATCCTCTCCTCCAATCTCTCCACTCACTAGTTTGAACTCCCTTCAAATTCTTTAGAGTTTCGGTCAACCTAGGGCACTCCCATGTACTCACAGCAAAATAAAACACTCCCTTGCGCATTGCAAGACTTAAACTCAAGACCTTAAGTAGCACTGGCACACCACTTACCCCTTGACCAGCAGGCCTTTTTTGTCATGCTATACTCATATTAATTCAAGAAGCCTACTGACTTAAGACAAGGTTTACTCAAATAAGAAACAAAAATTTTGCCCAAGCCAAGGCTTGAACCTCTAACTTCTTAAACACTTCTCAGGACACTTAACCACTGAAGCAAGCATGTATTTATGTGACACAACATACATAAATAAATATTTAAAATTTGGGGCATTACATTAAAAGTCAAGTGGTTTTAAAAAATAAAGTATCAAGACCTTGTTTCTATAAAATGAGACCGTAAATATAATAAAATATTTATGGAATGTGATTAGGGCAGTATTAAAACTTGGTTAAGAAATTTTAACGTTTAGATAGTTAATTAAATAAAAAGGACTAAATCGTAAAAGATGTAAAACCTAGTCACTATTGAATTACAATGATTAAACAGTTTAATTATTAAATGAGGGAGATCTTTTTATTGAAATTATACCATATTATAATTGTGGCACGATTATTAAGGAGATTTATGCTTTTATACATTAAATTTTAATAGTTATTATAATAAAAGATATTATAATATAATAAAATATAAAAGAAAAGATAATCATCATCTTTATTCTTTCTATTTGGAAACTGAAACCATTGTAGGAAGAGACCTTCAAGCTTCGGTCTTCTTTAGCATGTTTGCATGGTATGATTTTGAACCCATTTTTTGTAATTTTTATGTTTTTGAGATCGTTGTACTTAGGTCCAACTAACTCGTACTTTCGTTTTCAAAATTGTCAAAGATTTTATATTACACTATTGATAAATTCTTTTTTTTTATATGTTAAATGATGGATTTGAAGTTTGTTGTTAAACATAAGTATTTTGTTAAGTGATTTTTGATGATTCTAGTATTAAAGGATTAATTTGTTAAAGAAGTAAAATTCATGGGAATTAATGTGAAATTTTGCTAAAAATCAGCTGATTAAGGACTAAGTAAAAATTGGTCAGCATGGGTTTTCTTAAATTATGCTTAATTTGTGAGTTTTAGGTTTAGGGACTAAATTGTAAAAAGGGCAAAATATTAGAGGTAATTTTGTAAAATTTATGTAAAGGTTAAATTGTGTAAATTTTATTATATAAGTGATGAAATTGACTTAACTGAATAAACGTATTAAATATAGATTGAGAAATAAGACAGTTAGAGTTAGATCAAGGATAAGCTAAGATATTAGATTAATTGTTGGCTTCATTTTTACAACTGTATTTGTCGAGGTAAGTTAGTATAAGGTGGGAAATTATTATTTTCCATTTTGAATGAAATTAAATATTTATTTAGGTTATGTTTAAATTAATTGATAAACATGTGATGAATTATTATTATTATGGATCAAATAAATGAATTGATCAAAATAAAGGATAGGTGAACAATTAGTCAGGCGATTGGTGAAATTGTATTTGGTGATCAGGAATTATAGATAACATTTATTTTGATTAAGGTAAGTTCATAGTGCTTTGATAGGTAAATGTAAGGTTCTTGAGATTATAATATGATTTCTAGTTATTTATATAAATGTATGTGAAATTCATAAGTTGTTTATATAGTATTGGATAATGAAATCAAGTTCATAAGAAAATGAATAATGGATGGTGACAATCCTTGTGATTCACACTTTTTTACTTGAGTATATGGAATTTCTATTATGTACGAAAATGATGAAGTGCCTCTGGTTGATAAACATGTATAAAGGTAACATATTTTCTTATAATGTACGGCCGAACGTAGTAATTGCTAGGATACAATTGGCATGCCAATAAGGTTAGCATGCGCACTTGTACGGAATTTGCACTTCGGTGCCTCTATTTTCACTTTGGTGCCATTGTATACACTTCGGTGTCCCTGTTCACACTACGGTGCCCCTACTTGCACATTTGTGCCCCTATTTGCACTTTGGTGCCCTTGTTATACATCAATGATGCTTCCTGTAACAGCCCGTTTTAGGGTCAAAATGGAACAGTGGTTTCGAGATCACGAATCCAAAGTAGAAATATTTATTGTGATATTCTTTTAAGGTCTATAGTATGATTGAGTGATTGAGTGAAAATTTCATTCAGAAATTTTATCGATAAGGTGTCCAATTTGACTAGTAAGACTAAATTGTAATAAGTGCAAAATGTGTGTTCTAGAAGCTAGATGTGTCTAATTGCTATGAAAATTTAAATTGGAGGTTCTTAAATGGTAATTAGACCATTTTACTTTAAGTTGGACAAAAATAGACATGGTAGGGTAAAATTGCAAAGTTTTAGGTGAAGAGCATTTTAGTCATTTGTCAAATAAAGACAAAATTTACTAAATAAAACATCTCCATCCTCTTCAATTTCATCCCTTGGCCAAAATTTACGAGGGGAAGACATAGCTAGGGTTTGTCAAGCTTCCAAGCTTGATTTTAAGTCCGTTCTAGCCCTGTTTTTAATGATTTTCATATTTTTGAGATCCTTGTAACCTAATTTAGCTATTTCAAGACTAATTTGAAAGAAAGATGAAGTTTAAAATTTTACCCATGTTAGATATTTGTGTATTTTGATGTCTAATGGTGGAAAATATATGTTAGTTATAAGATAAAGAACTTTTGCTAAGTGATTTTCAATAAAAATGTCACAAAGGACTTATGTGTAAAAGTTATAAAAATAAGTAGTAAAAGTGTGATTAAGTGGAAAATGTGGGCTGACATAAGTAGGAAAATGGCTCAGCTAGGCTTGGGTTTTGAAGAAATTGAATACATTTCAATTTACGAGCCTAGGGACTAAATTGTAAAAATATGAAACATTAAGTGCAAAATGTAATTTTTCCATAATATGATTTTCGGGCCAAATTGAATAATGTGAGTATTAAATGAGTTAAATTTGTTATTATAGATCGAGAAAAACGAGGTCTGGACCTAGATCGGGGTAAAAACAAAGTGTTTGATGATTAGGTCCAATTCTACTATTTCTGTATCGAGGTAAGTTCGTATGTAAATAATGCATTGTTATATTTATGTTTTAAATGCTGTAATATTGTATGAATTGTGATTTACTCTTTGGATGTACTCGAAAAAGTTTTGACAAGTGAGAAATCCCAGTTGAACCTTAAGAATAGAGTAGGATACGAGTGACATGTCACTAGGAACCCATCTGTACGTGTGATTATGTAATCCAGGTGCTGGTCTCGTACGTCCTACCAGTGGCTGGGTAGTCCGGCATGTGTTGCGGGTACCTAACAGCTTGTGTGAGCAACACTGTGTAGCTACGTCCTGACTGATAGCTTCTCTGAGCAGGCCCATGAATAGCTCGAAAACGAGCCCATATGTATTATGATGTCTCTCATGAATGGTGTGTTGATGTCTTGGCTGTGGATGTTAGTTGTATGTGTATGCTTGGATTGGTTCTATGTTATGTTGTGTAGGTGTGTTCATTAAATGGTGGCAAAATGGCTTGGTAAATAGCCTTATTTTTTTCCATACAGGTAGACACATGGGCATGTGTTTAGGCCATGTGCGACACACGGCTTGCCCCATGGGCATGTGTTTAGGTTGTGCGTCCCCTGCACCCTAATTTTTTTGGAAAACAGAATGCCCAATATTGAGTACACGGGCAGAGACACGGTCATGTGTCTCAACCGTGTGAGGACCATGGCTTTGGACATGGGCGTGTGAAGTCTGCACTTATTTAATGAAAAATCATAAATTTTAAATCGACCACACGACCTAGCACATGGGCGTGTGACTTAGCCGTGTTTCTTCAATTTGTTCTTGGGTGACAAACAGAGAGTTACATGGGTTCAGGACACGAGCGAGTGTGACCACACGGCCTACCCACACGGGCGGGTCCCATATCCACACGGGCGTGTGGCCCCTGTTTAGTGGAAAATTTTCTAAGTTTTGGTAAAATTTTCTAAAGTTCTCAGTTTGGTTCTGATCCACTTTCAGTGTACATTTTGGGCCTCGTAAGCTCTTATCAAGGACTTTATGATTGAATATGAATAGTTTTAATTTGAAATTGTATGATTGTTTTTGTGGCAAGTCCAGTAACATCTCGATGAGTGTAGGATGAATGACTGAGCTTGTTTCAAGTGTGGTTCTCAAGAGCATTTTATCTGAGATTGCCCTGAGATGGCTGAGAAAGAACAATTTTAGAGTGCAAGGCTGAGTAATACTACCAATAGAGGTAGGCCACCGAGAAATACCGGGAATGGAACTAGTAGTAAAGGTGTGACGAAAGATATAGCTGTGAGATCTGAGGCTAGAGCACCTGCTAGAGCTTATGCCATACATACTCGTGAGGATGCGTCATCTCCCGATGTGATTACTGGTACATTTTCTCTTTATGATACTAATGTTATTGCGTTGATTGATCCTGGATTGACTCATTCTTATGTTTATGTGAATTTGGTATCTAGTAAGTTTGTGATTAGAGTGTCAAACCCCTTAGGCATGTATGTTCTATTTGATAAAGTTTGCAAGAATTGTCCTTTGATGATTCGAGGTCACTATTTTCCTGCTGACTTAATATTGTTGCCATTTGACGAATTTGATGTTATTGTGGGTATGGATTGGTTGACACTACATGATGCCATAGTAAATTGTAGACAAAAAACTATTGATTTGAAATGTGAAAATGGTAAAGTTCTTCAGGTTGAAACCAATGAATCAAGTGAATTGCCCTTTGTGATTTCATCTATGTCTGCTCAGAGGTACGTAAGGAAAGGTTGTGAAGCTTATCTTGCTTATGTGTTGAATACAAAAATGTCTAAATTGAAAATTGAATTAGTGCTGGTAGTTTGTGAATATCCGGATGTGTTTCCAGAGGAGTTACCTGGGTTACCTCCGATCAGAGAGGTTGAGTTTGCTATTGATTTAGTACTTGAGACTTCACCGATATCGATTGCTCTCTATAGGATGGCTCTGACTAAATTGTAAGAATTGAAAGCTCAGTTGCAAGATGTAATATCCCGAATTAGGGCCTAATCAGAATAGTTGTTTCGTGACCACAAATCCTAGATAGAAATAATTATTTTATAATTATTTTGAGGTTTATGATATGATTGCATGATTGTGTGAAAATTTCGTGACGGAATTCTATGCATAAAGTGCTTAATTTGAAATTAGGGACTAAGTCGAATAAGTTGCAAAACTTGCATTCTAGAAGTTTTTAGTATGAAATTACTTTGGAATATTAATGAGGAGGTCTTAAATAGCAGTTTGACCAATTTCTAAAATTTTGGACAAAAATGGGCTTGTACATGAAAATTTTCAAAGAAAGGTATTAAGGGTATTTTGGTCATTTGGTAATTAAAAGAGTAAAAAAGGGAAAAAGATGGCAAAATATGTTCATCTTCTTCATTAGGACGAAAATTAAAGGGTTCTCCATAGCTAGGGTTTGTTTCAAGCTTCCAAGCTCCATAGTAAGTGATTCCAAGCCCCGTTTTTAATGTTCTTTACGTTTTTGGAGTTCCGGTAACTTGATTTAGCTTATGCTAGCAATACTTCAACCTAGGGTTCATATTTGGAAAAATACCCATAGGTGAAATTTGTGTATTTTGGTGTTTTATGATAGAATATGAGGTTTTAAATTATGCTAGACAACTTGTGCTACTCGGTTTTAAGTGAAAACGAGAAAAAGGGCTTAATCGATAAAAATACCTAATAGTTATAAGTACATGTTAGAATGAGAATTTGATGTTGCCATAGAAGGGAAAAATGATCAGCATGTCATAAAACATAAGAAAATGGGATGAAGTTTAATTCCCGAGCCTAGGGGAAAAAGTGTAATTTTGCAAAAGTTTAGGGGCAAAATGGTAATTTTCCAAAGTTCGTATTTGGGGATGTTTTGATGAATGTATGTATTAAATAAGATTAATTTAGAATTATAGATCAAGAGAAACGAGATTCAAGTCGTGATCGAGGGAAAAACAAAGTTTACGAGGAATAGGCTTGATTGCTAATATTTTGTATCGAGGTAAGTTCATGTGTAAATGTAGTAACATAATTGTCATTCTAAGTAATTTAATATTATTTATGTGATATGATGATTAATATCATGAAATATTATGCTTTATGGTTATTATTGAATAATATGTAAATTATGATTTGCTACCGAGTATCGGTTTCGATGTTCCGTGGAAGACGACAAAGATGGTAATCGAGGAAAAAGCCCGTTTGAACCTTGGGAATAGATTAGAATACAAGTGACATGTCACTAGGATGGTTGGGCATCCGAACTCATTGAGTTGAGTCCGAGTTCACTTATGGATGCAAATGTCCGAACTCGTTGAGTTGAGTCCGAGTTCACTTATAGATGCGAACGCCCGAGCTCGTTGAGTTGAGTCTGAGTTCGCTTATGGGCGAGTTACATGGTAGCTTGGCTACATATGTGGCACTTATGTACAAATTTTCTGTGTATTCGAATTATATTCTGATGTGTTCAACGGGTGAATCTTAAGAGAATAAGGAGAATGCCTAAAACGAAGGTGACATGTTGGTAAGTGTGGTAAATGAGAAAAATTTGTGTGTATGTGCTTAAATCTTCGGGTTGAGAACTTGATATGATGAAATGGTAGCATGATATTAAATGCAAATGTAACATGAATGTCTTGGTGTTGTTTATGCAAGTGATGTTTTTATATGGAATTGCATGATTATGTTACTTAATATTTGCATGTGAACTTACTAAGCATTTATGCTTACTCCTTCCTTTTCCTTCATTGTAGTTTTGACAAACCGGCTTAAGAATCGGGATAGGTCGAAGACTCGTTCACACTATCCGAAGGCCTAAATTGGTAAAATGGCTTGTGTATCTTGAATGTGGCATGTATGGCAAAATACTCACTTTGTGTAAATAATCTTATGATATGATTATGCTTTGGCAAGAAAAGAGTTTGTGAATGATTAGCCATTGGAATGGCCAATCTAAATCATATTTGATACCATGTATGTTTAAAATGCTATTTAGTCCATGAAAATTTATAGTAAAGTAAAATTTGCTATAGAACAGAATATTGCTGCAGCAATGACATGAATTTGAAAAATCACTAAAAATAGTAGAAATAGAATTAGATGATGAATAAAATATGTAATTGAATCCTAATGAATATTTTTTCATTTGTAAGAAACAAAATAGGTAAAAGAGTTGTATTTTATGAGATATTTACGATTTGGTGAAACAGGGTCAGAGTGATTTCTGAATCCCCTGTTCTGACTTTGGAAATTCACCATAAATTGTATAAAAATAATTATAAGTCATTCTTTAGATGTAAAGATTCCTTATAGAGTCTAGTTTAAATATAAATAAACACCATAGTCATTGAAACTCTGTAAAGGGAGATATCTGATTCGTAATACACAGAGGTCAGAGCAGTCATACCCTGAAACAGGGGAGACTTTAACTAATAAACTGAACTAATTGGCCAGACCAAAAATTATAGAAAAAAATTAGTAAATATATATATGAGTCTAGTTTCAGGAAAAATTTACGGAATTGGATTTTGAGTTTCGGAACTCGAGATATGAATTTTTAAGCGACTGTGACGCATATTGCTAGCATGACTGGAAATTTTAAAATTAAATTGTTTGAGCTGTTTAAGTAATAAATTAAGTCTGTTAACACCTCGTGTTCGACTCCGGAAACGGTCTCGGGTACGTGGAGTTATACAAGAGTTGATAGATAAGGGTTTTACGAGTCCTAGTTTTTCTCCCTAGGTGCTCCAGTGTTATTTGTAAAGAAGAAAGATGGATCTATGAGACATTGTATCGATTAAAAATAGCTCAACAAGGTGACTATAAAGAACAAGTATCCTTTTCCAAGGATTGATGACTTGTTTGATCAGTTGAAAGGAGCAACAGTATTCTCGAAGATTGATTTGAGATCTGGCTACTATCAGTTGAGAGTTAAAAAGTTAGATGTGCCAGAAACGCTTTCAGGACAAGGTATGGGCATTATGAATTTATTGTATGCCTTTTGGATTAACTAATGCACCTACCATTTTTATGGACTTGATGAATCGAATCTGTCAACCATAATCAGATAAGTTTGTGGTTGTGTTCATCGATGATATTTTGATTTATTCTCAAGATGAGTCCGAGCATGGCAAGCATTTAAGAATTGTATTGTAGACCTTGAGAGATAAGAAATTGTTTGCTAAATTTAGTAAAAGTGAGTTTTGGCTCCGAGAAGTCAAATTTTTAAGACATATCATTTTAGGTGATGGTATTCGGATGGATCCAAGTAAGATTTTGACAATTGTTGATTGGAAACTGCCAAGGAATGTATCTGAAGTTAGAAGCTTTTTGGGTTTAGCCGGTTATTACCGACGTTTTGTCAAAGGATTTTCGATGATTGCTACTCCTGTGACCAAGTTGTTGCAAAAAGATGTTAAATTTGAATGGTCCAAAAAATGCCAGCAAAGTTTTGAGAAATTAAAAGCATTGTTGACCGAGGCACCAGTTTTAGTACATCCTGAATCAGGAAAGGAATTTGTAATTTATAGGGACGCTTCATTCAATGGTTTAGGTTGTGTGTTGATGCAAGAAGGCAAAGTGATAGCTTATGCCTCGAGACAGTTGAAACAGCACTAGAAGAATTATCTAATGCACGACTTGGAATTAGCTGCCACCATTTTTGCGTTGAAAATTTGGCGTCATCATTTGTACGGTGAGAAATGCCATATCTTTACTAACCATAAGAGTTTAAAATACTTGATGACTCAAAAATATCTAAACTTGCAAAAACAGAGATGGCTCGAGGTACTGAAGGATTATGAACTAGTGATTGACTATCATTCAGGAAAGGCAAATGTAGTCATAGATGCTTTGAGTAGGAAGTCCTTGTTTGCTTTGAAAGTTATGAGTACGAGATTGACTTTGTCTAATGACGGTTCAAATTTGGCCGAGTTGAGAGCTAGATCGATATTTCTTTAGCAAATTTGTGAAGCTCAAAAAAATGATAGTGAATTGCAAGCTAAAAGAACTCAGTGTGAAACGAGCAATGATTCAGACTTTTGGAGTGGTTCAGATGATTGTTTGATGTTCAAAGATAGAGAATGTGTACCGAAAAATGACGAAATTATTCAAAAATTTTTGTACAAAGCACACATTGGTTGTTTATCAGTTCATCCGGGTAGTACAAAAATGTATAATGATTTGAGGAAATTGTATTGGTGGTCAGGTATAGAACGAGATATTCTAGAGTTTTTCTCGAGATGTTTGATTTGTGAACCAGTAAAAGCCGAATATCAAGTGCCTTCGGGTTTACCCCAGCCAATAATGGTACCCAAATGGAAATGGGATAGGGTTACGATGGACTTCGTAATAGGTTTGCCTTTGACTCTGAAAAACAAAGATGCAATTAGGGTTCTTGTTGATAGACTGACAAAATCAGCTCATTTTATTCCGGTATGTATTGACTATTCACTTGATAAGCTAGCTGAATTGTACATTCCTGAAATTGTTAGATTTCACGGAGTGGTTATTTGTAACATCTTGATTTTGGGCCTAGTCAGAATAGTGGTTTCAGGACCACAAATCCGATGAGGAGAATTTCATTTTAATTATATTTTTAAGGTTTACAATTTCACGGAATGATTTTGTGAAAATTTCATTCGAAAATTTTGACGTTTGGGCACTCAATTTGGTCAAAAGGATTAAATTGTAAAAAAGTGCAAAAGTTGAGTTCTACATGTTAGAGGTGTCTAATTGTTATAAACATTTAAATTAAAGGTCCTTAAATGGTAATTAGACCATTTTCAAGTTTGTGGACAAAAATGGGCATGGTATGATAGGTTTTTAAAAGTTTTTCACTAAGGGCATTTTAGTAAATTGGTAATTAAATAAATTAAAAAGCCAAAAATAAGCCAAATTTGCTTGTCTTCTTCCTCATGGCCGATTTTCTAATGAAAAACACCATGGCTAGGGTTTTCAAGCTTTCCAAGCTCATTTGTAAGTGATTCCGAACCCCGTTTTTAATGTTCTTTACAATTTTTGAAATCCCGGTAACATGCTCTACTCATTTCTACCATTATTTTAAGCTAGGGTTTATGTTTAAAAATTTACCCATGAATAATATGCATACATTTTGATGTATAATGGTAGGAAATGAGTGTTGGGTGTTAGATAAACAACTTTTGCGAAGCGATTTTATGTGAAAACGAGTAAAACGTCATAGTCGGTAAAAATACCTAATGATCATAAGTACATGTTAGAGTAAGAATTTGATGTTGCCATAGAAGGGAAAAATGATCAGCATGTCATAAAGCATAAAAAAATAGGATGAAGTCTAATTTCCGAGCCTTGAGGCAAAAGTGAAAATATGCAAAAGTTTAGGGGTCAAAATGAAAATTTGTAAAAATATGATTTTTAGACCCATATGAATAGTGTGACTAATTAGTAGGCTAAATGTGATATTATAGATCAAGAAATTGAGATTCTGGCTTAAATCGCGAAAATACAAGGTTATGGACTAAAATGGTAAATTGTTGTTTCTAGATTCGAGGTAAGTTCGTGTGTTAATAATAATAATAATGCAATACCATGCTTGAATTGTAATTCTCTATTGATATGGCATAAATTGTATGATTTAATATGTTTAAGAGAAGTTGATGGATGGTGTGTATGATATGGAAAAATGTAATGCTTGTTGTGTCATGTGAAATTGAATGGCAAATTATTGTTACATGAATTGGGTGTTAAATTACTAATACATGGATTGTATGAATTGCTACACGGTTGTACTTGACGAGATTTCGACAAGTAAGTTCGAATAACTTAAAGTAAACTCAAAATGTGTCTAATTATATGATTTATGAATGCATGATGATTGTATTTATTAATTGCATGAAATCATATGAAATGCATCTTTGTAAATGATTTTTTGGAAAATGTCTCGGTTGAGGTTAAAAAGGTAATTCATTGGATAAAACATGAATTATATGTGACTTGAGATCCTGCATGTGTTGCAAAAAGGATTTAGCCCGGACGGGTAATCCGTTGATCTCAAATATAGAAAGGATCTAGCCTGGACGGGTGTTCCTTGAGTGATCGAGCCTCTCGAAGAATATGTGTGCATTATGGATTTAGCCCGGACAGGTAATTCGATTAGGGTCTGAATTTAGCCTGGACTGGTAATTCAGATCCGAGCTCACTAAGGGTGTTTTTCGTTATAAGGGATTTAGCTTAGATGGTAATCCCGTTCTATTACGGGGGATTTAGCCTGGACTGGTAATCCTACCGTAAGATGTGGGATTCATAGGAGTGCATACCTCAAATGATCATTTGTATGAATTGACAGTTAATGGATAATCCATTGAGATTTCCTAGAAACTCAACTGGATTAACATGACATATATGTACAAGTGAAACGATGTATGAGGAGCTCTTCTAATACAAATTTACATGGTGCATTGTCATGAGACTAATTTGATGATTGAGTACATGTGATAGGGAATTATCCTATACTTCGAATGTATGATTAAGTGTGCCCATGAGAAATAATAACTTTTATGTTGAGCTCCATTGTGAAAAATGAGTGAGGGATCCATGAAATGGTAAGTTCATGATAGTTGGTAATGATCTTATGATAGTGATCATTATATTGTACCAAACTAGATTTGGACAGCAGCATTGGTCTGACTTTGAAAATCCACTAAAAATAGTGGAAATTGAGTTAGAAGTTTAATAAAATATGAAAATAAATTTTAATGAGTTTAGTTTCACATAAAGGAAACGGTAAAAGCAAAAGAATTCTGTATCATGAGATATTTGAATTCTTATGAGATAGAGTCGGAGTGATTCCAGACTCCCCTATCTCAAATTTGGAAAATCACTAGAAATTGTAAAAAAATAATTATGAGTTAAAATTCATATTACTAAAATCCTTAATGAGTCTATTTTTAGGAGAAATAGATGGGAACATTATCTGAGTCTCGTACTAGGAGATATATAAATTTTTGTGAAGAAAGGTCGAAGCTATCAAATAGCGAAACATGGGAGAATTTGAATAATAAACCATACTTTTTGGCTAGATTTTGAAAATTTTATGATAAGAAGAGATATGAGTCTAGTTTTTGGGAAAATTAATGGATCTTAATTTGGAGTTTCGTAACTCCGGTATAAATAATTTAATGACTGTGACTCGGGAAAACAACTTAGCTGGAATTTGATTAAATAGAAAGAATATGAAAATAACATGTTATCGCATTGCTTATTATTTTCATGCGAGCTTACTAAGTGAAAACCTTACTCCTTCATTTCCATTTCTTTTAGTTTTCTCAGGTCTGCTCGGGGTTGGAGATCGTTGGAGGCAGCATCGCACTATCGAGCCATTATCCTTGGAGTATTGGCATGTATATGTTAAATGTTTTCTTGTGAGTGGCATGTATAGGGACTTAGTTTTTCTATGATGACTATTGCTGTGATTAGCCAAAGGTATTGGCTTATATTAATTTGTTGAATATAGCCATGAGATGTGGCTTATAATGATTTTGGCTTGTACGCCTATTTATTCATGATATGTGTTAATGTCTTGCGATGTAGCTAGACTAGTTTATCATGAGTAGGTGGAACTAATGCATAATAATGAGATAATGATGAATGCCATTGAAATTGTGTATGTGTGCACATGTAAAGATGAAGAAAAGGCTTGGAAATTAGCCTAAGTCTTGACGACACGGGTAGAGACACGGCCTTGTGTCTCAGCCGTGCGGAGGACACGGCCTCTGGCCACGGGCGTGTGCCTTGGTCGTGTGCCCTTAAACGGTTGCTGACGTAACAAACAGAGAGTTACACGGGCTGAGGACACGGGCGTGTCCCAAGCCACACGGACGTGTACGACCACACAGCCCAACCCACACGGGCGTGTGACTCTCCAAAGCATGAAAATTGTTTAAGTTGCCCAAAGATTTTCAAAATTCTCGGTTTAGTCCCGAACCACCCTGATGTATGTTATTGGCTTCGAAGGCCTGTATAAGGGACAATATGCATGTGTTTGAAAAGTTTTAATTTTGGGCAAAATTTGGTGACCCGGTTTTGTATGTTTGTGAATGTTTAAGTCCAGTAACGCCTCGAACCCTGTCCCGGCGTTGGATACAGGTGAGAGGTGTTGAATTTAGTGGTATCAGAGTTATGGTTTGTCAGTTTTCGGACTAACCTAGCATATGTATGAAAGTTCAGCTATACATGCCACCGATCTGTGATAGTGTGATGTCTCCCGACGTGTATGAGAGCCATTTTGTTTAGACAAAGTTACTCTCCAACTGAGCTACACTGACCATGTTGAATGTGATGCTAAAATATTCGAGTAAAGTATAGTCATGACGAACTGAAACTTGGAAAGGTACGAATGAGGATTCATGAATTGTGTACATGGTGAAATGAGCTTATCTATGATTAATAGATAATTCTATGATGTAAATGGTCGATTTGCTTGAGTGAATGCATATGTTTAGATAACTTACCAATGATATAGATGGAATGAATATTCAAGTACGCTTATATGAAAAATCATGGTTGATAAGCTCGCATAGCTTAAGTAAATGTGTTAAATTGCTTGGACTGATTCATATGATTGTAACGATATGTCTAAATGATAGTGTACGAGGTAAAAGTATAGATTGTGATAAACTTATCTGTGCTTGTTGACCCATGTATGATATCATGTGCATGACTTATATGATTAAATGAATATATAGGTAAAGTTATCCAGAAAACATGGAATGCATGCATAATTATACTTGACTAAATGAGATAACTGGAAAGTGGGCGTTAAATCAATATGAATGTTAGTTGCTCGAAATGAATGACATGATTGAGATATAATTGCTATGATGAAAACTGTGTTACATGTATATGTATATGAGAGTTGAGTCAGAGGCCCTACGACCCCTCCCCCTTACCAAAGTGGTGTTTTATAATGGAAATTCCTAAGATTTATGTTGAATGAGTTTCCAGGTGAGAAACCAAAGAGTTCAATGATGGAATGGTTGTAGGCATGATTAAAGATTAGGAATGGGTTGATAAGTACAGACATGAGCTAGAAAGATATCGGATTGACAGAAAGATTGTTTAATTTTTGCAACATCATAGTTAATGAAAAAGGTTAATTTTGGTAAAATGATCTATCCTGGTATGATGTCGAGAAATGTATTGATTGAGATTCCCTCATGAATTGGTTTTCTTGGTAAAGGGAATATTATGGAATTTGGGACGACATAAATAGTTAAGGGAATAATGTTCGAAATATGAAATGTCCAAGCATGGTAATTACACTGAACAATTTGTGATTCTCTCTATTGAGATATGGTATGAGATTATCTGACACCGGAAATATTATTGGGGCTATCTAATCCATGATGAATTCTTACATTATGAAAATGTTCCCTGATCTTAACATTAGGCGAATGTTGATTGAATTATAATCTGCATGGTTCTATTTTTCTCCGGTATTTTGTTGTATTCCGCCTGTTGGGAATTGATGAGAAATTGTGTATGGTGCCATGATTCTATTTGTACCGATCATTGCTCTGATTTATTTTATATGTATATGAGAAGCATATAGTTTCGACCGTATTTGTTGTCAGTGGTTTGGAATGATGTTATTCTGGATTTCTTTTCTTTGAAAAACCATTGGGGTCTTTCCTATTTTTATGAGTTTGGTTCTCGGTCTTCTGATGCAATGCTGTAAATTGGATTTCCTTATCATGGATTTCTTTATCTTGGATTTCCTTATTCTGGGCTTCTCCGTTTCATATTTCTCTATCTTGGGCTTTCTAGATATTTTATCTTGTAACTTGTTGATCATGGCTTGCATTTAGAGCATGACCTCCAGCTTGTGATTAATGTATATAAAGAACAAGTATGAATATACCTCTAAATTGATCCTGATAATGTGGTGAGATTTCAAGTCCCAATGTGTATGGTGGATTTCCTTTCTCAAGTAAGTTAATCAGAGTTAATGTCTTCAGTTGAGATATCAGTATTACTTATGGTAATGCATTTGTTATGGTCTTCGATTGGCATGATGAGTGAATTTCGAATGATGCATGTTGAATCGTTCTGTTGACTAGAAGAGAGAATTTCTTGAAATATCAATTACGGATGAATAAGGTCGACTTGATTGTTCAATATATATGGAATATATGTTTAGAATTTAATGAGATGTTCATGCTTGAGAATAAGATTTCATTTCTTCACGGTTAAAAAACGAATAGTCTAATTAAGAAGTGTATGTTTCCTAGAAGAATTGAATGCAATAAGAAGATCTGATATTGATAACGTGAAGATAATCTGGGTATTTAAAAATGCTAAAATGATCATTGTTTATCTTTGAGTACAAATTCTTGAAATGTTGAAAGTTTAAAGATGTATAGCAAGAATCATTAAAATTATTTTTGTCGTTTAGGAATTAGAATGGAAATAGAAAAGGTTAATATGGATTTTTTTGTCTGGATCGTTCCTGTCCTTGAAAGAGGAAAGTAATATGTAGTGTTGTTAAACGTTATGAGATGTGTAAATTATGCTGGTATACCCAAATGTCTACTCACCAGATTTATAAGATTTCGTGTCTTTATGAATGTTGGATATCATGAAATTTTAATATCCACTAACAGATTGAGATTCGGGATTCATAGCATGATTTCTTGGGAAAGCCAGATGAGGCTTTGAAATGAAAGGTAACTAAGAGTTGAATTGGACTGTGTGGAATTATAAAGAGTATGAGGCCGAGATGAACTGACTAGTTTCACTCTTTGAATCCAAAAAGATTTGGGTGCGAATGTGTATATAACATGATGGTATGGATCAGACTTTTGAGTACATGAGCTTTCTGGTACAGATTAAGTTTCGGTGAAAGTATTGTAAAGTGAATACCACTTATGACTTTTGTATGTGGAATTTAAAGAGATAGGCAGTAAAAGCTCAACTTGAGTGAAAGTTCTTTGAAATCGATTATAGGATTGAGGAATCCAAGTGAAAAACCAAAACCACTTTCTTGGTAAGATTTTCGGGGACGAAAATCCCTAAACGGGGGAGAAATGTAACATCCTGATTTTGGGTCTAGTCGGAACAGTGGTTTCGGGACCACAAATCTGATGAGAAAAATTTCATTTTTATTATATTTTTATGGTCTACGATTTCACGGAATGATTTAATGAAAATTTCGTTCGAAAATTTCGACGTTTGGGCACCCAATTGGTCAAAAGGACTAAATTGTAAAAAGTGCAAAAGTTGAGTTCTACATGTTAGAGGTGTCTAATTGTTATGAAATTTTAAATTAAAGGTCCTTAGATGGTAATTAGACCATTTTTAAGTTTGTGGACAAAAATGGGAATGGTATGATAAGTTTTTTAAAGTTTTTCATTAAGGGCATTTTAGTAAATTGGTAACTAAATGAATTAAAAAGCCAAAAATAAGCCAAATTTGCTCATCTTCTTCCTCATGGCTGATTTTTTCATGAAAAACACTATGGCTAGGGTTTTCAAGCTTTCCAAGCTCATTTGTAAGTGATCTCGAACCCCGTTTTTAATGTTCTTTACATTTTTGAAATCCCAGTAACATGCTCTACTCATTTCTACCATTATTTTAAGCTAGGGTTTATGTTTAAAAATTTACCCATGAGTAATATGCATACATTTTGATGTATAATGGCAGAAAATGAGTGTTGGGTGTTAGATAAACAGCTTTTGCTAAGCGATTTTTCATGAAAACGAGTAAAACGTCACAATCGGTAAAAATAGCTAATGTTCATAAGTCCATGTTAGAGTAAGAATTTGATGTTACCATAAAAGGGAAAAATTATCAGCATGTAATAAGACTTAAAAAAATAGGATGAAGTTTAATTTCCGAGCCTTGGGGCAAAAGTGCAAATATGCAAAAGTTTAAGGGTCAAAATGTAAATTTGTAAAAATATGATTTTTAGATCTATATGAATAGTGTGACTAATTAGTAGGCTAAATGTGATATTATAGATCAAGAAATTGAGATTCTGGCTTAAATCGCGAAAATACAAGGTTATGGACTAAAATGGTAAATTACCGTTTCTGGATCCGAGGTAAGTTCGTGTGTTAATAATAATAATGCAATATCAAGAATGAATTGTAATTCTCTATTGATATGGCATAAATTGTATGATTTAATATGTTTAAGAGAAGTTGATGGATGGTGTGTATGATATGGAAAAATGTAATGCTTGTTGTGTCATGTGAAATTGAATGGCAAATTATTGTTACATGAATTAGGTGTTAAATTACTATTACATGGGTTGTATGAATTGCTACACGGTTGTACTTGACAAGATTTCAACAAGTAAGTTCAGATAACTTAAAGTATACTCAAAATGTGTCTAATTATATGATTTATGAATGCATGATGATTGTATTTATTAATGGCATAAAATCATATGAAATGCATCTTTGTAAATGATTTGTTGGAAAATGTTTCGGTTGAGATTAAAAAGGTAATTCAATGGATAAACCATGAATTATATGTGACTTGAAATCCTATATGTGTTGCAGAAAGGATTTAGCCCGGACGGGTAATCCGTTGATCTCAAATATAGAAAGTTTCTAGCCTGAACGGGTGTTCCTTGAGTGATCGAGCCTCCCGAAGAATATGTGTTCATTATGGATTTAGCCCGAACGGATAATCCGATTAAGGTCTGAATTTAGCCTGGACTGGTAATCCAGATCCGAGCTCACTAAGGATGTTTATCATTATAAGGGATTGAGCTTGGACTGGTAATCCCGACATCACCTTACGAGTTTATATTACGGGGGATTTAGCCTGGACTGGTAATCCTGCCGTAAGATGTGAGGTTCGCGGGAGTGCATACCTGAAATGATCATTCGTATGAATTAACGGTTAATGGATAATCTATTGAGATTTCTGAGAAACTCAACGGGATTAACATGAGATATATGTACAAGTGAAAGGATGTATGATGAGCTCTTCTAATAAAAATTTACATGGTGCATTGTCATGAGACTAATTTCATGATTGAGTGCATGTGATAGAGAATTATCCTATACTTGGAATGTATGACTAAATGTGCCCATGAGAAATAATAACTTTTATATTGAGCTCCATTGTGAAAAATGAGTGAGGGATGCATGAAATGGTAAGTTCATGATAGTTGGTAATGATCTTATGATAGTGATCATTATATTGTACCAAACCAGATTTGGACAGCAACATTAGTCTGACTTTGAAAATCCACTAAAAATAGTGGAAATTGAGTTAGAAGCTTAATAAAATATGAAACTAAATTTTAATGATTTTAGTTTCACACAAAGGAAACTGTGAAAGCAAAAGAATTCTGTATCATGAGATATTTGAATTCTTGTGAGATAGAATCGGAGTGATTCCAGACTCCCCTATCTCAAATTTGGAAAATCACTAGAAATTGCACAAAATATAATTATGAGTTAAAATTCATATGACTGAAATCCTCAATGAGTATATTTTCAGGAAAAATAGATGGGAACATTATCTAAGTCTCGTACTAGGAGATAAATAAATTTTAGTGAAGAAAGGTCGAAGCTGTCAAATAGCGAAACAGGGGAGGATTTGAATAATAAACTGTACTTATTGGCTAGAAAAAAAATTCTGAAAATTTTATGATAAGAAGAGATACGAGTCTAGTTTTTGGGAAAATTAATGGATCTTAATTTGGAGTTACGTAACTCTAGATATAAATAATTTAATGACTGTGGCTCGAGAAAATAGCTTAGCTGGAATTTGATTAAATAGAAAGAATAAGAAAATAGCATGTTATCGCATTGCTTATTATTTTCATGCGAGCTTACTAAGCGAAAAGCTTACTCCCTCTTTTCCATTTCTTTTAGTTTTCTCAAGTCTGCTCAGGGTTGGAGATCATCGGAGGCAGCATCGCACTATCGAGCCATTATCCTTAGAGTATTGGCATGTATATGTTAAATGTTTTCTTATGAGTGGCATGTATAGGGACTTAGTTTTTCTATGATGACTATTGTTGTGATTAGCCAAAGGTATTGGCTTATATTAATTTGTTGAATAAGGCCATGAGATGTGGCTTATAATGATTTTGGCTTGTAAGCCTATTTAATCATGATATGTGTTAATGTCTTGCGATGTAGCTAGACTAGTTTATCATGAGTAGGTGGAACTAATGGATAATAATGAGCTAATGATGAATGCCATTGAAATCGTGTATGTTTATGCATGTAAAGATGACGAAAAGGCTTGGAAATTAACCTAAGTCTTGACCACACGGGTAGAGACACGGCCGTGTGTCTCAGCCGTGCGGAGGACACGGCCTCTGGCCATGAGCGTGTGCCTTGTTCGTGTGCCCTTAAACAGTTGCTGATGTCGCAAATAGAGAGTTACACGAGCTGAGGACACGGGCATGTTCCATGCCGCATGGACGTGTACGACCACACGGCCCAACCTACACGGGTGTATGACTCTCCAAAGCATGAAAATTGGTTAAGTTGCCCAAAGATTTTCAAAGTTCTCGGTTTAGTCCCGAACCACCCTGATGTATGTTATAGGCTTCGAAGGCCTGTATAAGGTACAATATGCATGTGTTTGAAAAGTTTTAATTTTGGGTAAAATTTGGTGACCCGGTTTTGTATGTTTGTGAATGTTTAAGTCTGGTAACGCGTCGAACCCTATCCTGGCGTTGGATACGGGTGAGGGGTGTTACACTATTTCTATTATTTCGGATAGAGATCCAAGATTTACTTCGAGATTTTGGAAGAAATTACAAGAAGCTTTGAGTACGAAGTTAAATTTTAGTATCGCTGTTCATTCGCAAATCGACGGTCAATCTGAAAGAGTAATCCAGATTCTTGAAGATATGCTCTGAGGTTGTGTTCTAGAATTCGAAGGTAGTTGGGAGAAATATCTACCATTGGTCGAATTTGCTTATAACAATAGATTTTAGTCGAGTATAAAGATGGCGGCGTATGACGCATTGTATGGCAGCCGCAAGTGTCAAAGTTCGTTGTAATTGACTGAGCTCAGTGAGAGATAGATTCACGGGGTTGATTTGGTTAGAGAAATCGAAATGAAAGTAAAGGTAATTTATAACTGTTTGAAAGCCGCTTCAGATAGACAGAAATTGTATGCAGATTTGAAATAGAAAGAAATTGAATTTTAAGTCCTTGACAAGGTATTTCTAAAAGTATCTCTGTGGAAGAAGATTGAGGTTTGGCCGTAAAGGCAAGTTAAGTCCATGTTTCATTGGGCCCGTATTAGATTATTGAAAGAATAGGGCGAGTGGAATATCAGTTAGCTTTATCGACAGAGTTAGAAATGATTAATAATGTGTTTCATGTGTCGATGTTACGACGATACCATTCTGATCCCTCACATGTGATTTCATCGACAGAGATTGAGATTCGACCTGATATGACTTATGGTGAGGAACTGATCAAGATTTTAGCTCAAAAAGTTAAACAGTTGAGAAATAAAAGTATAGCCCTAGTGAAAGTTTTATGGAAAAGACATGGGGTCGAAGAAGCTATGTGGCAACCTGAGGAAGCTATGAGAAAATAGTACCCAAACCTATTTTCTGGTAAGATTTTCGGGAACGAAAATCCATAAAGGGGGAGAGTTGTAACAACCGTTTTTAGGGTCAAAATGGAACAGTGGTTTCGAGACCACGAATTCGAAGTAGAAATATTTATTGTGATATTGTTTTAAGGTCCACAGTATAATTGAATGATTGTGTGAAAATTTCATTAAGAAATTTTATCAATAAGGTGCCCAATTTGACTAGTAGGACTAAATTGCAATAGGTGCAAAATGTGTGTTCCAGAAACTAGAGGCGTCTAATTGTTATGAAAATTTAAATTGGAGGTTCTTAAATGGTAATTAGACCATTTTACTTTAAGTCGGACAAAAATAGACATGTTAGGGTAAAATTGCAAAGTTTTAAGTGAAGGGCATTTTAGTCATTTGTCAAATAAAGACAAAATTTACTAAATAAAACATCTTCATCTTCTTCAATTTCATCCCTCGGCTAAAATTTACAAGGGGAAGACATAGCTAGGGTTTGTCTAGCTTCCAAACTCGATTGTAAGTCCGTTCTAGCCTCATTTTTAATGATTTTCATGTTTTTGAGATCCTTGTAACCTAATTTAGCTATTTCAAAGACTAATTTGAAAGAAATATGAAGTTTAAAATTTTACCCATGTTAGATATTTGTGTATTTTGATGTCTAATGGTAGAAAATGTATGTTACTTGTAAGATAAACAACTTTTGCTAAGTGATATTCGGTAAAAATGTCAAAAAGGACTTATTTGTAAAAGTTATAAAATAAGTAGTAAAAGTGTGACTAAGTGGAAAATGTGGGTTGGTATAAGTATGAAAATGGTTCAACTAGGCTTGTGCTTTGAAGAAATTAAACACATTTCAATTTACGAGCCTAGGGACTAAATTGTAAAAATGTGAAACATTAGGCGCAAAAATGTAATTTTGTCATAATATGATTTTCGGGACAAATTGAATAATGTGAGTATTAAATGAGTTAAATTTTTTATTATAGATTAATAAAAACGAGGTCCGGACCTAGATCGGGGGAAAAACAAAGTGTTTGACGATTAGGTCTAATTCTACTATTTTTGTACCGGGGTAAGTTCGTATGTAAATAATGTATTGTTATATTTATGTTTTAAATGCTTTAATATTGTATGAATTGTTATTGACTCTTTGGATGGATTCGACAAAGTTTTGACAAGAGAGAAATCCTTATTGAACCTTAGGAATAGAATAGGATAAGATACGAGTGACATGTCACTAGGAACCCCTATGTATGTGTGATTATGTAATCCAAGTCCTGTTCTCGTACGTCCTACCAGTGGCTGGGCAGTCCAGCATGTGTTGTGGATACTTGACAGCTTGTGTGAGCAACACTGTGTAGTTGCATCCTGACTGATAGCTTGTGTGAGCAGACCCATTAATATTCCGAGTGTTCAACGGGAATGACAAAGTTGTGAAAGGATATGGTTATGTTGCAAGTTGGTATAGGTATGTACGTAAAACTCATAAGTAATGAGCTTGATATGTGATGAACTCTTGGTAGGATTATGATTGAGTAAGTTATGACTATGATTATGATTGAGTGGATATTCGACGGTCTCTAAACCTGTGTGTCCCTGGCAGCCTAATTTTTTTGCAAAACAAAATGCCCAATATTGAGTACATGGGTAGAGACACGACCTTGTGTCTCAGCCATGTGAGGGCTACGGCTTTGGACATGGGCATGTGTCCCGAGAGTGTGAAGGCTACACTTATTTAATGAAAAATCATAAATTTTAAATTTTCTACACGGCCTAGCACACAGGCGTGTGACTTGGCCGTGTGTCTTCAATTTGTTCTTGGGTGACAAACAGAAAGTTAAACGGGTTCGAGACATAGGGGTGTGTGACCACACGGCCTGCCCACATAGGCATGACCCATATCCACACAGGCATGTGACCACTGTTTTGTGGAAAAATTTCTAAGTTTTGGTAAAATTTTCTAAAGTTCTCAGTTTGGTTCTAATCCACTTTTAATGTATGTTTTGGGCCATGTAGGCTCTTATCAGGGACTTTATGATTCAATGTGAATAGTTTTAATTTGAAATTGTATGATTTTTTGTGTGGCAAGTCTGGTAATGCCTCGTACCCTATTCCGGCGTTGAATACGGGTAAGGGGTGTTTCACCTCCAGTGTGGTGTAGTTACTCGAGTATCAGAGTCAAGTTACTAGTTCATCGGGCTATGAAATAATTGAATTATAATCTAATTATGTGCTTATATATATTATGGCATGTCTATAGTATTGGTAAGTGAAAGATATTGTAACGAGTTCCTTAGTTACAAGTATGGTTTGTTACCTAGAGTATATGTGATTTATGGTATTGAAAAGTCCTTTGAAATGGAATTGTATTGATGTATTTGGATTGGAAAGGTAACATTTGAATTATGTGGATGAATAATTTATATAATGATATGAACGGGTAATTAAAGCTTTACAGAGTATATAACCATATGAAATGATCTACGATTCAAAGTAAGGATATTGAACATATGACAAGCATAGTTAAAAGAAAATGAAGGTATATGGTATTCGTATGATAGATGAATGGTGGAATTAAAATGCTTGATATGATATATGCCTTGAATGGATCGAATTTATTTATGTATTGCTTCACCTACTAACCTTGTGAGGTTTGGTGTACAAGAAAAGGGAAATATGATCTATGCTTAAATAGAATTACTCATAGTTGATTACTCCATTACAAATATTGAGTTTATCTTCTTTTATTGCTAACTAAGTATTAGTTGCTTATATAGTTGTTTTCTTTGTTTTATAGATCATTGGAAACTCGAACGGTTGGAAACTTCATCAGAGTATGATCACACTATTCATTCATTATATTGGTAGTTTTTTATTACTTTGATTATGGTTATAGTGGCATGTATAGGGTGTAATGTCTATTTGGTTTGTAGTTGATTATGTCAAGCCTTGGTGTGCCTAATGCTTTTGTTGATGGTTTATATATGAGCTGCATTTATAAGATGTTAATAGTTATGCATGGCCTTTTAAATTTAGGAAGGAAATGAATCAACTTATGATGTTAAATTGATTTTAGGATAAGTGTTTGAAATGTGGTGCCTTTTTAATGGCACATTGGTTTGTTATTTAGGTCTTTGAGTGGATGAAATTATTGTCTTTTGTGGTTAGGTAATTTCTTGGCATGAAATGAATTTGCTAAAATGAGATTTTTACCATTATTGAAATAAGTATCGATAGGCATTTGGTAGCAATACTTGACCAAATGAACAGTATTCACACAAAATAGAATGCCAAAATGGTACCGATTTTCAATTGAGTATCGATACTTTTTGGTAAAATATCGATATCATTAACTAATTATCGATACCATTGTTTTCCAAAGAAAAACATAATTGAATTTCGGTACCGATTTTTCTATAAGGTACAGATTGGGTATCGATACCAAATGCAGAATTTTCATTGTAGTTTTAAAACTTAATGTTTTTGAGACTTAATTCTATTATATGTTTGAAGTTTACAATTTAGACCTTTATAGAGTTCTGAAATTAAATCATATATATTAGTTTACATGTGATTGATGTTTCAAATATTAGAGTGTTTGTGTTATGAATAGAACTGATTATTGTATGTTTTAAAATTATTTGTATAACTATTCTAGAATAATTTGAAGGTTTCTGTATTGCTCGGTAACATCCGTAACTCTAATATGGTAACGGAGATAAGTTGAGGGTGTTACACCATGGTCATTTATACATCCTATAAAAGGAACTTATACGTCCCACGAGGGGCACTCAAACGTCCCATAAAGGGCTTTCATATACTAGTGCGCATCGTTCTTCGTATCATTTGAATCTCTTTTCCTAGCTCAATTCAACCGAACCTCCTTCAAAGCCACATAAATATAATGCATATGCAATCTCATGCATGATCGTCCGACCCTCCTCAAAGCCACTTAAACATCACATATAAAAACTCAGCCAACAAATATTGTCTGTTACATGACATTTCATACACCAATCATACCATATTAGATCACACTACATCAATATTTCACCGTAGTGCATTCATTGTTTATATAACTTAACACATATTGTAAGCAACACAATATCTCAACTTTCAGTCATAGGTTGATTCTTCATTTTTTATAACACTGAATACAACATTTTCAGTACACGATACTATCACAAAAAACATCCATATAAAAGTGGAGTTCTAGAACTCACCTAAAAGTTTACGCCAAATCCATCCTAAGCTTTTTTCCCTTGCTATGTGAGCCTTCTTGGTCAATAAAACATAACAACCATTTCAGAATCCAACTGAGACCATTCATCATCATAAAAACCATAATCTCTTTGTATGCAAAGGCTATTTAAATATTATTTGCCACTTTACCCAAAACAACACAGAATCAATAGTCAACTAAAATCCTTAACTACCTTCTTTTTTCTAGGTCCTGATAATACATAAAGGTTAGATAGCTTATCAACTTACAATATTCCCAATTTCTAAGATTGAAACTGTAACACCCCGCTCGATGGAGTCTTAGTGTTCGGTTATTGATTGGCATTTTGATGGTAAAATTTCAGATAGAGATGAATTAGTAAATTATTTATTATGTCTAAGTAGAGTATTCTGTGTGATTCGTCATTTGGTGAACTCCTATTTTTGTCGAACACTAGGGTTTGGCAGACTCTTCTGTTAAGTATCTACCCATCCCATATGTTTAGTTTTGACTAAATTAGTTATGTTAAAATTTAGTTAACACTTAGTTAAAACTGAACTAAACTACTGTAGATGATTAGACTCAAAACTTGTTAAGTGCAATTAATAACGGGAATAAAGGGAGTTAGTGGGATTAGCTAATTTCTTAACTATACCTTGTATCAATTGCTTAGTATATAAATGTATCAGTGGCTATCATGAGAAACTTTTACATCTTCTTCTTACTTGATTTTCTCTATAATTCTATGAAAAATTAAGTTTATAATAAATTCACTGAAGGGAGAGTTTGTACTATTTAGCTAACATCTACATTAGTACCAACTTACTTGAAATTGTTGTTAAACCCTTAGGTTATTATCAAAGTAATCTACATGTTTATCATACTACATGTATAGATGTTAGAATTGTATATAACGAAGGAAACTTTATAATTTTTTATTTTGTGTTATCAATTCTTGCATGCATGATAAGTTTTGATTGATTGATAATTTGAAGTGTATAATTATCTTTCTTTCAGCATAAAAAGCTAACGAGCATCCTAGTGATAAAGGCAAAGGACATGCTGTGTTGTTTTGTACTAGTGTAACGCCCTAAAACCCTATTAAAATTATTTTTGTGTGTTGTGGCACGGATGTATGTCTAACTCAATGGTTTAAGGCTCTAGGAGTGTCTGAGAAGTCATGGGTTCAAGCCCTGGCTTGAGCAAAGTTTTGGTTCTATTTGAATAAATCCTTGTCTTCAACTAGTAGACTTTTAAGTTAATGTGGGTAAAGCATGTCATAAAAATCTTGTTGATTCAAAGGTTAGTGGCATGTTTCTAATGCCTAGGGACTAGAGTTCGAGTCTTACTTCACGCAAGGAGTGTCTTTTTGCAAACTATCGTGTGGGTGATTGTATGACATTGGGACTCTATTGTTTGGACGGTTGAGGTTTTTGAGTGGAGTAAGGGATCAAATAGCTGAAATTAAGGAGTAGTTGAGGGAGTTTGAATAGGTCAAGTGAGGAAATAGAGGAAAGATTGGGGGAATGGATCAAGGAATGGGGGAGTGGCAATTGGTTGCCGAAAGTGGGTCTCATGGTGTCAAGTCGGTCTTAGGCACTTAGTGATTGAAATCTTGCTCTCTTATTGTTCGGTAGCTATTACCCATTTTTGCTCTTTGTTTTCACTCTTCAGTGGTGTTGCTTGTAGATAGCCGAATTCTTTTGTTGACCACTCAGGTATCTTGCATTTCAGGTATATCACGGATTACTCATTCTTACAGTGCTGAATTTTGATTTACTTCTCTTCTTTCTCTAAAATCGAATACTATTCTCTCCCTCATTCGGTTTTCTTCAATCACCTTTTCTTGTGTTCATACTTGGGCTGAATATTACATGTTTTTTCTTTCACAAACCCTTTTCGGTTCTAGCCTTACTTGTGATCAATTACTCCTCTTCTCCCTCTCCCAAAACCTTTGTTTTTCTTGTGTTGGTCGAATCTGTTAAGGCCTAAACACCTTCTTCTCTTCTTCCCTAACATTTTCTTGTGAGAGTACTACCGAAATCTCTTTGATTTATTCGTAAGTGTTTGCAGTTTGGTTACTCTAGCCGAATCTTATTTGGTTTCCTTCTCTAGGTTTGATTTTTGTATCTTTTAGGCTGAAAGGCTATTTTCTCTTTGTCTACCATGGGAAAATGTCCATTTAACACTTCTTTTTGTGCGAATGATGCTAAGGACTCAAGTTTATAACAAGGTGTTAGGTCGACTACTTTTCCCCTACAAGTGATATCTCCTTTATTGGTAAGTGCTTTAAGTCCTAGATGTATTTATGTGAGATTGTAGATTCTTATGAATCGATACACTGTTTCGTGTAAAGGTAAAGCATTGGATAGAATACGTGGTTTTAGAATAAGAAGGGTATTGCGATTGTTTATTTGATAAGTAGCTATGATTTGGTTAAGCGTTTCAATATTATGGTGTTGGACTAACGAGGGTTTAGGACTAATAAGGGGTTGTGGCTGACCATAGGTTCTCGATCTCGAAAGCATTCTTTGCTACAACTCCATAATAGGTGTGTGCATCACTACCATTAGATGTGAAACAGCAAAAGCCAAAAAGCTGAAAGGTGAACCGTCGACACCACTCAGGCATGTGACTGCCCGTGTGGTAGGCCGTGTGATAAAACATAGCCATGTGGTCGATGAGATGGCCATGAGTGTTTTTATGGACCGAATCAATATTGGGCCATTTTGGGCCAAACTGGGCCATGTAGGCCCTACATGGGAAAATCGCACATATGTGTGGTAAATAGTGAGCCAGGCTGTGTAAATTACACGAATAAGGCCATTTCTGGGCTATGTGGGCCATACGAGCGTGTAGGCCCAGATGGGCCCATAATATGGGCTATAAGCCCATTATCACTGATTGTGTGTTAAGGTTGCACGGGTCGCCCAAGACGGTTGTGGACCTACTGTTGGTCCGGTAAGTGTACCTAGACCCTTATTTTGGTAAGATGACTATTTTACCCCTGTGTGATGTATGACTAATTGAGCATGCCATCTGTACTATATATTCATTTATATTATATTGCATTGCATGGGGTGGGGTGGGATATATGATTTTGGAAGAGGTGTACTGAAAGGCTATAAGCCTATTACTGGTAGCTCAGCTACAAATATTGTTTTAGTGCTGCAACCGGTACTACTTGGTGTGTAAGGATGGGTGGGTCGATTTTATCCCCATATGGTGTGTAGGGTTGGTACGAAGATGGTGTATAGAGGATGGACTGGGTAGGACTCTTTGATTGTATACTATACTGATATGTTAATGGGCTCAGGCCCAGACTGCTACTGTTACTGAAATAGGCTGAGGCCTATGAAACTGAAAGGGCTTAGGCCCAAATTGTGCTTACTATGATTGATTGCTTTTATAGGATTTCACACATTGAGTTTTCAAAAACTCACCCATCTGTTAATTGTGCAGGAAATCCCCAGGCATAGACGGATCGAGGTGACGGAGGACTCAGTGGCAGCCACTCGACTTAGTTAATTTTCAATTTTATAAATAAGGTTTACTTTGGGTTTTTGTATGTAATAAGGCCTCTTTAAGTTTCATTTTAATTTAGGGATTTATTTACCTTGATTTTTAACTGATAGTAGTAGGACACGGATTTTCAAGAAAATATAAACAAATGTTTTTCTGAAACATCATGATTACGCAACATATTTTGAGAGCTTTCGCAATAAACACTGTTTTAAAGGGTAATAACAATCTAATATGATCAATATTTTGCTAAAACAACTTGAGTTTTCACAATGAACTCAAAAAAGTTTCTATGTAGAACATATTTTCCAAGAAATTATATTTTGATGAACACTCCAATGTGACATAGCAGATTTGGCCATAACGTCTAGGCCGGGTTTGGGGTGTTACAACTAGAGTTTTTGGTGAGTTCCTTCTTACCTCTATGTGTTGTAAATTTCATTGTTATATAAATTGTGTAAGGTAAGTAAACTTCCTTCGTAATGTATGACTTGTTTATTTATGGGTCATGGTCGTCCAGTGTATCCAGTCAAAGTTCAGTCTATCTGTGTTATGAAGTGAACACCATCTTTCATGCTTAAGCCAATATAATCAACTTGTGAAATATGTGACATATGATCTGTGGTGATGCTAAAAAGGATATATTTTTGTGAAGCCTCTAGTAGGACAGCTACATTGCAAACAGGACTAGCAGATCACGATAAAACATGCTATTCTGAATTAGAATGATATGAGGAATTAAGAGGGAGTATATAAGTGAATGAGACTATATGATATGTTTCTGACTCTTAATTCTGGGTACATGGATGGCATGAAGATGGGTTGCCTATATCTTGTTAAGTTGGCGTACAGTCTCCACCCGTGTTTACGCAAGGTGGCTTATTAAGTCTGTTTTTGTTCTGGGAACACCATTTGGTGAATTATGATCATTATGCGAAGCTCCTTCTGAAAGGTTTTGTATTATCGTAAGAAATATAGTGTATGATTTCTATATAATTTTCAGAACTCACTGTGTTCGTATGAACTTGTTCCGTTATCCATTACTTCTCAGGCTTGCTGACTGAAGGAAGTTGTTTGTTGAATGGATTAGGCCAGAGAACTATTGCTATTGTGAGCTGTCTATTTTGTTCTGTATCATGCATGACTCTTGGGGGTGGCATGTAAATGCAATTTTGAAAAATGACCAGTATAATGAACTACTAATCTAACAAGACACTATTTTATGAGAGTTTTATTAAAACTCAATGTTTGAATTTTAACTATTATATTTTTTGTTTAATGTAGTTTACTTATTTGAACTTATACACCGATAATTTGAACATTATTTTAAAATGACCAATGATGTACATTTAAGCCTTCGTAAATTAATAGTCATTATATGTTTCATATTTATAATCTTTTGAAATTTTATAAAGTTTTCACTAAATGTTTTGCTTAAAGTTAGTCTAATTTTAAGTTGTGACACATCATACTTGAATCCAAGTGTTAGGTCGGGTTTGGAGTGTCACACGAACCTCAATCTCTTCCATTCATGCATGAACACTCCTTAATTCTTCTTCCTTCCATGGCAAACCAACAAAAAGAAGAGAAAGAACCAAAAATAGAAGAATCCTTCTCGAAGAAAATGCCTCTTGAATATATAGTCCTCCCAATCTACTTTCGCCAAAACCAATTCACAGCCACCTGGAAATACCTTAATCATCATGTCTCCCACTAAGGAACCTAAGTATCCGCCCACCCTAGATGTTTATTTGTGACATAATTAGTTATGTTAGAATTTAGTTGAGACTTAATTAAAACTAAACTAGACTATTGCAGATTATTAGACTCAAAACTTGTTAAGTGTGATTAATCATAGGAATCAAAAAGCTAATGGGCTTAGCTAATTTCTTCACTAAACCTTGTCTCCATTTCTTAGTATATAAGAGAATCGGTGACTATCATGAGAAACATTTACATCTTCTTACTCTATTTTCTCTGTAATTCTCTAAAAAATTAAGTTTAGGATAAATTCGTCAAAGGGAAAGTTCGCAGTATTTAGCTAACATCTATGTTTGTACCAACTTTACTAGTAATTGTTGTTGAACCCTTAGGTTATTATTGAAGTAATCTAGAAGTTTATCGCACTTCATGCATAAGTGTTAGAATTTTTTGTGAGGAAGGAAACTTATTGATTTTAGATTTTTTGTTATCGATTCTTCCATGCATGATAAGTTTCAGTGGATTGATGATCTGATGTGTGTAATTATATTTCTTTCAGCTCAAGAAGCTAACGAGGGTTCTAGAGATAAAGCCAAAGGTCTTGTTGTGTAGTTTTGTACTAGAGTTTCTAGTGAGTTCCTTCTTATCTCCATGTGTTGCAAATTTCATTGTTATATAAATTGTGTAAGGTAAGTAAACTTCCTTGGTAATGTATGACTAGTATATTTATGGATAATGGTCGTCCAGTGTATTCAATCAGAGTTTAGTCTATCTATGTTATGAAGTGAACACCATCTTTTACGATTAAGCCAGTAACATCAGTTTGTGAAATATGTGAGATATGATCTGTGGTGATGGACAACAGGACATATGTTTGTGAAGCGTCCGGCGGGACAATATATTACAAACTAGACTAGCAGATCGCAATAAAACATGTTATTCTGAATGAGAACGATATGAGGAGTTATGGGGGAGTATGTAAGTGAATGAGACTGTATGATATGTTTCTGATTGTTAATTCTAGGTGCATGACACTTTTAAAAAACGATATGTATAATGATGTGTCACAACTTAAAATTAGACTAACTTTAAGTAAAACATTCAGTGAAAACTTTACAAAATTTCACAATATTATAAAGATGAAGAGTATAGTGACTATTATATTACGAAGGTTTAAATGTATATTGTAGACACCCATTTTTTCTAAGCCCAATAGGAGGCCCATTTAAATTTTTGTTCTCTCTTGGGCTATTCGAAGCCCACCCGAGTTTGGTCAATTTGAGACCTTTATTTATTTTTATTTTTTTCTTTCCTTTTTGGGCCTATCATGTAACATCCAGAAAAAGGGCCTAAACGAAATAGTGGTTACAAAACCACGAATCCGAAGTAAAAAAAAATTATTCTGATTAAGTTTTAAGGTTTATTCATTGATTGAATAATTGTGTGAAAATTTCGTGAAGAAATTTTATGTATAAATGCCTAATTTGATAATTAGGACTAAATTGTAAAATTAGCAAAATGTATGTCCTAGATAATAAAGGAGATTTAATTGAAATTGGTTCTTAAAGTGGAGGTCCTTATTTAGAATTAGACCATTATATTTATGTTTAGACAAAAATGGGCAAGAATAGGACAAATTTGAAAGAAAAGCCTTTAAGGGCATTTTGGTCATTTACTAATTAAAAGAATTAAAAAGGGAAAATAAAGCCAAAATTGGTCCATCTTCTTCATGGAGGCCGAATATAGCATGGAGAAAGCCATGGTTAGGGTTTCCAAGCTTTCCAAGCTCAATAGTAAGTCCGTTCTAGCTCGTTTTTAATGTTCTTTACGTTTTTGGAGTCCCGGTAACTTGATTTAGCTTATTCTAGCAATAATTCATGCTAGTGTTCATATTTGGAAAAATACCCATAGTTTAAATGTATTTATTTTGATGTTTTCTGGTAGAATATGAAGCTTGAAATTATGTTAAATAACTTTTGCTAAGCGATTTTAAGTGAAAACGAGTAAAACGATATAATCGGTAAAAATACCTAATGTTCATAAGTACATCATAGAGTGGGAATTTGATGTTTTCATAGAAGGGAAAAATGTTCAGCGTGTCATAAAAACATAAGAAAAAGGGATAAATTTTAATTTCCGAGCCTAGGGGCAAAATCGTGATTCTGCAAAGGTTTAGGGGCAAAATTATAATTTTTCCAAATTTTGAGTTAGGGAATGTTTTGAATAGTACATTAATTAAATAAGTGAAATATAATGTTTTAGATCCCGAAAAGTGAGATTTTGACCTAGAACGGGAGAAAAATTGAAAATCGGGAAAGTTGGTAAAATGGTCATTTTGGTATCGTGGTAAGTTCATATGATTAATAAGCATTTATTTATGCATATTTGAATGATAAATTGATATTTTGGCCATAAATACTTTAGTATTGAGTTTCAGATATAATGATTAATGTTCGACAATAATTCGATATTGGAAAGAGAACTTGTATAATTTATATGTAAAACCATATTTTGTATTATGGCTTTGTATGATAACAAGAAAGTATTGTCTAGCATAGTTTGATGAGAATAAGTTAAGTTGATGATATGATGAGATTGAGAATGTAAGTATGTAAGTTGAGTAGCATTTTATTATTATGCAATTATTGTTATTAGTATTGTTATTATTGAGTTATGCGACTAACCTTGAGAATTTGAGCAAGTATGTTTCAGCTATGACTTGACAAGGCATTGATATCTCAAAGTCCATGGTTGTACCATGGCAATTAAGGAAGAATTGACGGAAAATTCCATGTTCATAACATGACATTTAAGGAGGAATTGATGGTTAAGGATACCATGTAAGACCATGTCAAGACATGGCATTGGTAAGGCAAGGATCCCGTGTAAGACCATGTCAAGACATGGCATCGGCATTGATTAAGGACTCTGTGTAAGACCATATCAAGATGTGGCATTGGCACTAAGATAAAGATACCATGTAAGACCATGTTTGGAACATGGCATTTGGTAAGACAAGGATACCATTTAAGACCATGTTTGGAACATGGCATTTGGTAAGATAAGGAAACCATGTAAGACATTGTTTGGAACATGGCACTTGGTAAGATAAGGATATCATTTAAGACCATGCCAAGGCATGGCATTGATATGTTCTATAAGGCAAAGAAATCATGTAAGACCATGTCAAGACATGGCATTGATGAGTTACTATAAGGCAAAGGTCCCATGTAAGACCATGCCAAGGCATGGCATTGGTGAGTTCATAAGGCAAGGATACCACGTAAGACCATGTCAAGACATGGCAATGGTAAGTTCAAAAAGGAAAAGGTTTCCGAGTAATCCAAAGAGTAAGTCAAAGAAACGACAAGGTGAGAATATTAAGAAAGAGTACAAGTATGCATTTAAGGTTTACTTAATATTGAGATTGTAAGTAATTGAGATTATCAAGTATTAAGTAAGTGATGAGTTTTCAGTTATGCTTGTGACACTTTATGACATGATTGGCAATATGCCTATATTATGAAAGAGTACTCATGTGTTAAGTGAGATGTTGCAGGTATGTAAGCAAGCTATTAAGTAAGGTGCCTTTGTATTATTGAGCCTTTGGTAAGGTTACTGATGAGTAAGATGGGAAAGTAAGAACTAAACATTATTTAAGCAAATTATGACAGCATAGTAGTAAGCTAAATTGATTGCTAATGCTTATTATTTTACATGTGAACTTACAAAGCTTTATAAGCTTACTTCTTTCACTGTCCCATGTTTCAGAGTACTTAAAAGCAAGCTCGGGTTAGAGGTCATCGGAGATCACCTCACACTATCGACTATCAAGTTACCAAATGGGTATCTTCATTTACAAACGTTCTAGTTTATGGCATGTATAGGGACTTAGCCATTTTGTGTGTATGTCCTTATGATATGGCTAAAGAGTGGTATGTAAATATTTGATAATTATTAGCTATTGAAATGGCTAATAAATAACATGTTTCGGTGTTATATATGCCTAAATGGAAGTTAATACAAAGAAATCATGAAAAAGTGAAATTAACATTAAAACAGTATTGAACAGTAGCAGTGACGTGATGATGAAAAATCACCAATAATAGTAGAAATGGAATTAGGTGATGAATGAGATATATAATTAAAGCTTATTGAGTCTACTTTCATATGAAATAAACAGAGTAAGCAAAAGAAGTGTATATTAGTAGATATTTAATTTTTAGTGAGATACGGTTAGAGCGATTTCTGAATCCCCTGTTTTGACTTTATAATTTCACTAAAAATTGTACAAAAATAATTAGGAGTTATAGTTTATATTTCTAGATTCCTCAGTGAATCTACTTTCAAGAGAAACAAATGGCATGGTTATTTGAATTCTTTACATAGAGAAAATTGATTCATAGTGAGGAGAGATACGGGTTGATTGTGTTCCCAAAAGCTCTGGGATATGTGAGTTTGGAGCTAGCTGATTTTCTATTTCAGATTGAAAAAGGGGTTGAATCCTGCTCTAGCAGTCTTAGCTGAAACCACCATTTAAATCAATTTCATCAATAGGAAAGTAGACAGAGGTTTCTTAGGATGCGCACAGTTGTTGTTAGCATGGATGAAAAGTCATTTTAGGTGCCTCTATAAGTGCTTTCGTTAGGTGATTCGTCCTTTGACTAGGCTTATAGAGATATTTCTAGAAAGTGAGTGGCCTCCAAATCAATCCATTGAGGAGTGGTTTTGGAACTTAGTACATTTACATACCAAGAAAAAGAATGAAGGGATCTATGGATGATTCGAAGCACGGTACTCATCGAGTGCGGTGATCATTTGTGGGTTCCCTTAATTAGCATTTGGGGAGCCATCAGCAATTCATTGTTTATGGTTCTGAGCCAATACGGGTATGATCAATGTGTACATACTATAGCTAGTTTAAATAGGGTGAAAGTTTCGGTTCAAGACCCAAGATTTTGGAAGAAATTGGAAGAGATGCGAATTAAGTGGGGTCAAACCACGAGCTTGCAATCAGGAACCTTTTTCAACCATTCCCCATCAGAAATGTATATCTAGTGGTGCCTAAAAAGAAGCAAAATATATGTGTCAACACAATTCAATGGAAAGAGGAAGGTCCCAGATGACGTAGCTGAGTTAACAGAAAAGATAAACAATTTGGAGATACGTTTAAGGGGAGAGATGAAGAGTTCAGACGGGAACGAGAGTAGCATCAAGCATATGTAAAGGAAAAGGAGGAAGAAATCATGAGACAATAGTAGCAACACCAGTTAGACATGAAGGGACAAGAGGAAGAACTAAGAATGCAGTTAGAATGACGTCAATGAGAAAGATCTGACTTGTTAGCTCAGATTCAAAGGTTGGAGGCAGATCCATGTCTGTGGGCTAACAAACTCCATAAAGCACAAAACAAGAGCAAACTTGGAGAAGGGTGTCTAATGAGAAAACTACTGAATTTGAGGTGCTGAAGGAGGAAATTTATCGTCTAACTAAATAATTAAAGACAAAAAAAGATCAAAACAAAGAGGTCACGAAAGAATATACGGATTTTGCAGACCATTTATCGCGGTAGAAAAAATGTCAATAAGCCGACAAGAGGTGTTTGTAAAAATGCATAGGGAAGGTCAGGTTTTTGCTCAGCAAGCCGAAGACTTATGTGAATAGATTGAAGAACTCAGAAAAGAATCTACCCCTTTTGCGACTAGGAACGAGCCCGTAATGAAACTTCTGGAGGTGGCTCAGGCACATTATCAAAAAAGTTCATTAAGCTCATGAAGAGGAAGAAGAAGAACGACGAGTAGATATTTACCCTATGACAATAGGATCGATTAGGATTTTCTTTAAGTATGAATGAAAAATGAAAAAAATTTTGTAAGCCAAACAATTTTTGAACCTTCTATGAAAGAAAATATTTATATTCGAGTTTATTTACGACAATGTACCCCAATTTCATTCATTCAATCATTCATCCGTGCGTTCACTCATTCACTCATTTGTTTATTTAGAAACATCAATTTGTAAATAAAATAAAATAAGAACATTTTTGTGACAAATTCGAATAAATTTCTAACTTTGGAAGTAAATGTCATTTGAAAAAGGACCAAGGATAGCTCACTCGTATAACGCCCGCTCAAAAGCTAAGAAGCTAACAGAAGAAGAATTGGCACGCATGGCAAAACTAGAGGACCAGATGGAAAGGATGATGGAAATGACGACTTCAATGGTCAAAGGCAAGGGAAAGGTAGGAGAAAGAAGCGACACTTTGGACAATCCAATTCTTTTTTTCGGTGATACAAGGGTATATAGCGAAGATTTACCGCTTCAAGGGTCAGGTGTGACCATTCAGAACCCAAGAGTAAACAAGTTGCCTACAACTGAGGAGCTGAGAGAAGTGGACGAGGGAAAGTCAATTATGGATGAAGAAGTTCATAAATTTAGCCTAACTGAGGAACATTTGGAAGCCATCGAAATATTAGACACCTTCCAAACTGTAGAAGCAGAAGGCCTATGTCTAGTACCCTATGTGGTCATCCCACCAAAATTCAAAGTTCCTGACTTTGAAAATTTTAATGGTCCCAGTTGCCCTATTACTCACATCGCCATGTACTCTAGGAAAATTGCCGCTTACTCCAAAGATGAGAAACTACTAACGCACATATTTCAAGATAGTCTAACCGGATATGTGGCTCACTGGTTTGTAACGTTGGACAAGAGCCGGGTTCGAACTTGGGGAGAGCTTGCACGAGTATTTATTGCTCAATACAAAAAATTGTAGACATGGCCCTAGACTGCCTAACTCTACAGAACATGGAAAAGAATTCAAATGTGAGTTTTAAGAAATACGCACAATGGTGGAGGGACCTAGCATCGCAAGTATATCCCTCGATCATGGAAAAGAAGACCACTATTCTGTTTGTTGGTACGCTAAAAGGCATACACTACGATAGGATGGTAGGAAATGCCTCTAATACCTTTGTGGATATGGTATTATCTGGAGAAATAATAGAGAGTGCATTGGAATTAAGCAACATAAATGGCCCTTTAAGCGCGAAGAGAGGTGTTGTTGGGAAGAAAAAGGAAGCAGAAACACAAATAATCGCATTGGGCTGATACCCGTACTCCTACTTTCCATACCCAAGCCCAATACCTCCGGGCCGTCAATACTCAGCTGTAAATTCTACCAACACTTCACCATTTATGTATCGTCCACCTGTACCCATTATAAATCACCTCATCTTAACTGTTCAAACCCAGTCCTCATAGACCCAAGCTCCAGTAAGGCTACCACGGGAGAGGCCTGTGTTTGATCCAATTCCTAGCTCCTACGCAGAACTTCTTTTGATCCTAGTGGAGAAGCACCTCCTTATACCTACACACAAGGAACCAATGCAACTGCCATTTCCAAAGTGGTATGATGCCAACGCTCGATGTGAGTATCAATCTAGCAATCCAGGTCACACCATCGAGAACTACTTAGCGTTAAAATATAAGGTACAAGATCTTATAAGGGCGAGAAAGATAAATTTCTAGTGAAAGAATACACCAGATGTTAACATAAATCCATTACCAAACCACAATCGAACAATTAATGCTATAATTGAATAAAAGAGCCTTCAAAGGACAAAAGTAGAAGAAATCACAACCCCGCTCGAATAACTCTTTGACATCTTGAGGAAGTCAAATCTGATTCATGCCAAGCCACCAAGGTCTATAATGGGAATTAATATGGATCAAATTTACAAATTCCACCAGGGAGGTCAATGACACTCTATCCAACTTTGCCCAACATTTTGGGAACATATACAATGCCTCTTGGATTCTTTCCAGCTAGAGATATGAGAGGGTGTTAAGACCAATGAGATAAACACATTAGATGTGAAACCTGTCACCATCGTATATGGAAAGAAAACCCCTATTGAAAAAAAGGCTACCTCAAAGGCCGTATAGGATAATGTGTTGGTCATCAGGGTTCTCGACCCTTTTAAGTATGTAAATGACCAACAAGTTTCTTGGAGATATGATCACGAGGGATTGGATCTGATGCCTCCAACATCTCAGGACTTAGTGGCATACCTCGAAGCGGGCATTGTTACAAGTCAAACATAGTGGGAAAAGAACCACGTGGTAAGGAAGTTATTTTAAAAAATCAACCAGAAATTGACGATAAAGAAGCCGATAAGGAAACGAGGGAAGACCAAAAGGGAGAAGTCAAGAATGATGAAGTTAACAAAATTTTGCATCTGATAAAATATAGCGAGTATAGCGTGGTGGAGCAGTTGAACAAAACACTAGCAAGAATTTCGCTATTGTCACTCATTTTGAACTCAGTGCCACACAGGGAGGTTCTTGTACAAGTTCTAAAATAATCTTATGTCACTAACAATGTGTCAGCGGACAATGTCAATCACTTAGCAGGGAACATTTTGGCCCCGAATTACATATCTTTCAATGATGATGAAATACCCTCGGATGGAAGAGGAAGTACCAAGGCACTACACATTTTAGTAAAGTGTAAAGCTTATTTCGTGGCTAGGGTCCTGACTAACAATGGGTCATCAATCAACGTTTAGACTTTGTAAACATTGTTCGAGCTGCCCGTGGACACCTCTTACATGTTGTTGAACCTTTTAGTGGTCTGAGCTTTTGATGGCACCAAAAGAAACATGATTGGCGAAATAGAGTTTCCTTTGTTGGTAGGAGCCATTAATTTCCTTATTCGCTTTCAGGTGATAGATATAACACCTTCTTATAGTATGATGTTGGGACTCCCTTAGATTCATTCGTCTGGGGTGGTACCATCGTCCTTGCACTAAAGATTGAAATTTGTAATCGATAAGAATTTGTGCATCATGCGAGGCAAAGAGGACCTGTTGGTAGCTAGCTTTCTAAATTCTCATTTCATAGAAGTGGATGATGATGCAATAGAGAGTTCTTTCTAGACCTTTTAAGTGGCCACTACATCTTACGTGGCAGAGGGAATGTGAGCCCCTAAGCCTCATATGCCACGAACAGTGAACATGTTATTTGCCTAGACAGTAGGAAAGGGTTCGCGAATCCACTTAGGTTTGGGAAAAGACCTACAAGGTACCTCAGAACCTATTTTTTTCCCACTCAGAAGGATGCAAGAGGGTTAGGATATATGCTTATGAGGGAGGATGTCGAGAGGATGTTGAAAGAGAGGAGAGCAAAGTGATTGGTCTGCATGGCTGGAAAGAAGGTAGTGGAACCTCTTTTGACTTGTCTTCCATTATTTGAGACCTTTTACTCAGTAGGATTCGAGCACTAGGAAAGGACCCCGGTCTAATTAATGATTCATGGATATGTAGTGGATCTAAACATGATTGGTGATAGGGTACCAATGTCAAGAGACTGGGTTTGCTACGACCCTTCTACCCTGGACAATTGGCAATTCATACTGTTACCTGCTATCCTTGAGTCCTCCAAGATGTAATCGTTTAAAGTTTAATATCATTCAATTAATTCAATTTCCTTCAAAAATCCATGTAAAATTGATTTCTTTTTAATGAAATCAGATTTGGATTATGTCCCTAGGCACTTTTATTCATTCAATCATTTTTATTCATATTCCATTATACATACTCATAATTATTTCAGGGATATACCTCATGAATTGATAAATGATCCAAATGACATCTTTGAATCAAATTCTCATAATTATGTTCACTATAACGATCATGGGATGGAAGAGGAGGAAGTTGGACTAGATAAGTTTATTAGGCTTGTTGAACAAGAAAAGAAGCTTATAGAACCCCACTTGAAGGGAACACATTTAATCAATCTGGGTGATGATGAGATAAGAAAGGAAATTAGGATTGGAACCACTCTTATGCTAGAGAAAAGTTAGTTGTTAAAGGATCTACTCATTGAGTTCTCAGGTGTGTTTGCATGGTTATACCAAGTTATGTAGGGTTTGGAAACTAATATCGTGGAACACCGGCTACCTGTGAAATCATATTGCAAGCCCGTACAACAGAAGTTGAGAAGGATGAAACTTGAGATGCTATTGGAGATTAAATAAGAGGTCAAGAAACAATTCGATGTGGGATTTCTGGAAGTTAGTAAATACCCAGAGTGGGTGGAAAATATTGTACCAGTGCCTAAAAAGAATTGGAAATTCAGAATGTGTGTCGATTATAGAGATTTGAATTGAGCCAACCCCAAGGAAAATTTTTCGTTACCTCATATAGACACACTGGTGGATAAAACTGCTAAACATTGTGTTTTCTCTTTCATGGATTGATTTTTAGGGTATAATCAAATCAAATGGTGAGAGAGGACATGGAAAAGACCACATTCATCATGACCTCGGGAACTTTTTGTCACAGGGTCATGCATTTGGTTTGAAAAATGCTGGGGCCACCTATCAACGAGCAATAGTGACGCTGTTTCATGACATGATGCATAAAGAGATTGAAGTTTATGGTGATGATATGATAGTAAAGTTCACTAGGGAGGAAAGTCATGTGGAAAACCTCTACAAACTATTTGAAAGATTAAGGAAATACAAATTGAGATTAAATCTAGCAAAATGTACTTTTAGGGTAAAATCGGGGAAGCTGTTGGATTTCGTAGTGAGTGAACGGGGAAATAGATCCGGACAAGGTTCAAGCAATTCAATATTTGACACCCCCTAAAACTCAAAAGGAGGTAAGAGGTTTTTTGGGGCAGTTAAATTACATGTCTCGTTTTATCTCACAATTGATAGATAAATGTGATCCCATCTTCAAGCTCTTACATAAGGATAGTGATGGTGAATAGATTAGAGATTGTAAAAAAGCATTCGAGAAAGTAAAAGAGTATTTGGCTAAGCCACCAATTTTGATTCCCCCAGTACCAGAAAGACTTTTGATTTTGTATTTGGTAGTGTTGGATAATTCTATAGGTTGTGTTCTGGGGTAAAAAGATGGTTCAAACAAGAAAGAGTACACAATTTATTATCTGACCAAGAAGTTCGTAGAATATGAAGCCAAGTATTCTTATCTGGAAAAGATGTGTTGTGCTTTAACATGGACAGCGCGTCAACTAAGGCAATACTTGTTGTATCACACCTCCTTCCTCATTACAAATTTGGACCCTTTGAACTACATTTTCGAGAAGCTATCATTGTCAAGAAGAGTTGCTCATTGGCAAGTGGTATTGTCCGAGTATGAAATCCACTACGTGTCCCAAAAGGCTATAGAAAGAAACATAGTTGCGGAATTTGTAACACCCCTAACGCGTATCCACCCCCGGAACAGGGTTACAGAGCATTATCAGAGTTTACAGAGTATTTTCATATAGTTCATGTCATTTTCTTTTCATATATGAAATTAATCATATTTTCCCTTGAATAGACCCTTGAGACCAAATTTAAATATTAGAATCAAGTCAGGACTAAATTGGGAACTCATAAAATTTTTCGCGAAATTTTAAAATTTTTCCTAGATGCAGGGCACACACGCCCGTGTGGTTAAGGGACATGCCCGTGTGACCATGGGACACGCCCGTGATGTAATGCCTCTTACCCCTATTCAACCCCGGAACAAGGTACGAGGCATTACCAGACTTAAACACAGTTAAACATACACAAAGTGTGATCATAAAACTTCATTCCAAATTAAATATTATTCAAACACATGATTAAAGTCCCTTATACAGGCCTACGAGGCCTAAAATACTCGTTAGAGATAATTCAGGACCAAACTGAAAACTTTCAAAGTTCTGAGATAACATAAGAAAATTTTATCTTCAAACTGGGCTCCACGCCCGTGTGAATAAGGACACGCCTGTGTGAATAGGCCGTGTGGTCACACACGCTCGTGTCCTATGCCCGTGGAGCTCTCTGACTTACATTCAAGAAGAAACTTGAGTCACACGGCCTGAATACACGCCCATGTTGCTATGCCGTGTGGTAATTTAATTTCACAATTAAGGTGCAAACTTCACACAGCCGTATCACACGGCCATATTAAAGTCTGTGTGCATCACACGGCCAAGCCACACACCCGCGTGCTAGGTCGTGTGCCTAAAACTAGACATTCTGTTTCTTATTTTTAAGTTGCAGGGGACACAAGGTCAGACTACACGCTCATGAGGCAGACCATGTGTCACACATGGTCTAGACACACGCCCGGGTGTCTGCCCGTGTGGACAATATAAGGCTATTTTCTAAGCCTCATTGCCATCCTTACATACCTAGTTTCATACAAATGCCAACCAATACCAAAACAAGCACAATTCATATAACCAATTTAGCCACATTAGGCACTCATACAACCATGAAAATGTATGTTTCAAAAACTCAAAATGAATTTAGCCATCATTCAAGGCTTAATGCAAACTGAAGGGTTTCCAACCCAAGCCAATACATGTGGCCAAATCTCAATGACACAAAACAATAAAGTCTAAGTCCTATACATGCCATATTCAAAAATATAAATCCAACTATACCAAATGCTCCGATTGATAGTGTGATCGATATCTCTGACTTCCGATGATGCATGTCCCAAACATGTCTTACACTAGCACTCGTCTCAATGCAGTGTTATGTCCTAGACATGGTCTTACACTGGCTTTCATAATGTGGCCGATGTATGTCCCATACATGTCTTACACTATCCCACAATAACCCATATGTCATGGCATGAATATCTAATTTACTTCCTAAGGTTCCAACGGAAATTCTACTATCTCATTTGTCGTTACACATTATCAATTCCAAAATCAAGCAATTCATGGTATAATATTTCAAGCACATATAATAACAATATAGTTGTATTATTTAGGTACAACTTACCTCAGATTACAAAATGTACACTAGTCGGTTTAATCGATTTGTTTGGCCCTCCCCCGGTCTAGGTTCGGATTCAGTAAATCTTGATCTATAATAGCAAAATGCACTCATTTAGTCACTAAACACAATTAGGCAATCTAAAATTCACATCTTAGGTAAAATGACCATTTTGCCCCTAGACCTTGGCAAAATAACCATTTTGCCCCTATGCTCGAAAATTAATTTTTATCAAATTTCTTCGTATCTCAAGCCTAGCCGAACCTTTTTTACTCTTATAGCAACTTCAAATTCTCACTATTTTACATATTTATTAACTATTTTACAACTTATGCAAAATAGTCCCTTTAGGTGTTTTCTATGAAAACTCCTTCTCAAAAGTTGTTTATAACATATTGATAAACCATAATATATACATATTTTTATCCCATGCTTGACATATTTTTGGAGGACTTATCATGAGATTTAGTGAATTTGATGCTCCTAAACTTTTAAATTCATGTTTTATACTTAGGTGAGCATAGGAAAGTGAAAAGAGCAAGAAACGGTCCAAAAACAAACAAATTGGGCTCATCTCAGTATTTCACACGGCCTAGGCACTTTCACACGGGTAAACCACACACCCGTGTGAGACACACAGGCATGGCACACGGCCGTGTGTCATGGCCGTGTCGACTAAAAATCAACTCTGAATTACACATGGCTTGAGCACCTACACATGGGCGTGGCACACAGTCGTGTCCCTGTCGAGCCCAAGTCTAATTCTATTCGAAAAAGGCTAATTTTGGCCTATTTTAGGTATTCCAAAGTCTATATAAACACCTTATAAGAGGATCAAAGGGGGACACACAGAGAAGAACACAGGAATTACTCGAAGAACGCCATCGAAATCAGCTCAGAAGCAAGATCTCCTTCAAGACTGAAGATCTCCCTTCAATTTCTCGCGAAGTTTTTGGGTTTCTTTACATTTTGTTATTTTCCTATTTTTGAGATGTTTTCCTACTACATTATGAACTAAAATTCCTAAATACCTAGGGAGGATGAAACCTAAGATGGATCTTATTATTTAATATTCTGAATTTAATGATAAATACTTATTCATATTCTTAATTATGAGTTATTAATTCTTGACTTAATATTTTTAGGATATTATTCCAAGTTTAATGTGCTTATTTAGTGGAGCAAAAGTCCCTATTTAAGAGTAGATCTCACATAATTAAGCGGAGTTGCATGCAACCCTAGAAATAGGGCGACATAAATCTACCGGATTAGAGTCAAATCTAATAAGAAAATCCATAGATCAAGTTAATGCGACAATAGGGGTTTTAATTAGAAAAAAGATTTTAATTAATCAGCCTAGAGTCAGTTGTTATTAGTCTCGAAAGAGATATTAACATAATTTAGGGATTTCTACGAATCAAGGCAAGTGAATAAATCGTTTGATTCAGAGTCAAAATAATAAGTGAAGTCTAGGTGGATTCTTCCTTGGGTATTGTCTTTATTATTGGTTTATTCGATTATTTTCTTCACTCTCTGTCGCGTTCATAGTTAATTTGTTTAGTAAATTTTAGATTAAAACAAACCCCTTATATTTTAGGTTAAATAATAGAAAGAAAGTTAATACTAGTACTTTTAGTCCTTGTGGATAGGATACTCTGGACTCACCATAACTATACTACTATTCGATAGGTGCGCTTGCCTTAGTCCTGATCATAGTCTAGTTTAGTGTTCATGAAACGATCATCAAGTTTTTGGCGCCGTTGCCGGGGACTAAGATATTAGGAACGCTTAATTTTTATTACTCTAGCCATTTGTTATTTTTTTATTGCAATTTAATTTTGTTTTTATTTTCATTAATAATTTTTCTTTTATTGTTTCTGGCAGGTTTTTGATAGTTTATGACTAGAAGAAACCCATCAGGACCTCTACTTTTTGACAGTAAAATTGAAAGCACAGCTCGTAGAAATCGTAGAGAGATAAGGCGAAGTTTACGGTATATAGAGGAAGAGCACGAGGACGACACCAATAACACCGAGGAGATGGCTGAAAATCAAAATAATCCGCTGCCTCTTATGGTTGCCACAAATCTAGTGAATCAAAATCCTATTCCTCATACTATGTACGACTATGCTAAGCCCAATTTAACAGGAACTGAATCGAGTATAGTTAGACTTGCTGTTGTTGCAAAAAAAATTGAACTGAAACCTAACACGATTCAAATGATACAATAGTTTGTTCAGTTTGATGGTTTGAAGGACGAGGATCCAAACACTCATTTAGCAAATTTTCTGGAATTCTGCGACACCTTTAAGATCAATGGCATTTCTGACAATACCATTCCCCTTCAGTTATTTCTATTTTGATTACGAAATAAGGCTAAACAATGGTTGAACTCGTTACCACGAGGGTCAATCACTACTTGGGAACAAATGACCAAAAAGTTTTTGCTTTAATATTTTTCGCTGGCTAAAACAACAAAGTTAAGGAATGATATATCTTAACAGCAAAGTTGAGGAATGATATCTCTTCTTTTGTGTAGATGGATTTAGAAACACTTTAGATACAAAGATTTATTGAGAAGGTGCCCTCACCATGGGTTACCTCTTTGGCTACAAGTTCAAACTTTCCACAACGATTTGAATCCCTCAACTAGACAAATGATCGACCTAGCTGCTGATGGAACCATCAATATTAAGATGCCTGAAGAAGCTTATGAATTCACAGAACAGATCTCACTGAACAATTATTAGTGGCAAGTCATGAGAACAAAGCCGAAAAAAGTAGCCGACATGTTTAACGTCGACTCGGTTACTATGCTTTCAAATAAGGTAGAACTCTTGAATAAAAAGATTGATGGTTTATCTGGTTCTACACATGCATATCCAATAATGTAGTGCGATGGAAGTGGAGGTGAAACGAGCAGTTCAGAATACCTACCCTACGGCCCCAACATGGAGAACGACCAAATAAATTAAATGGGTAATAATCCTCGACCTCAGAATAATCCTTACAGTAACATTTACAATGCAAAGTTGGAGGAACCACCCAAATTTCTCATGGGGAGGCCAAGGGAATTAGAGACCACCACCCCCTCCGGGCTTTCAACAACAACCTTACTAGCAGGAGAAAAAGCCAAACCTTGAAGAGATGATGACCAATTTTATTTTAGTCGCAGAAACCTATTTTCAAAACAAGAAAACTGCACTTAAAAATCAACAAGCATCAATTCAAGGGCTCAAGAATCAAATCGGACAGCTGGCTAAGATGATATTAGAAAGACCACTAGGGAGCCTACCTAGTAACACCGAACCCAATCCAAAAGAGCACGTGAAAGCAGTCACCCTAAGGAGTGGGGAAGTGTTAGCTGAATCTGCAAAGAACCTACCACAAGAAGCTAATAGGAAAGAGGATGAGGAAGTAAAACTCGAAACCAGTGAAATACCAGTGCTGAGAGAATATAAGCCACCAATCCCATATCCAGCAAAGTTAAAGAAAGACTGCATGGATGCACAATTTGGTAAATTTCTTGAACTTTTTAAACAATTTCATATTAACTTACCTTTTGTTTAAGCTATGTCGTAGATGCCTACATATGCAAAATTTTTGAAGGAGCTTCTAACAAATTGTAACAGCCCGATTTAGACTCTAATCAGAACGGTGGTTTTGAGACCACGAATCTGAGTTAAAAAATATTTAAAAGTTATTTTCTATGTTTATTTTGTGTGAATTTATATTTGTGAAATTTTCGTGATTTAATTTTGTCGTTTAGGTATCCGATTAAATAAAAGGACTTAATCGCGTAAACTAAAAATTTGGTAGATTAATTTATAAAGGGCTGATTTGTTAATGGCTTTCTAAATTGGAGTATTTATGTAGAAAATAATTCATTAGCACATTTTTTGGACGATAAAAGACATATTATATGATTATATTATTATTTCATTAAGGATATTTTAGTAATTTAGTTAATAAACTTATATATGTTAAAAATAAAGTAATCAAATTCATTTTATTTTCTTTGTTCTTCATCACCGAAACTAAACAAAAGAAAAAGAAAGAACAAGAGCTAGGTTTCAGCACTTACTCAGGCTCAATCAAGATCAAAAACCAAAGAAATTGGATTTGGACTGGGGGAAAACGAAAGTTATCGATTAGTCGATCCGTACTGGTTTTTCATTGTCCGAGGTAAGTTTTTAAGCAAATAGACGTACTAAAATTTAATTAAATGCAATGCAATGTTTATATGCTGAAATGAAATATATATATTAATATGTGCTAATGCCAAATGTGTATAAGCATGGTAACTATGTTCATGCAGTTGTTTCGATTGAGGTACGACGTCCGACAGCCCCGTATGAACCTTAGGAATAGTTAGGATACATATGTCATGACATAGGATTTTGACACATGTGTGCGACTAACACCATGGTATTGATATGTGATTTTGATATGTGTTTACGAGTAAGACCCTGTCTAGGACAGTGGCATCAATATGTGGCTACATGTAAGACCACGTCTGGGATGTTGACATTGTACGATTTATGTGATTATCTTAGTGTCCTAACCAATTTTGAATGGTTCATTGGGAAAAAGTAAATCGAGTACGGATGTGTAATACGAGTTAAATGGTCAGTTATGAATTAACTTGATATCTACTTAAGATAAGGTAAGAAAGTACTACGGACATTTGTTGTAAATCATGTACAATGCAAATGAAGAATTCATGTGTATTTGGTATGTGTATTCGGCTTGTGAATGAATAATTTGTGTATCATTGAAATGTTACTTAAATATGTGCATATATGATTTGTTATATTCGGCCATATAGGTATTAATTATACATGAAGTGTCATTTGACGATTCTTAAGTTTGCATATAAGAGTAAATGGATGTATGGTTTATTATGACTATTTGGTTTGGAAGTTGATTTATAATGTGTTAAATGACTATGTGTGTATTAGGCTTAGGTGAATAATAGTCTATGAAAAATGTATTATTTATCGAATTTGTAGGTTTGAGGTCAAGCATGGTAATGTTAATGTAATTTGTTTAGTTAATATGAGTTGACTATGATATTGAGTTGTTTATTTGCTTATGACTTACTAAGCTAAGTTAGCTTACTCTGTGTGTTATGTTACTCTGTTTTATAGATTTTGAAGGCAAGCAACAAGCTCGGGAACCGTCAGCAAAGTTCATCACACTATCCACTATTTTGGTACCTCTATACGTTAAACTCGGATTATGGCATGTATAGGCTGAATTGTGTTTTGAAATATTGGATTTTGGTTTAGTATAAATTGAGCCATGCGAAAATGGCTTTAATCTTTTATATTCGAATTCAGTTATATTTAGCTTGGTTTGTGTTTATTTTGATTATGAAATTAGGTGTTATGACTGAATGATGTTCGTGTTAGATGTTTTAGGCTTTGGAAATGGTTAATAATTTTGGGTGAGTATAAGGTTGATTCGGCTAAGGTAAGCATAGAGTAAAATTTATGTGTATGTGTGGTTGTATTAGGATAATATGTTATATATGACTTGCGTAACAAGTTATTGGCTAAATTCGAACATGATATGAGTTTGTTTTGATAAGGTAATTACATGATATTTAAGATGTATGTTTTGATTATATGTATATTTGCGTATAATGCCTTATCCTAGTGAATATAATTTGAATTATAAGTTGGTTTAAAGATTATTGCCATAATGTATATAAAACTTCGGTTATAAAATGAAATTATATGAGATAATTATAATCAATTTGTAATTCGATACTTGCTTTTTTAAATGTCTATTGAATATGACAAATTGATTTGTTATATATATATACATATATATATGTCTTCATATGGTATATATATAAAGAAGGTGTTGGATTTATAAACTTTAATTGAGTGATGTAATAATGGTTGCTTAATATGTTTTGGTGGAGGTTTATATTGACTTAAATTTAAATGACATATAAAGGATGTACTAAATAACTGAATAAAATTTAAGTAGTTTGGTTGTATAAGTGCATTTTTAGCTTATTATATTTTATTATAAATATTCAAAATGATTCACATTTTGATAGGGATAATCATGTGTAAAGTTTATATTGTTATGTGAAATATCCCTGACCTGTTAATGAAATCGATAAAGACTTATATGCTAATGGACATTGAATGTATTGAAATATGAAATTAAATGTTTGTTTCTTATTAGGTATTCAAATACCATTAAAGAGTTGAATATGTGATCTGTATATGTTTTAAGATTAACATAATCTCGATTAACACATGAAAAGTCTTATGTTATTTATATATATGAACTTAACTGGTACAATTATATGGATGATTGAAATTGTGTTCTTTGTTTGGTAATTCGTTGTGACCCTAATCCGACGACAGATACGAGTTAGGGGTGTTGCATTTGTTGGTATCAGAGCTACGATTTAGTCGGTTCTAGGACTAACTAGTGAGTGTGAGTCTCGCTATACATGCCATAATTATATACTGCGATAATGTGATGACTTCTGACATTTGAAATGTGTTTTCATATAGTAAATGGATCCCGACAGAGCTGTAGCTGATGATGTCGAGAGTGTAGTGCCTGTTCCTGCGCAAGAAATAGCACTGGCTGATTCTCGACCGACTTCGAGTAATCAGGAAAGTGAGGCTGAACAAGCCTTTTATCAAATGATGATTGACTGGTTCACTCAATATATCCAGACTAAACCGGCTGCACAACAACCTCTACCCCTAATCCATCTTCGATGCCTGCTGTACCTCAAGTAAGTGATCCTTTGAGATTGTATAAGCCACTTGTTGATAAAATTAGAAAACACGGAGCTGAAGAGTTTAAAGCTACTAATTAGGATGATGTTGAGCAGGCTGAGTTCTGGCTTGATAATACTATCCGTGTGTTTGATGAGTTGTCTTGTACCCTAGATGAATGTTTGAAGTGTACCATATCCTTGCTTCGAGACACAGCATACCGCTGGTGGAATACCCTAGTAACAGTGGTTCCGAGAGAACAGGTGACTTGGGAATTCTTTCAGACTGAGTTTCGTAAGAAATATATTAGCCAGAGATTTATCGATCAGAAGCATAAAGAATTTCTAGAGTTGAAACAGGGTCGGATGACCATGACAGAGTACGAATGAAAATTTATGAGACTCAGTCGGTGTGCCCAAGAGTGTGTTTCTACTGAAGCTATAATGTGTAAAAGATTTGAAGATGGGCTGAACGAAGACATTAAACTATTACTTGGCATACTTGAGATAAAAAAGTTCGTGGTACTGGTTGAGCGAGCTTGCAAAGCTGATTTTGAAGCTAGAGATGCACGCAAAAGAACATTTGGTAAATCATTCCAGTCGGCATCAAAGAAGATTCGAGATGATTTCAGCTGTTCTAAAGCCACTTCATGTTACTCCAAACAGGATCAGAATAGACCAGTAATGAGCTCAAGAGCTACCTCAGTAGCGAGTGTAGGTAATGTCAGATCAAATCAACCTGAGTGTAAACACTATGGTAAGCGACATCTCGATAGTTGCAGATTGCATGATCAGGCCTGCTTTAAATGCAGATTGACAGCTTATTATATTCAAGATTTGCTAGTGTTAGCTGAAGAAAGTCAAGTACAGAACACGAGATCGGGTAATATTACGGCTCGACGTAGACCAACCAGAAATCCTGGTAATGTGAGTGGCAGTCAGAGAGGGACTAAAGATACGGCAGTCAGATTTGAGGCTCATGCACCTGCCAAAGCCTATGCTATACGCGCATGAGAAGAGGCTTCATCCCCAGATGTCATTACTAGTACATTCACTCTTTATGATACTAATGTAATTGCATTGATTGATCCTGGTTCTACTCATTCTTATGTGTGTGAGACATTAGTATTCAGCAAGACTATGCTTGTTGAGTCTACTGAGTTTGTGATTAGAGTGTCTAACCCCTTGGGCCGGTGTGTTATGGTTGATAAAGTATGTAAGAACTGTGTTTTGATGGTTTGAGATTTGTGCTTTCCGGTTGATTTGATGATGTTGCCATTTGATGAGTTCGACATAATTTTGGGTATGGACTGGTTGACATTACATGATGCTGTTGTGAACTGCAAGCGAAAGACCATTGATCTACGGAGTCAGAATGATGAGGTTATTTGGATTGAATCTAATGATTTGTATGGTTTACCAGCAGTGATTTCTTCGATCCTATCTCAGAAATATGTGAGAAAAGGGTGTGAAGCTTATTTTGCCTACGTGCTTGATAGTAAAGTGGCTGAAAGAAACATTGAATCAGTACCTGTTGTATGTGAGTATCCAAATGTGTTTCCTGAAGAATTACCAGGTTTGCCACCTATTCAGGGGGGAGAGTTTGGTATTGAGTTGATGCTTAGGACGACTCCGATATCTATAGCTCCATACAAAATGGCACCTACAGAATTAAAAGAATTGAAAGCTCAGTTGCAAGAGTTGACAGATAGAGGTTTCGCGCGACCGAGTTTCTCTCCTTGGGGTGCACCAGTACTATTTGTGAAAAAGAAAGATGGAACTATGAGAATGTGTATTGTTTATAGACAGCTCAATAAGGTGACTATAAAGAATAAGTATCCGTTGCCACAAATTGATGATTTGTTTGATCAATTGAAAGGGGCTATAGTGTTTTCGAAGATAGATTTAAGATCAGGCTATTATCAGTTGCGAGTTAAAGACTCAGACGTGCCAAAGACTATTTTTCGAACATGGTATGGACACTATGAGTTTTTGGTTATGCCTTTCAGACTCACTAATGCACCTGTTCTTTTCATGGATTTGATGAATCAAATTTTCAGACCGTATCTGGACCGGTTTGTGGTTGTATTTATAGATGACATTTTGATCTATTCCCGTGATAAAATCGAACATGCCAAACATTTGAGACTTGTGTTACAGACCTTGCGAGATAAGTAGCTGTATGTGAAATTCAGTAAATGTGAGTTCTGGTTAAGTGAAGTTAGTTTTCTGGGTCATGTGGTATCAGCATCGAGTATTCGGGTTGATCCGAGCAAAATTTTAGCTATACTTGATTGGAAACCCCCGAAGAATGTTTTGGAAGTCCGGAGCTTTTTGGGACTTGCTTGTTATTATAGACGATTCGTGAAAGGTTTCTCTATGATTGCAGCCCCAATGACAAAGCTATTACAGAAAGATGTTAAGTTCGAGTGGTCAGAGAAGTGTCAGAAAAGTTTTGGTCAGTTGAAAGCCCTTTTGACTAAAGCTCCAGTGCTAGTTCAACCAGAATCGGGTAAAGAATTTATTATTTATAGTGATGCATCTTTAAATGGTTTGGGTTGTGTATTGATACAGGAAGGAAAAGTTATAGCTTATGCCTCGAGACAGTTGAAACCACATGAAAAGAACTATCCGACACACGACCTGAAATTGGCAGCCATTTTGTTTGCGTTGAAAATTTGGCGTCACTATCTGTTTGGTGAGAAATTTCATGTTTATTCTGATCATAAAAGCCTAAAGTACTTGATGACTCAAAAAGATCTGAATTTGAGACAATGCTGATGGTTAGAATTGTTAAAAGATTACGAGCTTGTGATTGACTACCACCCAGGTAAAGCTAATGTTGTTGCTGATGCTTTAAGCTTGAAATTACTATTTTCTTTGCATGCAATGAATGTGCATATGGCTATGTCTGATGATGGTTCGATAATAGCTGAATTGAAAGTAAGACCGTTATTTGTTCAACAAATTTGTGATGCCCAGAAGGTTGATAATGAATTACTAGCAAAACGAGCTCAGTGTGATACGGATGCTGATTTAGAATTCAGAGTTGATGCTGATGACTGTTGAGATTTAGAAATCGAATATGTGTTTCAAGGAATTCAGAGTTGATTCAGATGATTTTGAATGAAGCACACAGCAGTCGATTATATGTTCACCCAGGTAGGACAAAGATGTATAATGATCTGAAACAACTTTATTGGTGGCATGGTATAAAACGAGACATTTCTGACTTTGTTGCAAGATGTTTAGTTTGTCAACAAGTAAAAGCCAAGCATCAGGTACCTTTTAGATTGCTTCAACCGATTATGATACCAGAGTGGAAATGAGACAGAGTCACGATTGATTTTGTATCTGGTTTACCGTTGACACTAAGCAAGAAAGATACAATCTAGGTTGTTATGGATAGATTGACTAAGTCGGCTCACTTTATTCTGATACGTACAGATTACTCGCTTGATAAACTGGCTAAATTGTATGTTTCTCAGATTGTGAGATTACATGGTGTGCCTATATCTATTGTTTCTGATAGAGATCTGAGGTTTGCATCACGGTTTTGGAAGAAACTGCAAGATGCACTAGGTACGAAATAACATTTTAGTACTGCTTTTCATCCACAAACAGATGGCCAGTCTGAGCGAATCATTTAGATACTTGAAGATACATTGAGATGTTGCATTCTCGAGTTTGAAGGTACGTGGGAACGATACCTACCTCTGATTGAATTTGCATATAATAACAGCTTTCAGTTGAGTATCAAAATGGCACCTTATGAAGCTTTGTATGGTCGTAAATGTCGTACACCATTGTACTGGACTGAGCCCAGTGAAAATAAGATACACAGGGTCGATTTGATCAGAGAAACCGAATAGAAAGTAAAAGTGATCCGTGAAAGTTTAAAAGCGGCATCAGATCATCAGAAATCATATTCGGACATGAAATAGAAAGATATAGAGTTTTAGATCAGAGATAAAGTCTTCTTGAAAGTCTCACCATGGAAAAAAACCTCAGATTTGTTCGTAAAGGCAATTTGAGTCCGAGATTCATTGGGTCGTATGAGATTATAGAGCGTATTGGACCAGTTGCTTACAGATTGTTGTTGCCACCTGAGTTAGAAAAGATCCACAATGTATTCCATGTCTCGATGCTTTGTAGATATTGATCTGACCCTACGCATGTGATTAGTCCGTCTGAAATTGAGATTAAGCCCAATATGACGTATGAGGAAGAACCAATTCGTATTCTGGCTCACGAGATTAAAGAGTTTAGGAATAAGAAGATTCCGTTAGTTAAAGTACTATGGCATAAACAAAGAGTTGAAGAAGCAACGTGGGAGTCAGAGGATACAAAGAGAGAACGTTATCCGAACCTTTCACCGGTAAGATTTTCGGGGACGAAAATCCATAAGGGGGAGAGCTGTAACAGCCCGATTTAGACCCTAATTGGAATAGTGGTTTCGAGACCACGAACTCAAGTTAGAAAAATATTTAAAAATTATTTTCTGTGTTTATTTTGTGTGAATTTATATATGTGAAATTTTCGTGATTTAATTTTGTCGTTTAGGTATCCGATTAAATAAAACGACTTAATCGCGTAAATTAAAAATTTGGTAGATTAATTTGTAAAGGGTTGATTTGTTAATGGCTTTCTTAATTGGATTATTTATGTTGAAAATAATCCATTAGCACATTGTTTGGACGGTAAAAGACATTTATTATATGATTATATTATTATTTCATTAAGGATATTTAAGTAATTTAGTTAATAAACTTATATATGTTAAAAATAAAGTAATCAAATTCATTTTATTTTCTTTATTCTTCATCACAGAAACTAAACAAAAGAAAAAGAAAGAAAAAGATCTAGGTTTCGGCACTTACTCAAGCTCAATCAAGATCAAGAACCAAAAAAATCGGTTTTGGATCAGGGAAAATGAAAGTTGTCGACTAGTCTATCCGTACCGGTTTTTTGTTGTCCAAGGTAAGTTTATAAGAAAATAGACGTACTAATCTTTAATTAAATGCAAAGTTTATATACTGAAATGAAATGTATAGATTAATATGTGCTAATGTCGAAGGGGTATAAGCATGGTAACTATGCTCATGCAATTGTTTCGGCTGAGTTACGACGACCAAAAGCCCCGTATGAACCTTAGGAATAGTTAGGATACATATGTCATGACATAGGATTCTGACACATGTGTGCGAGTAAGACCATGGCATCGTTATGTGTTTACGAGTAAGACTCTATCTTGGAGAGTGGCATTGATATGTGGCTACATGTATGACCACGTCTGGGATGTTGGCATTGTACGATTTATGTGATTATCTTAGTGTCCTAACCAATTCTGAATGGTCCATCGGGCAAAAGTAAATCTGGTACAGATGTGTAATAAGAGTTAAATGACCAGGTATGAATTAACTTGATATCTACTTGAGATAAGGTAAGAAAGCACTATGGATATTTGTTGTAAATCATGTACAATGCAAATGAAGAATTCATGTGTATTTCGTATGTGTATTCAGCTTGTGATTGAATAATTTGTGGTATCATTGAAATGTTACTTAAATATATGCACATATGATTTGGTATATTCGGCCATATAGGTATTAATTATACATGAGTTGTCATTTGATGATTCTTAAGTTTGCATATAAGAGTAAATGGATGTACGGTTTATTATGACTATTTGGTTTGGAAGTTGATTTATAATGTGTTAAATGGTTGTGTGTATTCGGCTTAGGTGGATAGTAGTCTATGAAAAATCTATTATTTATAGAATTTTTAGGTTTGAGGTCAAGCATGGTAATGTTAATGTAATTCGTTTAGTTAATATGAGTTGACTATGATATTGAGTTGTTTATTTGCTTATGACTTAGTAAGCTAAGTTAGCTTACTCTGTGTGTTATGTTACTCTGTTTTATAGATTTTGAAGGCAAGCTACAAGCTCAGGATCCGTCAGTAAAGTTCATCACACTATCTACTATTTTGGTACCTCTATACATTAAACTCGAATTATGGCATGTATAGGTTGAATTGTGTTTTGAAATGTTGGATTTTGGTTTAGTATAAATTGAGCCATGTGAAAATGGCTTTAATCTTTTGTATTCGAATTCAGTTATATTTAGCTTGGTTTGTGTTTATTTTGATTATGAAATTAGGTGCTATGACTGAATGATGTTCATGTTAAATGTTTTAGGCTTTGGAAACGGTTAATAATTTTGGGTGAGTATAAGGTTGATTCGGCTAAGGTAAGCATAGAGTAAAATATATGTGTATGTGTGGTTGTATTAGGATAATATGTTATATATGACTTGGTGTAACAGGTTGTAATATCCTGATTTTGGGCCTAGTCGGAATAGTGGTTTTGTGACCACAAAATCCGAGATAGAAATAATTATTTTATAATTATTTTGATGTTTATGATACGATTGCATGATTGTGTGAAAATTTCGTGATGAAATCCTATGCCTAAAGTGCTTAAATTGAAATTAGGGACTAAATCGAATAATTTGCAAAACTTGCATTCTAGAAGTTTCTAGTATGAAATTGTTTTGAAATATTAATTAGGAGGTCTTAAATAGCAATTTTACCAATTTCTAAGTTTATGGACAAAAATTGGACCTGGATGGAATTTTTGGAAAGTTTAGTAGTAAGGGCATTTTGGTCATTTAGGGTAAAATGAATTAAAATACAAAATTAAAAGCCAATTTTGCTCATCTTCTTCACCATGGCCGAATATAGCAAGGAGAAACCATGGCTAGGGTTTTCAAGCTTCCAAGCTCGATTGTAAGTCCATTCTAGCCCCGTTTTTCAAGTTCTTTACGTTTTTGGAGTCCCGGTAGCTCGATTTAGCTTATGCTAGCAATAATTTAACCTAGGGTTTATATTTGGAAAAATACCCATAGGTGAAATTTGTGTATTTTGGTGTTTTATGATAGAATATGAGGTTTTAAATTATGTTAGACAACTTGTGCTACTCGGTTTTAAGTGAAAACGAGCAAAAGGGCTTAATCGGTAAAAATACCTAATAGTCATAAGTATATGTTAGAGTGAGAATTTGATGTTGCCATAGAAGGGAAAAATGATCAGCATGTCATAAAACATAAGGAAATAGGCTGAAGCTTAATTTACGAGCTTTGAGGCAAAAGTGTAAATATGCAAAAGTTTAGGGGCAAAATTGTAATTTTTCCAAAATATGATTTTGGGTCAATTTGAATAATGTGAGTCCTAATTAGACTATATTTTAAATGATAGAGCAAGGAAAACTGAAATTCGGGCTAAAATGGGGAAAATACCAAGTTGTGGACGAAATGGTAAAAGTAGCCATTTTCGCATACGAGGTAAGTTCATATGTAAATGTTGGTAACATAGTTATTATTTTAAATGTTTTTATGCTATTTAAATGATATGATAATTATTATGAAATATTATACTCATGATAATTGTTTGATAATATGTCAAATTATGTGATATACTTGGAAAATGTGAAATACTACCGAGTATCGGTATCGGTATTCCGTATAAGATGGTTGAGACACATGATTGGGAAAAAGGTCCCCTTGAACCTTAGGAATAGATTAGGATACAAGTGACATGTCACTGGGATATTTGGGCATCTGAGCTCGTTGAGTTGAGTCCGAGTTCACTTATGGATGCGAATGTCCGAACTCGTTGTGTTGAGTCCGAGTTCGTGAGATGTAACTAGGCATCCGAACTCGTTGAGTTGAGTCCGAGTTCACTTATGGATGCGAATGTCCGAACTCGTTGAGTTGAGTCCGAGTTCATGAGATGTAACTAGGCATCCGAGCTCGTTGAGTTGAGTCCGAGTTCACTTATGGATACGAACGCCTGAGCTCGTTGAGTTGAGTCCGAGTTCGCTTATGGGCAGGTTACATAGTAGCTTGGCTACATATGTGGCACTTATGTGCAAACTTTCCATGTATCCGAATTATATTCCGATGTGTTCAACGGGTAAAGTTCTACTCAAATGGAGGAATACTCAAGATGAAAGGGACGTATTGGTAAGTGTTGTGAAATGGATACTTTGAACAGGTATGTACTTAACCCTCGGGTTGAAAAATCGATATAACAACAATATGGTAAGATGATAAATGAAAATATGATATGAATGTCTTGGTGATGATTATGCAAATGATGTTTTATGTTTACTTATATGGTTATGTTACTTGCTATTTGCATGTGAACTTACTAAGCATTTATGCTTACTCCCTCCTTTTCATTTCTTGTAGTGTTAACAAGCCACTCGGAAATCGAAGCAGTCGGAGGCACGCTCACACTATCAGTATACCATATTGGCATAATGGCTTGTATATTTTGAGTATGGCATGTATAGCATTATAATCATTTTGTATATATGGTCTTATGATATGGTTATTGAGTAGTATAAAAATGCTTGGTAATGATTAGCCATTGGAATGGCTAATTATGATCATATTTGGTGTTATGTATGTCAAATTGCTAGTTAATCCATGGAAACCATGAAATAGGTAAAATTTACCATAAAATAGATTCAGACAGCAGTAGTGATGTGAATTTGAAAAATCATTAAAAATAGTAGAGATATAATTAGATGATGAATAAAATATGGAATTGAAGAATTATGAGTCTATTTTCATATAGATTGAACAAAACAGGTATATGAGTTATATTTTATGAGATGTTTAAATTTTTGTGAAACAGGGCCAGAGCGATTTTTGGATCCCCTATTTTGACTTTGGAAATTCACCATAAATTGTATAAAAATAATTAGAAGTCATAATTTATATGTATAGATCTCTTATTGAGTCTAGTTTTAAAAGAAACAAACTTGATAGTCATTGAAATTTTGTACAGAGAGATATCTGATTCGTCATACACAGAGGTCAGAGCAGTCGAACCCTGAAACAGGGGAGACTTTAACTAATAAACTGTACTAATTGGCCGAGCCAAAAATTCTAGAAAACAATTGGTAAATAGATATATGAGTCTAGTTTCAGGGAAAAATTTACGGAATTGGATTTTGAGTTTCGTAACTCGAGATATGAATTTTTAAGCGATCATGTGTGCATGATTAGCCAGCTTATGTCTGGAATTTCTAAAATTAAATTGTTTGAGCTGTTTAAGTAATGAATTAAGTCTGTTAACACCTCGTGTTCGACTCTGGCAACGGTCCCGAGTACAGGGAGTTACATTTGGTGGTATCAGAGCAGGTTTAGTCGGTTCTCGGACTAACCTAGCATGTGTAAAAGTTTAGCTATACATGCCACTGATTTGTGATAGTGTGATGTCTTCCGACGCGTATGAGTACCGTCTTATTTAGACAGGGTACTCTCCAACCGAGCTGCGTCGACCATGTTCAATGTTATGTGAAGGTATTTGAGTAAAATTATGATTATGATAAGTATCGGTTTAGAAATGTATGAATAAAGGTTTATGATACATATGTGATAAATATTCATATTTGCTTAATGCTCATATGATGTAGTGTATATGGTTTACTTGATAAGATGAACAGAATAAATAGAAAGTAGTAGAGGCATGAATAAAAGTCATAATATTATGATACGAATGAAAATGTCCTTGTTTTGATTTGGACGTCGAATGTTGATGAATGCTAATGATATATAATTTTTATGAGATAAAGGATTATAATGAAATGAACTTATCTATGTTAAATTGTTGGACTGAATTATATGATTGTAATGATATGTACATGATGATGCACGAAATGAAAGTTATGATTGTGGTGCAAATATCTATGTTTGTTTGGCCTTATATGATGTCATGAGCATGCCTTAATTTAATTAAATGAATGGATAAGTAAAGCTATCTAGAAAACATAGAATGTATGCATAAGTATATTGTCTAAATGGGACAACAAGAAAATTGGTGTAAGCCAACATGAATGAATGACATGATTTTGATGATGTTGCTATGATGATGAAAGTTGTGTCATATGTGTATGTATAAGAAAGTCGAGTCAGAGGTCCTACAACCCCTCCCCCTTACCGAAATGGTACTTATAATGGAATTTCATGAGATTTGTATTGAATAAGTTTCCGGTTGAGAACCCAAAGAGTTCAGTGATAGAATAATTATAAGTATGATCAGAGATTGAAAATGAGTTGATAAGTAAAGTCAGAGCCAGTAAAGTATCGGATTGACGTAAAGATTATTGGAATTATGCACTGTTCCAGATAGAAAAGGAATTCTCCTTGGTAAACCGAATTACTCAAGTGCATGGTCGAGAAAAGTGTAAATCGAAATTTATTCAGAACTGGCCTTCTTTAGTGAATGGTTTAATATGAAATTTGTGTGTGAGAACTAGTTGGGGAAATGATATTTGAAATGTGAACTATCTGAGTGTGATAGTTATGACTAGACAGATTTAGCAGTCTCTTTTGAGATGTTCTATGTGTGTACCCGTTCTCAGAAATATTTCTATGGCTATTAATCTTTTGAAGAAATTCTTGTTATATGGGAATGTCTTTTAATCCTGGTGTTGGATGAAAGCATTGGTAGTCTGACTAGTTTATAATTTATATTGCTCTATTTCATCGGGTATTCTATTTCATTTCGTTTGATAAGAATTGATGAGAGAATACGTATGATATTATGATTCTGTTTCTTCTACTTGATGCTTCATCTGATATATATGTATGGGAAGATATATTGTTCTTGTTATATTTGATTTCAGTGGGATTAAATCATGTTTTCTTTTGGACTTTCTTTCTTTGAAGAATTATCGGGGTATTCTGTATTTTCTCTATGAGTTTGGTTTTCGATTCTCCGGCTTGGTTTTCGATTCTCCAACATAGTATCGTATCTTGGGTTTCTTTATTCTGGATTTCTTTATTTTGGATTTCTCTATTTTGGATTTCTTTATTCGGTTTTCTTGTTATCTTTGTTCCATAATTTGTTAATTATGACTCGTGTTCGAAGTACGTTCTTCAGCTCGTGATAATCATGTCAAATATGACTATACTTCTAATTTGATCTTAGTAATGTGGTGATTTTAGTATTGGGGTTTTTTTTCTAATTTTGTGTAAGGATTTGACATCGATAAAGGCATAAGTGATAAAAGCGCGAGTTTGATCGGTATGGTGAATTATCTATTTGAAAGATTTCATGCGACAATTATTTCAAGATTATTTTTCCCAAGTCTGATAATAGAATTTCATTTTGTACGGATAAAAGAGTAAATAGTCTGAACGAGAAGTGTATATTTATTAGAAAAAGTTTGATATTAGTTAAAGTCACTACGAATGATAAGGTTTTTATTTTGTGAAAGATGAAAAGTTTATTACATGTTGACAAAGTTTGGATAGATGAGAATATTGGTAAACAGCGTCCCGAACTAGACTAGTCTACATTGAGTAAAGACTTCGACTTTCAAGAATGTATTGTTGTATGAATTGTGATGTGTTTCAAGACGGTGAGGTAATGTGATAGTTTAGAGCATTCGATGTTACATAAAATCGAAGTTGGTAAAGGGGTTAAAGCCGAGCATTGGGATCTATCAAAATTATCCTTGTCAGTGTTGATATTGGGATGGAAATGAGAAGGATTATTCTTGAGGCCATATCAGAATTATTTCCATGGCAGAAAGAAGAAAATGTGATGTATCCTATTGTTAAATGTTTGGCGAGATCTATAAATCATATCTGTATTGAATGAATTCCTACTCATCAGATTCATGGAAATTCAGGTCTCTTTGATTGTTGGATTTCTTGGAATTCCAGTCTCCATTAATCAAGTTAAGATCCGGGTTTTATGTCATGATATCATGGGAAACTAAGAAGGGTTAAAAAATTAAGAACAGTTGAGAGTTGAGATTGTAAGCTTTCAGATCATATGAGAAATTAAAGAGATGTATTGGAGGTACAGTCTAAGTGAAAGTTCTTCGGCACCGAATATGAGATTAAAAGTGAAGACCACTTTTCTGGTAAGATTTTTGGGGACGAAAATCCCTAAAGGGGGGAGAGTTGTAATATCCTGATTTTGGGCCTAGTCGGAATAGTGGTTTTGTGACCACAAAATTTGAGATAGAAATAATTATTTTATAATTATTTTGATGTTTATGATATGATTGCATGATTGTGTGAAAATTTCGTGATGAAATCCTATGCCTAAAGTGCTTAAATTGAAATTAGGGACTAAATCGAATAATTTGCAAAACTTGCATTCTAGAAGTTTCTAGTATGAAATTGTTTTGAAATATTAATTAGGAGGTCTTAAATAGAAATTTTACCAATTTCTAAGTTTATGGACAAAAATTGGACATGGATGGAATTTTTGGAAAGTTTAGTAGTAAGGGCATTTTGGTCATTTAGGGGTAAAATGAATTAAAATACAAAATTAAAAGCCAATTTTGCTCATCTTCTTCACCATGGCTGAATATAGCAAGGAGAAACCATGTCTAGGGTTTTTCAAGCTTCCAAGATCGATTGTAAGTCCATTCTAACCCCGTTTTTCAAGTTCTTTACTTTTTGGAGTCCCGTTAGCTCTATTTAGCTTATGCTAGCAATAATTTAACCTAGGGTTTATATTTGGAAAAATACCCATAGGTGAAATTTGTGTATTTTGGTGCTTTATGATAGAATATGAGGTTTTAAGTTATGTTAGACAACTTGTGCTACTCGGTTTTAAGTGAAAACGAGCAAAAGGGCTTAATCGGTAAAAATACCTAATAGTCATAAGTATATGCTAGAGTGAGAATTTGATGTTGCCATAGAAGGGAAAAATGATCATCATGTCATAAAACATAAGAAAATAGGCTGAAGTTTAATTTACGAGCTTTGGGGCAAAAGTGTAAATATGCAAAAGTTTAGGGGTAAAATTGTAATTTTTCCAAAATATGATTTTGGGTCAATTTGAATAATTTGAGTCCTAATTAGACTATATTTTAAATGATAGAGCAAGGAAAACTGAAATTTGGGCTAAAATGGGGAAAATACCAAGTTGTGGACGAAATGGTAAAAGTAGCCATTTTCGCATACGAGGTAAGTTCATATGTAATTGTTGGTAACATAGTTATTATTTTAAATGTTTTTATGTTATTTAAATGATATGATAATTATTATGAAAAATTACACTCGTGATAATTGTTTGATAATATGTCAAATTATGTGATATACTTGGAAAATGTGAAATACTACCAAGTATCGGTATCGGTATTCCGTAGAAGATGGTTGAGACACATGATTGGGAAAAAGGTCCCCTTGAACCTTAGGAATAGATTAGGATACAAGTGACATGTCACTGGGATATTTGGGCATCCGAGCTCGTTGAGTTGAGTCCGAGTTCACTTATGGATGCGAATGTCCGAACTCGTTGAGTTGAGTCCGAGTTCGTGAGATGTAACTAGGCATCTGAACTCGTTGAGTTGAGTCCGAGTTCACTTATGGATGCGAATGTCTGAACTCGTTGAGTTGAGTCCGAGTTCGTGAGATGTAACTAGGCATCCGAGCTCGTTGAGTTGAGTCCGAGTTCACTTATGGATACGAACGCCCGAGCTCGTTGAGTTGAGTCCGAGTTCGCTTATGGGCAGGTTACATAGTAGCTTGGCTACATATGTGGCACTTATGTGCAAACTTTCCATGTATCCGAATTATATTCCGATGTGTTCAACAGGTAAAGTTCTACTCAAATGGAGGAATACTCAAGATGAAAGGGACGTATTGGTAAGTGTTGTGAAATGGATACTTTGAACAGGTATGTGCTTAACCCTCGGGTTGAAAAATCGATATAACAACAATATGGTAAGATGATAAATGAAAATACGATATGAATGTCTTGGTGATGATTATGCAAATGATGTTTTATGTTTGCTTATATGGTTATGTTACTTGCTATTTGCATGTGAACTTACTAAGAATTTATGCTTACTCCTCCTTTTCATTCCTTGTAGTGTTAACAAGCCAGCTCGGAAATCGGGGAGCAGTCGGAGGCACGCTCACACTATCCGTATACCATCTTGGCATAATGGCTTGTATATTTTGAGTATGGCATGTATAGCATTATAATCATTTTGTATATATGGTCTTATGATATGGTTATTGAGTAGTATAAAAATGCTTGGTAATGATTAGCCATTGGAATGGCTAATTATGATCATATTTGGTGTTATGTATGTCAAATTGCTAGTTAATCCATGGAAACCATGAAATAGGTAAAATTTACCATAAAATAGATTCAGACAGCAGTAGTGATGTGAATTTGAAAAATCATTAAAAATAGTAGAGATATAATTAGATGATGAATAAAATATGGAATTGAAGAATTATGAGTCTATTTTCATATGGATTGAGCAAAACAGGTATATGAGTTATATTTTATGAGATGTTTAAATTTTTGTGAAACAGGGCCAGAGCGATTCCTGGATCCTCTATTCTGACTTTGGAAATTCACCATAAATTGTAAAAAAATAATTATAAGTCATAATTTATATGTATAGATTTATTATTGAGTCTATTTTTAAGAGAAACAAACTTGATAGTCATTGAAATTCTGTACAGAGAGATATCTGATTCGTAATACACAGAGGTCAGAGCAGTCAAACCCTGAAACAGGAGAGACTTTAACTAATAAACTGTACTAATTGGCCTAGCCAAAAATTCTAGAAAACAATTGGTAAATAGATATATGAGTCTAGTTTCATAGAAAATTTACGGAATTGGATTTTGAGTTTCGTAACTCGAGATATGAATTTTTAAGCGACTGTGATGCAGTTAGCCAGCTTGTCTGGAATTTCTAAAATTAAATTGTTTGAGTTGTTTAAGTAATGAATTAAGTCTGTTAACACCTCGTGTTCGACTCCGGCAACGGTCTCGAGTACGGGGCGTTACACAGGTTTTCGGCTAAATTTGAACATGAGATGAGTTTGTTTTGATAAGGTAATTACATGATATTTAAGATGTATGTTTTGATTTTATGTCTATTTGCATATAATGCCTTATCCTAGTGAATATTATTTGTATTATAAGTTGGTTTGAAGATTAATGTATATAAAATTCGGTTATAAAATGAAATTATATGAGATAATTATAATCAATTTGTAATTCGATACTTGCTTGTTTAAATGTTTATTGAATATGACGAATTGATTTGTTATATATATACATATATATATGTCGTCATATGGTATATACATATAAAAAAGGTGTTTGATTTATAAACTTTAATTGAGTGAAGTAATAATGGTTGCTTAATATGTTTTGGTGGAGGTTTATATTGACTTAAATTTAAATGACATATAAAGGATGTATTAAATAACCGAATAAAATTTAAGTAGTTTGGTTGTATAAGTGCATTTTTAGCTTATTATATTTTATTATAAATGTTCAAAATTATTCAAATTTTGATAGGGATAATCGTGTGTAAAGTTTATATTGTAAAGTGAAAAATCCCTGACCTGTTAATGAAATCGATAAAGACTTATATGCTAATGGACATTAAATGTATTGAAATATGAAATTAAATGTTTGTTTCTTATTAGATATTCAAATACCATTAAAGAGTTGAATATGTGATCTGTATATGTTTTAAGATTAACATAATCTCGATTAACATATGAAAAGTCTTATGTTATTTATATATATGAACTTGACTGGTACAATTATATGGATGATTGAAATTGTGTTCTTTGTTTGGTAATGCCTTGTGACCCTAATCTGGCGACGGATACAGGTTAGGGGTATTACACAAAAAAAATTGAAGTTTGAAGAGTTGTCTACAGTAGAACTCAACAAGGAATGTTCGGCCATACTCCAAAATAAGCTGCCAACCAAACTGAAAGATCCAGGAAGTTTTACTATTCCCTGCTTAATTGGCAGTTTAAATGTTGAAAAGGCATTGGCTGATTTAGGTGCAAGTACTTATTTGATGCCTTACAAAATGTTCAAGCAACTTGGTATTGGGGAACCAAAACCCACTAGGATTAGTATTCAATTAGCTGATAGATCTATTAAGTATCCTATGGGTATTATTGAGGATGTGGATGTTGAGGTGCCTTTAATTTTAGGTCACCTATTTTTAGCCACTGCTTAGGCTGTTATTGATATGGGTGATGGTAAACTTGTGCTTAGGGTAGGTGAAAAAAAGATTATTTTTAAAATTTTTGATGCCATGAGATTTTCTAGAGAACAAGATGACTCCTGTTATTTTATTGACTCTATTGATCATGCTGCTCAAGAATCTTTACAGGAAATCGTACATAAGGACACATAGGAACTATGTCTTACCTAAGGAGAGAAGGTAAATGACGATGATTCTGCGATAGGTAAGATAAAAGCTGAACTAAATTCTAATGAGCCTTCACTGGGACAGAAGAGTTATGAGGGTATTGAAGTAAACAATGAATTAAAATTAAAACCCTCTGTTGAAGAACCTCCTAAATTGGAATTGAAGCAATTACCAAATCACCTACAATACGCATTTCTTGGAAGTAATTCCACATTACCAGTGATTATTGCTTCAGATTTATAGCCAACCAAAAAGGATGAGTTACTTCAAGTATTAAAGGAGCAAAAAAGAGCCATAGCTTGGAAGATTTCTGACATAAGAGGGATCCGCCCTTTTTTTTCACACATAAGATTTTAATGAAAAATGAATATAAACCTTGTGTGCAAGCTCAAAGACGACTGAATCCTAACATGAAAGAAGTTGTAAAAGCTGAAGTAATTAAACTTCTAGATGCTGGAATTATTTATCCTATTTCTGACAGTTCTTGGGTGAGCCCTGTGCAGGTTGTTCCTAAAAAAGGAGGCATGATTGTTGTGACCAATGAGAAGAATGAATTAATCCTAACACGAACAGTCACGGGATGAAGAGTTTGCATTGACTATAGGAAAATGAATGATGCCATAAGAAAAGATCACTTCCCCTTACCATTCATTGATCAGATGTTAGAAGGATTATCTAGGCATATGTATTATTGCTTCCTAGATGGACTCTCTGGTTATTTCCAAATCCCAATAGCTCCTGAGGACCAAGAGAAAGCAACATTTACATGTCCATACGGTATGTTTGCTTATCAAAGAATGCCTTTTGGATTATGTAATGCTCCTGCTACTTTTCAACTATGCATGTTGACCATTTTTTATGAACTCGTGGAAGACATTATGGAGGTATTTATGGATGACTTCTCGGTATTCGGTAACTCTTTTCTTCTTTCCCTTAAGAATTTTAAATGAGTTCTAATGAGATGTGAGGAAACAAACCTCGTACTAAATTGGGAAAAATGTCACTTCATGGTTCGTGAAGGGATTGTGTTAGGTCACAAAATTTCTAGCAAGAGGACCGAGGTTGAAAAAGTAAAAGTTGAAACTATTGAGAAATTACCTCCCCCTAATTCAGTTAAGGCTATTCGAAGCTTTTTAGGTCATGCTGGATTTGATAGAATATTTATTAAAGATTTTTCTAAAATAGCTAAGCCTTTAACAAATCTACTAGAAAAAGATGTACCTTTCTATTTCAGTCAGGAATGTTTAGAAGCATTTAATACTCTTAAGGATAAACTAATTATTGCTCCAAATATAGTTGCACCTGATTGGAATTTACCATTTGAACTAATGTGTGATGCGTGTGATTTTTCAGTAGGTACGGTTCTTGGACAGCAAAAAGACAAGCATTTTCAACCGATCTTTATGCTAGCAAGACATTGACAGCCGCACAAGAGAATTATATGACGATTGAGAAAGAATTACTGGCTGTGGTTTTTGCTTTCGATAAATTTAGACCATACTTAATATTATTTAAAGTTGTCGTTTAGACTGACCATTTAGCTCTTCGATACCTCCTCACTAAATCAGATGCAAAACCTCGACTAATAAGATGGATTTTATTGTTGCAGGAATTTGGCTTGGAAATTTAGGATAAAAAGGGAGATGAAAATCTCGCAGCTGATCATCTTTCTAGACTTGAAAGTTCAAGTATCAAAGAGCTTGATGAAGTTGAAATAAATGACTCATTTCTTAAAGAACAACTCTGTGCTATACCTGACTTAGAGGTACCTTGGTTTGCAGACATTGTGAATTATTAGCTACTAACGTTACACCAAAAGTGTTGACACATCAACAAAAGAAGCTTACTGATGTAAAAAACTACTTTTGGGAAGACCCTTTTCCTTTCCGTATATGTGCAGATCAAGTCATCACAAGATGCGTTACAAAGTCAGAAGCACTTAAAATCTTGGAACACTGCCACTCGAGACCAACTGAAGGACATTATAGTGGGACTAGGACTGCACATAAAATGCTTGAATCAGAATTTTATTGGCCCACACTATTCAAAGATGCCAGCAGGTATGCTACTTCTTGTGATAAATGCCAACGAATAGGTAATATCTCCAAATGAGATGAAATGCCTCAAACATATATGCTCTCATGTGAAATATTTAATGTATGGGGTATTGATTTTATGGGTCCATTCCCTAGCTCATTCGGGAATAAATACATCTTAGTAGTCATTGATTATATGTCCAAATGGGTGAAAGCCTAAGCTTTACCTACTAATGATGCTAGAGTGGTGGTAAGATTCCTTTAGAAACTCTTCTCTCGATTTGGAACACCTAGAGCAATTATCAGTGATAGGGGCACTCATTTCTGTAATGCTCAATTTGATAAAACCCTTAAGAAATATGGAGTTTACCACAGAACAGCTACCCCTTACCATCCTGAAACTAGTGGACAAGTTAAAGTCGCAAACCGAAAGCTTAAACATATCCTAGAAAAGACTGTAGAATCAAATAGGAAGGATTGGGAAATGAAAGTAGATGATGCGTTATGGGCCTATAGAACTGCGTTTAAGACCCCCTATAGGAACATCTCCTTACAGACTTGTTTATGGACGAGTTGTCATTTACCATTTGAACTAGAACATAAAGCATTTTGGGCTATAAAATTCCTAAACTTTGATCCCAAACTCACAAGTGAGAAGAGATTGATGCAGCTGAACGAGTTATATGAATGGCGAGCTAGCGCATATGAGAACTCACGATTATACAAAGAAGCAACGAAACACCGCCATGATGCTCGTTTAAAGCAACATAAGCAATTTGAAGCTAGACATCTTGTCCTACTTTACAACTGAAGGCTCAAATTGTTTCTTGGGAAGCTTAAATCACAATGGTCAGGTCCTTTCGTCGTCCAAACCGTATTTTCATATGGCACAGTAGAGGTAAGTTATCCAACCCAAGGCACTTTCAAGGTAAACGGACATCGTCTTAAACCTTATAATGGTAAGGATTTTAAAGATGATGGAGAGGAGGTACAGCTCTACGAACCTACCTAAATATGCCCACAAGGTAAAGTCGAGCTTCGACTTTAAATAAGCACTCCTTGGGAGGCAACCTAAGCACTAACCCCACTAAATAACTTTATTATTTTCCTCTCATTTTTCATAATCTAACTGTAGGTATTTTTGGCACACATGGCCTAGCACACGGGCGTGCCTTAGGCCGTGTGCTCACCACGGGTTGGAAACATGGGCATGCCTTGGGCCGTGTAAATTCTCAAAGCCAAGTGTTGACATTCGATATTGGCGAACACGGCCTGGACACACGGGTGTGTCCATGGCCGTGCTAAAATAGGACAAACATTTTCCCAAGATAGGATGACACACGAGCTGCGATAACTAGCCACAGCCATGCGATACGGTCGTTCGAACCACACGGCTGAGGGCCATGAGTATGTCTTAAACCGTGGTGAAACTGCACTTCAATTTCCCAAAAATTGGTAGAGGCACGAAATGCAATAAATCACCACGCCCGTGTGATGCAACCGTGTAACCCACACTATCATGAAACATGGGCGTGTCTAAGGCCGTGTAGGAACCTGAGCACATACTTTAAAATTTTCAATCAGAATGGAACACGGGCATATCCCACGGCCGTGCTCAAAGCCGTGGGCAAACTTGACTATATAACACGGGCGTGTTGGAAGAACATGGGTGTGGGAGAAGCAAACGAAAGAGCACACAATTGTGCGATAAGACCATGTACATCACACGGCCTGGACACACGAGCTTGTCCATAGGCCATGCGCGACACTGACTTCAATCATCAAACCACAAGAATAAACTAAGGCATGAGCGTGTTGGAACTCACACGGGGGTGGGAGAAGCGAACGTAGGTGGACATGGCTGTGCGATGCAGCCATGTGTGCCACACGGCCTGGACACACGGGCGTGTCCACAGGCTGTGGATGATATTGACTCAAAAATTCACGAAAGACACGGGCTAAGAGCGAGACACACGGGCGTGGGCCACGGCCATGTGGTCCAAAAAGGGGCCTACATGATCATGGCCCTCTTCTAATCAAATCTTTAACCCTAAATTTCCCCTATTTCTATTTAAACCCCATTATTCACCTATCCACCTCCTTTCCCTATTCACTCTTCACTATTCCTCCATCTTCTTCAACAGGCTCCTTTCTCCTTCTCTATTTTTCTTTCCCTTTTCTTTTCCATTTCTCTTATTTCCTCCTTCTCCCTCTCTATTCCTTTCCTCCTATCTTCTTCCCCTTTCTCCCTTCCCTCCGACTACCAAGCATCACCGTACACCTCCGTGCTCCACCATCGACCACCACTATCGGTTTCCTCTCTTGCACTCTAACTCTTTTACATTATTTTAATCATTTTATTATTACTATTATTATTACTATTATTATTCTTATTTCGTTATTACTGTTCTATCTTATTTCTAGTTGATTGATTTATTATTATTATTACTATTGCTTTACTGATATTGTGATTCTTACTCAGTTATAGTTTTTCTTAATTTTATGCTTAAGTTTGCTTTGGACATTAGCAATATGCTACATATATTTTAGGGTTATTTGTTTTGTTGATTCGTATTCTTCTTGCTCATTTATTTTTATATATATTTATTTAGTACTCAATTTTAGTTTTCTACTAGGTATTACGATTCTACTTACTTCGTCTGTCTGATTTAGCTGCACTTGGATGATTATTTCTTTTTCGTTTGGCTATTCTATTGATTCAAATTATGTGATTACTTTCACAGGACATTATGAAAAACACAAGAGGTAAGAAAATTGTAGTTTCCGCTTCTAAAAAACGGAAAGGAGCGACATCCTCAACTGTGATCACTGGGATATGCCATCCTTTCCTCCAATTTCCACCAGGACCTCAAGAGGAGTTGTTTCAAATTTTACGTGCTTGACCCCTTGCTGTGGGTCGTTGTACCGATTGGGCCGCATTAGAGCAGGTCCACCTAGCTGACTCAGTTCGGGCCCTCCTCGCTACCGCTTCTTGGGACCGCTTCTTTGGCATTATTGAGCCGACGTACCTGGAGTTCACTTTGGAACTTTGTTCCACATTTTAGTTGCAGACGGTTATGGCGGAGTACGACGACCCAGGCACAGTCCAATTCTATCTTGGCATTTTAGTGCGGCAATTGAGTGTCCTAGAATTTGGAGTTGCCTTGAAACTTTATACAAAAGACTTTATGGAGGCTGACAATTTTCCCCATCTCCACCGTCACATCCATTATGCACCTTCCTCACGTTGGGCAGCCCTCATGCCTGCTACAGGCATCTATGACCCCAGCCGCTCTAATGCATCGACTCTATCTCTAGCTTTACGATATCTCCACACCCTTTTAGCTCACACCTTAACAGGGCGACGAGAGAGTACTGGCGTCATTAACACTCACGACGCATACTTCTTATGGAGCATGAGGCATGGGCATGTGTTCAATCTCGCATACTTCATCGGTGTTGCCTTTCGCCATCAGACCGAACGACACGTAAAGGGAGTCATTAGCATCGGCCCTTACGTAACTCGTCTAGCTCGACAATTCGTGCTACTGAACACATTGGCACAATCCTCATCACTCACACTCATCGGTCAGATGTCCCCACAAGGCATCTCAAGTATGCTCCACATGAAGATGATAGAGCGTCGTCGTGGTTTCGATCCTTCTCAATACCAACTAGCACGAGCCTCCGATGAGGGTGACCCCGTGGATATTCCTGACGATATCCCTACCTTCCATGAGGACCCACCTTCTCCGCCACTACTAAATCCCAGACCAGTTCATGCGGCTGCTTCATTAACAAAAATTTCTGATCACTTGGATCGATTTAAGCAATATTGCACTCGACGATTCGATAGCATAGAGGCAACTCTGCAGCAGATTTGCCAGCATTTCCACATTTCGCCTCCACCACCACCACCTCACGATCCAGTTGCCGATGAGGACTTTTGAGTCCATTTATTTTCACTTTATTTTTCTTTTCCTTTTGTTTTTGTTTTTGTTTTTGTTTTTATTTTTGTTTCTATTTTTCATGTTCCAAAAATACTTTGATTCGTATACTTTAAATCCCTGAATTTTATATTTTTTCTTTATGAGCCACCATAATAACCCTATCGATATAACTCCTTAAAACATTACTGGTGATATCGCAGTTTCAAAAGGTTCAGTCAATTGGTGCTACTCAGGAATATACAAACAATTTTATGGGGAAAGATGATCCACAACTGCCATGTCCTGCTCGACCACGACCATAGCCACCACGACACCGACCACCACGATAACCTCTTTGCTTGGCGTTGTGATTGTGGAACCCAACCTCTATCACCACCTTCACCTTTGCCTAGTTCCACATGCTCTTCATTCACAATGGCTATGAACCCGCTTTTACTATTCTCAGGACTACATCCAAATTCAGGGCAGTTTCACTTCTCCCCCTCTTTTATGATTTTATGCTTATGATGTTATTATCTATCTTTGTACATTCAGGGCAATGTACATCTTAAGTGTGGGGAGGTTATGCTATTATGTTTATAAAAAAATACCTGAATTATATATTGTTCTCAAATAATTTTCTCATATCACTATTAGAATTAATTTTGATTGATTTATGATTTTTACTGATATGTTTTGGATTAAAATATAGGTAATTATGCATTGATTATTTAAACTTGAGCACAATAGAGAATCAAGCATGATAAGTTGTAATTTTGAGAATTAAAATTGTTAGGTTGTTTCCCTGAATTGAGGTAATATCTTAAAGTTTTGAATTTACAAGATTGACATCAAATACCCATAATTTTCATGAGATTTTGAGCCTTTTAGAGCATATATCTTTCTTGCTCACTTATTTTATTAGTTCTGAGTGTGTCAATATTGATTTTTTATTCTAAAACTTGCTTCAATTATGCATGTCAAGACCACACCTTTGATTTGATATACTGAGATGATAAAGGCACTTAGGTTTTAACCCACTTACCCCATAAAAAGCCTACCCACATAATTGACCCTTAGTGAACCCCTTTGAGCCTTAACCATTGTTTCTTGGTTTTCCCCTTAATGTTAACCCACAACTTAAATCTTTTTGATTCGATAAGAATTTCTCCCTTTTTATTGACTCCTTTTTTTTATCAAGGTTGGATTTGATTAGTTACCTAACTATGTTCGTTCATTTCAGTTGCTGAATTATTTCTTATTATGTACTTTTCATTATTGTACTTGTTCTTGTTCTTAAAAAAAAACCGTATATTTATATTCATATAATTACATGTTGTTATAAAGAGCTTGGATAAGTTATAGTTATATTATTGAGAAAAAGCTTACTTCATTAGTTTTAAATAGTTTTAATTCTGGCACTGGTTTGAAATTCAGTAATTAGCTTTATTTTTCTAAGTTTGGTAACTTATTAAATTAATCTCGATTCTAACCCTCTTCTTTAGCCTTTATCCACACCTTTAACCAAGCCCCATTACATCCCTATTAAAGACCTTTTGATTTGTGTATCATCTCTTTTATAATGGTGGAGATTTAATTTTCATGCAAGCCTATGGTAATAACTTTTCATGTTTGACCATTGAGTGCTTAATTATTGAACCTTAAACACTTTGAGTGATTTAAGTGAATCTTTAGTGAGGATGTCAACCCTTGTCGATTTGGAATTAAAGGTAATTACTTAGATAAACGGGGATAGCTATGATTTTATGATTAAAATGCTCAACTTGGATTGTTTGAAACTTTGATGTTCTTTTAGTTGAATTCTCAATGTATGATTATCTGTGGATTACTTTGAAACATTATTGATGGGAATTAAAAGTTAAGAAGAATTAATTTTAATCGTGAGTTAAGGATTTTGCTTGAGGACAAGCAAATGCTTAAGTGTGAGGATATTTGATAAACCATAATATATACATATTTTCATCCCATGATTGATATATTTTGAAGGATTTATCATAAGATTTAGTGGATTTAATGCTCCTAATCCTTTAAATTCATGTTTTATACTTAGGTGAGCATAGGAAGGTGAAAAGAGCAAGATATGGGACAAAAACGGACAAATTGGGCTCATCTCAGTATTTCACACGGCCTAGGCACTTTCACACGGGTAAACCACATGCCCGTGTGAGACACACAGGCATGCCACATGGCCATGTGTCATGGCTGTGTCGACTAAAAACTAACTCAGAATTACACACGACTTGAGCACCTACACACGGGCATGGCACACCGCCGTGTCCCTGTCGAGCCCAAGTCTAATTCTATTCGAAAAAGGCTAATTTTGGGCTATTTTGGGCATTCTAAAGTCTACATAACCCTAGAAGAGGATCAAATGAGGGACACGCAGAGGAGAACACAAGAATTACTTGAAGAACGCCATCGGAATCAGCTCAGAAGCAGGATCTCATTCAAGACTAAAGATCTCCCTTCAATTTCTCTCGAAGTTTTTGGGTTTCTTTACGTTTTGTTATTTTCCTATTTTTGAGATGTTTTCCTACTACATTATGAACTAAAATCCCTAAATACCTAGGGAGGATGAAACCTAAGATGGATCTTATTATTTAATATTCTAAATTTAATGATAAATACTTGTTCCTGTTCTTAATTTGAGTTATTAATTCTTGCCTTAATATTTTCAGGATATTATTCCAAGTTTGATGTGCTTATTTAGTGGAGCAAAAGTCCTTGTTTAAGAGTAGATCTCACATAATTAAGCGGAGTTGCATGCAACCCTAGAAATAGGGCGACATAAATCTACCGGATTAGAATCAAATCTAATAAGGAAATCCATAGATCGAGTTAATGCGACAATAGGGGTTTTAATTAGAAAGAGATTTCAATTAATCAGCCTAGAATCAGTTGTTATTAGTCTTGAAAGAGATATTAACATAATTTAGGGATTTCTCTGCATCAAGGCAAGTGAATAAATCGTTTGATTCAGAGTCGAAATAATAAGTGAAGTCTAGGTGGATTCTTCCTTGGGTATTGTCTTTATTATTAGTTTATTCGATTATTTTCTTCACTCTCTGTTACGTTCATTAGTTAATTAGTTTAGTAAATTTTAGATTAAAACAAATCCCTTATATTTTAGGTTAAATAATAGAAAGAAAGTTAATACTAGTACTTTTATTCCTTGTGGATACGATACTCTGGACTCACCGTAACTATACTACCATTCGATAGGTGCGCTTGCCTTAGTCGTGATCGTAGTCTAGTTTAGTGTTCAAAAAGTGATCATCAATAGCTAAGACTCATATTCTTCCATAAAATTTCAAAAACACCCTAAATGCTCTCATGACAAAACCCTAAACTTTCCACCATTTTGCAATATAGTCCCCTCATTTGAAAGCTTATGCTTCAATGGTCTCAAAAATGTAAAAATCATCAAGAAAACTCATGAAAATCACTTACTTGAAAAAGGGATAAGTGGCTGAAATTTTGAAGTTTTCAAACCCCCACAATGGCTGATATTTTCGGTGGTAGTGAAGAAGATGAAAATGTGATATCATCTTTTTTCTTATTTTATTTCTATTTTAGTCAATTAGCCACCAAATTTGCACCTAATTTTGACATTTGACCAAATTGTCTCCCATGGTCGGCCAAGCTCTAACTTAGGGACTAATTATCTTTTAAAAACCCCCAATTTTGGTTCTCCAACTATTTGACACCTTTAGCTATCAATTTAGGACTTTTGCACTTTATGCGATTTAGTCATTTTTCGCAATTGAGCTCACAAACGTTAAAATTAGCTCACCAAATTTTTTTCATGCACTAATATAAACATGCTATGACTCAAAAATAATAATAAAATAATTTCTCTGACTTCAGATTTGTGGTACCGAGACCACTAATTGGGCTGTTACATTTCTCCCCCTTAAGGATTTTCGTCCTCAAAAATCTTACCAATGAATAAGTTCGTGTATTGATCTCTCATAATCTTCTAGGGTTCCCATGTGGCTTCCTAGACTCCATGTCTATGCCAAAAAACTTTCAAAAGTGCTATACTATTATTTCTCAACTGTTTGACTTCCTAGGCAAAAATCCTGACCGGCTCTTCACCATAAGTCATGTCCGGAAGAATCTCAACCTCTGTCGGCTCAATCACATTCGAAGGGTCTGATCTATATCAAAATAGCATGACACATGAAACACGTCATGAATCTTTTCCAATTCCGATGGCAAATCTCATCGGTAGGCAACTGGCCCTACTTTCTTGGTAACCACATAAGGTCCTATGAAACGAGGACTCAACTTGCCTTTTCTACCAAATCTGAGGACTTTCCTCCACGGAGATACTGTTAAAAATACCTTATCGCCGACTTGAAGCTCAATTTCCTTTCATTTCAAGTCCGCATAAGATTTCTGTCTATCCGAGGCAACCCTCAAGTAGTGACGAATCACTTTAACTTTCTCTTCAGTCTCTTTGACTAATTTGATCTCGTGAATCTAACCCTTTCTAAGCTCGATCCAATGTAAGGGTGTTCGGCACTTTTGCCCATACAAAGCTTCATAAGGCACCATTTTCAAACTTGTCTGGTAACTGTTATTATAGGTGAATTCAACCAACGGTAGATACTTTTCCCAACTGCCTTGGAACTCAAGAACGCAATACCGTAACATGTCCTCTAATATCTAAATTACTCTATCTGACTGACCATCAGTTTGCGGATGGAAAGCAGTGCTAAAATTCAACTTTGTTCCCAATTTCTCTTGTAACTTTTTCTAAAACCTCAGGGTAAATCTCGGGTCTCTGTCTGAAATAATCGATATGGGCACCCCGTGTAGTTTCACAATCTCGGAAATGTACAAGTCGACTAATCTCTCAAGGGAGTAGTTGGTACGCACATGTATGAAGTGTGCTAACTTTGTTAGCCTATCCGCAATAATCCAAACAACATCCTTTTTCTTTGTGGTTATCGGCAAACTCGTCACAAAATCCATAGTGATCTGATCCCACTTCCACTCGAGGACCATGATAGGCTGAAGTAAACCCAAAGGTACTTGGTGTTCAGCCTTCACTTGTTGACACATTAGGCACTTTGATACAAACTCTGAAATATCTCTTTTCATACCCGACCACTAACACATTTTTTTAAGGTCGTTGTACATTTTCACACTGCCCGGGTGGATAGACAAACAACCACTATGTGCCTCTTTCAGAATCTTCTGAATAAGCTCATTGTCCTTGGGTACACAAACTCTGTCTTTGAACATTATACATCCATCGGTACCAACACAAAAATCTGATTCAATTCTCGACTCACACTGAGTTCTCTTGGCTTGCAATTTCTCATCACCTTTCTGAGCTTCTCGAATCTCTTGAAGAAACGTTGGTCTAGCTCTCATCTCTGTTAGAACTGAACCATCATCAGAAAAATCCATATTGACATTTATCGCTCTCAGTGCGAATAACGATGTTCTACTCAATGCATCAGTGACGACGTTCGCTTTTCCGGGATGGTAATCTATTACCTACTCGTAATCCTTTAACAGCTCTAACCATCAGTGTTGTCACAAATTCAACTCCTTTTGAGTCATCAAGTACTTTAAGCTCTTATGGTCAGTGAATACCCGACATTTCTCGCCATATAAATGGTGTCTCCAAATTTTCAATGCGAATACGATGGCAACCAACTCTAAATCATGTGTCGGGTAGCTCTTCTCATGTGGCTTCAATTTTCTTGAAGCGTAAGCTATGACCTTAGCTTCTTGCATAAGTACACACCTCAAACCATTCAAGGAGGTGTCGCTATATACCACAAACTCCTTGTTCGACTCCGTTTGCACTAACAATGAAGCTTCGGTCAACAAAGCCTTTAATTTCTCGAAACTCCGTTGACACTTTTCTGTCCATTCAAACTTGACATCCTCTTGTAGTAGCCTCATCATCGGCATAGCTAACATAGAAAATCCATTTACAAATCTTCTGTAATATCTAGCTAAACTCAGGAAGCTTCGGACCTCAGTCACATTCCTCAGCGGTTTCCACTCAATAATAGCCAAGATCTTGCTCAGGTCAACTCTAATCCTGTCACCCGACACAATGTGTCCTAAAAATCTAACCTCTTTATGCCAAAATTCACACTTACTAAACTTGGTGTAAAGCCGCTTATCTCTCAAAGTTTGCAACACAACTCTCAGATGCTCCGCGTGCTCGCTCTCATCATGTGAATAAACCAATATGTCATCGATAAAGACGACGATGAAATTATCTAGATACGGTCGAAAAATGTGGTTCATCAAATCCATAAGCACTGTCGGGGCATTAGTCAAACCAAAGGGCATGACGAGGAACTCATAATGCCCATATCTCATTCGAAAAGCAGTCTTTGGTACATCTTGCTCTTTTACTCTTAATTGGTAGTATTCAGATCTTAGATCAATCTTGAAAAATACCGTGGCTCCCTTTAACTCATCAAAAAGGTCGTCGATCCTTGGCAAAGGATACTTGTTCTTCACTGTTACTTTATTGAGTTGTCTATAGTCGATAAATAATCTCATCGACCCATATTTCTTTTTCACGAAGAGTACCGGAGCACTCCATGGCGAAAAACTTGGTCTCGCAAAACCCTTGTCCATTAGCTCTTGCAACTATGCTTTCAACTCTAACTCCGTTGGATCCATCCTATACGGAGCAATCTAGATGGGTGTCGTACCGGGGGCCAACTCAATTCCAAACTCAACTTCCCTCACTAGAGGCAATTCGGGTAATTCTTTCGGAAACACATCTGTAAACTCACAAACCACTGGTACCGATTCAATCTTTAACTTAGACACTTGAGTATTCGACACTAAACCTAGATGAGTCTCATATCATTTCCTCAAATATTTCTTGGTAGTTAAAGACGATATTACTACAGGCAGATTATCTGACCCATCTGGTCCAATTCGAAGAACATTCTCGTCTTCACATTTCAACTCAATTATCTTTTTCCTATAGTCCACTACAACACTATGACCAATCAACCAATCCATCCCTAGGATTACATCAAACTCATTAAACGGCAATAACATCAAGTTAGCCAGAAAACAATGACCTCTAATTATCAAAGGGCAATTTCTACTTACTTGGTCCACTAGTACATGTCTGCCTAAAGGATTGGACACTTTTATTACAAACTAAGTGAACTCTACTAGTATACTCATACGAGGTATCAATTCTATACAAATATAAGAGTGAGTAGATCCTGGGTCAATTAAAGCAACAACAGATATTTCATGGATAGAAAAGGTACTCGTGATCACATCGAGAGACTCTACCTCTTCTCGAGCTCGATTAGCATAAGTCCTTGTAGGCGCTCTGCCCTCGGACCTCACCGCAGAATCTCTTGGCATGCTTCTACTGCTAGCCCCACTTTCGGGGTTCTTCTGTGGCCTACCCCTCAAAGGAGCACTACTCGCTTTCATATCTTATTTTCTATCTCTCACATCCAATTCAGGACAATCGCAAATGAAGTGTTCCAATGATCCGCACTTGAAACAGCCCCTTTCATTCCCTCAGCATGTAACAACCCGATTTAGGGCCTAGTCAAAAAAGTGGTCTCGCGACCACAAATCTAAAGTTTGGAAATTATTTTTGTTATTATGATGAGGTTATAACATGATTATATTAGTGTATGAAAAATTTGGTGAGTTAATGGACTAAATCACAAAAAGGGAAAAAGTTGCATTTTAGTATCCAAATGTGTTAAATTGCTAGAGAACTAAAATTTGGGCCATTTAAAGAGAAATTAGACCCCTAGAAACAAGGTGGCCAGCCATAGGAGTTAAGTTTAGTCAAAAGGACAATATTAGGCGACTTGATGACATAATTTTGTGATAAAATAATAACTATGAGCTTAGCTATTATTTTCTTTCTTCTCCACACCTTCTCTCCACCGAAAATATTAGCAAAAGAGGGGTTTTAAAGCTTTGAAATTTCAGCAACTTATCACCTCAACAAGTAAGTGATTTCCATGTCCTTAATTGATGATTTTTGCATTGTTGGAACCCCTAAAGCATGAGCTTTATGAGGGGACTATTTTGCAAAATGATTTAGAGTTTAAGGTTTTCCCATGGATGGAATTGTGATGTTTTCTAAGTTTTTATGAAAGAATATGAACCCTAGAAGAGTTCTAAACAACTTTTGTGAAGGGTGTTAGCATGAAAACACCTAAAGGGGCTATTTTGCATAAGTTGCAAAATAGGTAATAAGTGTGTGAAATTGTGAGATTTTAGGGTTACTGTAAGAGTAAAAATATTTCAGATAGGCTTGAAATGCGAAGAAATTTGATAAAAATTGATTTCTGAGTGTAAGGGTAAAATGGTTATTTTGCCAATATATAGGGGCAAAATGGTTATTTTACCAAAGATGTGAAATTATGATTGCATAATTGTAATTAGTGACTTAATAAGTGCATTTTGTTATTATAGATCAAGTTTTTCCAAATCCGAACCTAGACCGGGGGAAAGCTAAGCAAATCGACTAAACTGACTAGTCGAGTAAACCGAGGTAAGTTGTATGTAAATAATACAACTATATTATTAATATGTGTTTAAGTTGTCATTGAATGGATGTAGCATGAATTGCTTGATTTTGTATTGAGAATGCATAAAAATAATGAGATGATAGGACTCCCGTTAGAACACTAGGTAATATACCGAATGTTTTAGCTGTGACATTTGGGTCACTTGTGTGAGCTAGAGTAAGACATGTATGGGTCATGCGTCGGCCACATTATGATAGCCAGTGTAAGACCATGTCTAGTACATGGCATCGGCATTGAGACAAGTGCTAGAGTAAGACGTGTCAGGGACACGCATCGGCCTCGATAATGATAGTTAGTGTAAGACCATGTATGGGACATGGCATCGACTTGAGATGTGAGCTAGGGCAAGACTATGTCCGGGACATAGCATCAGCACCTTATCTCTAGATTGAGGTTTATAGAAGGATCGGTAATGTACAGAATGGTTCAATGGTGCAAGTATGTTTACGAGTGATACAGGTACCAAATTTGCACGTATGAGAAATGAGCTCCTTAGAGAGCATATGACTTGTATGGATGGTAATGAGTAAGTCATACTTATGTTTATCCTTGTGTTATGAGCATCATGATTATTGATGAATTGCTGTTGTATGTTTCATTAAATGCAACTTACAAAGCTTTTATGCTTACTCTCTTTCCTTTCCATTTTCTTATAGTGCTGCTTATTTAGCTCGAGGATCACTTGGAGTCAGAGATATCAATCACACTATCGTCTAAAACCTTCGGTATAGTTGGATTTATATTTTTGAATATGGCATGTGTAGGGCTTAGAATTGATTATTTTGTGTCCTTAAGTATTGACCTAATGTGAGGGCTTGGGTTAAGTCCCATACTTTGAATTTGGTCTTGATATTGACTAATACTCATTTTAATTATTCAAAGATGATATTTCCTTGATTGAGTATAATGCCTTAGGAAAGAATGTCTATTGTAGCTGATTTGGTTGTAGGGTATAGACTAAAATTGGTGTTGGTTGAGTTCGAGTTAATTTATGTCGGTAGGGGTGGCAAATAGGCTTGGTAAATAGCCTTATTTTGTCCACACGAGTAGGCACACGAGCATACGTTTAGGCCGTGTGAGCAACACGGGCCAGGGACACGGGCGTGTGTCCAGGCCGTGTGAAGTCTGTACTTGAATTTTTTAAAATGATGTGAACAAATTGGCCACACGGGTAAGGGACACGGGCATTTCCCTAGGTGTTTAGGCCGTGTAAGACACACGGGTCATCAACACGGCCATGTTAGGATAGTCAGACGGGCGTGTTACCTTTACACACGGGTGTGTGCCCTGTTTTAAATGCGAAGTTTGCATAGATTGGATAAATACCCGAAAAGATTCTGAATGGTTTCCAATGGTCGATCTAGGCCTCGTAGGCCCATATTAAGAGGTTTAAAGTAGAAATTGAAAATGTTTTAAATTGGACCGAGTCTTGGTGACTTAAAATGGGTTGCATGTAGGTGATTAAGTAGGTAATGCCTTATACTCCGACATGGCCTAGGTTACGAATAAAGGTGTTATATTTAGTGGTATCAGAGCTATGGTTTAGTCGGTTCTAGGACTAACCTGTGAGATTACGAGTCTAGCTATACATGCCATAAAATTATATTGATATTCTGACGATTCCTGACGATTATGAATCATGTTTTCATATAGTAAATGGATCCTGATAGGGCCACGATGGATGACATAGAAAGTAACGCGCCGACTCCCGCCAAAAAGACCGTGCCAGCGGAAAGTGAGCCCGTGAATATGGGCCAAGGTGAAGGGGCTAGGGAAGCCTACCTCCGAATGATGGATGCTTGGTATACGGAGTTTATTCGTGTGAATCCGAACACTCTATCTCTCCTACCTCCTACGATTCCTCAGTATGCTCGGTATCTCCGCAAACTGCGGACATGTTTAGAAGAGAAAAGCCTTCGGTAGACAAGGTCCAAAAATAACGGGCCAAAGAATTTCAGGCTAACATGGATGTTGACCCGGAGAGGGCGGAATTCTGGCTAAAAACTACCATAAGGGAATTCTGGCTAACCTGAAGAGTGCGTGAAGTGTGCCGTGTCACTTCTACGGGACTCAGCTTATTAGCGGTGGAACAATCTTGTGTCTGTGGTACCGAGAGAGAGGATTAATTGAGAATTTTTCGAGGAGGAATTTTGAAAAAATTACATTAGCCAAAGATTCATTGACCAAAAGAGGAAGGAATTCTTAGAGCTAAAGCAAGGTCAATTGTCAGGGACAGAGTACGAGCGTGAATTTGTGAGGCTCAGTATGTATGCGCAAGAATCCGTGTCCTCGGAAGCCACAATGTGCAAAAGATTTGAGGATGGCCTTAATGAAGATATCTGAGTGTTTGTGGGCATCCTAGAATTAAGAGAATTTGTGGCGCTCGTCGAGAGTGCATGTAAGATAGAGGAGTTGGTAAAGGAGAAGAGGAAAGCGGCCATTGAGTTGCAAGATTTATAGAAGAGGCAAATAGGGAAGTCACATCAGTCCTCCTCCAAAAGATTAAAGGAATTCTCTACCCGATCGAATGCTTTGGTGGGGTATTCAAATAGAAACAAGAACCAGTAGAGTAAGTCATCTAGAGCCCAGAGCATCTCGATCGCGAGTGTTGTTAATGCTCTGCTAATTAGGTCGGAGTGTTCATAATGTGGGAAACGTCACTTCGGTGAGTACCGAGGAAGCGGGAGGGGCTGCTTCAAATGTGGGTCACTAGACCACTTCATTCGTAATTGCCTCGAATTAGATGATAGAGAGAGAAAACAAGATGTGAAAGCAAGTAGTGCTCCCTTGAGGGGTAGACCACAGAAGAACCCGGGCAGCGGGGCCAACATTAGAAGTGCCCCTAGAGATACTGGAGTGGGGTTTGAGGGTAGGGCTCCTACAAGGACCTATACGATACGATCCCGTGAAGAGGCAGAGTCTCCCGATGTAATCACTGGTACTTTTTCTATCCACAATATAGTTGTTGTTGCTTTAATTGACCAGGGATCTACCCACTTGTATATTTTCCTGGAATTAATACCCCATATGAGCATGATAGTAGAGTCCATCGAGTTTGTGATAAAAGTGTCTAACTCGTTAGGCAAGCATGTGTTAGTGGACCAAGTATGTAGAAATTGTCCTTTGACAATTAGAGGCCATTGTTTTCTGGCCAACTTGATGTTGTTGCCGTTTAATGAATTTGATGTAATCCTCAGGATGGATTGGTTGGCCTCCCATGGTGTTGTAGTAGATTGTGGGCAAAAAGTAATAGAGTTGAGATGTGAAGACGGGAATGTTCTTCGAGTTAGACCAGATGAGTCAGAAAATCTACTGGTAGTAATATCGTCATTGACTATTGAGAAATATTTGAAAAATGGATATGAGGCTTATATAGATTTTTTGCTAAATACTCAAATGTCTGAGTTAAATATTGAATTATTGCCGGTAGCCTGCGAGTTTACAGATGTATTCCTGAAAGAATTACCCGGATTACCTCTAGCGAGGGAGGTTGAGTTTGAGATTGAATTAGTCCCTGGAACGGCACCTATCTCGATTGCCAAGTATAGAATGGCTCCAACAGAATTGAAAGAGTTGAAAGTATAGTTGCAAGAGCTAATAGACAAGGGTTTTGCGAGACTGAGTTTTTCCCCGTGGGGTGCTCCGATACTCTTTGTGAAGAAGAAAGATGGGTCGATGAGGCTATGCATCGACTATAGACAACTCAACAAAGTAACAGTGAAAAACAAATATCCTTTACTAAGAATTGACGATTTTTTCGATCAGTTGAAAGGAGCCACCGTGTTTTCTAAGATCGACCTGAGGTCTGGCTAGTATCAGCTAAGAGTTAAAGAGCAAGATGTGTCGAAGACTGCATTTCAGACAAGATATGGCCATTATGAGTTCCTCGTCATGCCTTTGGGCTTGACTAACGCCCCGACGGTTTTTATGGATCTAATGAATCGTATTTTCTGGCCGTATTTGGATAAGATTGTCATCGTCTTCATTGATGACATATTAATTTACTCGTATGATAAGGGTGACCACGCGGATCATCTGAGAGTTGTATTGCAAACCTTAAGAGACAAGCAGTTGTATGCCAAATTCAGTAGGAGCGAATTTTAGTTTAAAGAGGTCAGGATCCTAGGACACATTGTGTCGGGTGGCGGGATCCGAGTGGACCCAAGCAAGATTTCGGCTATTATTTAGTGGAAACTGCTAAGGAATGTGACATAGGTCCAAAGCTTTTTGGGTTTGGCTGGATACTATAGACGGTTATAAGCGGATTCTCTATGATAGCTACCCCGATGACTAAACTACTGCAAAAAGATGTCAAGTTTGAATGGACAGAAAAATGCCAGCACAGTTTCGAGAAATTAAAGGCTTTGTTAACAGAAGCCCCGTTGTTAGTACAATTAGAGTCAGGTAAGGAGTTTGTGATATATAGCGACGCGTCCTTGAATGGATTGGGGTGCGTACTTATGCAAGAAGGTAAGGTTATAGCTTACACTTCTAGACAACTGAAGCCATATGAGAAAACTACCTGACACACGATTTAGAGCTGGCCGCCATTGTGTTTGCATTGAAAATCTGGAGACATCATCTGTATGGCAAGAAATGTCAAGTATTTACCGGCCATAAGAGTTTAAAATACTTGATGACATAGAAGGAGTTGAATTTGTAGCAACGTCAATGGTTGGAACTAATAAAGGATTATGAGTTGATTATTGACTACCATCTAGGAAAAGCGAACGTGGTCGTCGATGCCTTGAGCAGAAAGTCGTTGTTTGCCTTGAGAGCCTTGAATACTTAATTTACAGTGTCCAACAAGGGTTCGGTTCTAGCAAAGTTGAGGGCTAGACCAACATTTCTTCAAAAGATCCATGAAGTGTTCCATGTATCCTTGCTACGCAGATACCGCTCTGACCCTTCACATGTGATTGAGCCGACAGAGGTTGAGATTCATCTAGACATAACCTATGGAGAAGAACTGGTCAAGATTTTGGCTCGGGAAATCAAATAGTTGAAGAATAAGAGTATAGGACTCGTGAAAGTTTTGTGGCATAGACATAGAGTCGAAAAAGCCACGTGGGAACTCGAGAAAGCTATGAAAGAGTAGTACCCGAACTTATTCACCGGTAAGATTTTCGAGGATAAAAATCCCTAAGGCGGGAGAATTGTAATAGCCCGATTTAGGGCCTAGTAGAACAGTGGTCTCGGTACCACAAATCCAAAGTTTGGAAATTATTTTTATTATTATGATGAGGTTATAAAATGATTATATTAGTGTATGAAAAATTTGGTGAGTTAATTTTGATATTTGCGAGCCCGATTGCGGAACCCAAATGTGTTAAATAACTAAAGAACTAAAATTGGGGGTCTTTAAAGAGAAATTAGACCCCTAGAAATAAGGTGGCCAGCCATAGGAGTCAAGTTTAGTTAAAAGGACAATATTAGGTGACTTGATGACATAATTTTGTGATAAAATACTACCTATGAGCTTAGCTATTATTTTCTTTCTTCTCCATATCTTCTTTCCACCGAAAATATCAGCAAAAGAGGGGTTTGAAGCTTTGAAATTTCAGCAACTTATCACCTCAACAAGTAAGTGATTTCCATGTCCTGAGTTGATGATTTTTGCATTTTTGGAACCCCTAAAGCATGAGCTTTCATATGAGAGGACTATTTTACAAAATGATTTAGAGTTTAGGGTTTTTCCATGGATGGAATTGTGATCTTATCTGAGTTTTTATGGAAGAATATGAACCTTAGAAGAGTTCTAAACAACTTTTGTGAAGGGTGTTAACATGAAAACACCTAAAGGGACTATTTTGCATAAGTCGAGCACATTTCGTAAACCGAGGTAAGTTGTATGTAAATAATAAAACTATATTATTAATATGTGTTTAAGTTGCCATTGAATGGATATAGCATGAATTGCTTGATTTCGTATTGGGAATGCATAAAAACAATGAGATGATAGGACTCCCGTTAGAACACTAGGTAATGTATCAAATGTTCTAGCTATGACATTTGGGTCACTTGTTTGAGCTAGAGTAAGACATGTCTGGGACATGCATCAGCCACATTATGGTAGCCAGTGTAATACCATGTCTAGGACATGACATCGGTATTGAGACGAGTGCTAGAGTAAGACGTGTCAAGGACATGCATCGGCCTCGATAACGATAGTCAATTTAAGACCATGTTCGGGACATGGCATTGACTTGAGATGTGAGCCAGTGTAAGACTATGTTCGGGACATAGCATCGGCACCTTACCCCTAGATTGAGGTTTGTAGGAGGACCGGTAATGTACAGAATGGTTCAATGGTGCAGTATGTTTGTGAGTTAATAATGAAAGCATAATCATGTTGTGAGTGATACAGGTACCAAATTTGTACGTATGAGAAATGAGCTCCTTAGAGAGCATATGACTTGTATGGATGGTAATGATTAAGTCATACCTATATTTATCCTTGTGTTATGAGCATGATGATTATTGATGAATTGTTGTTGTATGTTTCATTATATGCAACTTACTAAGCTTTTATGCTTACCCTCCTTCCTTTCTATTTTCTTATAGTGGCGCCTATTTAGCTCGAGGATCACTTGGAATCAGAGATATCGATCACACTATTGTCCAAAATCTTTGGTATAGATGGATTTATATTTTTGAATATGGCATGTATAAGGCTTATACTTGATTATTTTGTGTCCTTAAGTATTGGCATAATGTGAGGACTTGGGTTAAGTCCCATACTTTGAATTTGGTCTTGATATTGACTAATACTCATTTTAATTATGCAAAGATGATATTTCCTTGATTGAGTATAATGCCTTAGGAAAAAATGTCTATTGTAGCTGATTTGGTTGTAGGGTATAGACTAAAATTGGTGTTGGTTGAGTTCGAGTTAATTTATGTTGGTAAGGGTGGCAAATAGGCTCGGTAAATAACCTTATTTTGTCCACACGGGTAGGCACACGGGCGTGTGTCTAGGCCGTGTGTGACACGTGGTCAGCCCCATGGGCGTGTGATGAGGCCATTTGTCCCCTGCACGTAAAATTTTCAAGTTAGTATGCATGGTAATAACCACACAGGTGGAGACACGGCCGTGTGTCTTAGCCGTGTGGAGGACATGGCCTAGCACACGGGCGTGTGTCATGACCGTGTGACATGTTGGGTATCCTGATGTTAGAAACAGAATACTCAAGTTTTCTCATACGGGCTAATACACGGGTGTGTCAAGGCCGTGTGAGCAACACGGGCATGTATCCATGCCGTGTGAAGTCTGCACTTTTATTTTGTAAAATGGTGTAAATAAATTGGCCACACGGGTAAGGGACACGGGCATGTCCCTAGGTGTTTAGGCCGTGTGAGACACACGGGTCATCAACACGGCCATGTTAGGATGGTCTCATGAGCGTGTTACCTTTCCACATGGGTGTGTGCCCTATTTTAAATGCAAAGTTTGCATAGATTGGATAAGGACCCGGAAGGATTCCGAATGGTTTCCAATGGTCGATCTAGGCCTCGTAGGCCCATATTAAGAGGTTTAGTAAAAATTGAAAAAAGTTTTAAATTGGACCGACTCTTGGTGACTTAGAATGGGTTGCATGTACGTGATCAAGTAGGTAATGCCTTGTACTCCGACCCGACCTGGGTTACGGATATAGGGTGTTACACGGCACTCGCCAAAATGACGCCTACCATATTGTGAGCATTCTGGCCTATTTGGTCGAGTGCTACCAACACTTGCGACTGAAGTGGTCTAGGCTTTAGAAGTTGTGTTCTATCGGTTCTTGTTCCTATTTGAATACCCCATCAAAGTATTCGATTGGGTAATGAACACTCTCGATCTTTTAGATGAGGATTGTTGTGATTTCCCCATCTGTCTCTTCTTTGAATCTTGAAGTCACTTTCCTTCTTTCTTTAATCAGCTCTTTGGCCTAACAGGCTCTTTCAACAAGTGCTACAAATTCCTGTAGCTTTAAGATGCCTACAAACACTCGAATATCTTCATTGAGGTCGTCTTCAAACCTTTTACACATGCTGGCTTCTGTTGATACGCACTCCCGCGCATACTTACTAAGCCTCACAAACTCACGTTCATATTCCGTCACTGACATTCAACCTTGCTTTGGCTCTAGGAATTCCTTCCTCTTTCGGTCTATGAATCTTTGGCTAATATACTTTTTTCGAAATTCCTCCTGGAAGAATTCTCACGTGATTCTCTCTCTTGGTATGACGGACATGATAGTGTTCCACCACTGATAAGTCGAATTCCGTAGAAGTGACACTGTGCATTTCACGTACTCTTCAGGTGTGCATGATAGTTCATCAAACACCCCAATGGTATTTTCTATCCAAAACTCTGCTCTCTCCGGGTCATTATCTATGCTAGACCAGAATTCCTTAGCCCCTTGCTTCCAGATCTTATCCACCAGAGGCTTCTCTCTTCTAAACATGTACGCACCTTACGGAGCTACCGAGGCATACTGAAAAATCAAAGGAGGTGGGAGAGGTGGAGTGTTCGGATTCGCACGAACAAACTCCGTGTACTAAGCGTCCATCATTCGGAGGTAGGCTTCTCTAGCCCCTCCGCCCTGGCCCATAGTTACGAGCTCACTCTCTACTGGTGCTGTAACATCCTTAGCCCGTATCCGTCGCCAGATTAGGGTCTGAGGCATTACCGATCATATTACAAATCATTCGATTATGCATTATATATTAAAGTTTGATATTTTATTCACATCAATGGTTGAAGTTAATTCATACATCAAAACTTAAAAATTCTATCATTCACCACAGAGCATAAATACAATGTAATTCAAAATACATCAAATCAACTTATACCTATACCGAACATATAACATATCAATATCTTTATTATTGAATATTAGACTTATTCTTAAATAAGCCGTGCATCTGCATAGGTTAACATCAATGGAAATGAGTTTCATTACTAACCTTTTTCCCTACTACATACGGCAACATTCCATTAGTCCATATGAAATTCATATTTCATTGAACAATATAATTTTATGCATCCATTCGAATACATATACATATATATATGTGTGTGTGTATATATAAGTAAAGGCATCTAAGCATATTAGAATAGAGCTTTATTGCAAGTCATACTTACGGTTAAATAAATAACTAACATAAAAGAGATGTAACATGTTACACCAAGCTAAAGTACATTACACTTTATAACTTACAAGTACATTACACTTTATAACTTACACCATTATCGGACACAAATAACAACTTCATCACAAACTCATAAATAAACCAATTGATAACTTATTACATAATTTAGCAAGTAATTAAACATGCAATTTAATATGTTATAACCTGACCGAATATGCTATTAAAATTTATATACATAGTGCGCACTTGCCTAGGTTAAAAGGACACACTTAACAATCGAATTCATATCAAACAATTGACCGAATTAATCATGGAACATTTTTCCTTACTTAATACTTTGCATAGTCGAATTACTTTTTTTTTTAAAACCACATACACATCCAGAATTTCCATCACCAAATCATCAAAACTAAAGGCATTAAACATTAAAACTAAGAACATATTAGATCAAGACTAAGCATAATAAACAAAAATTGCATACATATTTTATCTTAGTATGAAACACATCCAAACAAACCACATTCAAGTCATCCAAATTTACCTAATATATATATTAGGGCCAAAACATTCATATCACATTTAAGGTCTCTAATCAACTTCAATGCTCAAAAACACATACCATATTTACATCCCATCCATGGCACATAGTATGATAATCAAATATAAGCTCAAACCATAATCTAAACAAAGCCAAACTCAAACATAACACTTGACCCATTTTCGCATGGCTAGATTACACACAACCAAAATCCAATATTTCAAAATGAAATCTAGCCTATAAATGCAATAATTTGAGTTCAACTATTTAAATACCGAAACAGCAGATAGTGTGATAGACTTTGCTGACGATCCCCGAGCTTGTAACTTGAATCCAAAATCTATAAAACAAAGTAAACATGTATACACAGAGTAAGCTATTATAGCTTAGTAAGTCATAAGCAAATAAACAACTCAATAATATTATCTATTCAACTAAACTAAATCAAATTATATCATCGTTACCACATTTAATCACAAACATATAAATTTCATTATTGATATACTTTCATACATAAAAATCACCTTGGTCGAATATCAATATGGTCAAATGAACATTTTAACATTCAATTTTCCATGCCAATAATCACTGTAAAAACCTAATCCACATACTCTCCAATACATAAGCTCATATATCACAATATAACTTTATATACCTAAGCTTCATATCTGACCGAATATACATGGTCTTATATATACACATAGTTAGGAATAATTTCATTGATACTCAATTTACTTACTCACAAGGCCAAATACACATACCAATCTCATATTGATTCAACATATGCATAACACATGACTTGTAGCAAATATCAAGTTATATACTTACCCTTTTACTAGTAGCCAACAAGCTAATTCATACTCGGCCATTTAGCTCATTTTACACATTCGTACATGATTTACCTTTGCCCGATGAACCATTCGGAACTGGATAGGACACTCGGATAATCACATAAATCGTACAATGCCAACGTCCCAGACGTGGTCTTACATGTTGCCATATATTGATGCCACTATCCTAGACAGGGTCTTACTCGCACACATATATCAATATCACATATCGATGCCATGGTCTTACTCGCACACACATATCGGAATCATATGTAATGACATATGTATCCTAGCTATTCCTAAGGTTCATACCGGGCTTTCGGACATCGTAACTTGGTCGAAACGAATGCTTGAACATGGTTTCCAAGCTTATACACATTCGGCAATTACATGTATAAATTCATACATTACATACCAACATATATATTTAGCATTTAACTATAATTAGGCACGTCTATTTACTTATAAACTTCCCTCGGACGATACAAAACGGAACAGGGCAGTTATTCGACAACTTTTGTTTTTCCCTGATCCAAATCTGATTTCTTTGATTCTTGATCTAAACATATTCAAATTAAGCTCATTCAAGCATATTTTCATTCAATTTAGTCCAAAAACACATAAATGGCCAAATTACCATTTTACCCTTGACATTTACAATTTTTACAATTTAGTCCCTATTGCACAAAACACAAAATATGCCAAATTTCCCTATACTCATGTTGGGCCAAATTTTACCCATGCTTATACAAGTCCATATATTTCATTTATTTTACATTTTAGTCCTTTAAATTATTATTTTTGTAATTTAGTCCTAATTACTCAAAATCATCAAAAACTCCAATACAAAACATGTTAATCTAAAACATATCTTTCATATTTCATCATCAAACAACAAAAATCACAAGCTCTGGGCAATGGCACAACTCAAAATATTCATCAAAATAAAAAATTCAAGCATGAATTTTGTAGTACTCGAAGCAACGATCCCAAAAACGTAGAAATTATCAAAATTCGAGCTAAACACATACCTTGATTGAGCTTAGAAATGGCCAAACCTTAGGTTTCTCTTTTTCTTTTCTTTTGTTTTTAGTTTGGGTAAAAACAAAATGGATGAACATGGCTTATTTTTATGTTTTATGACATATATTATAACTTATTATAATTTAAAGTTTAATTTACATATATAACCTTAATGAAATAATAATAAAATCTTATAATATATGTCCATTACCGTCCCAACAATATCTTAATGGAATATTTACAACATAAATTCTCCAATTTAGAAAGCCATTAACAATTAAGTCCCCTTTTAGAAATAACCACCAAATTTCCCTTTTACGCGATTAAATTCTTTTATTTAATCGGATACCTAAACGACAAAATTAAATCACGAGAATTTCACAGATATAAATTCACACAAAATAAACACAGAAAATAATTTTTAAATATTTTTCTAACTCGGATTCATGGTCCTGAAACCACCGTTTTGATTATGGTCTAAATCAGGCTGTTACAACTCTCCCCCTTAGGGATTTTTATCCCCAAAAATCTTACCGTGGAATACGTTCGGATAGCGTTCTCTTATTGTATCTTCTGGCTCCCACGTTGCTTCCTCAACTCCATGTTCTTGCCACAGAACTTTAACTAACGGAATCTTCTTATTTCTCAACTCTTTAATCTCGTGAGCCAGAATACGAATCGGTTCTTCCTCATACGTCATATCGGGCTTAATCTCAATCTCAGACGGACTAATCACATGCAAAGGGTCAGATTGATATCTACGAAGCATCGAAACATGGAATACATTGTGGATCTTTTCTAACTCAGGTGGCAACAATAATCTATAAGCAACTAGCCCGATACGCTCTATAATCTCATATGGCCCAATGAATCTCAGACTCAATTTGCCTTTACGACCAAATCTGAGTATTTTCTTCTATGGTGAGACTTTCAAGAAAACTTTATCTCCGATCTAAAACTCTATATCTTTACGTTTCAAGTCTGCATAAGATTTTTGACGATTTGATGCCACTTTTAGACTTTCACAAATCACTTTCACTTTTTGCTCAGTTTCTCTGATCAAGTCAACCCCTTGTATCTTATTTTCACTGAGCTCAGACCAGTACAATGGTGTATGACATTTACGACCGTACAAAGCCTCATAAGTTGCCATTTTGATACTCGATTGAAAGCTGTTATAATATGCAAATTCAATCAGAGGTAGGTATCGTTCTCACGTACCTTCAAACTGGAGAATGTAACATCTCAACATATCCTCAAGTATCTAAATGATTCGCTCAGACTGGCCATCTGTTTGCAGATGCAAAGCAGTACTGAAATGTAATTTCGTACCTAGTGCATCTTGAAGTTTCTTCCAAAACCGTGATGTAAACCTCGGATCTCTATCCGAAATAATAGATATAGGCACACCATGTAATCTTACAATCTGAGAAACATACAATTCAGCCAACTTATCCAGCGAGTAGTTTGTACGTATCGAAACAAAATGAGCTGATTTAGTCAATCTATCTACAACAACTCAGATTGCATCTTTTTTGCTCAGTGTCAACGATAAACCAGATACAAAATCCATCGTGACTCTATCCCACTTCCACTAAGGTATCATAATCGACTGAAGCAATCCTGAAGGCACCTGATGTTCAGCTTTTACTTGTTGACAGACTAAACATCTTGCAACAAAGTCAGAAATATCTCATTTCATACCATGCCACCAGTAAAGTTGTTTCAAATCATTATACATATTTGTACTACCTGGGTGAATAGACAACCGACTACTGTGAGCTTCATCCAAAATCATTTGAACCAATTCTGAATTCCTCGGAACGCATATTTAGTTTCTAAATCGCAAACAGTCATCAGCACCTACCTTGAATTCTTAATCAGCATCTGTCTCACACTGAGCTCGTTTTTCCAATAATTCATTATCAACTTTCTGGGCATCACATATTTGTTGAACAAATGACGGTCTTGCTTTCAATTCAGCTATTATCGAACCATCATCAGACATGGCCACATGTGCATTCGTTGCACGCAAAGTAAACAATGATTTTCAGCATAAAACATCGGTAACAACATTAGCCTTTCTGGGTGGTAGTCAATCACCAGCTCGTAGTCTTTTAGCAACTCTAACCATCAGCGTTGTCTCAAATCAAGATCTTTCTGAGTCATCAAGTATTTCAAGCTTTTGTGATCAGAATAAACATGACGTTTCTCACCGAACAAATAGTGACGCAAAATTTTTAACGCAAACACAATAGCTGCTAATTTTAGGTCGTGCGTCGGATAGTTCTTTTCATGTGGCTTTAACTGTCTAGAAGCATAAGCTATAACTTTACCTTCCTGCATCAGAACACAGCCCAAACCATTTAAAGATGCATCACTATAAATAACAAATTCTTTTCCTAATTCTGGCTGAACTAGTACTGGAGCTTCGGTTAAAAAGGTTTTCAACTGATCAATTCTGTCACTTCTCTGTCCACTCGAACTTAACATCTTTTTGCAATAACTTTGTCATCAGGGCTGCAATCATAGAGAAATCTTTTAAGAACCGTCTATAATAACCAACAAGTCCCAAAAAACTTCAGACTTCAGAAACATTCCTCGGAGGTTTCCAATCGAGCATAGCTAAAATTCTACTCGGATCAACCCGAATACCCAATGCTGATACCGCATGGCCCAAAAACCTGACTTCACTTAACTAGAACTCACATTTACTGAACTTCACATACAACTGCTTGCCTCGCAAAGTCTGTAACACAAGTCTCAGATGTTCGACATGTTCGGTTTCGTCACGAGAGTAGATCAAGATGTCATCTATGAACATAACCACAAACCGATCTAGATACGGTCTGAATATCTAATTTATCAAATCCATAAAAATAGCAGGTGCATTAGTGAGTCTGAATGGCATAACTAAAAACTCATAGTGTCCATACCTAGTTCGAAAAGCAGTCTTTGGCACATCAGAGTCTTTAACTCGCAACTGATAGTAGCCTGATCTTAAATCTATCTTTGAAAACACTGCAGCCCCTTTCAGTTGATCGAACAGATCATCAATCCGTGGCAACAGATACTTAATCTTTATAGTCACCTTGTTAAGCTGTATATAATCAATACAGATCCTCATAGTTCCATCTTTCTTTTTCACAAACAGTACTGGTGCACCCCAAGGAGAGAAACTCAGTCGCGCGAAACCTCTATCTATCAACTCTTGCAACTGAGTTTTCAATTCTTTTAATTCTGTAGGTGCCATTCTGTATGGATCTATGGATATTAGAGTCATTCTAGGCATTAAGTCAATACTAAACTCTACCTTCCGAATAGGTGGCAAACCTGGTAATTCTTCAGGAAACACATCTGGATACTCACAGACAATAGATACTGGTTCAATGTTTTTTTCAGCCACTTTACTATCAAGCACATATGCAAAATAAGCTTCGCAGCCTTTTCTCACATATTTCTAAGCTAACATCGAAGAAATCACTGCTGGTAATCCATTTAGATCATTAGGTTCAATCCGAATAACCTCATCATTCTGACTCCGTAGATCAATGGTCTTTCTCTTGCAGTTCACTACAACATTATGCAAAGTTAACCAATCCATACCAAGAATTATGTCAAATTCATCAAATGGCAGCAACATCAAATCAGCCAGAAAACACAAATCTCGAATCATCAAAGGACAATTCTTACACACTTTATCAACCATAACACACCGACCCAAGGGATTTGACACTTTAATCACAAACTCAGTAGACTCAACAGGTAGAGTCTTGCTGAATACAAATGTCTCACACACATAAGAATGAGTAGAACCAGGATCAATCAATGCAATTACATTAGTATCATAAAGAGTGAATGTACTAGTAATGACATCTAGGGATGAAGCCTCTTCGCGTACGCGTATAGCATAGGCTCTAGCAGGTGCACGAGCTTCAGATCTGACTACTGTATCTTTAGTCCCTCTCTGACTGCCACTCGCATTACCAGCATTTCTGGGTGGTCTACCTTGAGCTGTAGTATTACCCGATCTCGTATTCTGCAATGGATTTTCCTCAGCTAACACTAGGCAATCACGAATATAATTATCCATCGATCCATATTTAAAACAAGCCTGATCATGCAATCTGCAACTACTGGGATGTCATTTACCACAGTATTTATACTCGGGTTGATTTGATCTGACATTCCCCACACTAGCTACTAAGGTAGCTCTCGAGCTCATAGGTGGTCTATTCTGATCCTGTCTTGAGTAACCCAAAGTGACTCTAGAATGACTGAAATCATCTCGAAACTTTTTTTATGTCGAATGGAATGACTTACCGGATGTTCTTTTGCATGCATCTCTAGCTTCAAAGTTAGCTTTTCTTTTCTCTTTCCCAAGCTCTTCATCTTTTACCACAAACTCTTTTATCTCACGTATGCCAACTAACAGTTTAATGTCTTCTTCAGCCAATCTTTGAATCTTTTACACATTATGGCTTCAGTGGAAACACACTTTCGGGCATACCGACTGAGTCTCACAAATTTCTACTCATATTCTGTCACGATCATCCGACCATGTTTCAGCTCTAGAAATTCTTTTCACTTCTGATCAATAAATCTCTGACTGATATACTTCTTACGGAACTTAGTCTGGAAGAATTCCCAGGTCACTCGCTCTCTCAGAACCGCTGATACTAGGGTATTCCACCAGTGATATGTTGTGTCTCAAAGCAATGATATAACACACTTCAAACATTCATCTGGGGTACAAGATAGCCCATCAAACACATGGATAGTATTATCAAGCCAAAACTCAGCCCGCTCAGCATCATCATCATCAGTAGCTTTAAACCCTTCGGCCCCATGTTCTCTGATTTTTTCAATAGGTGGCGTATACAATCTCAACGGATCACTTACTTGAGGTACAGCAGGCATCGAAGATGGATTAATCGGGGGTGGAGGTTGTTGTGCAGTCGGGTTAGTCCGGATATATTGAGTAAACCAGTCATTCATCAATCGATAGAAGGCTTGTTTAGCCTCACTTTCTTAATTACTCGAAGTCAGTCGAGAATCAACCGGCATTGTCCCTTGCGCGGGAGCAGCCGCTACACTCTCGACATCATCAACTATAGCTCTATCGGGATCTATTTACTATATTAAAACATATTTTAAATTGTCAGAATTCATCACGCTATCATAGTGTATAATATGGCATGTATAGCTAGACTCAAATGTGCTACGTTAGTCCTAGAATCGACTAAACTGTAGCTCTGATACCAACAAAATGTAACACTCTTAGCCCGTATCTGTCACTGGATTAGGGTCGGAGGCATTACCGATCATATTACAAATCATACGATTATGCATTATATATTACAGTTTGATATTTTATTCACATCAATGGGTAAAGTTAATTCATACATCAAAACTTAAAAATTCTATCATTCACCACATAGCATAAATAAAATGTAATTCAAAATACATCAAATCAACTTATACCTATACCGAACATATAACACATCAATATCTTTATTATTGAATATTAGACTTATTCTTAAATAAGCCGTGCGTCTGCATAGGTTATACATCAATGGAAATGAGTTTCGTTACTAACCTTTTTCCCTACTACATGCGGCAACATTCCATTAGTCCATATGAAATTCATATTTCATTCAACAATATAATTTTATGCATCCATTCGAATACATATATATATGAGTATATATAAGTAAAGGCATCTAAGCATATTAGAATAGAGCTTTATTGCAAGTCATACTTACGGTTAAATAAATAACTAACATAAAAGAGATGTAGCATGTTACACCAAGCTCAAGTACATTACACTTTATAACTTACACCATTATCGGAAACAAATAACAACTTCATCACAAACTCATAAATAAACCAATTGATAACTTATTACATAATTTAGCAAGTAATTACACATGCAATTTAATGTGTTATAACCTGACCGAATATGCTATTAAAATTTATATACATAGTGCGCACTTGCCTAGGTTTCAAGGACAAACTTAACAATCGAATTCATATCAAATAATTGACCAAATTAATCATGGAACATTTTTCCTTACTTAATACTTTGCATAGTCGAATTAATTTTTTTTAAAACCATATACATATCCAGAATTTCCATCACCAAATTATCAAAACTAAAGGCATTAAAAATTAAAACTAAGAACATATTAGATCAAGACTAAGAAAAATAAGCAAAATCCGGATACATATTTTATCTTAGTATGAAACACATCCAAACTAACCACATTCAAGTTATCCAAATTTACCTAATATATATATATTAGGGCCAAAACATTCATATCACATTTATGGTCTTTAATCAACTTCAATGCTCAAAAACACATACCATATTTACATCCCATCCATGGCACATAGTATGATAATCGAATATAAGCTCAAACCATAATCTAAACAAAGCCAAAATCAAACATAACACTTAACCCATTTTCGCATGGCTAGATTACACACAACCAAAATCCAATATTTTAAAATGAAATCTAGCCTATACATGCAATAATTTGAGTTCAACTATTTAAATACCGATACAGCAGATAGTGTGATAGACTTTGTTGACGATCCCCAAGCTTGTAACTTGAATCCAAAATCTATAAAAGAAAGTAAACATGTATACACAGAGTAAGCTATTATAGCTTAGTAAGTCATAAGCAAATAAACAACTCAATAATATTATCTATTCAACTAAACTAAATCAAATTATATCATCGTTACCACATTTAATCAAAAACATATAAATTTCATTATTGATATATTTTCATACATAAAAATCACCTTGGCCTAATATCCATATGGTCAAATTAACATTTTAACATTCAATTTTCCATGCCAATAATCACTGTAAAAACCTAATCCACATACTCTCCAATACATAAGCTCATATATCACAATATAACTTTATATACCTAAGCTTGATATGTGACCGAATATACATGGTCTCATATATGTACAGAGTTAGGAATTATTTCATTGATACTCAATTTACTTAGTCACAAGGCCGAATACACATACCAATCTCACATTGATTCAACATATGCATAACACATAACTTGTAGCAAATATCAAGTTATATACTTACCCTTTTACAAGTAGCCAACAAGCTAATTCATACCTGGCTATTTAGCTTGTTTTACACATCCGTACATGATTTCCCTTTGCCCGATGAACCATTCGAAATTAGATAGGACACTCAGATAATCCCAAAAATCATACAATGCCAACGTCCCAGACGTGGTCTTACATGTAGCCACATATCGATGCCACTGTCCCAGACAGGTTCTTACTCGCACACATATATCAGTATCACATATCGATGCCATGGTCTTACTCGTACACACATATCGAAATCATATGTAATAACATATGTATCCTAGCTATTCCTAAGGTTCATACAGGGCTTTCGAACGTTGTAACTCAGTCGAAACGAATGCTTGAACATGGTTTCCAAGCTTATACACATTCGGCAATTACATGTATAAATTCATACATTACATACCAACATATATATTTAGCATTTAACTACAATTAGGCACGTCTATTTGCTTATAAACTTACCTCAGATGATACAAAATGGAACAGGGCAACTAGTCGACAACTTTCGTTTTTCCTAGATCCAAATCTGATTTCTTTGATTCTTGATCTAAACATATTAAAATTAAGCTCATTCAAGCATATTTTCATTCAATTTAGTCCAAAAACACATAAATGGCCAAATTACCATTTTACCCCTAACATTTACAATTTTTCAATTTAGTCCCTATTGCACAAAACACAAAATATGCAAAATTTCCCTATACTCATGTTGGGATGAATTTTACCCATGCTTATACAAGTCCATATAATTCATTTATTTTACATTTTAGTCCCTCAAATTATTAGTTTTGCAATTTAGTCCTAATTACTCAAAATCATCAAAAACTCCAATACAAAACATGTTAATCTAAAACATATCTTTCATATTTCATCATCAAAATACAAAAATCACAAGCTCTGAACAATGGCACAACTAAAAATATTCATCAAAATTAAAAATTCAAGCATGGGTTTTGTAGTACTCGAAGTAACAATCCCAAAAACATAGAAATTATCAAAAACTGAGCTAAACACAGACCTTGATTGAGCTTAGAAATGGCCGAACCCTAGGTTTCTCTTTTTATTTTCTTTTGTTTTTAGTTTCGGTGAAAATAAAATTGATGAACATGGCTTATTTTTATGTTTTATGATATATATTATAACTTATTATAATTTAAAGTTTAATTTACATATATAACCTTAATGAAATAATAATAAAATCTTATAATATATGTCCATTACCGTCCCAACAATATGTTAATGGAATATTTACAACATAAATTCTCCAATTTAGAAAGCCATTAACAATTAAGTCCCCTTTTAGAAATAACCACCAAATTTCCTTTTTACGCGATTAAGTCCTTTTATTTAATCGGATACCTAAACGACAAAATTAAATCACAAAAATTTCACAGATATAAATTCACACTAAATAAACATAGAATATAATTTTTAAATATTTTTTTGACTCGGATTCGTGGTCCCGAAACCACTATCAGGACCCATTTACTATATAAAAACATAATTTATACTCGTCAGAAATAGTCACACTATCATTATATAATTATGGAATGATTGGCTAGACTCGTACTCTCGCTAGGTTAGTCCTAGAACTGATTAAACAATAGCTTTGATACCACTAAATGTAACGCTCCTTACCCATATTCAACGTTGAAATAGGGTACGAGGCATTACCAGACTTAAACACAATTAAACATACATAAATTGTGATCATAAAACTTCATTCCAAATTAAATATTATTCAAACACATGATTAAAGTCCCTTATACAGGCCTACGAGGCCTAAAATATTCGTTAGAGATAATTTAGGACCAAACCAAAAACTTTCAGAGTTTTGAGATAACTTAAGAAAATTTTATCTTCAAACTGGGTCGCATGCCCCTGTGAATAGGCCGTGTGATTACACACGCCCGTGTTCCAAGCCCGTGGAGCTCTCTGACTTACATTCAAGATGAAACTTGAGTCACATGGCCTAAATACATGCTCTTGTTGCTAGGCCGTGTGGTAATTTAATTATACAATTAAGGTGCAGACTTCACATGGCCGTATCACACGGCCATATTAAAGTTCGTGTGTGTCACACGGCCAAGCCACACGCCCGTGTGCTAGGCCGTATGCCTAAACCTGGACATTCTGTTTCTCATTTTTAAGTTGCAGGGGACACATAGCCGGACTACACGCCCATGGGGCAGACCATGTGTCACACATGGTCTAGACACATGCCCGTGTGTCTGCCCGTGTGGACAATATAAGCCTATTTACCAAGCCTCATTGCCACCCTCACATACCTAGTTTCATACAAATGCCAACAAATACCAAAACAAGCATAATTCATGTAACCAATTCAGCCACATTAGGCACTCATACAACCATGGAAATGTATCTTTCATAAACTCAAAAATGAATGTTAGCCATCATTCAGGGCTTAATACAAACTGAAGGGTTTCCAACCCAAGCCAATACATGTGGCCAAACCTCAATGACACAAAATTATAAAGTCTAAGTCCTATACATGCTATATTCAAAAATATAAATCCAACTATAATAAATGCTTCGATTGATAGTGTGATCGATATCTTTGACTTTCGATGATCCTAGAGCTAGATGGACGGTACTGTAAAGAAATAGAAAGGAAAGGGAGTAAGCATAAAAGCTTAGTAAGTTGCATGTAAGTAAGTGTACAACAACAATTTATCAAAAATCAACATACTCAATAATACCAAGTTAGGCATAAACATAACTTACTCATTACCATCCATATCAGTCACATATTATACAATGAGCTCATATCTCATACGTACCAATTAGATACCTGTATGACTCACAACATAGTTATACTTTCCTTATTAACTCACAATGTAACATCCCGAAATAGGGTCTAAACGGAATAGTGGTTATGAAACCACAAATCTGAGGTAGAAAAATTTATTTTATTATCATTTTAAGGTCTATGGCATAATTGCATGATTGTGTGAAAATTTCATCTAGAAATTTTATCAATAGTGGGTTCAATTTGGTATCTAGGACTAAATTGCAAAAGTTGTAAAATGTGTGTTCTAGTTTACAAACGTACTAAGTACTTGTGAGTAATGGGTTTTTAAAGTGGAGGTCCTTGGATAGTAATTAGACCATTGTACTAGTTTGGACAAAAATACCTAAAGGAAGATAAAACATCATAGTTTTTAATTAAGGACATTTTGGTCATTTAGTTATTAAAATGAATTAAAAACAAAATTAAAAGCCAATTTTTGTCCATCTTCAATCCCATGGCCGAATTTCACATGAGGAATACATAGCTAGGGTTTTTCAAGCTTCCAAGCTTCCAAGCTCGATTGTAAGTCCATTTTAGCCCCATTTTTAATGTTCTTTACGTTTTTGGAGTCCCGGTAACTTGATTAAGCTTATTCTAGCAATAATTTAACCTAGGACTTATATTTGGAAAAATACCCATATATGAAATGTGTTTATTTTGATGTTTTATGGTAGAATACGAAGCTTGAAATTGTGTTAAACAACTTTTGCTAAGCGATTTTACGTGAAAACGAGTAAAACGACATAACCGGTAAAAATACCTAATGTTCATAAGTACATGTTAGAGTGAGAATTTGATGCTTCCATATAAGGGAAAAATGATCAACATGTATTAAAACATACGAAAATAGGATGAAGTTTAATTTCTGAGCCTTGGGGGAAAATTATAAATATGTAAAAGTATAAGGGCAAAAATGTAATTTTTCAAAAGTTTGAGTCAAGGACTGTTTTAATAAATGTGAGTATTAAATAAGCTCAATTTTTTATTATAGATCAAGAAGAACGAAATCCAGAGTTAGACCAGTAAAAGAAAAAGATAGTGGACAAAATCGATATAGTTGATCGTATTTTATTTCGAGGTAAGTTTGCGGTAAATAAATGCAATATTCTATTATTTTATGTTAATGTTGTTAATTTCCAGCATGTGTATATTTATTTTATGAAATTATTCAAAGAAGACTCAAGCATGAATTGACGGAGAAGTAATTTGAAAAAGTCCCGGTTGAACCTTAGGAATGTGTAGGATACAAATGTGATGACATTAGGGTTTAAGCATACCATGTAATACCATGCCAAGGCATGGCAAATGGTAAGGTTTCATAGGCAAGGAAATCATGTAAGACCATGTCAAGACATGGCATTGATAAGTTACTATAAGGCAAAGGTCCCATGTAAGACCATGCCAAGGCATGGCATTGGTGAGTTCATAAGGCAAGGATACCATGTAAGACCATGTCAAGACATGGAAATGGTAAGTTTCAAAAGGATACCATGTAAGACCATGACAAGTCATGGCAATGGCAAGGTACCCGTGTATCCTTAGTATTCCAAGTGGTTCAACGGGAAAATTTAAAGAGAATATCAAGGTAAGGTAAGGTAAGACGAGTTATACTAAAAAGGTAAGATAAGTTCATGCTAGAAGAGTAAAGGTAAGTATATAATGTTCATGTATGCTTGATAAGGAAAAATATAAGTAAAATGTATTAATAAATTTGATTAAGTAAGTAAGTGAGTAAGTGAAGAAAATTAAAATATGTCTATGACAATTAATGAAGTTGCATTAAGTAGTATCATGCCAAGTAGTAAGATAATTCTTATGAATGTTGTTATTTATTTGCATGCAAACTTACTAAGCTTAATGCTTACCCCCTTTATTTTCCTTTTTTTTATAGTTTTGTCAAGCTAACTCGGGGATCGTAAAGTACGTCGGAGGTTCGACACACTATCACAAGGATTATTTTGGTATAGCTAGACGTTTCATTTTGAGTATGGCATGTATAGCATCGTAGCCATTTTGTGTGTATGATCTTATGATATGGCTAATGAATGGTATGTAAATGCTTGATAATGATTAGCTATTGGAATGGCTAATGAAGGAAATGTTTGGTGTTATGTATGCCTAAATGCTAGTTATTCCATGGAAATCATGAAAAATGTGAAATTAACTTTAAAACAGTATCAGACAGCAGTAATTATGTGAATTTTGAAAATCACTAAAAATAGTAGAAATGGATTTACATAGTGAATGAGATATATAATTAAATCTTATTGAGTCTATCCTCATATGAAAGAAACAGAGTAAATAAAGAAGTTGCATTTTATGAGATATTTAAATTTTGGTGATACAGGGTCAGAGTGATTTTTGAATACCCTATTCTGAATTTAGAAATTCACTAAAAATTATAAAAAAATAATTAGTAGTTATATTTTACATGTATAGATTCCTTATTGAGTCTACTTTGAAGATAAATAAACGGAATTGTTATTTTTATTCTGTACAGAGAGAAAATTAATTCGTAGTCAATAGAGGTCAAAGCAATCAAACACTGAAACAGGGGAAATTTTAATGAATAAACTGTACTAATTGGCTAGACCAAAAATTCTGAAAAAAAAATTAGTAAGAATATATATGAGTCTAGTTTCAAATAAAATTTACGGATTCAAATTTTGAGTTTCGTAACTCGTGTTATGATTTATTTAGTGACTATGACGTAGACGAACAATTTATTTATGAAAGATGAAATAAATTGTTTTGATTTGTTTAAGTGATCGGAAAATTTTTATTCATTCCGATTTGTTCTCGAACCGTTTCAATTACATGTTTTAGGTTCTCGAGGACACTTTTTAAGGACATATTGAATGAATGAAACTAAATTAATTTTAAAAGAAAATTTTTATGCCCCGAATTAGTAAGCTAAGTCCGGTAATGTCTCATGCTCGACTCCGGCGACGGTCTCAGGTAAGGGGGTTACATTTATTGGTTTCAAAGCAAAGGTTTAGTCAGTTCTCAATATATTCAGTATGAGTAAGAGTCTAGCTATACATGTCATACTTATATGTTGATAGTGTAATGACTCTTGACGATTTTAAAATGTTTTCTTTTATAGTTATGGATTCTGAACAAGCTAGTGCAGATGATGTAGAGAGTAACGCGCCGGCTCCCACAGAAAGGACGGTGCCACCAGATAGTAGTGAAAGGCCCGTTACAGTTAGTCAGGTAGGAGGGGCTCGAGAAGCCTTCTTCCAAGCTATGAATGAATGGTTTCCCGAGTTCGTTCGTACGAATCCGGCTGTTAGACCTCCACCCCCTCATGATCATTAGACCACCCATGTAGCTCCCCCAGTCATAGGTACAGTTATAAGAGAAAAACCACCAGTTGATAAAATCAGAAAATAAGGAGCCGAAGAGTTTTGAGCTACAAAAGATGATGATACAGAAAAGGCAGAATTTTGGCTCGAGAATATTATCAGAGTCTTTGATGAATTATCCTGCACATCTGAGGAATGTATGAAATGTGTTGTATCACTTCTTAGAGATTCAGCCTACCATTTGTGGAAGACACTTGTATCAGTTGTACCGAAAGAGAGAGTCACTTGGGATTTCTTTTAGGAGGAATTTCGTAAAAAGTACATCAGTCAGAGGTTTGTTGTCCAGAAAAGAAAAGAGTTTCTGGAGTTGAAACAGGGTAATATGATAGTGACTGAATATGAGTGCGAGTTTGTCAGACTCGCCAATTATGCTCGAGAGTGTGTGTCTACAAAGGCTATTATGTGCAAAAGATTTGAGGAAGGGCTTAATGATGATATTCGATTGTCGGTTGGTGTCCTAGAAATAAAAGAGTTTGTTGTCCTAGTTGAGAGAGCCTGTAAGGTAGAGGAGCTGTTAAAAAGAAAGGGAAAAGTTGAAATTGAGACGCAAGATACGAAGAAAAGACTAATGAGCAAGTCATTTCAGTCTACACCTAAGAGGCCTAGAGTTCTCCACTAGATCTAATTTTTCAGCTAGATATTCTACTCGAAACAGAGGCAGAAGATTTATGAGTCTGAAAGCTCAGACCACTTCGATTGGAAGTGTTGGCATTGTTTAGCCTGATAGACCAGAGTGTCCTTAATGTGTTTGACGTCACCCAGGTCAGTATTGAGTAACTGAGACAGGTTGTTTCTGATGTGGTGCACCAGACCATTTTATTCAGGAGTGTCCCGAGATGATTAAAAGGGAAGCAATACCGAGTGTAAGATCAGGCAACGCTCTTGTCAAAGGCAGACCACTGAGAAATCTGAGAGCTAGGGCAAGTAATAGAGGTGCATCTAGAGATTCAGCAGTGAGGCCAGATGTTAGAGCACCTGCGAGGACCTATGCTATCCGTGCTCGCGAAGAGGCACCCTCCCCCGATGTGATTACAGGTTCATTTTCTCTCGATGATACTAAAGTTATTACTTTGATTGATCCGGGTTCAACCCGTTCATATGTTTGCATGAAATTGATGCCTAGTATGAATATTCCTATAGAATCTACAGAATTTGTGATTAAAGTATCAAATCCATTAGGCAAGCATGTATTAGTAGATAAAGTATGTAGAAATTGCCCTTTAATGATTAGAGGCTACTGTTTTTCGGTCGATCTCATGCTATTTCCATTTGATGAGTTTGATGTGATTCTGGGTATGGATTGGTTGACTACACATGATGTGATAGCGAATTGTGGAAAGAAATTCATTGAGTTCAAATATGAAAATGGTGAAATTCTTCGGGTTAATTTAGAAGAGTCAAATAGTTCATTTGCCATGATTTCTGTTATGTCTGCTCAGAAATGTTTGAGAAAAGGGTATGAAGCTTATATTGCTTTTGTGTTGAACACTAAAGATCTAGAATTGAAAATTGAATCAGTGCCTGTGGTATGTGAGTTTCCCGATGTGTTTCCGGAAGAACTACCAAGTTTGCCTCCTGTTAGAGAAGTTGAGTTTGGTATTGAGTTGATTCTGGGTACAACACCTATTTCTATTACTCCTTATAGAATGGCCCCATTGGAATTGAAAGAATTGAAAGCTCAGTTGCAGAAATTAACAGATAAAGGCTTTGCAAGACCCAAAGAGTTCACCATGGGGTGCACCAGTGCTATTTGTGAAAAAGAAAGACGGATCGATGAGATTGTGCATAGATTATAGGCAGCTTAACAAGGTAACAGTAAAGAACAAGTATCCACTACCTAGAATTGATGATTTATTTGATCAATTGAAGGGAGCCACTGTGTTCTCCAAGATAGATTTGAGATCCAGATACTATCAGTTACGAGTTAAAGAATTAGATATCCCGAAGACTTCTTTCCAAACTAGGTATGGTCATTATGAGTTCGTTGTGATGCCATTTGGCTTAACTAATGCTCCTACCATTTTCATGGACTTAATGAATCGAATTTTCAGACTGCACTTGGATAAGCTTGTAGTTGTGTTCATTGATGATATCTTGATTTATTCTCATGATAAGACTAAGCATGCAGAGCATTTGAGAACAGTTTTACAGATTCTGAAAGATAATCAGTTGTATGCCATGTTTAGCAAAAGTGAGTTCTGGTTACGAGAAGTTGGTTTTCTTGGACATATTGTCTCAGGTGAAGGTATCAGGGTTGATCCGAGCAAGATTTCAGCTATTGTTGATTGGAAGCCTCCTAGAAATGTATCAGAAGTTAGAAGTTTTCTTGGTCTTGCCAGATATTATAGACAATTTGTAGAGGGATTTTCCATGATAGCTACCCCCTGACAAGATTTCTGCGAAAGGATGTCAAGTTTGAATGGACTAAGAAGTATCAACAAAGTTTTGACAAGTTAAAGGCATTGTTGACTGAAGCTCCTATTTTAGTACAACCAGAACCAGGTAAGGAGTTTGTGATTTATAGTGATGTGTCCTTGAATGGACTTGGCTCTATACTTATTCAGGAAGGAAAGGTAATTGCTTATGCCTCTAGACAGCTAAAGCCACATGAAAAGAACTATCCGACACATGATTTAGAGTTAGCTGCCATTGTTTTTGCACTGAAGATCTGGAGACATCATTTGTACGGTGTGAAGTGCCGAATATTCACTGATCACAAAAGTTTGAAATATTTGATGACCCAAAAATATTTGAATTTGAGGCAAAGAAGATAGCTAGAGTTGATTAAAGATTATGAGCTAGTGATTGATTATCACCCAGGTAAGGGAAACGTTGTTGCTGATGCTTTGAGTAGGAAATCTTTGTTTGTATTAAGAGCTTTGAACACTAGTCTAGCCTTATCAAATGATGGTTTTATCTTAGCTGAGTTGAGAGCTAAACCGATGTTTCTTGAAGAAATTTGTGAAGCTCAGAAAAATGACAGTGAGTTGCTAGCCAAAAGAGCTCAGTGTGAGTCAGATATAGAGTCAGATTTTCAGATCAGTTCTGACGGTTATTTGATGTTTAGAGATAGGGTATGTGTACCGAAGAATGATGAGCTTATTCGAAAGATCTGACAGGAAGCACATAGTAGTTCTTTGTCTATTCATCCAGGTAGTACAAAGATGTATAATTATTTGAAGAAAATGTACTGGTGGGTAGGAATGAAAAGGGACATTTCAGAGTTTGTTTCTAGATGCTTGATCTGTCAGTAGGTAAAGGCCGAACATTAGGTACCTTCAGGTTTATTACAGCCTATGCTAGACCTTGAGTGGAAATGGGAGCGAGTTACTATGGATTTTGTGACAGGATTACCGTTGACACCGATAAAGAAAGATGTAGTATGGGTTGTGATTGATAAGTTAACGAAGTCGGCACATTTTGTCCCAGTTCGTATGGATTATTCACTTGACAAGTTGGTCGAGTTGTATATTTCAAAGATAGTCAGACTACACGAAGTACCATTATCGATCATTTTAGACCGAGATCTGAGATTTACTTCACAATTTTGGAAGAAGTTACAGGAAGCTTTGGGCACAAAGTTGAGTTTTAGTACAGCTTTCCATCCTCAGGCTGACGGTCAGTCAGAGAGAGTTATTCAGGTACTTGAAGATATGCTTAGATGTTGTGTACTGGAATTTCAAGGTAGTTGGGAAAAGTACTTACCATTAGTAGAGTTTGCCTACAATAATATTTATCAGTCGAGTTTGAAAATGGCACCTTATAAAGCTTTGTACAGACGTAAATGTCCCACACCTTTGTATCGGAGAGAGCTTAAGGAAAATCAGATTTATGGGGTTGATTTAGTTAAAGAAACAGAAGAGAAAGTAAAAGTCATTAGAGATTGCTTGAAAGTAGCTTCAGACAGACAAAAGTCGTATGCAGATTTGAAGAGAAAAGAGATTGAGTATCAAGTTGGTGACAAAGTGTTTTTGAAAGTATCCCCATGGAAGAAAGTTCTCAGATTTGGCAAGAAAGGCAAACTAAGTCCATGTTTTATTGGACCGTTTGAAGTGATTGAGAGAGTCGGACAATTAGCATATCGATTAGCTTTGCCAATTGAGTTAGAGAAGATTCATGATGTATTTCATGTGTCTATGCTACATCGTTATCGTATAGATCTGACACATGTGATTTCTCAGACAGAGGTTGAGATTCAACCAGACATGACTTACGGTGAAGAACCGGTAAAGATTCTAGCTCGAGAGGTAAAGCAACTAAGGAACAAAAGTATTACGCTTGTAAAAGTATTATGGAATAGACATGGGTAGACGAGGCTACATGGGATCTCGAAGAGGCTATACAAAAATAGTACCCAAATCTCTTCACAGCTAAGATTTTCGGGGATGAAAATCCCTAAAGGGGGGAGAAATGTAACATCCCGAAATAAGGCCTAAACGGAATAGTGGTTACAAAACCACAAATTTGAGGTATAAAAATTTATTTTACTATCATTTTAAGGTCTATGGCATGATTGCATGATTGTGTGAAAATTTCGTTTAGAAATTTTATCGATAGAGGGTTCAATTTGTTATCTAGGACTAAATTGCAAAAGTTGTAAAATGTGTGTTCTAGTTCACAAAGGTACTAAGTACTTGTGAGTAATGGGTTTTTAAAGTGGAGATCCTTGGATAGTAATTAGACCATTATACTAGTTTGGACAAAAATACCTAAAGGAAGATAAAAGACCATACTTTTTAATTAAGGGCATTTTGGTCATTTAGTTATTAAAATGAATTAAAAACAAAATTAAAGGCCAATTTTTGTCCATCTTCAACCCCTTGGCCTAATTTCACATGAGGAAGACATAGCTAGGGCTTCCAAGCTTTCAAGTTCGATTGTAAGTCTATTTTAGCCTCATTTTTAATGTTCTTTACATTTTTGGAGTCTTGGTAACTTGATTAAGCTTATTCTAGCAATAATTTAAGCTGGGGTTTATATTTGGAAAAATACCCATAGGTGAAATGTGTTTATTTTTATGTTTTATGGTAAAATATGAAAGAAATTCTGTTAAACAACTTTTGCTAAGCGATTTTACGTGAAAACGAGTAAAACGACATAATCGGTAAAAATACCTAATGTTCATAAGTACATGTTAGAGTGAAAATTTGATGTTTCCATAGAAGGGAAAAATGACCAGCATATCTGAAAACATAAGAAAACAGGATGAAGTTTAATTTCCGAGCCTTGGGGCAAAAGTATAAATATGTAAAAGTTTAGGGGCAAAAATATAATTTTGCAAAAGTTTGAGTCAAGGACTGTTTTAATAAATGTGAGTATTAAATAAGCTAAATTTTTTGTTATAGATCAAGAAGAATGAAATCCAGAGTTAGACCGGGGAAAGAAAAAGATAGTGGACTAAATCGATATAGTTGATCGTATTTTGTTTCGAGGTAAGTTTACGGTAAATAAATGCAATATTCTATTATTTTATGTTAATTTTGTTAATTTCCAGCATGTGTATATTTATTTTATGAAATTAGTCAAAGAAGACTCAAGCATGAATTGACGGAGAAGTAATTTGAAAAAGTCCCTGTTGAATCTTAGGAATGTGTAGGATACAAATGTCATGACATTAGGGTTTAAGGATACCATGTAATACCATGCCAAGGCATGGCAATTGGTAAGGTTTCTAAGGCAAGGAAATCATGTAAGACCATGTCAAGACATGGCATAAATAAGTTACTATAAGGCAAAGGTCCCATGTAAGACCATGCCAAGGCATGGCATTGGTGAGTTCATAAGGCAAGGATACCATGTAAGACCATGTCAAGACATGGCAATGGTAAGTTTCAAAAGGATACCACGTAAGACCATGACAAGTCATGGCAATGGTAAGGTACCCGTGTATCCTTAGTATTCCATGTGGTTCAACGGGAAAATTTAAAGAGAATATCAAGGTAAGGTAAGGTAAGACGAGTTATACTAAAAAGGTAAGACAAGCTCATGCTAGAAGAGTAAAGGTAAGTATATAATGTTCATGTATGCTTGATAAGAAAAAATTTAAGTAAAATATATTAATAAATTTGATTAAGTAAGTAAGTATTTAAGTAAGTGAGTAAGTGAAGAAATTTAAAATATGTCTATGACAATTAATGAAGTGGCATTAAGTAGTATCATACCAAGTAGTAAGATAATTCTTATGAATGTTGTTATTTATTTGGATGCAAACTTACTAAGCTTAATGCTTACCCCCTTTATTTTTCTTTTTTTTTTTTATAGTTTTGTCAAGCTAACTCGGGGATCGTAAAGTACGTCAAAGGTCCGGCACACTATCACAAGGATTATTTTGGTATAGCTAGACGTTTCATTTTGAGTATGACATGTATAGCAACGTAGCCATTTTGTGTGTATGATCTTATGATATGGCTAATGAATGGTATCTAAATTCTTGATAATGATTAGCTATTGGAATGGCTAATCAAGGACATGTTTGGTGTTATTTATGCTTAAATGCTAGTTATTCCATGGAAATCATGAAAAAGGTGAAATTAACTTTAAAATAGTATCAGACAGCAGTAATGATGTGAATTTTGAAAATCACTAAAAATAGTAGAAATGGATTTACATAGTGAATGAGATTTATAATTAAATATTATTTAGTCTATTTTCATATGAAAGAAATAAAGTGAATAAAGGAGTTATATTTTATGAGATATTTAGATTTTGGTGAGACAGGGTCAGAGTGATTTCTGAATCTTCTATTCTGAATTTAGAAATTCTCTAAAAATTGTACAAAAATAATTATTAGTTATAATTTATATGTATAGATTTCTTATTGAGTCTACTTTTAATAGAAATAAACGTCATGGTTATTTGAATTCTGTACAGGGAGAAAATTAATTCGTAGTCAACAGAGGTCAGAGCAGCCAAACACTGAAACAGGGGAAAATTAACTAATAAACTGTACTAATTAGCTAGACCAAAAATTTTGAAAAAAAAAATTAGTAAGAAGATATATGAGTCTAGTTTCAGATAAAATTTACGGATTTGAATTTAAAGTTTCGTAACTTGAGTTATGATTTATTTATGACTATGATGCAGATGGACAGTTTATTTATGAAAGATAAAATAAATTGTTTTGATTTGTTTAAGTGATCGGAAAATTTTTATTGATTCCGGTTTGTTCTCGAACCGTTTCAATTTCATGTTTTAGGGTCTCGAAGACCCATTTTATGGACATATTGAATGAATGAAACTAAATTAATTTTAAAATCAAATTTTTATGCCCCGAATTAGTAAGCTAAGTCTGGTAATGCCTCTTGCTCGACTCCAGCGACAATCTCGAGTAATATGTGTTACACACAATCATAATTTTCACTGTTGAACCAGTTAGAACACTACCGAATATTCCATAAGCCTCAAACATGGGGTAAGATGCCGATGACATGTCCTAGACATGGTCTTACACTGGCTATCATCCTCGAGGCTGATCCCATGTCCTAGACATGGTCTTACACTAGCTCTCGCATATTCGTGCCGATGCCATGTCCCAGACATGGTGTTACACCAGCTCTCACATATCCGTGCCGATGCCATGTCCCATACATGGTCTTACACTAACACACCTCGTAGCCGATGCATGTCCCAGACAAGTCTTATACTGGCTTACGCCCCGAGACCGATGCATGTCCCAGACATGTCTTACACTGGCACTCGTCTCAATGCCAATGCCATGTCCCAGACATGGTCTTACACTGGCTCTCATAATGTGGTCGATGCATGTCCTAAACATGTCTTACACTAGCCCACAATAACCCATATCTCATGGCATGAATATCCGATTTACTTCCTAAGGTTCCAACGGAAATTCTACTATCTCATTTTTCATTACACATTCTCAATTCTAAAATCAAGCAATTCATGCTATAATATTTCAAGCATATATAATAACAATGTAGTTGTATTATTTACATACAACTTACCTCGGATTACAAAACGTACACGACCAATCAATTTAGTCGATTGTTTGGCCTTCCCCTGATCTAGGTTCGGATTCGGTAAATCTTGATCTATAATAGCAAAATGCACTCATTTAGTCACTAAACACAATTAGGCAATCTAAAATTCACATCTTAGGTAAAATGACCATTTTGCCCTTAGACCTTGGCAAAATGACCATTTTGCCCCTATGCTCGAAAATTAATTTTTATCGAATTTCTTCGTATCTCAAGCCTAGCCAAACCCTTTTTACTCTTATAGAAACTTCAAATTCTCACTATTTCACATATTTATTAACTATTTTACAACTTATGCAAAATAGTCCCTTTAGGTGTTTTTTATGAAAACACCGTCTCAAAAGTTGCTTATAACATAGCTAAGACTCATATTCTTCCATAAAATTTCAAAAAACACCCTAAATTCTCTCGTGGCAAAACTCTAAACCGTCCACCATTTTGCAATATAGTCCCCTCATTTGAAAGCTTATGCTTCAAGGGTCTAAAAAATGTAAAAATCTTCAAGAAAACTTATGAAAATCACTTACTTGCAAGAGGGATAACTGGCTGAAATTTTGAAGCTTTCAAACCCCCACAATGGTTGATATTTTTAGTGGTAGCGAAGAAGATGAAAATGTGATATCATCTTTTTCTTATTTTATTTCTATTTTAGTCAATTAGCCACCAAAATTGCACCTAATTTTGACATTTTGACCAAATTGTCTCCCATGGCCGGCCAAGCTCTAACTTAGGGCCTAATTGTCTTTTAGAGACCCCCAATTTTGGTTCTCCAACTATTTGACACCTTTAGCTATCAATTTAGGACTTTTGCACTTTATGTGATTTAGTCATTTTTTGCAATTGGGCTCACAAACGTTAAAATTAGCTCCCAATTTTCTTTTCATGCACTAATATAAACATGCTATGACTCCAAAATAATAAAAAAATAATTTCTCTGACTTCGAATTTGTTGTCCTGAGACCACTATTCTGGCTAGCCCTAGAATCAGGCTGTTACACGTGCTACATGCCATGTCCAACCCCGTGTAACTCTCTGATTTGTACCACACAGCCAGCCACATGCTCGTGTGCTAGGTCATGTGATCAATTTAATTTTCTAAAATTAGGTACAAGTTTCACACGACCAAGATACACACACGTGTTCTGGGCCGTGTAGCATACACGGTTGAGACACATGCCTGTGTCTCTAACTGTGTGCCCAAATTCTAAGCGTTCTATTTCTCAATTTTTGGATGCAAGGGACACACAACCAAACCACATGCCCATGTGCCAGGCCGTGTGTCACACACGGTCAAGACATACGCCCGTATGTCTACCCGTGTAGACAAAATAAAGCCATTTCCTAGCCCTATTTCTTACCCAAATTTAACCTTCAACCTACAACATCGTTTTCATATATTTGCCAATCAATTCAAGTCATATAAGTTCAAGGAAACATCATTAATATATATAACATAGTATCACATATTTATATGATCAACCTTACCTTTTTGTGACGATTTATATTTTACTCTAATTCAATTTAACCAAACCTTATACATGTATGTCTTAAACATGACATAACTTTATATTATCATGCCAAAATATACCATTACTAGCCATTCCAATGGTTAGATGAAAAACATCCATTTACATATCATCATTTGTAAAATTAGCTTATACATGTCATTATGTCAAAGTAAGTTTTCTATTTATACCAAAGCAAGCTGGAGGATAGTGTGATGATACTCCGATCGATCTCCAACCTTTACGAGCTTCTAAGCACTATAAAATAGAGAAAAAAACCTAGTAAGAATTTAATGCTTAGTAAGTTCGTATAATGGGAAGTAAACTTACCAATCATAATCATTTAAATAAGCATAACAATATCATGCTTTCCAACAAAGTAGTAAATTCACCTAATCACATACACTCAAATAAGCAAGTTAGTCACACAATTCTCGTGTACATCAAGTATGGATGAGCTCACCATAGTAGACTCTTTCAAGCAATTAAGAAGTATTCGGGACAACTCTTTTAATCTCATAATTTATCATGTCAGAAGTTTTGTCCGTTGAATTATTGAAATATCGATGGATACTCAGGTAGTACACACAAGGTGTACAAAACTGTAAGCCATCAATTCATAATCAGGGGTGCACATATCAGGATGCTCAAATGAGCCATGTAATAGAACACTTATCTGGGCTAAATAGGAAACTCATAAGAGTTTTACGCAGGGAGCTCATAGAACTTAACAGATAGCTCTGAACAATTAATATCAGGGAGCATCGGATAAGGTAATAGGGAATTCAAGTGAGCTATGCCAGGAATCCCATAAGAGCTTATATTAGGACACTCATGTAGAGCTACGTTTGTGTCCACATTATATGCTGGATCACAATCGATCAAGTCATCTAACAGGACGCTCACATAGAGCTGCGGTAGTGTGCAACACATGCAAAATCACTACCGATCAAGACGTTCGCAAGAACTATTTATCAGGATGCTCGAGATGGCTTTATCAGGATTACTCAGCTGAGCTAAATCCTGTCTGCAACATATGCAGAATCACATTCAAATTGGAAACTTACATATATCCTATAACAGCCCGATTTGGGCAGTCAGAATAGTGGTTTTCGGACCACAAATTGGACAAGAAAAATTTTACTTTTATTATATTTTTATGGTCTTTAATTTTATGGAATGATTTCGTGAAAATTTCGTTTGAAAATTTTGACGTTTGGGCATTCAATTTAGTCAAAAGGACTAAATTATAAAAAGTACAAAACTTGAGTTCTCGAAGCTAGAGGTGTCTAATTGCTATGATATTTTAAATTGGAGGGCCTTAAATGGTAATTAGACCATTGGTTAATTTTTTGGACAAAAATGGACATGAAATGGGTGAAATAGAATATTTTTAAGTTAGGAGCGTTTTGGTCATTTAGTAATTAAAATAAATTAAAATTAAAATTAAAAGCCAATTTTTGTCCATCCTCAAGATATAGCTGAAACTTGCATGGAGAAACCATGGCTAGGGTTTTTCAAGCTTCCAAGCTCGATTGTAAGTCCGTTCTAGCCCCGTTTTTAATGATTTTTATGTTTTTGCAATCCCTGTAAAAAAATATATTTATTTCTACCATTTATTTGAGCTAGGGTTGATGTTTAAAAATTTACCCATGTGCTACATGTGTGTATTTTGATGTTTAAAGGAGGGATATGAATGTTTATTGTGTGTTAAACGACTTTTACTAAATAGTTTTTGGTGAAAATGCAAAAAAGGACTAATTTGTAAAAGTTATAAAATTTGTCATAAAAGTGTGATTTAGTGGAAATTTTGGGATTCTATAAGCATGAAATTGGTTTGGATATGCATGGGTAGTAAAGAAATTGAACACAATTCATTTTACGAGCCTAGGGGCAAAAGTGTAAATATGTGGAACTTTAAGGGCAAAAATGTAATTTTGCCATAATGTGATTTTTGGATCAAATTGAATAATGTGACTAATAAATAATCTAAATGTGATATTATAGATCAAGGAAAATAAGATTCGGACCTAGAACGAGGGAAAAATGAGTATTTAACGGTTAGGTCTCTTTTTGCCATTTTAAGTATCGAGGTAAGTTTGTATGAAAATAATTCAACATGTTATTATTATCATATGTTTAATGCTTAAATATTGCATGAAATGTATATGTATATGTATTGTCTTTATGAAATTGATTCATGATGTCTTAATGACGACTCGACAAAAGTTGGTGTCTTAGAAATCCCGGTTGAACCCTAGGAATAGCTAAGATACGAATATCACGACATGTGAGTATTGAGATCCCGTATAATACCATATATGGAATATGGCATCGGCATCGAGATGAGATCTTGTGTAAGACCATATCTGGGATATGGCATTGGCATTGATAAGACATCCCTTATAAGACCATATATGGGATATGGCATCGGTATCAATATGAGATCCCATGTAAGACAATATCTGGGATATGGCATTGGCATCGATATGAGGTCCCGTATAAGACCATGTCTGGGACATGGCATCGGCACCTTTATGAAACTTCGTGTAAGACCATAGCTAGGCTGTTGGCATCGATGTGAGATCCCATGTAAGACCACGTCTGGGACATGGCATTGGCATCTTTTCATGTGTATGAGATGTCCAAGTATCCTTTAGTATTCTAAGTGGTTCAACTATTAATTCAAAGATTATATCAAAGTTGTGATAATGTATGATTATGTTACGAAGTGGTATAGGTATGTACACAAAACTCATGAGAAATTATTTCGGTTTATTATAGTAAGGATGCAAATAAGTAAGCCATGCTTATGAGATTTAAATTGTGATGACCTTGTGATTATAGGTCTAGGCTTGTGATGTATAAAAAATGTATTTTTACCATGATGGTGGAAATGATTTGTAAAGGTGTTATAAACTTACTATTATCACTTTACGCTAAAATAATTTTGGATAGTAGCAGCAGTCCGAATTTGAAAATCCACAAAATAATTGTGAAAATTGAGTTGGAGGTTGAAATAAAAAATTAAATTAAAGCTTATTGAGTCTAGTTTCACATAGAGGAAACAGTGTAAGCAAAAGAATTTCATATTATTGTGAGACAGGGTCAGAGTGATTTTGGGCTCCCCTGTCTTAACTTTGGAAAATCATTAAAAATTGTATGAATCCGTTAGAATTTGTATGAATAAAACTTTTAATGAGTTTATTTTTAAGAGAAATAGACAGGAACATCATCCAAACCCCGTACTAAGAGATACTTGATTTTTAGTAAAGAAATATTGAAGCTGTCAAACAGCAGAATAGGGGTAACTTTGAAGAATAAATTGTACTTATTGGCTAATCCATAAATTCTGAAAATTTTATGGTAGAAAGATATATGAGTCTAGTTTCAAATTCTTTTAACAGATTTTAATTTAGAATTCTTTAGCTCAAGATATTAATAATTTAGTGACTATAACGCGAGTAAACAGCTTGACATGAACGTAAGTAAAAAAGTGCAATTATAATTTTTTTACCTGGAGATCAAGATGTGAGAATTGGTAGAAGCATGTTAATAAATTGCTTATTATTTTCATACGGACTTACTAAGATATATAGCTTACCCCTCTCCTTTTCATTTCTTTAGTGTTGCCAGGTTAGCTCGGGGTTGGAGATCGTCGGAGGCAGCATCATACTATCAAATTATCAATTTTGGGGTCTTGATAAACCTTAAGTGTTTTCAAGTGAGTGGCATGTATAGAGACTTAGTCCTTTGTGTTATGTGTTTAATGGTATGGCCAAATGTATTGGCTTATAATGATTCAAGTGTTTATAGCCATGAGATATGGCTTATATTGGTTATGGGTTGTAAACCTATTTATCCATGTGCAATGTACTAACACCTTAAAATGTGATCATGCGCTTATATGTACTATAACAGCCCGATTTAGACCGTAATCGGAACGGTAGTTTTGGGACCACGAATTCGAGTCAGAAAAATATTCTAAAATTATTTTCTATGTTTATTTTGTGTTAATTTATATTTGTAAAATTTTCGTGATTTAATTTTATCGTTTAGGTGTCCAATTAAATAAAAGGACTTAATCGCGTAATTTGAAAATTAGGTAGTTTAATTCATAAAGGGCTGATTTGTTATTAGCTTTATAAGTGGAAGCTTTTAAATGGAAAATAACCCATAGGTCTATTATATGGACAGCAATAGGCTTACAAAATATGGTTTTAATATAAGTTCATTACGGGTAAATTAGTAAACTAATAATAAAAGGTAATATATATCATAAAATATAACATAAAACTATAGTGCTCATACTTTCTTTCCACCATAGCCAAAACTAAAACAAATAAAAGAGAAAATAAAAACCTAGTTCGGTCATTCTCAAGCTTAATCAAGGTACGCGCTTAGCTCGGTTTCTGATAATTTTTACGTTTTTGAGATCTTTGCTTCGAGTACTACAAAACCCAAGCTTTAATTTTTTATTTTGATGAATATTTCGAGTTGTGCCATTGTTGATAGTTTTTTTGTGCCATTGTTGATAGTTTTTGATTTTTGTTGTTTGATGATAAAAAATAGAAGATATGTTTTAGATTAACATGTTTTGTATTGGAATTTTTGATGATTTTGAGTAATTAGGACTTAATTACAAAAATAATAAATTGAGGGACTAAAATGTGAAATATATCGACTTATTTAGTAATGGGTAAGATTCAGCTAAGCATGGGTACCTTAAAATTTTGAATATTTTGTGTTTTGTGCAATAGGGACTAAATTGTAAAAATTGCAAATGTTAGGGGTAAAATGGTAATTTGCCCATTTATGTGCTTTTGGACTAAATTGAATGAAAATATGTTTGAATGAGCTTAATTTGTATATGTTTAGATCAAGAACCAAAGAAATCAGATTTGGACCGGGGAAAAACGAAAGTTGTCGACTAGCAGCCCCATCCCGTTCTACGACGTCCGAGGTAAGTTTATAAGAAAATAGACGTGTTTAATTGTAGTTTAATGTCAATGTTATATGCTGTTATGAAATATGTGAATATATATAAGCTTTGGCTGAATATTATTAAACTTGACTATCACATCTCCGAATTGGTTTCAGGCGAGTTACGACGTCTAAAAGTCTCGAATGAACCTTAGGAATAGTTAGGATACGTACATCATGACATAGGATTTCGATATGTGTGTGCAAGTAAGACCATGGCATCGATATGTGTTTACGAGTAAAACTTTGTCTGGGACAGTGGCATCGATTTGTAGCTACATGTAAGACCACGTCTGGGACGTTGGCATTGTACGATTTATGTGATTATCTGAGTGTCCTATCCAATTCCGAATGGTTCATCGGGCAAAGGTAAATCGTGATCGAATGTGTAAATGAGTTAAAAAGCCAGGTATGGTTTAGCTTGTTAGCTATTGTTATTAAGGTATGTGTGAGATTTGAAATTTGATAAGTTTTATGTGATGCAAAAGACAAATATATATGAATTAAACAAGTATATTTGATTTGAACAAATGTTATGAATATTATGGAATTAATTTTGGATATATATAGACATGATCATACATGTGTTCAGCCATACTAGTAGATGTACATGATATTATTAGTTGGATTCTTGTGTTTATGCGAATAAGTATGTATATGTGTTTGATTGTATAGTGATGTTATAACCTAGAAAGTTGATCTAACATTCGATTAATATGGTTGTCATAGCATTCGGCTATATTAGTAACAAGCATGAAAATGCTATCATTTATTTCTCTTGTAAATTCGAAGTTAAGATTGGCATTGTTAATACAATTCGGCTTAGCTTGAAATGAATTGATTATATCTTGAAATTGTTTATTTGCTTTAAACTTACTAAGCTATGTTAGCTTACTTGTGTATACGATTCTTTGTTTTATAGATTTTGGAGTCAAGCTACAAGCTCGGCAAATCGTCAGCCAAGTTCATCACACTATCTACTGTTTTGGTACCTTATATGCTAAACTTAAATTATGGCATGTATAGGCTGGCTATGAAGTTAGTTATTTTGAAAATGAATTTATATTAGCCATGCGAAAATGGCTTAATTATTTTGCTTGATTTTAGGTTCGGTTTAATTATGGTTTAATACCATTTTGATCTAGGTGTCGTGTGCTATGAATAATTGTGAAATGCGTTATTTGATTACATATTAAGGTGGGTTATGACCATGTATGGGGCATGGTAGAATCGGTCATAAGCAGGATTGATTGATTCGATCAATGTCTTGCATAGGTGAAACATATATGAATTTGGTATATTCGGTCATAAAATGGAATTAAATATGATGGCTAAGTTTAAGTTGTGATTCGACGTTGCCTATAAATATATGTATATGATAGTTGGTTTGATTTGTTGGTGCATGGGATTTAATATTGCATGTTTAAGTTGGTACTATGATTTTGCTATTAATAGAGGCATGATTAGCAATAAGCAGACCATAGCATAAAATGTCCGAATGGTGACCGTTTGATTTGTTTGTTATAAACGAAGTCATTTGGAATGGTTTTGATCAACTTGTGATTTGGCTGTTATATATATAAATAAATATGCATGAGGAATTGACTTGATATATAATTTGTCTAAAAGTATACATGCTTATAAATATAAACATGATAATGTCTAATGATGTGTTCGGTAATGCATGAATAGGGAATATATATATTGTGTTGTAATGAGTTTTACATTAATAAGTTAGAATGCTGGTTATGAGTAGGACAAATATATTCGTTATATGTTTTAATATGCAAATTAAATAAGTAACGATTTTTTTTTTAGGATAGGTGAATAAGGTTAGAAATGAATAATTGTTAAGCATCATGGATAATGCTTTTAAATTCGTCTAAAGGAAATGAAAATGGCAAATTGAGTGATGACTTGTACAATAGTAAGTAAATATTAAGTAGTTAGTGTGTATGTCTTTTTATTATAGTATAATTTGACATAATATGTACCATATTAAAAAGTCGATCTTGACATGATAATATTGGAATGAATTGATGTATTTGATTTTGTGAATTCTATTTACCTGTGACTTTTTCATTTGAGGTATGATTGTATATTTTGTATAATTAAAAAGTTGTATCCATATTACATTTGGTTAGGTGATATTAATTAATTAATTTGACTTTTTATATTAAGATTAATTGGTTATAATTTGGTACAAGTTTATGCATGTGATTGTTCGAATCTATGTTTTGATTGGTAATATCTCGTAACCTAGTCCGGCGGCAGTTACGGGTTAGGGGTGTTACATGTACCGAGATCTTGTGTGATGTGGTTATACTTATTTTTATAATTAAGTTGAAGTTAATTAGTATGATGATAACCGTGGTATAAAAGTATAAGTGGTATTATAATAGACAAAGCCAAATAAGTATGAGAAACACAAGTATGATGACATGCAAATGTTATGTTTGTAGCTTAATTGAGGATGTTTAATCTTTAATTGGATACCATGTTCTATGTCTTTGATGTTGTATAAGTGTGTGAGGGATTAAGGTTGACCAAGGCTTGGAAAAAAGCCTAAGTGTTTGCCACACGGACAGAGACACGGTCGTGTGCCTCAATCGTGTGGAAGGCACGACCTAGTACTCGAGCGTGTGTCTTGGCCATTTGATCTTAAAATTTTGCTGAAGTTATAAACAGAGAGTTACACGAGCTAAGGACACGGGCATGTCCGAGCCACACGGGCGTGTGTGACCACACGGCCTACCCACACAAGTGTGTGACTCTCCAAAACTAGAAAATTTTCTATGTGTTGTAAAAAGTTCGTAAGTTCCGAACCACCCGGATGTATGTCTTGGGCCTCGTAAGCCCATATAAGGGACTTTTGTGAATATGAATGAATGTTTTTAATTTGAACAAAATTTATTTAAGGCCCAGTTTTACATAGTTGTCTGTGTTTAAGTTCGGTAATACTTCGTACCCTGTCCTGGCCTCGGATTCGGGTGAAAGGAGTTACATATCCATCGAATTTCATTATTCAAACGGAACTTAACATTTATTCAAGCTATATCAGGCATATAATTTATTTCATACTTTAATCATTTATAATTCATACAATCACATAACACATTCAATACAAGCATATAACTATACACAATTCGGTTACACGAACTTACCTAAATAATCATCAGTACAAGAAATTCTACTAACCCGAAACTTTTTCTTTTATTCGATCTAACTTTGAATTTAAGTTGTCCGGATCTATATAAATAAATTTAATCATCAATTTAATCCATTTCATATTCAATTTAATTCAATTTAAACCCTAGGAAAAATTACCATTTTGCCCCCAAACTTTCTATAAATGTCAATTTCTTCCCTAGGCTCAAAAAATAAAGTTCATGCAATTTAATCCTTATTCCAAGCCTAACCGAATTTTACATATTACAATAATAGCCCTTGAATTTCACAAAAATCAAAATTTTCCATGGTTTTACCACTTTTCAATTTAGTCCCTAAATCATGATTTCATCAAAATTCTCTTTGTAAAAGTTGTTTATCTATCAACAACCTTCCATTTTCTTCCATAAATTTCAAAATTTTAGCATATTCATCCATGAAAAAACTTTGTTACTTTGATAACTTTTCAAATTAATCCCCAAAATAGATATATTAAGCTATTCGGATCTCAAAAATATAAAAATTACTAAAAACGAGACAAGAAAACATACCTAATTAAACCAAGAAAGTTTGTTTTCTCTTTCCTAGGGTTTCCATATATTTTTGGGGAAGAAGATGATATAAAATAAGATGATATTTCTATTTAATTATTTATCATCTTTTAATTATTTTGATTTCCAATTTAGTCCTTAACCTTTTCTAATTTTCCATGGATGAATCACCAAAAATATCTACTAACTTTTCTTTAATGGTCTAATTACCATATAAGGACCTCTTATTTCGAATTCCATAGCTATTTGATCCTTCTAGCTACTAGAACTCAACTTTTGCATTCTATGCAATTTGCTCATTTCGTTAATTAAACACATAATCTGTAAAATTTTCTTATCATAATTTTCATATGACATTTCTATCATAATGCAGACCATGCAATAATATTAAAATAAATTTTCTTTTCGGCTCAGATTTGTGGTCCTGAAACCACTGTTCTGATTTCACTGAAAATGGGTTGTTACAGAAAATACGAGCCTATGAGTTTTGATTTCTTAGATGAAGAGATCATGTCAATTTCGAAGTGCAAAGAAGAGATTTGAAGGGTGCATTTCGATGGAACATCCAACATGATGGGGCATGGGATCAAGGCAATACTAATCTCCCCAAGTGGTCAGTACTTTCCCATTACAGTTAAATTGATGTTCACTTGTACAAACAATGTAGCTGAATACGAGGCATGCATTTTGGCACTTCAGATCGCCATTGAGAAAAAGATAAGGGTTTTAAAAGTTTTTAGTGACTCAGCATTAGTTGTTTACCAATTAAGAGGAGAATGGGAAATGAGGGATTCCAAGCTGATTCAATATCAAACATATGTGCATGGGCTGATAAAAAAGATATCCAATTTTGTCATTTTCCAAGAGAAAAAAACCAATTAGCAAATGTATTAGCTACTTTAGTCACCATGTTCAAAGTAGGATCTGAAACAAAAGTGTAACCTATACAGCTAAGGGTCAATGACTCGTCGGCCCATTACGCAGGAGTAGAATTGGGAACGGATGGGAAGCCATGGTATGTTGACACTAAGCAATATTTGCAATACTAGCAATACTCGAATTACACCTCAGAAAATGATAAACGAATAATTAGGAAGCTAGCTATGGGCTTCTTCTTGGATGGTGAGTTTTTTTACAGAAAATTACCAAACCCTATTGAGATGTGTTGACACAGAAGAGGAGAATCATATAATGAAGGAAATCTATGATGGATTATGTGAAGCACATAGTAACAAACATATGATGGCAAGGCAAATCATGAAGACTAGATATTTTTGGTTGACATTGGAATGAAATTGTTTAAATTATGGTAAAAAATGTCATAAATGCCAGATTTATGCAGACATTATTAATGCTTCTACAATTCTTCATGTCTTGGCACCTCCTTGGCCATTCTCAATGTTGGTCATGGATGTCATTGGCCCTATCACACCAAAAGCATCAAACGAGCATCGCTTCATCTTTGTAGTGATTGATTATTTCATGAAGTTGATCGAAGTCGCTTCATATGTCAATATAACTCAATTAGTGATATGTAAATTTCTAAAAAAAGAGGTCATTTTTCGATACGATTTACCAGAAAGAATCATCTCAAACAATGCCAAGGACTTGAACAATGCCTTGAAAGAAGAGGTTTGCGCACAATTTAAGCTAAAGCATCACAATTTTGCCCCAAATCATCCAAAAATGAATGGGGCAGTCGAGGCCGCAAATAATAACATTAAGAAGATCATTTCCAAGACAATAGAAACGTATAGGGATTGGCATGAGAAACTCCCTTTTGCTCTCCACGCATACCACACATCAGTCAGGACTTCATTTTACCTATCAAGGTTCAAATCCCATCTCTACGAGTGTTGAGAGGGGTGCGACCAGAGGAGGCTAAATGGGTGCAAGAGAGATTTGAGGAGTTGAATTTAATTGAGGAAAGGAGATTAGCAGCTTTATGTCATGGCCAGTTGTATCAGCAAAAAATGATGAAAGCCTATAATAAGAAGGTGCAACCAAGGCACTTCAGAGAAGGGGATCTAGTACTGAAGAAGATTCTACCATATGCTCATAATTATCGGGGAAAATGGACGCCAAAATGGAAGGGATCGTATGTGGTGAAGAAAGCTTTCTCTTGTGAAGCATTGACTCTCGTTGAAATGGACAGGGACAAGATGTCAAACCCTATAAATTTTGATGTAGTGAAAAAATACTTTGCCTAAAAACTAAGCTTGATTGTTCCTAAAGAGTTATTCAAATTAAGTAATATTAGCTTTTTCTGTTTTGCTTTTCTTTGTGCATCACGTTTGAGGCCTTGGAATCTTGCATTCTCCTTAAGGTTAATTACTTAATAAGTTGGCCATGTTCAAAATGACGAATCACATTTTTGAAATATCCTTCACTTGAAGAAAATTTCATTCTCTATTAACCACTTTGGGCCATCTTGTTTGTTCAAAATTGACCCTTGCTGAAGGATCACCCTCCACATTGGAGGACAATTTTTGAGGATTTGGGTATAAACCGATGATTTTACAACATTGTGAGGTAAACATGAGATTATGCACAATTCAAATTGAAAAGATGGGCACATTCCCAAGAATGACCTTTGTGATGAGATTAACCATATTTTTGAAATGATAAATGGCATTCTTTTATTCTCCTCGCCATTTGGAGAAAACTATATCCCTTGCTACCCCATTTTGAGCCTGATGTATCTTCTTTTTGAGCCTTAATTAAAGTCATCGATCAAACATCATGGGTTGACAAGAAAGATCATGAAAAATGAAAGAAAAATTCTAAATTATTGAACTCATTCCAAAAAAAATAATAAGAAATAAGGAAAGCGAATAAGAAACAAAAAAGAAAGGAAATACGAAGGAGAAAGAACAAAGAAAAGTGAATGGGAGATGGAAGAAGCAATCAAAAATTCAAAATAACTCCTCATGGTTTCTATACTCTTTCACATGATATATATTTTAGCTTGGAAACCCTATCTTTAATTGACCCTTAACCCTCAGACCACGTTATAACCCTTAAAAGACCATTTTGATCAAATATGTTTGTTCAAATCCAAAAGTTAATCCTTAGGAAATTGTGACGTCTTCAAGAGCATAAAAGAGGGAAATGAACTCTAGGGTGAAAACTCAAACATGACCAGTCTAGAGAGATTTCTAAAAAAAAAAGAAAACAAAGATATGAGATGGCCTAGAGGATAATGAAGATTTCTAGAAGAAATTGATCTTTCGGTATTAGCCCTGAAGTCATCTATTTGAGCCTATTTTAGCCCTTTCTTTGGCACCCAAACTCGAGTTGACACTATACCCTTGGAACAAGTCCGTCTCTGATTGCTCATGGCCGATATAAATTAGGGAATTAATCTACTTGGAGAATGTAAGAGTCTATAGAAAGAAGATTTTTGCTTAAATCAAGAAAAAAGGAATAAACAATAAAACAAAAAAGAAACCAAAAAAATAAAGAGAGAGCAAGAAAAAGGAACTATATTGAAGAATATCTACTTTAAGACACAATTTTGCAAAAGAGCATGGTACAGGGTTCACAATCGGAATAGTTCAAAGTCAGGAAAAGGAAATTCGGCTTCACGAGAATTAACGAGTTGACTCTCGATGCAAGAAATTTATGTTTCAAGGGTGGATTTATTGAAATCCATTGTATCAAGTTTGTTGAGTGAATTATCATTTAAGAATTTAATTTACGAGTCATAAAATCATTTTGAAATTTGTTAAGGTGATATCCCATGAAATTTGATTTTCATGATCTGTTGTGTGTGGATAGGGATTTGAACTTTTTCAACCTAAAAACACGATTCTTAAAATGATTACCTTTTATGAAAAATTCAAGAAAGGAAGAAAGGAAAGCATTCATTGCATTTAGAGGCCTAAGTGTGGAGGTTTATTTACTTTTCATTGCATTTAGAGGCCCAGGTGTGGAGGTCCATTTGCTTTTTATTGCATTTAGAGGCCCAGGTGTGGAAGGCCTAGGTGTGGAAGTCCGTTCACTTTTCATTGCATTTAGAGGCCCAGGTGTGGAAGTCCATTCACTTTTCATTGCATTTAAAGACCCAGGTGTGGAGGTCCATTTACTTTTCATTGCATTTAAAGGCTCAGGTGTGGAGGTCTATTTACTTTTCATTGCATTTAAAGGCCTAAGTGTGGAGGTTCATTTACTTTTCATTACATTGTATATGAAGGCACATGTATCAGGTCTATTTACATTTCTTCTGCATTCTCATTTCGAAGATTTGGTTGTGAGGTCTATCTTGTTTCACTCTTCATGTTTCGATGGTTTGGTATCTACTTTTCTAGTTTTGGATAACGCAATATGTTTTGATCTATTTCGATTTTGGTAATTGTAAAAATCTGTTATTCCTTTTACTGCGATTATGAGTGAGATTTGATAAAGGTTAGGTGTCTACGTCTTTGTATGTTCCTTGCTATACAAGCCACGAACAAAGAAGGGAAACTATAGACACCCGTTTTGTTCGAGCCCAATTAGAGGCCCATTTAAATTTTTGTTCTCTCTTGGGCTGTTCGAAGCCCACCCGGTTTTGGTCAATTTGAGACCTTTATTTTTTTATTTTTTTCTTTCCTTTTTAGGCCTGTCAAGGGCCCAAATTATTATTATCATCATCACTACTACTATTATTATTAAATATCATTATTATCATTTTTTTACAAATATACAAGATTAAAAAACAATATATATACATGGAATGAAATGAAAGAAAAAAAAGAGAGGCTTTTCATATTTTTATTCTTAAAAAAAGGTAAAAAAAAAAAACCCAACAACAACAAGCATTCTATCTTCTTCATTTTTTTTTCTTCTATCATTTTTTCGCTATAGACATGTCATGAGGGATCAGGTTTTGGGCTCCGATGAAGGGGACGTCACTAGACTGTTCATCCTCCGCCCCTACAAGCCCCAAAAATCCCCTTTTTTTCCCTCCCTATTCTAAAATAAATGTTTCTTTTTTAAAAAAAAAGAAAAAGCTTAATCTTAGGAAAAGTTTTTATTTTTTATTTTTAAAAACAGTTTAGATTTAAAAAAATAAAAATCTATTTTTTAATCATTTTAAAGGAAAGTTTAAATTTTTAAAACAAAGTTTTGATTTTTTTTCAACTTTTTCAACATAAAAGCTTTGATCTTTAAGAAAAATAGTGATTTTTTCTTAAAAAAAAGAAAGTTTAGATTTTAAAAAATAAAAATTTGTTTTTTTAGCTATTTTAAAAGAAAGTTTAAATTTTTAAAATAAAATTTTGATTTTTTTTAACTATTTCAAAATAAAAGTTTTAATCTATAAGAAAAATAGTGTTTTTTTTTTAAGAGAAAGTTTAGATTTTAAAAAATAAAAATTTATTTTTTTAGTCATTTTAAAGGAAAGTTTAAATCTTGAAAATAAAATTTTGATTTTTTTCATCAATTTCAAATAAAAGCTTTAATCTTTAAGAACAATAGTGTTTTTTTTTTAAAAAGAGAACGTTTAGATTTTTAAAATAAAAATATATTTTTTATTGATTTTAAAGGAGAAGTTTGAATTTTTTAAAACAAATTTTTGATTTTTTTCAACTATTTCGAAATAAAGTTTTAATTTCTAAGGAAAATAATGATTTTTTTTAAAAAAAAACTTTGATTTTGTAAAAAAAAATAATTCTTGCCACCATACGCAGCAGCTCCACCACCGCAGGCTAGAGAGTCGTTGGGCTCTCCAATGGTGGAGCCATGGCCAACATAGAAGGAGGAAGAGAAAGAGGATGATGTTTTTTGTTTTTTTTTTTAAATAAATGAGGTTAAAATGAAATAATGACTAGTTTTTTTTTCATTAATAAGTGCCAAGAATGGGTAATTTATTCCCACCCGTTACTTTGTAAATTTACAAAAAATTCCCCTTTTTTGCAGCACTGCCCTCACTCTTTGGCCTATTTACACCCATAATCCTTTTTTTATTCAAACATTTGATTTAATCCAAAATTTCAAAATTAAAAACAAATTAATGTCTACATCGATCCTTTGTCTTCCACATTTTTTATCTTTTAGTCCCAAAATCAAGCTATGTCATTTTGTTTCCATCTTCAATAAATTATTTACACTTATAGCTTCTCTTTTATTTGCATTTATACATTTTATATTTAATGTCAATTATGCACTTTATTTCAATGTTTTATATTTAATCACACTTGTATAATTTTAATTTATTCTTATTTTGTCTTTATTTATTTTCATCTCCATTTATATTTATGTTTTTTTTACTCATTCTCCTTACATACATTTTAATATTATTTATTTTTGTTACTTTGATTCTTTTATTGTATTATGAATAAGGTGTATTATTGTTATTAGTATCATGATCATGTCAATGTCTTATTCATTTCATTTATTTAAGTTTTCTTTTTTATTATTGCCATTTTTGGAAGAGTTTTCTATTCGTTTAATTTGTTTAATTAACTTTAGCCAATTAAATTAATTTTCCTATTTTATCACTATTCGTTTTAAAAGAGGGAAGTTTAGGTCATTTTTCCCATCCTATAATAGTTGACATGAAGTTAGTTAAGTAGGTGTTACATTTTAATGAAACCATAAAGTTTTTACATTTGAATTTAGGTTAGTCTTTAAGATCTTATCTATCATTTACCATAGAAAAATTAGACATAACATGTAAAACATTTTTGTAGGGTTTTAAACTAATTTTAAACATCGTATAGGGTTAGAATCTTAAATTAATATGTAAATATTCTTTAGGACTTTATTCAAGATTAAAACTAAAGATTTTTATAGGCGAATTGTAAATCATGAGTAGGTCTTTCTAAGTTTTTTTTTTTAGAAACTTTTTAAGAAAGCCAATAAATATTACTTAAGATATATTATTTTAGGATTTTGATGAATTTAAACCTTAGATAAAAATTTTTAAAGTAAGATAAATTATAAACCCGACATAGGATACTTTCGTAAGATCTTGATAGTTTCAATGTTATTAATTAAATCTTTTAAAAAAATAATAATAGATCAAATAAGTTCTAGATGGATTTTAATATTTCTCTTAATTCATTGGTAATTTCTAAGTTTTTTTTAGAATTCTAAAATAGATTTAATTTTAGAAATTGAAGGTATTTTACTAGAATTATTTAGGTATATTTTAGGGTTACCATTAAAAGTAAAATCCTCTAATTTAAGTTTCAAATTAGATAAGTTCGGTAAACACATCTTAATCGAGTTACAAGTAAACCGAAGACATTTTCTTTAGAGTTTTTATTTAAGGTTTCCATAAGATTTTAGCCTAGATTAAGATATTAATATGCTTAAATAAATAAAAAAAACTAACTCCTAAGACTCGGTAGAGCTATCCCTGGATAGGCATCATGGGGGTGCTATACCCTTCCCCACTTCCCCATATGTAACCGTACTCCCAAACCCGAAATTTGGTGATAAGATTGAGTCTAGAGTTTTAAGATTTTTTGTAGTATTAATTCTAGACTTTTAGATGATAGGTGGTTAGCCAACCGAACCCTAATTGGTTAGTGGCGACTCTACGTTAATCTAGTGTAACAACCTGATTTTGGGCCTAGTCGAAACAGTGGTTTCGAAACCACTAACCCAAGGTCAGGAAATTATTTTAAATATTATTTTATGTGTTGTGGCATGATTATATGAAAGCATGAAAATTTTGGTGAATTAATTTTAGTGATTTCATGCTTAATTGTGAAAAAGGATTAAATCGCATAAAGTTCAAAAGTCTTGAATTGATAGCTAATGGTGTTATATTGCCATGAAACTTAAATTGGAGGTCTTTAAAGGCCAATTAGACCCTTTAGAATAGCATGGCTGGCCATAGGAAACAAAGGTGGTCAAAAGTAAAAATTTGGTGAAATTAGGTGTTGAAATTGAATAAAATAAAACAAATAGTAAAAGTTGTCATTTTTTTTTATCTCTCTCTTTCCTCTCCACCGATTTTTCTCCAAGAAAATGGCCATGGAAGCTTGAAATTTTTTTAGCAACTTAAAGCCTTCGCAAATCAAGAATTACAAAATCCAAACCTAGACTAGGGGAAAGCCAAGCAAGTAGACTAAAACCGACTAATCGCCTACATTTTGTAATCGGAGTAAGTTGTATGTTAATAATGCAACTATATCTTTACGATACGAAACTGTATTGATATGACATAAACTGCTTTGACTTTGAGTATGAGAATACATGTTGAAAAATTAACATAGTAGAGACTTTCGTTGAACATTTGGAATAAACTTGGATATTAGGTCCTTGATATTAGGTGATATGTGTGCTAGTGTAAGACGTGATTGGGACATGCATCGGCCACAATATGAGAGCCAGTATAAGACATGTCTGGGACATGCATCAGCCTCGAGATATTAAAGCTAGTGTAAGACATGTCTGGGACATGCATCAGCGTTGAGACGAGAGCAAGTGTAAGCCATGTTTGGGATATGCATCAGCCTCGAGATAGACAAGCTAGTGTAAGACCTGTCTAAGACATGGCGTCAGCTTGTTATGTGTCACTATAAGACCTGTCTGGGACATGGCATCGACACCGATAGATGAGAGCCAGTGTAAGACCTGTCTAGGACATTGCATCGGCCTCACTATATGAAAGCCAGTGTAAGACCATGTCTGGGACATGGCGTCGACGTCTTAAATCATGTTAGGACCATTGAGTGTCCAGTAGTTTTCCAAATGGTTCAACAAATGGTGTATGATTTATGTTGAAATGAGAGAAGTTACAATCATATGATGAGTGGTATAGGTACCAAATTGAAATGTATGAGATATGGGCTCAATATATGCAATAAAAGTTGTATTGGATGGTGATAAGTAAGTTGTATTTATGTTTAGTTATGGTGTTCATGGATAAGCTATGAAAGGTTATGAGCATATTGTCTTATGATAAGTAGTTGTTGTTTATTTTCATGCAACTTACTAAGCCTTATGCTTACCCCGTTTCTTTCCATTTTCTTATAGTGCTACCTAATTAGCTCATGGATCAATGGACATCGGAGGCATCGATCACACTTTCAATCGAAGAACTTAGTATAGTTAGATCCATTTATTTTGATTATGGCATGTATAGGACCCTGACTTTAGAATTTTGGTGTCATTGTTAATTGGCCAAATGTATTGGCTTATTTTAGCATTTTGATTCATTTTGTATAAGGCCATGGGAATGGTTAAAGTTGAGGTAGTTATATGAATACAAGAAGTTATTTCTTGAATTGGTAATTTGTGGTTGTTTTAGTAAGTATGAAATGTGTTAAGGCCTAAGATGTGGTTGTTGGATTGAGGAATCATATTACGATAATCTTTGGTATTATGGATGTTGTTATTTTGTGTTTCAGGTTGGCAAAAGGCTTGGTAGATAGCCCTATATTGTCCACACAGGTAGGCACACGGGCGTGTGTCACACACGGCCAGCCCCATGGGCATGTTGTCCAGTCGTGTGTCCCCTGCACGTAAATTTCAAGTCAGAATGCATGGTAGTAAACACACAGGTAGAGACACGATCATGTGTCTCAGCCGTGTGGAGGACACGGCCTATGGCCATGGGCATGTGCCTCGACCGTGTGCCTTAAATTGGATGCTGACGTCAAAAATAGAATGTCAAGGTTTTTAGACATGGGCTAGGACACGACTGTGTCATGGCCGTGTGAGGGACACGGGCCATGGACACGGGCATGTGTCAAGCTGTGTGATAACCCCTGTAGGTTCAGAATTAGAATTTAAATTCACATGGGTATGGGACACAGGTGTGTTCCTAGATACTTAGGCCATGTGTGTCACACGGGCTATTAGCACGACCATGTCCCAAGGGCCACACGGGCGTGTGCCCTATTTCAAGTGATATTTTCCAAAGTTTTTATAAGCGAACAAATTTAATCCCAGACTATGAAATAAACGGACTATGAAAGGACCGTTTCTAAAGCATGATTTGGGTCTCGTAGGCCCATATTAGGAAATAAACGGACTATGAAAGGAAAGTTTTAATTGGACCTAGTTTTTACATTTCAGAAAAGATTGAATGCATGTGTTTAAGTCAGGTAATGCCTCGTGCCCAGCTCCAGTCTCAGACTTGGGTAAGGGTTGTTACATTTAGTAGTACCGGAGCTATGGTTTAGTCGATTCTAGGACTAACCTAGCATGAGTACGGGTCTAGCTATACATGCCATAACTGTATATTGATAGTGTGACAACTCCTGACGAGATAAAATTGTGTTTTTATTCATATAGTAAATAGATCCTGATGTAGCTACAGTAGATGACGTGGAAAGTAATGCACTGGTTCTCGCCGAAGGGACCGCGCCAATAGATAGTGGGCCCGTGACGCTGAGTCAGGGCGGAGGGGCTAGAGAAGCTTACCTCCATGATAGATGCCTGGTACTCAGAGTTTGTTCGTACGAATCTGAACACTCCACCTCCTCAACCTCCTTCGATTCCTCAGTATGCCCCTGTAGCTCCGCAATGAGTGGATTTGGTTAGGAGAGAGAAACCCCTAGTAGATAAGATACGTAAGCAAGGGGCCGAGGAATTCCGGGCTAATATTGATGATGACCCAGAGAGCATAATTTTGGTTAGAAAATACCATTAGGATATTTGATGAGCTATCATGCACGCCTGAGGAGTGCGTGAAGTGCACAGTATCACTCCTACTAGACTCAGCCTACCAATGGTGGAATACTTTCGTGTCTGTTGTATTGAGAGAGAGGATAACTTGGAAATTCTTCCAGGAAGAGTTCCAAAAGAAGTATATTAGCCAGAGGTTTATAGACCAGAAAAGGAAAAATATTTTAGAGCTGAAGGAAGGTCGTAGGACGGTGATCGAGTACGAGCGTGAGTTTGTGAGACTCAGCAAATATGCACAAGAGTTCGTATCCACAGAAGCCATCATGTGCAAGAGATTTAAAGATGGTCTAAATGAAGATATCCGTCTATTAGTGGGTATTTTAGAATTGAGGGAATTTGTGGTGCTCATGGAGAGAGCATGTAAGGCCGAGGAATTTGCCAAATAGAAGATAAAAGCTGACATTGAGTCTCGAGATTCAAAGAAAAGACAGATAAGGGAAATCGAGACTCAAACCTCATTGAAGAGATCGAAAGAGTTTTCTACTCGATCAAACGCGTCAGTGGGGTTCTCGAGTAGGAGTAAGAATAAGCAGAACACGGCTTCTAAAGCTCAGACCACGTCTATCGTGAGTGTTGGTAGTGCTCGGCCATATAGACCAGAGTGTTCGCAATGTGGTAGGTGTCATTTCGGTGAGTGTCGAGGGGATGAAAGAGGTTGCTTCAAATGTGGATCACTAGACCACTTCATCTGAAATTGTCCCGAATTGGATGAGAAAGAGAAAAAAGCAAGATGTGAGGGCAAGTAGTGCTCCATCGAGGGGTAGACCACAGAAGAACCTGGGCAGTGGGGCTAGCAGTAGAGGTGCTCCTAGAGATTTAGCTTTGAGGTCTGAGGGCCGAGCGACTGCAAGGACTTATACCATTCACGCTCGTGAAGAGGCATCTTCACCAGATGTAATTACTGGTACCTTTTCTATCCATGATATACTTGTTGTTGCTTTAATTGATCCGGGGTCTACCCACTCTTATATTTGCATGGAATTGATACCTTGTATAAACATGCTAGTAGAGTCTATCGAATTTGTGATAAAAGTGTCAAACCCTTTAGGCAGACATGTGTTAGTTGACCAAGTGTGTAGAAATTGTCCTTTGACAATTGGAGGTCACTGTTTTCTAGCTAACTTGATGTTATTGTCATTTAATGAATTTGATGTAATCCTTGGGATGGATTGGTTAACTTCTCATCGTGTTGTAGTGGACTGTGGGAGGAAAGTTATTGAGTTGAAGTGTAAAAGTGGGGATGTTCTTTGTGTTGAATCGGGTAGGACGAATGACTTGCCTGTAATGATATCACCCATATCGACAGTGAGATATTTGAGAAAGGGATATAAGGCCTATCTCGCCTTTGTATTGAATAGCCAGGCATCTGAATTGAAGATCGAATCAGTACCAGTGGTATGTGAGTACCCGGATGTGTTTCCGAAAACATTGCTAGGATTACCTCCAGTGAGGGAAGTCGAATTTGGAATTGAGCTAGTCCCTGGTACGGCACCCATCTCGATTGCTCCGTACAGGATGGCTCCTACAGAGTTGAAGGAGTTGAAAGTTCAACTACAAGAGTTAACTGACAAGGGTTTTGCAAGACTGAGTTTTTCCCTTGGGGTGTTCCGGTACTTTTTTGTGAAAAAGAAAGATGGGTCGATGAGGTTATGTATAGACTACAGATAGCTCAACAAGGTGACTGTGAAGAACAAATATCCCTTGCCACGGATCGTTCAATCAGTTGAAGGGAGCCACCATGTTTTCTAAGATCGACTTAAGGTCTGGCTACTATCAGTTAAGGGTTAAAGAACAAAATGTACTGAAAACGGCATTTAGGATGAGGTATGGGCACTATGAGTTTCTTATTATGCCCTTCAGTTTAACAAATGCTCCTGCGGTATTTATGGATTTGATGAACCGCATTTTCTGGCCATATTTGGATAAGTTTGTAGTCATCTTTATTGATGAAATATTGGTTTACTCACGTCATAAGAGTGAGCACGCGGAGCATTTGAGAACAGTTCTACAGACCTTGAGAGATAAACAGTTGTACGCCAAGTTCACTAAGAGTGAATTTTGGCTATGAGAGGTTGAGTTTTTGGGACACATTGTGTTGGGTGATGGGATCAGGGTTGACCTGAGTAAGATCTCATCTATAGTTGAATGGAAACTGCCAAGGAGTGTGTCAGAGATTTGAAGCTTTTTGGGTTTAGCTGGGTACTACAGAAGATTCGTGAACGATTCTCTATGATAGCCACTCCGATTACAAAGTTGTTACAAAAAGACGTCAAGTTTGAATGGACAGAGAAGTGCAAACAGAGTTTCGAGAAATTAAAGGCCTTGTTGACTGAGGCTTCAGTTCTAGTGCAGCCAGAATCAGAGAAACAATTCGTGTTATATAGCAACGCCTCCTTAAATGGATTGGAGTGCATTCTCATGGAAGAAGGCAAAGTGATAGCTTATGCCTCGAGACAACTTAAACTGCACGAGAGAAATTACCCAACCTATGATCTGGAACTTGCAGCTACAATATTCGCATTAAAGATTTGGAGACACCATTTGTATGGTAAGAGATGTCGGGTATTAACCGACCATAAAAGTCTAAAGTATTTGATGACTCAGAAAGAGCCGAATTTACGACAAATGAGATGGATGGATTTGATAAAAGACTATGAGTTGATAATAGACTATCACCCAGGGAAGGCGAATGTAGTCGTTGTCACTTTGAGTAGGAAGTCATTGTTCGCCATGGGGGCTATGAATTCTCAGTTGGCCGTGACTAGTGATGGTTTAGTACTGGTAAAGTTGAGAGCTAGACTGATGTTCCTGCAAGAGATTTGTGAAGCTCAAAAAGGTGATAAGGAATTGCAAGCTAAGATGACTTAGTGTGAAACGGGAAATGAATCAGAGTTTAGTATTAGTACCAAAGGTTGCATAAGGTTCCGAGACAGAATTTGTGTACCCAAGGACAGTGAGCTTATTCAGAGGATTTTACGTGAGGCACATAATAGTTGTTTGTCTATCCATCCGAGTAGTGTGAAAATGTATAATGACTTAAAGAGAATGTACTGGTGCTCAAGGTTGAAAAGAGACATTTCTGAGTTTGTTTCTAAGTGTCTAAGTTGTCAACAAGTGAAGGCCGAACACCAAGTACCCTCAGGTCTACTTCAGCCTGTGATGGTTCCCGAGTGGAAATAGGATTGAGTAACCATGGATTTTGTATCAGGGTTTCCTTTGACTCCTAGGAAAAAGGATTCCATTTGGGTTGTTGTTGATAGGCTTAATAAGTCGGCACATTTTATACCGGTACGTACCGACTTTTCCCTTGAGAAATTGGTTGATTTGTATGTTTAGGAGATCGTGAGACTTCACGGAGTGCCATTGTCGATTATTTCAGATAGAGATCTGAGGTTTACTTTGAGGTTTTGGAAGAAGTTGCAAGAAGCTTTAGGAACAAAGTTGAGTTTTAGTATATCTTTCCACCCGCAAACTAACAGTCAATCGAAAAGAGTCATTTAGATCTTAGAAGATATGTTGCAGTGTTGTGTTCTTGAGTTCCAAGGCAGTTGGGAAAGATATCTACCCTAGTCGAATTCGCTTACAATAATATCTATCAGTCAAGTTTGAAAATGGCACCTTGTGAGGCTATGTATGGGCGTAAGTGTCGAACGCCCTTATATTGGATGGAGCTTAAAGAGAATCAGATTCACGGGGTCGACTTAGTCAAAGAGACTGAAGTAAAGGTTAAGGTGATTTGTGATTGCCTGAAAGCCGTATTGGATAAACAAAAATCTTACACAGATTTGAAATGAAAAGAGATCGAGTTTCAAGTTGGTGATAAGGTGTTTTCGAAGGTATCTTCGTGGAGAAAGTCCTTAGATTCGGTAAAAAGGGCAAGCTGAGTCCGCGGTTTATTGGACCATATTAGGTGACCGAGAAAATTGGACCGGTAGCATACTGATTAGCCTTGCCTCGTGAGCTAGAGAAAATTCATGATGTGTTCCATGTATCGATGTTGCATCGCTACTGATCTGACCCCTCACACGTGATTTCACCGAGAGAAATTGAAATAAGCTAGGATATGATCTATGGTGAAGAACCGATTAAGATTTTGGATCGAGAGGTCAAGAAGTTGAGGAATAAAAGTGCAGCACTCATGAAGGTTTTGTGGCATAGACACAGAGTCGAGGAAGCCACGTGGGAACCTGAAGAGACTATGAGAGATCAATACCCGAACTTACTCACCGGTAAGATTTTTGGGGACGAAAATCCCTAAAGGGGGAGAAATGTAATAGCCCGATTTTGGGCCTAGTCAAAATAGTGGTTTTGAAACAACTAACCCCAGGCCGAAGAAATTATTTCTAATATTATTTTATGTGTTGTGGCGTGATTATATGAAAGTATGAAAATTTTAGTGAATTAATTTTAGCGATTTCATGCTTAATTGTGAAAAAGGACTAAATCGCATAAAGTTCAAAAGTATTGAATTGATAGCTAAGGGTGTTATATTGCCATGAAACTTAAATTGGAGGTCTTTAAAGGGCAATTGGACCCTTTAGAATAGCATGGCAGGCCATAGGAGACAAAGGTGGTCAAAAGTAAAAAATTTGGTAAAATTAGGTGTAGAAATTGAATAAAATAAAACAAATAATAAAAGTTGTCATTTTTTTTATCTCTCTTTCCTCTCCACCGAATTTTTCTCCAAGAAAATGACCATGGAAGCTTGAAAAATTTTTAGCAACTTAAAGCCTTTGCAAATCAAGAATTACAAAATCTGAACCTAGACCTAGGGAAAGCCAAGAAGTAGACTAAAACTGACTAGTCGCCTACATTTTATAATTCGAGTAAGTTGTATGTTAGTAATGCAACAATATCTTTATGATGCACAACTGTATTGATATGACATAAAATGCTTTGAGTTTGAGTATGAGAATACATGTTGAGAAATTAATATAGTAGACACTTTCGTTGAACATTTGGAATAACTTGGATATTAGCACCTTGATATTGGGTGATATGTGTGCTAGTGTAAGACATGTCTAGGACATGCATCGACCACAATATGAGAGCCAGTGTACGACATGTCTGGGACATGCATCAGCATTGAGACGAGAGCTAGTGTGAAACATGTCTGGGACATACATCAGCCTCGAGATAGACAAGCTAATGTAAGACCTGTCTGGGACATGGCGTCAGCTTGTTATGTGTCAGTGTAAGACTTATCTGGGACATGGCATCGACATCGATAGGTGAGAGCTAGTGTAAGACCTATTTGGGACATGGCATTGGCCTCACAATATGAAAGCCAGTGTAAGACCATGTCTGGGACATGGCGTCGGTGTCTTAACCCATGTTAGGACCATCGAGTATCCAGTAGTATTCCAAATGGTTCAACAAAAGGTTTATGATTTATGTCGAAATGAGAAAGTTACAATAATATAATGAGTGGTATAGGTACCAAATTGAAATGTATGAGATATGGGCTCAATATATGCAATACAAGTTGTATTGAATGGTGATAAGTAAGTTGTATTTACGTTTACTTATGGTGTTCATGGATAAGCTATGAAAGGTTATGAGCATATTGTCTTATGATAAGTAGTTGTTGTTTTTTTTTCATGCAACTTACTAAGCCTTATGCTTACCCCGTTTCTTTCCATTTTCGTATAGTGCTGCCTAATTAGCTCGTGGATCAACGGACATCAGAGGCATCGATCACATTATCAATCGAAACACTAGGTATAGTTAGATCCATTTATTTTGATTATGGCATGTATAGGACCCTGACTTTAGAATTTTGGTGTCATTGTTAATTGGCCAAATGTGTTGGCTTATTTTAGCATTTTGATTCATTTTGTATAAGGCCACAAGAATGGTTAAAGTTGAAGGTAGTTATATGAATACAAGAAGTTATTTCATGAATGGGTAATTTGTGGTTGTTTTAGTAAGTATGAAACGTGTTAAGGCCTTAGATGTGGTTGTTGGATTGAGGAATCATATTACGATGATCTTTAGTATGATGGATGTTGTTATTTTGTGTTTCAGGGTGGCAAAGGGCTTGGTAGATAGCCTTATATTTTCCATACAGGTAGGCACACAGGCACACACGGCCAGCCCCATGGGCGTGTTGTCCAGCCATTTGTCTCCTACACGTAAAAATTTCAAGTCAGAATGCATGGTAGTAAACACACGGGCAAAGACACGGCCGTGTGTCTCAGTCGTGTGGAGGACACGAGCTATGGCCACGGGCGTGTGCCTCGGCTGTGTGCCTTAAATTGGATGCTGACATCAGAAACAGAATGTCAAGGTTTTTAGACACGGGCTAGGACACGTACATGTCATGGCCGTGTGAGGGACACGGGCCATGAACACTGGTCATGGACACGGGTGTGTGTCAGGCCATGTGAAAACCCCTGTAGGTTCGAAATTAGAATTTAAATTCACACGGGTATGGGACATGGGCATGTTCCTAGGTACTTAGGCTATGTGTGTCACACGGGCCATTAGCACGGCCATGTCCCAATGGCCACACGGGTGTGTGCCCTGTTTCAAGTGTTATTTTTCAAAATTTTTATAAGCGAAATCCCAGACCGTTTCCAAAGCATGATTTGGGTCTCGTAGGCCAATATTAGAAAATAAATGGACTATGAAAGGAAAGTTTTAATTGGACCTAGATTTTACATTTCAAAAAAGATTGAATGCATGTGTTTAAGTCAGGTAATGCCTCATGCCCAGCTCTAGTCTCAGACTTGGGTAAGGGGTGTTACATCTAGGCTCTCCGTGTCTAGCTTTGCTTTCTAGGCCTCGAACTCTTGTGTAGGCAACATTATGGCATACATCATTGGCAGTTTAAAATAATGTTTAAACCATTAGTGTATAACTTCATTAAACAAAAAATATGATAGTTCAAATTTAAACATTGAGCTTTAATAAAAATCTCTTAAAAAATGTCTTGTCAGAATAGTAGTTGATTGTACAGATCATTTTTTAAATGTGCATTTACTTATTTGAGTAAACGATATGAGCACTTTTCGATATACCTAGAATATATGAGTTGGTCTGGTGCATTAGCAAACTGTTGGCATTTATGCATGCATGCATATCTTTCTTGAGGACAAGCAATAACTCAGATTTGAGGGTGTGATACCTTTTGAAAAGAGTAATATTTCATGCCTTTAGACCTAGCTAATTAATTATACTTAGGTACATTTAGTTGCATTTTAGGACATAGTGTGTATGATTTCTATCTACTTTTGGGAACTCACTATGTTCATAAGAACTTACTCTGTTAACCTTTCCTTCTCAAGCTTGTTGACTGAAGAAAGTTTTTTGTTGAATGGACTAGGCTAGAAAATTACTGCTATTGTGTTTTGTTCTATATCATGGCTCTTGGTGCTGGTGTGTAAATGCGCTTTTGAAAAATTATCTGTAAAATGAACTACTAATTTTCGCGTGTGAATATGATATGTGAATTTTGCAATTATACATGTCAGATCAAGTAATAAAATGATGAGTGAGTATTGATCCCATGAGGATCGGATTGAGGCACTGAAGTGGTCAAGTTATTATAATAAAATGCGATTAATACTTTGGTAACGCTATGGTAAGTATACAGCAGTAATTAAAAGGAATAATAGTGTATGCATTATGTGAAATTAATAAATACTTGAAAATGCTATGGCAAAACGAGAGTAGAAATGTAATGGTAATTATGAAAATGATTATATGAATAATATGTAACTGACAAATAAATAACTAAGGATGCGATGGCAAAGATACTACGACAAAAGATAAGGGTTATGCAATGTTGAGTGGGAAGGCCAGGATTACTAAGAATCTACTTTTCCTGTTAGCAATGCCTCAACAAAATCATACTTAACCTACTGCTCAAAAGAGTTCTAAAATGCCCTACTTTTTTGGAAGGTAGAAACCTCAAATCACCTTGCCTGTGTCTATAGGCTTTTAATATGTACTCTACATTGTTTTCTTATGTATGAATGTTGCTCTACGTCTACAGTCTACTACAAGTATCTATCGAGTACTTCCTCATATCATTCAACCACGGTCTAACTAATCTAACTTTTTTACACTTTAGATTAATTTAAGGGTATGCTTCACAATCAACTATGTCTAGGGATTGTTCATATACATTTTAAAGAATAAAACAACTGAATGAAATAGTAAAAATAATTCAAATTTATACTACAACCATTAAAGATAGTTAAAGCTTCACCAAAGTAATCTCAACCCTATTAGATTTTGCTCATAAGTTGGCAAATAACATTCAACTCAAACATCATTTTCATCACTGAAATCCACAAAGGAACGAATTAGAAATAATGGAAGTGTAACACCCCTAACCCGTATTTGTCGTCAGAATAAGGTTACGGAGCATTATCGGAGATTTCAATTCAAAATGATCAAAATTTTAGAACATTCAATTCACATCATCAATCATAGAAAAACCAATCAAAGACATACATATTGTCCCTTATTCGAACCTTCGAGGCCCTAAAAACACATTAGAAACAAATCGGGACTAAATTGGAAATATATACTTTTTTTATAGAAGGTGAAAATTTTCAAATTGGAGGGATCACACGGCCATGTGGCTAGGCCATGTGACTCACACGTTTGAGACACACACCTATGTCTCAGGTAGTATCGACATTCGAAGTAAGGATACACGGTCGTGTTCTAGCCTGTGTCCGTGCCCGTGTAACTCTCTAACTTTGGTCACATGGCCAAGCCGTGTACCCTACGAAATGGCCCCACAATCTTGTGTGCCAGGCTGTGTAACTGTCTGACTTGCAACCCTTTTGTAAGCTATAGGGGACACATGGTTGTGTCCCATGCCCATGTCTCTGGTCGTGTAGACAAAAAATAGGTCATTTCCAAGCCATTTTTCTCACCCATTCAAGCATCTACCTACAATCAATTTTTCAACATATAAACAAGCCTTCAAATTTCACTAAAAACATGCATAATCAAGCTATCCAAATAAGGTACATAAGAATACAACCAATATGTCTCAAAGGCACCTCAATCACCACAATTAAACATATATAACCATATGCATAGTTTGGCCAAAAGTTCAACTAACATATAACAAAGTTTATGTGAAAACTTACCACTTTGTTTACCAATCAAATTCACACCAAAATTACCTGGTATGCTATTTAACAGCTAGCATCATTAGCCATATATGTCATTTATAACCAATATATCAAATCACCACATTCAAACATATCAAAAGACAATTTATAACAAAAATGTTTAACTACCATTTTAACTTCCATCATATAGTTACCATAAACACCAAAACAAAAACCATTACAAGGCCAAATATAAACATTCCAACTTAACACCATTTCATCATTCAAAATACCAAATTTACAAGCCAAAACATATTGGCTATAACATCAACCAAACACTTATACATGCCATTAAAATGAAGACTTAAAAACGTCAAAATCTAACGATATAGTCGATAGATAGTGTGATAGGTCTCCAACGACTTTTCAACCTAAACGAGCTTCTGATTAACTACAAAACATAATAAAATAAACACAAGGTAAGCATGTTATGCTTAGTATGTTCGTAGTATATAGTATATGCTTATCAATACGTTGCATAATCTTAAATTGCATATGTATCAATTCAACATAAGAATAAATGATTCATAAACTTAATTCAAATAAATTTATACTTCTCATTACCATGGATATCACATACTTACTAATTTCCATAATAATAAGGTAAATTGCAACGATAATTCTTACCGAAGCTCACACGAATAAAATTAGGATGTTTGTCCCAACACTTTTGATAGCTCAATAGCCGAAACTATCCCTTTTCACAGCTCGATAGCAGGAGCTATCCCTTTTCATTATTTGATGGTCGTCACCATACCTTTTCATAATTTGATAGCCGAGGCTATCCCTTTTCATTATTTTGATAACCGAAGCTATCCCTTTTCATTAACCGATGATCGTCGATATGCCATTGGATTTTTCCACCGAAACACAATTTGACATTATATAAATTAATAACATTTAAAACATAATTTAAAATGTTATTTAAATGAATGAACTTACCTCGACGATAAACGTAGAAATGGAGTCGATTAATCCGAAGCTTCGTCTTTGCCTCCATCTAGAGCCGTATGTGGTATATCTTGATATGCATAGATGGAGTATGGCTGAACCTTGAAAGGTCTTTAATGGCTTCCTTAGGTGCTAAATTCAGTTGATGAAGAATAAGAAAGATGATATCTTTCTTTTACCTTTTTTTATATTTTAACTTGTTTTTATTAATTTACCAAGTTAACCTTAAGTAATAACCTTTAAAACCATTAAAAAGTTGTCCACTTTGTCCACTATTAATATTAATGGTCTAATTATCTTTTAAGGCCACCCATATTCCAATTTCATAGCAATTCGACACATTTTACTTTTAGAACTCAAATTTTGCACCTTATACAATTTAGTCCTTTTTTTATCAAATTAAGCATGCTAATGATGAAATTTCTTAACGAAATTTTTATACAACACTACTAACATGATATAGACATTAAAATATTAATAAAATAAATATTTTGATGTCGGATTTATGGTTCAAAAACTACTATTCTGATTTCGCTGAAAACGGGCTATTACAACTCTCCCCCTAAAAGAATTTTCGTCGTCAAAAATCTTACCAGAAAAGAGGTTCGAGTAATGCTTTTTCATAGCTTCCTTTGTTTCCCAGGTGGCCTCCTCAATCCCATGACATTGCCAAAGAACCTTTACTAAAGCTATGTTCTTATTTTTCAATTCTTTATCCTCTCGAGCTAAAATCCTGATCAGTTCTCAATTTGCACTACATATCAGGCTGAACCTTGACATCCACCAGTGAGATAACATGTGAAGCGTCAGATCGGTACCGTTGTAACATGTATACATGAAATACTTTATGATTTTTTTCTAACTTTGACGGCAAAGCTAATGATATGCTACTAGTCCAATTCTTTCAAAAATCTCATGCGACCCGATAAATCGCGGACTTAGCTTTCCTTTGCGACCAAGATGAAGAACTTTCTTCTAGGGCAATACCTTCAGGAATACTCTATCATCGACTTGAAATTCAATGTCTTTACATTTCAAATCCACATACGATTTCTAACGATCTGAAGCAGCTTTCAAACTATCTCAAATTACTTTCACTTATTCATCAGTCTCTCGAATCAAATCAACCCCGTGAATCTTTTTCTCACTGAGCTCAGTCCAATATAACAAAGTTTAGCATTTATGACCATACAAAGCTTCATACAGTGCCATCTTTATACTCGAATGATAACTATTATTGTATGCAAACTCAACCAATAGTAAATACTTCTCTTAGTTGTCTTCAAACTCTAACACACAACAACGAAGCATATCCTCGAGTATTTGAATTACTCGCTCACACTGACCATCGTTCTACGGATGAAATGCAATACTAAAATACAACCGTTTACTAATAGCTTCCTGTAGCTTGCTCCAAAATCACGATGTAAACCGCAGACTCTATTCGAAATAATAGAAACTGCCACCCTGTGTAACCTGACAATCTCAGAAACATAAAGCTCAGCTAATCTCTCAAGAGAATAATCTGTACGTACTAAAATGAAATGTGCAGACTTCGTCAGACGATAAAAAACAACCCAAATTGCATCTTTCTTTCTTGGAGACAGGGATAAACCCAATATAAAGTTCATTGTAACTCGCTCCTATTTCTTTTCCGGTATCATCACTAGATGTAATAAACTAGAAGGTACCTGATGTTTAGCTTTAACTTGCTAACATACTAAACATCTTGATATGAAGTCAAAAATCTCTTATTTCATTTTCAGCCACCAATACTTCTCAAATGAATGGACAAGCTTCTACTATGATCTTCGTGTACAATCTTCCGAATGAGCCTTGGATTCTTCGGTACAAAAATCATGCCTCTAAAAAATAAACAATCATCGAATCCAATATAGAATCCTGAATAAAGAGTTAACTCATTCTGTGTCTGTTTAGCTAGCAACATGTCATCACACTTCTGAGCCTCACAAATTTGTTGTAAAAGCATCGGTCTAGCTTTCAACTCAGCTAAAATCGAACCATCATCAGATAACATCAGTCGCATATTCATCGCTCGCAAAGCAAATAAAGACTTTCTAATCAAATCATCAGCAACTACATTCACTATACCCGGATGATAATCAATAATCAAATCATAATCTTTCAATAGATCAAGCCACATGCATTGTATTAGATACAAATCTTTCTGCGATGTTAAATGCTTTAAAATTTTGTGATATGCAAAAATGTGACATTTTTCACCTTATAAATGGTGTCGCCAAATCTTTAACACAAACACAATAGTTGCTAGTTCCAAATCGTGCATCGAATAGTCCTTTTCATGCAGCTTCAACTGTCTAGAACCATAAGCTATCACTTTACCCTCTTGGATCAAAACACAGCCTAAACCATTCAAAGATGCATTAATGAAAATCACAAATTCTTTACCCGATTCAGGTTGAACTAACACTGGTGCCTCAGTCACTAGTGCTTTCAACTAATTGAAACTTTGCTAACATTTCTCAGACCATTCAAACTTCATGTAATAATCACATCATCAGTGTAGCAATCACCGAGAATCCCTTGATGAATCTTCTGTAATCACCGGGTAATGCTAGAAAACTTCTAACTTCGAATACGTTTCTCGGATGTTTCTAATCAACAACTACTAAAATTTTACTCGGATTAACACTGATGCCTCTGGCCAATATAATATGTCACAGAAAACTAACTTCCCGGAGACAAAATTCACATTTGATAAACTTGGAAAACAATTTCTTATCACGCAAGGTTTACAGTACAACTCTCAAATGCTTAGCATGCTCAGACTCGTCTCATGAATAAATCATAATATCGTCAATGAATACCACAATGAATCTATCCAAATACGGTTTGAATATTTTGTTAATCAAATCCATAAATACTGCAGGTGCATCCAAATAGCATCACAAGAAATTCATAATGTTCTTAACTGGTTTTGAATGCAGTTTTTGGAACATCCGAATCTTTAACCTGTAATTAATAGTAGCTAGAACGAAGGTCAATATTTGAAATACTATTGCACCTTTCAGCTGATCAAATAGATTGTCAATTTGTGCAATGGATATTTATTCTTGATCATAGCTTTTTTGAGATGACGATAATCAATATATAATCATTATAGGAAATTAAGCTTTTAGCGACATTTTTAGTGGCGTTTAGACCAAAAATGCCACAAAAGTTATACATTTGTGGTGCTAATCGAAAAACACTACAAAATGTTAGGGCTATAGCGGTGTTTTTTCATAAATGCCACAAAAGGTTAGGGCTATACCGGCGTTTATAAAAAATGCCGCAAAAGGTTAGGGCTATAGCGGCGTTTTTTAATAAACATCACAAAAGATTAGAGCTATATCGATGTTTTTTCATAAAGGCCGCAAAAGGTTAGGGCTATAGCTGCGTTTTTTAATAAACATCACAAAAGGTTAGGGCTATAGCAACGTTTTTTCATAAAGGCCACAAAAGGTTAGGGCTATAGCGATGTTTTTTCATAAATGCCTATAAAGGTTGGGGCTATAGCGGCATTTTTATTATAAACGCCGTAAAAGGAAGCAATAGCGGCGTTTAGACCAAAAATAATGCGAATATGTATTAAAAGTTTACAAAATGATGCCATTTTATTCCCAGAACCCTTTCTTTTTATCCCAACTCAGTTCCCCTCTCTCCCCCAAATCGTTTTTTCCCAAATCAGTTTTCTCTCCCCCTCCCCCAAATCCCATTGGTTTAGCAATGGTAACCTTTGGTTTTTTTTATTTTTACATCTATGGTAACCTCTTTTTTTTTTTTACGTTGACTTGTCCCAAACAAATTGAAGGATCTAGAAGAGAAGAAAAATTTGGGTTGCAAGAAAATTCAACTCAAAGGCCGATCATACATACTCCAATAAAAATGACACCATCAACGTTCTTAGTACAGGGACTACCATCCATCACTGTCAATATCCAACTTTTTCCTTTTTTACATTTCTTAGATCTTTTTTAGGATTTCACTCTCCTCGCTGCTTTTCTTTATGGTGCATTTTATTCTCTCTATTTCCACGATGCAGGTGGCCACTGGTTTTCCATTGAAGCGATTTTTAGAGAAGCATAAAACGTTAAGGATAGCCCTTCTTGTTGTGGTAATCTTTGGTGCTTCTCTGGTCAGAAGTGATGGTGTGCTCACTCCGGTAATATCAAGTAGATATTTATATGGCTAACTAAATTTATGGAGTGATATCACCACCAATTGATCAATAAAGCAGTTTTGGTCGTAAAGTTGTTGATCCCTTCCGCAAACCAAAGCCTGGCATGTGGCACATTATGGAGAAACATTTCAATTCTAGCATTCCAATTGATATGGATTAGTTATTTTTCCCGTCTTTCTTATCTTGTTTCCCTATGTTTCACTATTCTAAACTTTCAAGTATCTATGTTTGTACTTGCTATTGGTAATTCATGAAAGATTTTAGTATAATCGTGTGATGTGGGAAATTAAGTTTATTTATTTGATGGGAACTCTGATTTTATGTGTTTTAGACCTTTTATGTTGGCAATGTTGCTAAGAGACCCAATGATCATGTGATGCTGATAAAAAATCTGCACAGGTCTCATTTAACTTGTTCATTGTATGGGTTGTTTTATTTCATTTTTTTGAAAGCATTAGATTTCATTATTGATTTATGTTTGCTTAACTAGCATTTTGGCTGAGGCTGGAATACTAAAAATGGCCTTTTTATATTAATAACCACTATTCCTACCTTGTTATACAATTTTGTAACCTTTTTTCCATGGTCTTCCTGTTGTTTTTGCTTAGCCCTTTTTCCGTAACCTGCAAGAACTAAGAAACTATGGTTGCTTCAAGCTATACTTTTATTTTAACTTATATATCCTTTATGCTTTAGATTGTTTCATTTAAGGCCTTTCTTTTCCTTGGTAGTATATTTGTCAAAATAAAACTTCATTCGTATCTGTTATCCCTAAAATTGAGCACATTCTTCCAAACAACAACACTGAGTTCTATATGGAATTTGCGTTAATTAAACAATCTCATTGAGGTTGTCTTTCAAGTTTGCTCTAATTGTGGTTACCAGGATTATGAGAAGGAAAATCTTAACGAAAGGATTGCTAAATTATCTGGTGGTGTGGCAGTGATACAGGTAACCACTAGTTAGTTGAAGGGTCATTCTATGTAGTTTATCCATATGGAATTTGTTTTAAGAAATTTTATATAATTTCTATCCAATTTTTGATGTGATGTTCTTTTGAATATTTAAAGGTTGGAGCTCAAACTAAAACAGAGCTTAAAGAAAAGAAATTGAGAGTAGAAGATGATCTTAATGCGACTAAGGTAATATATAAATCTTGAAGCTTGTCTTGATGATTTGGTAAGTTTTCAAAGGAGGTATGCCTAAACTATCATGCTTATTTAATGGTTAGTTTTGCATGTATTACACAGCCTTTAGGAGTAATTTAAACCAAGTTTTGGTAGTTAAAGAACAGTAAAATGACTGTTGTTTGTACTGCCAATTGAAAAGGAAAAATTGTGATTTAATTGCCTTATGTTGCTGTTTAAATTGAAGAGAAAACTTGTTTTGTTTAATTCCATGCCACTGTTGTGGTTGCTATTTGAATGAAAGGGAAATTTACTAATTTAATGCCATATTTGAACTACTGTAAGAAACTGACTTAGGAAGTTGTAGTTGTAGTAAGCTCCTTAAATTTCTTTTAGGATTGCTAAGTGACTAAATTGACATGCATGGTTCCGCAAAAATTGTGTTCATAAACTTATTTGTTATATGTGTTTAAGTGAGGTCAGTTCTTGAGGTTTTTGTCTTCAAACTTCATGCTTTAATTATTGCTAAATTAACATGCAATTTTCGGCTGTGGAGTACAATGAATTAAACCTTCACTTATTCAGTTATATGTGTTTCTTAGTTTTCTTTGGATGTCCAAACATGATATGACGACATTGATGCTGTACTAAATGACATTAATAAGCTATTCAATTTGTGTTATTCATGCTGCTTAAATGTCCTAAATTGAGTGTTTTTTTTTTACCTACTTGTATGTAATGGTGATTCAGGTTTGGTTTTCTCTACCATGTTGCAGTTCAAAATTTTGGACAATAAGTCGGTGATACTACATGTTGAATTTTATGATTTTTGGGACATGAAGGATGCAGTTCGACTTTGTATAAAATTAATGAGTAAAAGCTAGATTAAATCTCATGATTTTACCTTGTTTATGCCGTTTAAATAGTCTGGTAAGGATAAGTTTTCCAGTATTTATACAAGAGTCTAGTATGTCTTATGTTGTTCAAATTCGAATGGATTGAATAGAGTTCTGTTTGATTAATGGTTGTATTATACTGCCTGATTCTTGGATAGGTTAAATGTGTTTTGGCATGGATAATTTCTAGGTTAAATGAGGTCCAAATGTAGATATAATGAGTGTGAAATCAACTATTTAAATTTAGTGATGTGCCATGTTAAAACTGTGCAAATTTTAGACAAAATTATGGCAAAGTCAGCAAGTTAAAGCCACAAATTATCCAATTTATGCTGATTGAAATAGTTTGTGTATGGGGAGTTATTGTCAAGATATTATGCATTTTATGCGTCTTATTCATGGCTGTCCAAAATAGCTTATAGATGTTAAAATTTTATTTATATGAGTGTTGAATCTATCTTAATTATAATGTCCAAGCAACCCATCATGTTAAATTTTTAGCATTTAATTCAGCAAGTCCTATTTCATATTTATACATATTAAATTATAACATTTCTACAAGCAACTGATATGACTAAAGTAAGTTGTACGAAATAGTCTGGCTCGTACGTAGCTATGTTAACCATTTGAATATTATTCTTTACTACTAAGAATATGATGTTTCAAGTTACCATAATCAGTACTCTATTATTTAATTATTTGCAGGTGCTCTCCAATGATAACCCTAGGTATGGATTCAATGCTGCCACTGGAAATTATGAGGATTTTATGTCTGCAGGAATTATTGATCCAACTAAGGTTAGTTCCCTTATTAAGTTCTTGACTCCATTTTAATTGAATGCTCGCGTGCCAAATAGCTTTGTCCCTAGTTTACAATTTTAACCCCAAGTGTTTCTAAAGCTAGTGGGAATCAAATAAAATTTGTATATCCATGAATTGCAAGAATATTCGGTAGAAAGGAAGCCTAAGGGGAATTCAGGGAAAGGATTTATGTTCAAATCCCAATTTTTGATGATTATATTTTTCTTGATATAGGTGGTCAGATGTTGCTTGGAGCATGCAGCATCAGTAGCCAAGACATTCTTGATGTCCAATTGTGTGGTTGTGGAAATAAAGGAACTCGAGCCCATACCTGCTGTGAACAGGCATGTGCAAAGATGGATGGATCAATGAATATAAATTTACCCTGAAGTGCACGAGGAAGCTTTCTTGGTGGCTGTACAAGCAAGGTAGTCTTTAAAGCTGGGTGAACCATAATACTTAAAAGATTTCATTTCTAGTTTTTTGCATGACATACTTTTGCATGGGCCCTGTACGATGCATGGTTATCACTCTTTAACCTTATGGATTTTGAAATTTTGGAGAATAGACTGTATTTGGGAATTTGATGATATAGAGGAAATTGTAGCTCCTAACCAGATTAGGTTCATTGATTATGAGGTTGGATCCTTCATTGTTGGTATATAAATATTATGAGTCGGGCATAACAATGATTGTAACTTGTGAGCAGGGTTATTGTACCGTATCAATATTGATAAAATTATTGACGATATTACCTTTGTACTATTTTGATTTTTGTTGCCTGAGATGCAATCTTTCTCCCTATTTAAAGCCCATGTTTGTAAGGTGTGCCAAAAGTTTAACTTGAATTAAAAACATAATATTTAAATTCTAAATTTAAATTCATTAATTTTTATATTTAGTTTTAAAGTTAAAATTTTCATAGAAAATTTAATTTAAATAATTTTTTTTATTTATCATTAAAAGTATATAGTTTAAAGTTAAAATTTAAAAAATAAAACATAATATAATATTTATCATAGAAATAAATATTTTTAAAGGTCATGTTCTTTATCGGCGTTCATGGGAAAAGCACCGCTAAAGGTCATATTTTTTAGTGGTGTTTGTGGGCAAAATGTCACTAAAGGTCATGTTCTTTAGTGGCGTTTGTGGGAGAAGCGCCGCTAAAGGTCATGTCCTATAGCGGCGTTTGTGGAAAAAGCACCGTTAAAGGTCATGTTCTTTAGCGGTATTTTTCCACATAAATGCCGTAAAATTTTGTGGCGTTATCTATAGCGACGTTTTTTGCGGCGCTTATATAAACGCCTCAAATTGTTTTAGCTAGCACCGCTATAGGGCCAAAAAAAGGTCGCTAAAAACCTGTTTTGCTGTAGTGAATCTCATTGATCCATATTTTTTCTTAACGAACAAAATCGGTGCACCCCAAGGTGAAAAACTAGATCTAGTAAAACCCCTATCTATTAATTCTTGCAACTGTGTTTTCAACTCTTTCAACTCAGTAGGAGCCATTCTGTAAGGTGCTATCGATATCGGTGATGTTGCCGGTACTAACTCAATAGCAAACTCACCTCTCTGGTCAGCGGTAATTCGAGTAACTCCTCTAGGAACACATCAGAATACTTACAAAACATAGGCACTGATTCAAGTTTCAACTCAGACACTTTAGAATATAGTACATATGCAAGGTAAGCATCGCAACCTTTAATTACATATCTTTGAGCTGACATAGCTGAAATAACAATAGGCAACCCACTCAAACTACTAATTCAATTCAAAGCGTCTCACCGTTTTGACACTTCAATACAATAATCTTTCATCTATAGTTCACAATAGCATCGTGTAATGTTAGCCAATCTACACCCAAAATCACATCAAACCCATCAAATGACAATAGCATCAGATCAACCGAAAAATTGTAACCCCGAGTTATCAAAGAACAATTCTTGCAAACCTTATCAACTAACAAATACTGACTTAGGGGGTTTGACATTTTAACCACAAGTTCAGTTGACTCAATAGATAAATTCTTACTTGATACTAAATTCGTGTATACATATGAATGAGTTGATCCCGAATCAATAAAAGCAGTAACATCAGTATCAAAGATATAGAAAGTGCAAGTATTAACATTCGATGCAGAAGCTTCCTCTTGTGCACGAATAGCGTAAGCTCTGGATGGTGCTCATGCTTTCGATCTTACCATAGAATGTTTTGTTCCAGTACGACTATTACTCACATTTCTAAGATTATGAGGTGGTCTACCCCTCGCGGCAGTGTTGCTGGGTCGAAAATTCTGATCTTTTTCTTTCTCAGATATTTTTGGGATATCAAGAATAAAATGCTTACATGAACCACATTTGAAACATGCACCATCTTTCGCCCTGCACTCACTAAAATGTTGGCGTCCATACCGTTGACAATTAGGCTTATTATCTTTAACACTACCTACGCTCGCTACAGACGTAGCTTGGATCTTTAAACCTGCATGTTGTTTACCTCAGTATCCACTAGGATGTCCCACTGAAGCAGTCAAACTATTATAATGTTCTCTCGATTCCTTTGATGACGACTGATATTACTTTCTTGATGATCTCTTTCTTAACTCTCTAACCTCAAAATTAGCTTTCCTTGTAACACCCTATACCCGTAACCCACACCGGGGCGGAGTACAAGGCATTACCGAACTTGACCGCATGCATACAACCTATCTCAAGTCACCGAGACTCGGTCCAATTTAAAACATTTTCATTTTCTACTTTATACTTCTTATTATGGGCCTACGAGCCCCAATTCAACCGTTGAAAACTATTCGGGACCATTCCGGGTCCTTAAACCAACCTTAAGAAATTTGCCTTTAAAACAGGGCACACACCCGTGTGGAAGGTAACAAGCCCATGTGACCATATCGATATGGTCGTGCTGGTAGCCCGTGTGGCTCACACGACCTAAGCACTCTGGGACACGCCTATGTCCCACACTCGTGTAGAATTAATTTCTAATTCACACCTATAGGGGTTTTGACACAGTCGGACACACGCCCGTGTCCCTCACACAGTCACTACACGCCCGTGTGCAAAAACATGGACATTCTGTTTTTGACGTCAGCATGCTCAAAATGTCACACGGCCAGGGCACACGCCCGTGTGCTAGGCCGTGTCCTTCACACGGCTGAGACACACTGTCATGTCTCTACCCGTGTGTTTATAACCATGTACACTAACTTGAAATTTTTACGTGCAAGGGACACACAGCCGGACTACACGCTAAAGAGGTAGGCCGTGTGTAGACACACATTAGTGTGTCTACCCGTGTGGACAATATAAGGCTATTTACCAAGCCTCATTGCCACCCTTACATACCTATTTTCATACAAATGCCAACCAATACCAAAACGAGTACAATTTCTATAATCAAATCAGCCACAATAGACATGCATTCAACCATGATAATGTATCTTTTACAAATTCAAAATGAATGTTAGCCATTATTCAAAGCTTAACACAAATTGAAGGGTTTCCAACCCAAGCCAACACATTTGGCCAATTCTCAAAGGCACAAAATAATAAAGTCTAAGTCCTATACATGCCATATTCAAGAATATAAATCCAACTATACAGAAACTTCAGTTGATAGTGTGATCGCTATCTCTGACTTTTGGTGATCCTTGAGCTAGTTAGGCAACACTGAAAGGAAATGGAAAGGAAAGGGAGAAAGCATAAAAGCTTAGTAAGTTGCATATATGTAAGTATACAACAACAACAATTTATCAATAATCCACATGCTCATAATACTAAGGTAGGCATAAGCATACCTTACTCATTACCATCCATAAAAGTTACATATTATACAATGAGTTCATATCTCATACGTACCAATTAAGTACCTGTACCACTCACAAGACTGTTATACTTTCCTCATTAGCTTAAAAACATAACGTTCACCGTCGAACCATTTGGAACACTACCGGATATTCATTAAGCCTCAAATGTGGGTAAGGTGCCGATGCCATGTCCCAGACACGGTCTTACAGTGGCTCATTTCTCAAGTCGATGCCATGTCCCGGACATGGTCTTACACTGACTATCGTCTCGTAGTCGATGCATGTCCTAGACATGTCTTACACTGGCTTATGTCTCGAGGCCGATACATGTCCCAGACATGTCTTACACTAGCTCTCGTCTCAATACCAATGCCATGTCCCAGACATGGTCTTACACTGGCTCTCATAATGTGGCCGATGCATGTCCTAGACTTGTCTTACACTAGCCAACAATAACCCATATGTCATGGCATGAATATCCGATTTATTTCCTAGGTTCAAACGGGAACTCTACTATCTCTATTATCATCATACCTTCTCAATTCCATAATCGAGCAATTCATGCTATATTGATTCAATACCTAGATTAGCAATGTAGTTGTATTATTTACATACAACTTACCTCGGATTACAAAATGTTGCGACTAGTCGTTTTAGTCAATTTGCTTGGCTTTCCCCCGATTTAGGTTTGGATTTGGTAATTCTTGATCTAAAATAGCAAAACGTACACATTTAATCGATAAATAAAATTAAGCAATTAAAAATTCACATCTTCGATAAAATGACCATTTTGCCCCTAGACTTTGGCAAAATGACCATTTACCCCTATGCTTGAAAATCAATTTTTATCGAACTTCTTCGCATATTAAGCCTATATGAACTCTTTTTACTCTTATAGCAACCCCAAATTCTCTCTATTTCACACATTTATCAATTATTTTACAACTTGTGCAAAATAGTCCTTTTAGGTGTTTTCATGGTAACACCTTTCACAAAAGTTGTCTATTACACAACTAAGACTCATATTCTTTCATAAAATTTTAGAAGACACCCTAAATTCTCTCATGGAAAAACCCTAGACTTTTAACCATTATGCAAGATAGTCCCCTCATTTGAAAGCTCAAGCTTCAAGGGTCTTAAAAATGCAAAAATCATCAATAAAGGGTATGGAAATCACTTACTTGTGAGTGCTTCAAGTTTCTGAAAATTTGAAGCTCTCAAACCCCCTTAAATGGATAATTTTTGGTGGAGAAAAGAGATGAGAAAGGGGATGATATCATCCTTCTTTTATTTATTTCTATTTTCGTCAAATTAAACCACCTAACCCACCAAATTTTAAAATTTTATCTCCTCTATGACTCTATGGCCAGCTATGCTCCTTTATAAGGGTCTTATTACCATTTAAAATCCCCCAATTTATGATACATAGCAATTTGGCACCCTTAGCTATCAATTTCAGACTTTTGCACTTTATGCGATTTAATCCTTTTTCGCAATTAGGCTCATAAACATCAAAATTAACTCACCAAATTTTTCATGTACTAATATAAACATGCTATGACTCCAAAATAAAAATAAAATGATTTCTCCAACTTCGAATTTGTGGTCCCGAGACACTATTTTGACTAGCCCCAAAATCAGGCTATTACATTTTTCCCCTTAGGGATTTTCGTCCTCGAAAATCTTACCGGTGAATAAGTTTGGGTACTAATCTCTCATAGTCTCCTCGAGTTCCCATGTGGCTTCCTCGACTCCATGTCCATGCCACAAAACTTTCACAAGTGTTATACTCTTATTTCTCAACTGTTTGACTTCCCGGGCTAAAATCTTGACCGGTTCTTCGCCATAAAACATGTTCGGATGAATCTCAACATCTGACTGCGTAATCACATGCGAAGGGTCTGATCTATATTGACATAGCATGGACACATGAAACACATCGTGAATTTTTTCCAACTCTATTGGCAAAGCCAATCGATAGGCAACCGATCCTACTCTCTCGGTAATCTCATAAGGCCCTATGAAATAAGGACTCAATTCACCTCTTCTACCAAATCTGAGGACTTTCCTCCACGGGGACACTTTTAAAAATACCTTATCACCGACTTGAAATTTAATTTTCTTTCGTTTCAAGTCCGCATAGGATTTCTGTCTATCCAAGGCGGCCTTCAAGCAGTCACGAATCACTCTAAATTTCTCTTCAGTCTCTTTGACTAAATCGATCCCGTGAATCTGACCCTCTCTAAGCTCGGTTCAATATAAGGGCGTTCGAAACTTTTTCCCATACAAAGCCTCATAAGGTGCCATTTTCAGACTTGTCTGATAACTGTTATTATAGGCGAATTCAACCAATGGTAGATACATTTCCCAACTGCCTTGGAACTCAAGGACGTAACATCGTAACATGTCCTCTAATATCTGAATTACTCTCTCTAGCTGACCGTCGGCTTGCGGATGGAAAGTTGTGCTAAAACTCAACTTTGTTCCCAAAGCCTCTTGTAACTTTTTCCAAAACCTCAAGGTAAATCTCAGGTCTCTATTTGAAATAATCGATATGGGCACCCCGTGTAGTCTCACAATCTCAGAAACATACAAGTCGGCTAATCTCTTAAGGGAGTAGTCAGCACGCACAGGTATGAAGCGTACCAACTCTGTTAGCCTATCCACAACAACCCAAACAACATCTTTTTTCTTCGGGGTTACCGGCAAACCCGTCACAAAATCCATAGTGATCCAATCCCAATTCCACTCGGGGACCATGATAGGTTGAAGTAGACCCGAAGGTACTTGGTGTTCAGCCTTCACTTGCTGACACACTAGGCACTTAGACACAAACTCTGAAATGTCTCTTTTCATACCCGACCACCAATACATTTTCTTATGGTCATTGTACATTTCCATGCTACCCGGGTGGATAGACAAGCAACCACTATGTGCTTCTCTCCGAACCTTCTGAATAAGCTCATTGTCCTTGGGTACACAAACTTCTCATTGTCCTTAGGTACACAAACTTTGTCTTTGAACATTATACATCCATCTGTACTAATACGAAAATCTGATTCAATTCCCGACTCACACTGAGTTCTCTTAGCTTGCAATTTCTCATCACCTTCCTAAGCTTCTCGGATCTCTTGAAGGAACATCGGTCTAGCTCTCAACTCTGCTAAAACTGAACCATCGTTAGTCACAGTCAAATGAGTATTCATGGCCCTCAAGGCGAATAATGACTTTCTACTCAAAGCGTCGGCGACCACGTTCGCCTTTCCGGGGTGGTAGTCGATAATCAACTCATAATCCTTTATTAATTGTAACTATCGTCGTTGCCTTAGGTTCAACTCCTTTTGAGTCATCAAGTACTTAAGGCTCTTGTGATCAGTGAACACTCGACACTTCTCACCATACAAATGGTGTCTCCAAATTTTCAACGCGAACACGATGGCAACAAACTCTAAATCATGCGTCGGGTAATTCCTCTCGTGTGACTTCAGCTGTCTCGATGCGTACGCTATGACCTTACCTTATTGCATAAGCATGCACTCCAAACCATTAAAGGAGGCATTGCTATAAATCATAAACTCCTTGTCCGACTCCGGTTGCACCAACACTAGGGCTTTTGTCAATAAAACCTTTAATTTCTTGAAACTTTGTTGGAACTTTTTTGTCCATTCGAACTTGACATCTTTTTGCAGCAGTCTTGTCATCAGTGTAGCTTTCATAGAGAATCTATTTACAAATCGTCTATAATATCTGGCCAAACCCAAAAAGCTTCAGACCTCAGTCACATTCCTCGGCGATTTCCATTCTACAATAGCCGAGGTCTTGCTTGGGTCAACTCAGATCCCGTCTCCCAACACAATGTGTCCTAGGAATCCGACCACCTTAAGCCAAAATTCACTCTTACTTAACTTGGCGTATAATTGCTTGTCTCTCAAGGTTTGCAACACAAATCTCAAATGTTCCGTGTGCTTGCTCCCATCATGCAAATAAACCAATATGTCATCGATAAAGACGATGACAAACTTATCCAGATATGGTAAAAAAACGTGGTTTATCAAATCTATAAACACCATTGGGGCATTAGTCAAACCAAAGGGCATGACGGGGAACTCATAATGCCCGTATCTTGTCCGAAACGCAGTCTTCGACAAATCTTGTTCTTTTACTCTTAACTGGTAGTATCCGGATCTCAGGTCAATCTTGGAAAATACAGTGGCTCCCTTTAACTGATCAAACAGGTCATCGATCCTTGGCAAATGATACTTGTTCTTCACTGTTACTTTATTAAGCGGTCTATACTTGATACATAACCTCATCGACCCGTCTTTCTTTTTAACAAACAATACCGGTGCGCCCCACGGTAAATAACTAGGTCTTGCAAAACCTTTTTCTATTAACTCTTGTATCTTTACTTTCAGCTCTTTTAACTCTGTTGGAGCCATCCTATACAGAGCAATCGAGATGGGTGTCATACCGGGGGCCAACTCAATTCCAAACTTTACTTCCCTCGCCAGAGGCAATCCAGGTAATTCCTCCGGAAACTCATCTGTAAACTCACAAACCACTGGTACCGATTCAATCTTTAACTTAGACACTTGAGTATTCAATACAAAAGCTAGGTAAACCTCATATCCTTTCCTCAAATATTTCTCGGTAGTCAAAGACGACATTACTATAGTAGATTATCTGACTCATCTGATCCAACTCGAAGAACATTCCCGTCTTCAAATTTCAACTCAATTATCTTTTTCTCGTAGTCCACTACAACATTATGAGCAGTTAACCAATCCATCCCAAGGATTACATCAAACTCATTAAATGACAATAACATCAAGTTAGCCGAAAAAAATGACCTCTAATTGTCAAAGGGCAATTTCTACATACTCGGTCCACTAGCACATATCTGCCTAAGGGATTGGACACTTTTATTACAAACTCAGTGGACTCTACTGGCATACTCATATGAGGTATCAATTCTATAAAAATATAAGAGTGGGTAGATCCCGGGTCAATTAAAACGGCAATAGATATTTTATGGATAAAAAAGGTACCTTTGATCACGTCGGGAGACTCTGCCTCTTCCTGAGCTCGAATAGAATAAGTCCTTGCAGGTGCTCTACCCTTGGGCCTCACCGCAGCATCTTTTGGCGTGCCTCTACTACTAGCCCCACTTCCTGGGTTCTTTTGTGGTCTACCACTCCAGGGAGCATTACTTGCTTTCATATCTTATTTTCTCTCTCTCATCCAATTTGGGACAATCACGGATGAAGTGTTCCAATGATTCACACTTGAAACATCCCCTTTCATTCCCTCGGCACTCGCCAAAATGACGCCTACCACATTACGAGCATTCTGGCCTATTTGGCTGAGTGCTATCGACGCTTGGGACCGAAGTGGTCTGGGCTTCTAAAGTTGTGTTCTGCCGATTCTTGTTCCTATCCGAATACCCCATCGAAGCATTCGATCGGGTAGTGAACTCTCTTGATCTTTTACATGAGGACTGATGTGATTTCCCCATCTGTCTCTTCTTTAAATCCCGCGACTCAAAAGTCACTTTCCTTCTTTCTTTAGTTAGCTCTTCGGCATTACAAGCTCTTTCAACAAGTGCTACAAATTCTAACAACTCTAAGATGCCAACAAACACTCGGATATCTTCATTGAGGCCATCTTCAAACCTCTTACACGTGGTGGCTTCTGTAGATACGCACTCCCGTGCATACTTGCTAAGCCTCACAAACTCACTTTCATATTCCGTCACTGACATTTGACCTTACTTTAGCTTTAGGAATTCCTTCCTCTTTTGGTCTATGAATCTTTGCTAATACACTTTTTTCGGAATTCCTCCTGGAAGAATTCCCACATAACTATCTCTCTCGGTACAATGGACATGAGAGTATTCCACCACTAATATGTCGAATCCCGTAAGAGTGATACTGCACACTTCACTCACTCTTCAAGTGTGTACTATAGTTCATCGAATACCATAATGGTATTCTCCAACCAAAACTCTGCTCTTTCTAGGTCATCATTTATACTAGCCTGAAATTCCTCGGCCCCTTGATTTCGAATCTTATCCACAGGCGATTTCTCCCTCCAAAACATGTCCACGCCTTGCGGAGCTACCGGAGCATACTGAGGGATCGGAAGAGGTGGAGGAGGTGGAGTGTTCGGATTCGCATGAACAAACTCTGTGTACCAAGCGTCCATCATACGAAAGGTAGGCTTCTCTAGCCCCTCCGCCTTGGCCCATAGTTATGGGCTCACTCTCTACTGGTGCGGTCCCTTTAGCAGGAGCCGGTGCGTTACTTTCCACGTTATCCGTCGTGGCTCTATCAGGATCCATTTACTATATAAAAACATAATTTATAATCGTCAGAAATTGACACACTATCAACATATAGTTATGGCATGTATAGCTGGACTCGTACTCTCGCTACGTTAGTCCTAGAACCTACTAAACCATAGCTCTGATTGTTGGAACACCGGTACCTCCAAGGTGCAGCGAAAAATTAAAATCCGGCGATCCAAACCAAGGATCCATGTGTAAGGAATGAATCGGGGTGATAAAAAGGTTTCGAAATTACCAAAACTTCAATCTGAGTAGACAGCGACGCCTAGGCAACAGGAATGCTGAACCACTATCGAACCAAGCCACAACCTTTTCTGATTTCGGCCTCTACGTAGTCCACCTGATTGACAATGAACGGTAGAAATCCCAGAAAACTATTTTCAGAGAGTATTTTGCTAAATGGCTGCTAGACCACTTTGCATATTTTCGGGCTAGTTTTATATATATTCTTTTTAGGGTTTTTTACCCTTGCTATATATAACTCCCTCTTAATTGGTATATATTTGTAACGAATTTTAATTCATTAAAATTAATCCGAACATAATAATTATCATTCAAATAAATATAATAATGTTTAACCGAAAAATTATAATTACATTAATTATAATAAAGATTGCGGTAAACTATATTTATTTAAACTTATATACGAACTAAATTCATATATCAATAAAATTATGTTCTGATTATGTGTACAACATCCTTGTACATATATAGTATGTTCAACAATTTGATTGCCCAGTTAAATTAATTCTATAATTAATTTAATTCATATGACAACCAAGCAATATACCAACTATGTTTTACCTCGTTCATTTCAACCATAGGGTGTGACCCTATAGGTTCTTGTAACGTTAGCAGTAATATTAGAACGATTCTAATGTTACAAACAATGAATGGCATCTAGCAATGCATCAATGCTACCTAAGTTACAAGAAGTCATGATTCGACATAACCTTTTGTGATTAACCTTTCATGCATTAATCCTTAAGTCCTATATCTTTGGAATGGACACAAGTCATGGAATAGTCACACTTGCATAGTCCATCCCACGTTTCTTGATACCTTGAGTAGACTATGATACACAAATAAGTATGACATCTCATATCAACTTATTTGAGCATGGCCATGCATTTCTAGACTCACTCAATCAAGTGGCCTGAGATATTACTCCCATTATGTAGGAGGGACTTATCCTATATTGATCAACTATATCCCTCAACATAGATTGTGGTATATCCAACATCAGTCTTTATAGAACAACCAGTTACGGTGTTTGTTTGATTGTATCAAAATATACAACTCACGACGTTAGGATAAAGATGATCTCAAGTATGAGAATCATATACATATTAATCACTATGAGTAATGTTGTGACAATTACATAATAATCCAAGAAACATACTCATAGCAGGTCAGTCCAATATGTTGTTCTCTAACACACATATTCATGCATTGATTCTGACACTCCATATCAATGACAACTCTTTATCATCAATCAACTACATGTTAGTCTTAATGCATTATTATTGTCCTAGCCAACAACAATACTTGACTAAGGATCTTTTGAGAATAATCATATTATTCTCAGGACATTATTATAAAGCAGTTTATTTATGCAACACGTAAAAGAAAGCGGAATAATAATGGCAACGCCTTATATTAATAAACATGATAAACCAAGTATGTTATTACAACCATCTCGTGATTGATCTTTGGGCATACTCTTACACTGATACCACTAAAAGTAACACCCTATACCCGTAACCCACACCGGGGCAAAGTATAAGGCATTACCTAACTTGACGTCATGCATAAAACTCATCTCAAGTCACCGAGACTCGGTCCAATTTAGAACTTTTTCATTTTCTACTTTAAACTTCTTATTATGGGCCTACAAGCCCCAATTCAACCGTTGAAAACTATTCAGGACCATTCTGGGTCCTTAAACCAACCTTCAGAAATTTACTTTTAAAACAGGGCACACACCCATGTGGAAGGGTAACACGCCTGTGTGACCATATGGACATGGTCATGCTGATAGCCAGTGAGGCTCACACGGCCTAAGCACTCTGGGACACGCCAGTGTTCCACACCCGTGTAGAATTAATTTCTAGTTCACACCTTCAAGGGTTTTCACACAGCCAGGCACACGCCCGTGTCAATGGCTCGTGTCTCTCACATGGCCACTACACGCCCGTGTGCTAGGCCGTGTCCTTCACACGGCTGAGACACACGACTATATCTCTGCCCGTGTGTTTATTACCATGCATACTAATTTCAAATTTCTAAGTGCAGTGGACACACGGCCGGACTACACGCCTATGGGGCAGACCATGTGCCACACACGGCCTAGATACACGCCCGTGTGTCTACCCGTGTGGACAATATAAGGCTATTTACCAAGCCTTATTGCCACCCTTACATACTTATTTTCATACAAATGCCAACCAATACTAAAACGAGTACAATTTCTATAAACAAATCAACCACAATAGACATGCATTCAACCATGATAATGCATCTTTTACAAATTCAAAATGATTGTTAGCCATCATTCAAAGCTTAATACAAATTGAAGGGTTTCCAACCCAAGCCAACACATTTGGCCAATTCTCAAAGGCACAAAATAATAAAGTCTAAGTCCTATACATGCCATATTCAAAAATATAAATCCAACTATACCGAAACTTCGGTTGATAGTGTGAACGCTATCTCTGACTTCTGGTGATCCTTGAGCTAGTTAGGCGACACTAGAAAGAAATGGAAAGGAAAGGGAGTAAGCATAAAAGCTTAGTAAGTTGCATATAAGTAAGTATACAACAACAAAAATTTATCAATAATCCACATGCTCATAATACAAAGGTAGGCATAAGCATAACTTACTCATTACCATCCATACAAGTCATATATTACACAATGAGCTCATATCTCATACGTACCAATTAAGCACCTTCACCACTCACAACACTGTTATACTTTCCATATTAGCTTAAAAATATTAAGTTCACCGTCGAACGATTTGGAACACTACCGGATATTCAGTAAGCCTCAAACGTGGTTAAGGTGCCGATGCCATGTCCCAGACATAGTCTTACACTGGCTCATATCTCAAGTCGATGCCATGTCCCAGACATGGTCTTTCACTAACTAGCATCTCGTAGCCGATGCATGTCCCAGACATGTCTTACACTAGCTCTCGTCTCAATGCCTATGCCATGTCCCAGACATGGTCTTACACTAGCTCTCATAATGTGGCTGATGCATGTACCAGACATGTCTTACTCTAGCCAAGAATAACCCATATGTCATGGCATGAATATCTGATTTTTATTTTCTAGCTTCAAACGGGAACTCTACTATCTCTATTATCATCATACCTTCTCAATTCCACAATTGAGCAATTTGTGCTATATTAATTCAATACCTACATTAGCAATGTAGTTGTATTATTTACATAAAACTTACCTCGGATTACAAAATGTTGCGACTAGTCGGTTTAGTCAATTTGCTTGGCTTTCCCCCGATTTAGGTTTGGATTTGGCAATTCTTGATCTAGAATAGCAAAATGCATTCATTTAATCGCTAAATAAAATTAAGCAATTAAAAATTCACATCTTCAGTAAGAGGACCATTTTGCCCCTAGACTTTGGCAAAATAACCATTTTACCCCTATGCTCGAAAATTGATTTTTATCGAACTTCTTCGCATCTTAAGCCTAGTTGAACTCTTTTTACTCTTATAGCAACCCCAAATTCTCTCTATTTCACACATTTATTAATTACTTTACAACTTGTGCAAAATAGTCCCTTTAGGTGTTTTCATGGTAACACCTTTCACTAAAGTTGTCTATTACACAACTAAGGGTCTTAAATATGCAAAAAATCATCAACAAAGGGTATGGAAATCACTTACGTGTGAGTGCTTCATGTTGCTGAAAATTTTAAGCTCTCAAACCCCTTTCAATGGCTAATTTTCGGTGGAGAAAAGAGATGAGAAAGGGGATGATATCATCCTTCTTTTATTTATTTCTATTTTAGTCAAATTAAACCACCTAACCTACCAAATTTTAAAATTTTGTCTCCTATATGACTCTATGACCGGCTATGCTCCTTTATAAGGGTCTAATTGCCCTTTTAAATCCCCCAATTTATGATACATAGCAATTTGGTACCCCTAGCTATCAATTTAAGACTTTTGCACTTTATGCAATTTAGTCCTTTTTCGTAATTGGGCTCATAAATGTCAAAATTAACTCACCAAAATTTTCATGTACTAATATAAACATGCTATGACTCGAAAAGAAAAAAAAATGAATTCTCCAACTTTAGATTTGTGGTCTCAAGACCAATATTTTGACTAGCCCCAAAATCGGGCTGTTACATTCCTCTTCTCTTTGCTAAGTGCCTCGGTTTATGAGCTCGATCAACTAGCACGACAAATTCCTTCAGTTCAAGTATCCCGACTAGAAGCTTTATATCTTCGTTTAACCGTTCTTAAAATCGTTTATACATGGCAACCTCAGTTGGAATACATTCTTCGGCATATTGGCTCAATATAAAAAATTCTCTTTTGTACTCAAAGACTGAAATTCAGCACTATTTAAGTTTGAGAAATTCTTTTTGTTTCTGATTAATAAATCTCTGACTTATATACTTCTTTCTGAACTTGGTATGAAAGAATTCCTAATTGATATGTGTAACGTTAGGTTTGCGCAAGTGTACACAATCGTTATCAAGTAATAAGTAAGTATCGAGTTATTGTCTCTACAGGGATTGTATTTCTGCTAAGTCACTTAATTTGTAAAATTACATTAACAATTTGGTAAAGAAAAACACAATTTAATTGTGAAGTGATGATTAAAATATATTAGACTAAATGCAATGATCCCTAATGCAAATTAACCTAAATATGCAAACTATATGAATGAAATAGATTTTAGAAAAATTAAACACAATTTGCAACAATTATAACATAAATAAACTAGGACAGTTACTTTAATTAAACTCAACTTATTATCAACATGCTTAATAATATTCAGAAAAACATTCCATGGCAACTCGATCTTTCATGAGTTTGGAAACCACGTTAGGTCCTTTCGGAATCCTTTACTTAGTAAATACGCATTTTACTGATCCTTATTTACTAAGGGATTCTTAGCATTCGTGCGAGGTAATAGGGACATGTTAGGTTTGAAACAGTTTAATCACACAAATCTAAAAACTATGCAGATAACAGAGACTGGTTAGGGTTGTTATGCAACCTACAATTTAATCGGGTTAGGATCTAAATTGAGCATGCACATTTCAATTATGCGTCCATTAGCCGTCATCTGGTTGGGATCGCTTAGCTAATTCAAGTGCATTTCAATCACATGTAAACAAAATACAGACTTGATTTTAATTGAAAACATGATCGATTGAGGCATAAACATTAGAAGCATGAATCTGATAAATATTATTTAATCAAAGCAATCATCCTAACTTAAATAAAACTAAGCTAACATTGTTGTAAACAAGAACAAAGAACACATAGCAAACATCTTTAAATTAAATTAAAGAAAAGAAAGATTAAACCCAATTCAGAGTGGCTGTCACCCAAGACTCTGACTGATAAGGCTCCTTCATTCCTTTGCTTCGCTCCTTTGCTGATAGCTCTCCAAGGTGGCTGACCAAGGGTTCCTTAAGAGGCTCAAATGCTAAAATACTTATGAAAATATGATGATAGGGGAGAAAAGAAGAATGCTAAGAGAGTTTAGAAAGGAGAGAATGATGAATGATGAGGGATAAGGGATGAGGGATGAGGAATGAGGGATGATTAGAAATGTGAGAATGAGGTCTTATTTATAGGTGAGGAGAGGGGGATAGTTTACTAAAAATAGGAGTTTTTATCTTTTAAAGCATCTTCTATGGGTGGCCGGCCATAAATTGAGGAGGTTATGCTAATTTGTACTTGATTTTTGGTCAATTTGAGTGCCACAACAACTCAGGATTGAGACTCGGTCAAGTGCAAATCTTTAGGTAAATCTCTAATTTCTTCATGTCTTCAGGGACCTTGTGCAATTAAACCAAAAAGTGGTTTATGGACAGCCATGTACAGTCAAATTTTGGGTTGAATTGGTCCCCAATTTGGACGGTTTTGTAATCTAGCAAAGCTATCAGACCTATCCAGAATGAATTAACAAGTTAGAGGACCGAAGAATAAAATTTTTCCAATTTAATTAATTAATTTGAAACCCAAATTATTAATGAAATATTTTAAAATGAATTGTTAAAAATAATTTTATATTTTATTATTTAATTTAATCATGCATGGCCCACTTTATGACTTAAAAAATATACTATGTTCAAATTAATATAAAATAAGCCATTTATTGAATGAAAACTATATAATAAAGCATAAAATCACATTTTAATAATTTCTATGTCCTAATTTCATATTTTCACATATTCCATTAATTTATTAAACAATTACTTAAGCTTTAACAACAAATTTAAGTAAAAAGGTGATAAATTACATAGGAAAAATCCTATATATTTTTCTGTTTACACACCCCCAAACTTAAATCATTGCTCGTCTCGAGCAATGTTCATGCACATCAAAAGGTCTTGCTAAGGAAAAATTGCTAATTGTGTATGTGGCATCAATCTTTGTCTCATAATCATGCATTATTAACTTCATGCTCATCAATCTTCTTTATTAACTAGTAATTCATATGCAAACATTCCTTAAGATTAGACTAAGCTTCAAAATATGCCAACATGAATCATAGTTTTCATGTATGTAATAGCCATAGATAACATTCTTCATTCAACATAATTTCCTATCAATCAAGCAAACAATCATAAGGCTTATTTATGATCTTCATATGTTGAGCTTAGGACTTCCTCTCCACTAATGTAGGTGACATAGTCATCAAATCAGTAGGTCTTTTATAAGGTTGTAATGGGGCTCGGTTAAAGGTAGGGATTTTAAGAGATGGGACATTTCGATTTTAAAAAGCTTAACCTTTAACTTTGTCTTGGTTTTCTCGAAATACAACCTTTTTCTTTAATTGAACCTTTGGAACACCCCCAAACTTATTTTGAACTCAAGCTCATACAGTTTTCCTTTTTGAAGACTAAGCAAACTTTTCTTCACTCTTTTTTTTTATAGCATGAGCACAAAACTCTTTATGACAACTTCCTCAAATGTTGATTACCAAGACAATTTTAGTTAAGAAGGTGCACAACATTAGGATAACTTTAAAACATGGTAATGTGGCTTATAATGTAGGTTTTTTTGCAATAAACAGGCCTTTAAGCTCAAAATTTCAGTTTCAAGGGTCAAATATCATAGGGTTGGCTTGAAATGGCTCAAACAATCCAAAGAAATAGTGCCTATATCATTTTAGATTTTTATGTCCCCTAGGATTTCTCCTCGAGAAAGTTACTAAGTCAATTCTAAAGATATAAACCTTTGTGCATGTCTAATCTCAAAAGAAACTAAGTTTTCATGGCAAATATTACTAAGGCTAAGATCATACAAGTATTCCATTCTTCATGATAACATACTTTCACTCAGATAAAATCATCATTCGTACTTGCATACGAACTATCTTATTAACAAAAAAATATCTCTAAACATTCACTTTTTAGAACATATTTATGAAAGCAATGATTGAAACATACTTGAAAATTTTTAAAAATTTGAGCAATTTATTTACCTTACCTCCCCTTTAAAAAGAAGCAATGTCCTCATTGCAAGAACAAAGTAATGAATGAAAATTGAACACTAGATAGGGTTGTAAAGAAAGAGAGGTGAGTCATTAAGACTGCTTAAATACCAAGTCTTCCCTAATAACTCAATCCTAGACATGTTCATTCCCATTACCACATCACTTAGTTTTTTTCTTTCTAAAGAAGTGTTAAGTTTATGCATGCTTGCTATGTTGTATTCTGTAGAAATTAAATCCTAATTACAAAGAAATAAAATCCTAAGGACCTAAAAATAAATAAATAAATAGTAAGAGAAGAATCCTCCGTTTTATTTTCTTGACTCATTCCCCTTGTCTTTTTCAGCTCCATCTCCACTTGCATTGTCAGTATATTCCGTCCATGTTTCAAAGATATCATTTGGGAACTCAGGAACAAAAGTATTAGAGATATTCTTAAAATAATTACGAATTGAGTCATCTCTAATTTTTGCATATTTCTAGTAAGTTTGTTGTTGATTGTGCATGAACTTGCACATATCCATCAAAATTGACAACTCCAATTTCCTTGAAGCACTTGCAGAAGTTGGCATAGGAGTTGTAGATTTAGGTTCAACACTTAGCTTGACTAGTTCTTCTTCTGGCTCAACCCTTGGTTTAGGGCTGTTCAGTTCCTTATCAGATTCTTCCTCTTCAGTGTTTGTAACTAAATTAGCTTTAGTCTCAGTTTTGTCCATTGACTCTTTGGTATCTGGCTCAGTTGGCTCTTCTTGTTCGCCTTGATTCAACTCATGCACCCTATCTACTAATCTTTCAAGATCATAATTTGTAATCCATCCTTGAACATATCGCCCCTTCAGATTTCCTTGTGTTTAACACGGGCCCTTAAGCAAAGTGAAGTGATTAATGATGGGAAATAACCACTTCTTGCCTTCTTTTTAGCAGAATCATGAATCTCCTTGAGAATAATTTTCCCAACATTAATGGACTTTTCTGTCAAAATTGGATATAACAAGAGTATCCGTTCCATCGAGATGGTGGAACTGTGTGAGATAGGCATAAAACTGTAGCAAATGAAATAAAATCATACCTTTTCTATTAGTTTTAGATATTCCCTTCGACATCCATACTTTCTTATAATCCATTGGGATCCCAGATTTGTCACAACATCAAGCACTTGTTGAAGAAAATCCCAATTGATATTGTTCATCATAGGGTAGTACTCATCTTCTTGAACATCAGGTAAGTTAAACAAATCATTGATGGATTTAGAAGTAAGAGGTATCTTTTTTTCTTTCAAATGATGACCTCTGTAGCATTTTGTGTCATCAAACTTGCATAGAATTCTCAAACTAGTTCATCATCGGGAAGTGAACGAGCATCACAAAATCATTCCCACTTGAGAGCACTGATTGTCTTTCTAGTCAGCACAAGAACAACCATCAAATCATTACTCTTCAAGTCAAAACCTTTTTCCAGCATCATAGGTTGATGCTTGAAGATTGAATCAAATCGATCAAAATCAGGTTTTAAGGAGTAGTCTTTGAAGATCTGGCTCTTTCGCAAGATATGGTATCTTTTCCCGAAAATTTCGGCAAAGTTTCCGCACAAAGGGAAAAAGAAAGAAATCAGCAATGTGGTGAAGACTTGCTATGGCAAAAATTGTGCGATCGGAAGGATGGTGCTTCAACAATCTTCTTGCGGCGACAATAGGTGATATAGGCAAAAAGGGAAGAGAACTAGGGTTTCTTTCAGGATTTGAGGTTGATGGCACAAAAAAGAGTTTTAGGGATTTTTAGGGTGTAAGCAAATTACTTTGAGTGATATAAAAATTAATATAACGGAGAGGGGTTTATATAGGAAAAATTAGGGCAACATGTTGCAAAAATTTAGCTACATTAGGGTTACTTAGATGAAAAGCAATTGGTGTGACAACAAGGCATAGATTTTTCCCTCATTTTTCTTGTCTTGGGCCTCAAACTCAGACTGTATCTTACTAAAAAAAATTGATTAGTACTTGGGCCAAATTTTACCCCCTTTATTAACATAAAAATTTAAATTTTCAACAAAACAAATGAAACTTAAAAAAAGTTTAAATCTTAATTAGAAAATTTCTTCTCAATAAATTACATTAAATTAATTCCCAGGAAAGGTTGGAGGGGTCACAGCGGCCCCGCTTAAGTTCCAATCTCCTTAGACAGAATTACTTAAATGTACAAAATTAAGAAAATAAATTCTAGCTATTTATTTATTTACAAAACAAGTTCATGAAAAATCAAGGGTCTGTTAATCTGAACGAGGATTCAACTCGCTCAACTTCACCATCCCAATAATGTTTGAAATGTTAACCATTAACTTTAAACGTACCTCCGTGATTGTCATATAATTCAACAACTCCATAAGGATACACTAGGTAGATGGTATAGAACCCTTTCCATCTGGATTTAAACTTCCCAAGAAATAGCTTCAACCTTGAATTAAGCAACAAAACCTTCTGACCTTCTTTAAACTCGCGAGGTTGTATATGACTATCATGCCATCTTTTTTTATCTTTCTTTATGTATTTTGGCATTCTCATACGAAAACAACCTAAATTCTTCTAACTCATCCAGTTGTAACATCCTTCTTTCACTGGCTTGCTTAAAATCAAAGTTCAATTGCTTCAAGGCCCAGTGAATTTTATTCTCTGACTCTAATGGCAAGTGACATGCCTTTCCAAAGACTAACCGATAAGGAGTCATTCCTAACGATGTCTTAAATGCTGTTCAATAGGCCCATAATGCATCATCAAGCCTTTGAGACCAATCTTTTCTACTAGGGCATACTACCTTTTTAAGGATACCTTTGATTTCAAGGTTCACTCTCTCAACTTGCCCATTGGACTGGGGGTGATAGGCGGTAGCAATCTTATGCTTCACATCATATTTTTCAAGCAACCACTTAAGCCATTTGTTCATAAAGTGAGAACCTTCATCACTAAGAATAGCTCTTGGTGTCCCTAATTGTGTAAAGTCATGCTTATGTAGGAATCGCATGACTACCTTAGCATCATTTGTAGGGTATGCTTCAGTTTCAACCCACTTGGATACATAGTCCACAGCTACTAAGATGTATTTTTTCCTATACGAAGAAGGAAACAGGGCCTAAGAAATCAATGCCCCATACGTCAAATAATTGAATCTCCAAAATGTTTGTCAAGGGCATCTTATTCCTCCTTGATATATTTCCGGTCCTTTGGCATTTATCACGATTCTTCACATAAACATAAGCATCTCTAAATAGAGTAGGCCAAAAGAAACCTACTTGCAAAATCTTTGCTACAGTACGTGAACCACCAAAGTGTCCCCTACTTGGAGATGAATGGCAATGATACAAGATCTCAGCAATCTCACTTTCAGTTACACACTTTCAGATTACATTATTTGCACATTGTTTAAAAAAAAACTGATCCTCCCAAAAAAAAAACCGACTATCATGAAAGAATTTTTTCCTATGTTGGTATGTCATTTCTCGAGGAATTATTCCACATGCAAGATTATTGGAAAAATCAGCAAACCAAGGTGTTTCATGAATTTAACTTACCTCAAATAAGTGTTCATTTGGGAAATTCTCATTGATAGGCACACATGATTGAGTTACCTCATCTTGTTCCAACCTTGACAGATGATCAACTATTTGATTTTCGACACCTTTTCTGTCTTGGATCTCAAGGCCAAATTCTTGGAGTAACAGTATCGAACTAATTAGCCTCGATTTTGCATCTTTCTTCGTGAGCAAGTATTTAATGGCCGCATGGTCAGTAAATACTGTAACTTTGGTACCCATAAGATATGAATGGAATTTGTCAAAAGCAAAAACTATTGCAAAAAGTTCCTTTTCAGTTACTGTATAATTGAGTTGGGCTCCCGTCAAAGTTCTACTTGTATAGTAAATAGGGTAAAACACTTGGTTTCTTCTTTGACCAATCACAGCTCCAACAGCATAGTCACTTGCATCGCACATCAACTCAAAAGGTGAGTTCTAATTAGGTGTAATGATTATTGGGGCTAACCATTTTTTCAAATCTTCAAAAGCTTCCAAACATGCTTTGTTGAAATCAAACACTGTATCTTTTTCTAACAACAAACACAATGATTTAAAAATTTTCGAGAATTCTTTGACAAACCTTCGGTAAAAACTGGCATGACCTAAGAAACTTCTGACTCCTTTCACATTCATTGCGGTCAATAATCTTTCAATTACGTCCACCTTTGCTTTATCGACTTCAATTCCTCTCTTTGAGATTTTATGTCCTAAGACAATCCCTTCTTTAACCATAAAATTACATTTTTCCCAATTAAGGACAAGATTCGTCTCTTCACATCTCTTCATTACCTTAGCCAAATTACTCAAACAAATATCATACGTGTTACCAAAAATAAAAAAATCATCCATGAAAACCTCAACAAAATTTTCAACCATATTAGTGAATATTGCCATCATGCAAAGTTGAAAGGTTGCAGGTACATTGCATAAACCAAAAGGCATTCGCCTAATTGTATAAACCAAAAGGCATTCCCCTAAAAGCAAACGTACCATATGGATAAGTAAAGGTTTTTTTATGTTGGTCTTCTGGGGCTACAATTATTTGGTTATATCCTGAATAGCCATCCAAAAAATAATAGAATTCATTACCTGCCAATCGATCTAACATCTAATCCATAAAAGGCAACAAAAAATGGTCTTTCCGAGTGGCTTTGTTCAACTTTCTGTAAGCAATACAGATTCTCCAATAGTAACAGTTCTCTTTGGAATTAACTCGTTAAGCTGATTTTCAACAATTGTGATTCCACCTTTCTTTGGCACACGCTGCACCGGACTTACCCACGAACTATCTGAAATAGGATAGATGATTCCTGCATCTAACCATTTGATCACTTCCTTTTTCACCATTTCTTTCATAGTAGGATTGAGCCTCCTTTGCCCATCAATTCAAGCTCTTTCACCTTCTCCTAAAATAATTTTATGCATGCAAAAAGAAAGGCTTATACCTCGAATATCAGCTATGGTCCAACCAATTGCTTTCTTAAATTTCTTTAGAACAGCAATTAATTGCTCCTCTTGATATTTTGTCAGTTCTACTAAAATAATCACAGGAAAAATAAAACAGTCTTCTAAATAAATGTATTTTAAATGAGAAGGAAGTACCTTTAGTTCGAGTTTAGGTGGTTCTTCAATTGACAACTTGGGTTGCACAAATTCTCTAACTTTTAACTCTAACGGTTCAAACCATGTCGATTGAATAAAATTTCTCGAATTAGCTTCCATTAAAGCCATGTTTTCTTCACCTTCTTCATTCTGTAAAGGGTTAAGAACTAAGGCTTTCTCCAATGGATCATCTTCAAAATTTCTTGCCATAGAAACCAAGGTTTTTATCTCTTCCATAACTGAACACTCTTCAGTCGGATCAGGAAATTTCATCGCTTTAAGAATGTTAAAGGTTACCTGATTGTATTGAACTCGCATGGTGAGTTCACCTTTCTGCACATCAATTAACGTTCTTCCCGTGGCTAAGAAAGGTCTCCTAAGGATGATCAGTACTTCCTTATCTGCTTTAAAATCTAAGACAATGAAATCAGTAGGAAAAATAAACTTATCGACTCTTACCAAAACATCCTCGATCTTTCTTTCAGAATATGCTAAAGTTCAATCCGCTAGCTGAAGCGTCACAGTTGTAGGTCTTACTTCACCTATCCTTAACATCTTGAAAATAGACTTAGGCATCAAGTTGATACTTGCTCCTAAATCACACAAAGCTTTACCACAGTAAGATTCACCAATGTTACAGGGTATAGTAAAGCTTCCTGGGTCTTTCAATTTCAGTGGCAATTTGTTCTACAAGAACGTACTGCACTTCTTTGTCAAAGCAACAGTCTCACACTCACTCAGTCATTTCTTCTTGGACAATATATCCTTCATAAACTTCACATAATTTGATATTTGTTCTAAAGCCTCCACCAACAGAATATTGATGTGTAACTGCTTCAGAACATCCAAAAACTTCTTGAATTGCACCTCTTGTTTTTGCTTGTGTTGCTGGAATCTTTGCGGATATGGAGGTGATGGAACTTTCGGTTGAACTGGACAACTTATCTGAGTAGGTAAATCTGCATCTAAAGAAGATGTTAAAATATTTGAATTCACTAAGTTAGGATTTACCTTGTTAGTCTTTGCAAATTATGATTCATTTGGTGTAGGAATTTCAACAGCTGGTTGATTCTCCTCGACAGGCTTATCTTCGACACCAATCAGTCGGGGTTCCAAAACTTTACCACTTCGAAATGCCACTGCCTTGATATGTTCTTTACCCAAATTTCTTGGATTCTCAGTATCACTCGACAAGGTTCCTTTCGGTCTATTACGAAGCTCCGTAGCTAACTGGCATTTGGTTTTCCAAATTTTTCAGTGTTGCAGCTTGGCTTTGGATCAAAGCATTATTCTTTGCCATGTACGCATTCAACAATTTCTCCAAACTGTTTGATGCCTCAGCTTGAGGTGGTTTTGGAGCTTGCTGATTAAACCCTTGAGATTGGTTGGGTCCATGTTGCAATAAGTTGTGGTTCGGTCCATTTCATTGGTTGCTCCAAGAAAAGTTAGGATGATTACACCATGAAGGACTGTAGAAGTTGGACTGAGGTCCTTGTCCACTCTTATTTTGATATTGGTTCCCTACATAGTACACTGAATAAGGATTTAATGGAAAATTCTCAAAAGAATGACCTTTTCCATAGTACACACAAGAAACTACTTCAAACAGACTTGGTGGCTGAGCTGAAAATTTTAGGACTATTAGCGGTAAACTGTTTTAACGTAGAGGAAATAGATGATACCTGTGCTGATAACAAAGTGATGGCATCAACTTCATGAACTCTGGCTACATGTCTTCCTGAAGCTGTTCGATTTGTTGGTCATTGATAGTTATTACTTGTAGTCCTCTCGATAATCTCATAAGCCTTATTAGAAGATTTAAACAAAATTGCACCATTCGCAAAAGCATCTACCATCAAACTTATATGTGTATTAAGACCATTATAGACTGTCTCCAACTGGATACAATGAGGAATCCCATGATGAGGACACTTATGAAGTAACTCCTTGAATCGCTCCCAAGCCTTATACAAAGACTCGTCATCCAATTGTTGGAAAGTTGTGATCTCGTTCCTCAGCTTAGCGTTCTTGCTATGTAGGAAATACTTAACCAAAAATTTCTCTATTAATTATTGCCATGTAGATATGGAACTTGGTGGTAATGAATTGAGACATGCTCATGCTCGATCTCGTAATGAGTACGGAAACAACTTCAACCTCTGTGTGTCTTCAATCACACCGGCTATCTTGAATGAATCACTCACCTCCAAAAACAATCGAAGGTGGAGATGTGGATCTTCTATGGGCATACCACTGAATTGGCCCACTATTTGAAGCATTTGAATAATCAATGGTTTCAACTTAAATTGGGTTACCTCAATATCTGGCCTACTAATTCCTGGATTTAACTCACTGAAAAATGGTACAACATATTGTCTGATGCATCAATCCCTATCATCAGTAATGAGGATAGGATTTTGTACATGATCAGCTTCATTACCTTGGTCTTGATTCTGATTTCCAAGGTCTATCTTGACTTGTTTTTGAGCTGTTCGTTCATGTCTTCTTTTTCTGAAAGTTTACTCAATTTCAGGGTCTACAGGGAGTAAATCGATAATTTGATCAATGCTCATAAACAACTGAAAAGAAAATCATAAAATTAAAAAGAATAAGTTAGTAATGTTAGAAATAAATCAAATTAAAAATAAATAATTTCACAAAAAGAAATGATTTTGACAACAGTTGACAATCCCTGGCAACGACACCAAAAACTTGTAACGTTGGGGTTTGTGTAAGTGTACACAATCGTTATCAAGTAATAAGTAAGTATTGAGTTATCGTCTCCACAGGAATTGTATTTGTGCTAAGTCACTTAATTTGTAAAATTATATTAACAATTTGGTAAAGAAAAACACAATTTAATTGAGAAGTAATGATTAAAATATATTAGACTAAATGTAATGATCCCTAATGCAAATTAACCTAAATATGCAAACTATATGAATGAAATAGATTCTAGCGAAATTAAATACATTTTGCAATAATTGTAACATAAATAAACTAGTAGAATTACTTTAATTAAACTCAACTTATTATCAACATGCTTAATAATATTTGGAAAAGCATTCCATGGCAACTCGATCTTTCATGAGTTCGGAAACCACATTAGGTCCTTTCGGAATCCTTTACTTAGTAAATACGCATTTTACTGATCCTTCTTTACTAAGGGTTTCTTAGCATTCGTGCGAGGTAACAGGGACGTGTTACTTTTGAAACAGTTTAATCACACAAATTTAAAAACTATGCAGATAACAGAGCTTGGTTAGGTTTGTTATGCAACCTGCAATTTAATCGGGTTAGGATCTAAATTGAGCATGCACATTTCAATTATGCGTCCACTAGCCATCATCTGGCTAGGATCACCCAGCTAATTTAGGTGTATTTCAATCACGTATGAATGAAATACAAACTTGATTTTTATTGAAAACATGATCGATTGAGGCACAAACGTTATAAGCATGAATCTAATAAATATTATTTAATCAAAGCAATCATCCTAACTTAAATAAAATTAAGCTAACATTGTTGTAAACAAGAACGAAGAACACATAGCAAACATCTTTAAATTAAAGAAAAGAAAGATTAAACCCAATTTAGAGTGGCTGTCACCCAAGACTCTGACTAATGAGGCTCCTTCATTCCTTTGCTTCTTTCCTTTGCTGATGGCTCTCCAAGTTGGCTGACCAATGGTTCTTTAAGAGGCTCAAATGCTAAAATCCTTATGAAAAGATGATGATATGGGAGAAAAGAAGAATGCTAAGAGAATTTAGAAAGGAGAGAATGATGAATGATAAGGGATGAGGGATGAGGGATGAGGGATGATTAGAAATGTGAGAATGAGGTCTTATTTATAGGTGAGGAGAGAGGGATAGTTTACTAAAAATAAAAGTTTTCATCTTTTGAAGCATCTTCCATGGGTAGCCGACCATAAATTGAGGAGCTTGAGCTGATTTGTGCTTGATTTTTAGTCAATTTGAGTGCCACAACAACTCAGGACTGAGACTCGGTCGAGTGTATATTTTTAGGTAAATCTCTAATTTCTTCAACTCTTCAAGGACCTTGTATAATTAAACCAAAAAATGGTTTATGGACAGCCATGTACAGCCGAATTTTGGGTTGACTTGGTCCCCAATTTGGACGGTTTTGTAATCTAACAAAGCTATCAGACCTGTCCAGAATGAATTAACAGGTTAGAGGACCAAAGAATAATTTTTTTCCAGTTTAATTAATTAATTTAAAACCCAAATTATTAATGAAATATTTTAAAATTAATTATTAAATATAATTTTTATATTTTATTATTTAATTTAATCATGCATGGCCCGCTTTATGACTATAAAAAATATACTATGTTTAAATTAATATAAAGTAAGCCATTTATTGCATGAAAACTATATAATAAAGCATAAAATCACATTTTAATAATTTCTATACCCTAATTTCATATTTTCACATATTCCATTAATTTATTAAACAATTACTTAGTTTTAACAACAAATTTAAGTAAAAAGGTGATAAATTACATAGGAAAAATCCTATATATTTTTCCTTTACAATATGCTCTCTTGGCATAATCAAAATAAATGTATTCCACCACTGATATGCTGATTCATTTAGTAGAGATACTGCACACTTTACACACTCTGACGTTGTATAGCATAACTCATCAAAAATTCTAATGGTATTCTCTAACCAAAATTCAGCTCTCTCTGGATCATCATCCACTGTAGCTATAAATTCTTCAACCCTGTACTTACGAATCTTATCAACAGGAGGCTTGTTTACTCGTAAAGGTTCCAAACCTTGAAGAATAACAAGAACCAATTAGGGAATAGATGGGGGTGGAGGCCGTTGAGCAGCCAGGTTCGTACGTACAAACTCGGTAAACCACTCGCTCATCATCTAGAAGAAGCTACTTTAGTCTCTCCTCCCCTGGCCTCAGATACAAACCTTGTACTGATTGACGCTACTTTGAGAACGGAGGCTTGAGCATTACTCTCAACTTCATCGGAGTCAGCTCGGTTGGATGTCATTACTATAAGAAAACATGTTTCAGAATGAGTTAGGAGTTATCACACTATCATAGGTTATATAATGGCATGTATATCTAGACTCACACACACTACGTTCAATCTGAGAATCGACTAAATTGTAGTTTTTATACAAATAAATGTAACACCTCTAACCCGTATCTATCGTCGTGATAAGGTTACGGAGCACTACCTGATATTTCAATTCAAAACGAATAAAAAATTAAAACATTCAATTCACATCATCAATCATAGAAAAACCAATCAAAGACATACAGATTGTCCCTTATTCAAGCCCTCGAGGCCATAAAAACACATTAGAAATAAATCGGGATTAAATCGAAAACATATAAAATTTTTCGGTAGAAGGCGAAAATTTTCAAACTGCAGGGGTCACATAGCCACAGCTAAGACACACGCTCGTGTCTCAGGCCATGTGGACATTCAAAGTAGAGACACACGACCATGTCCCAACCTATGTCCGGGCCTGTGTAACTCTCTGACTTGGGTCACATGGCCAAGCCACATGCCCGTGTACCATTCGAAATGGCCTCACAGTCCTGTATGCCAGGTCATGTAATTGCCTGACTTGCAACCCTTTTGTACATTGGCATTATATTGAGATTACGTGTAAGACCATGTCTGGGACATTGGCATCGTTAATCAATTTCGTGTAAGACCCTGTCTGAGACAATGGCATCGATATGTGATAACATGTAAGACCATATCTAGGATATGGCATTGTACGAGCTTACATGATTTCTGAGTATCCTTAATGCTTCCGGATGATTCAACGAGCAAAGTCAAGTCGAGAAAGAATATGTGAATGAGCTAAGTGACTCCGGTACGTACAAAATTCATACGAGTATTAAAAAGGGGAAATATTTGATGAAATCGATTAAGACATTGAATATATGTTCAATTAGAAAAGTTTGTGAATTTGAATAAGATTAGTCATGTTAAGCATATTTGAATTGATATGCAAATATTCATGTGATGACTTTATTTGTATATGGCTTACTAAGCTTTTAAAGCTTACTTTGTGTGTTCTTTCCATGTTTTATAGATTATCGAAGCTAGATCAGACTCGAGGATCGTTAGGAAATGTCATCACACTATCGATCATCTCGTTGGTACTTTTGAAGTTTTGTATATATGGTATATGGCATGTATGGGCTAGTGTCAACTTGCTATGTTTTGAGTTGTGATTATAGCCATGAGATTTGGCTTGTAAATGTTGGAATATAGCCATTTAAGTTGGCTTGAATTATGTGTTTGATAAGTGATATATGTGATGAATATAATGTCCTAAGTGTTGGTTTTTTTGGAATGGTTTTACGGATTCTCTTATGGATAGTTATATGTTGTGGTATTATTGCTTGGAATTTGGTATATTTCGGTATGATTTAAGAATGATGAATGGATATCTTTGAGAAGCATGATTTGGTTGATACAAAGGTAAGAAAATTCATTTAAGAGTTATGTGAGATTGATGATTGTGGTATACTAATTTGGTATGTTTTGAATATAGAATTTAGTAGTTGAATTGATTGATGATAGATGGTATGATATGTGTATGAAATAGCATATTTTGGTTGGTAAAATGTGTATTGAAATGATACCAAATTGGCTGCTATGTGTGCATGAGAGAAAGGTGGCAAATTGGCTTTATAAATGGCCTATTTTTGTCCACACAGGAAAAGACATGGGCGTGTGTCTCAGCCGCGTGTGACACACGATCATGCTACACGGTTGTGTGTCCCCTAGGGTACCCTTCGAAATTAAGTCAGTATATTCTACAAATTTGACCCAGCTGGTACATAGGCGTGTGGCCGGCCGTGCGGCCAAGTCAGTAACCCCTCTAGATTTCACATGGCCTGGCACATGGGCGTGTCCTCGACCATGTGGTGCAAGTTAGTATGTATGCCCTGTTTCTACATGGTCTATGACCTGGGGGTGTTTGGTGGCCGTGTGAGGCACACGACCTGTTCACACGGGCATGTAACCCCTAAATTTGTGAAAATTTTATAAGTTTCTTGAAGTTTGTAAATGTTATCGGTTTAGTCCGGAACCACTTCTATGTAATTTTTAAGGTCTCACAGAGCCTTATAAGGGACAATGTGAATGATTTGAATTTATTTTGATTATGAATTTGTATATGTATGAATTATGTTATGATTGATTGGTAATGCCTTGTAACCCTATTTCGCCTACGAATACGGGTTAGAGGTGTTACATTTAAATAGGTTTAGAGCTACAGTTTATTTGATTCTACGACTAACGTAGCGAGTGAGAGTCTAGATATACATGCCATATATATATGAATTGTGATAGTGTGATGATTCCTAACTGTTAAAATGTGTTTTTCGTATAGCAAATGGATCCTGATTGAATAATAGCTGACGATGTAGAAAGTAATGTGCCCACTCCCGCTAAAAAGGCAGCGCCGGTCGATTCTAGGCCTATTTCTAGTAGCCAAGGGGGAGAGGCTAAGCAAGCCTTCTTCCAAATGATGAGTGAGTGGTTCACAGAGTTCGTTCGAATGAATTCGGCTGCTCAACAACCTCTACCCCCACCTATTTCTCAATAAGTCCCGATTGTCCCACAAGTGATGGATTCAATTCGATTGAGTAAGCCGGTAATGGATAAGATACGTAAACATAAGGCCGAAGAGTTTCGGGCTACAGTTGATGATGATGCTAAGTGGGCTGAGTTCTGGCTCGAGAACACGATCAGAGTATTCGAGGAATTATCATGTACTCCTGATGAATGCATTAAATGTGTAGTATCTTTTCTTAGAGATAATGCATATCATTGGTGGAAAACATTGACATTGGTAGTTCCTAGAGAACGGGTTACCTAGGAATTCTTTCAGACCAAGTTCCCAAAAAAGTACATAAGTCAAAGATTTCTCGATAAAAAACATAACAAGTTTTTAGAGTTGAAACAGGGCCGAATGATTGTCACTGAATACGAAAGAGAATTCGTACGATTAAGGAAGTATGCCCGGGAATATGTGTCTACTGAGGAGATTATGTGCAAACGATTTGTTAATGGGTTGAATGAAGATGTAAAGCTGTTAGTTGGGATACTTGAATTGAAGGTATTTTTCGTACTGGTTGAGAGGACTTGTAAAGCCAAGGATCTCAACAAAGAAAAGAGAAAAGCTAATTTTGAAGCAAGAGATTCAAGAAAGAGATCAACTAGCAAGTCTTATCAGTCTGCATCGAAGAAATTCTGAGACTCGTTTAATCGTTCTATTGCATCAGTGGGACATTCAAATAGAGATCGAGTAAGACAACAGTCGAGCTTCAAAGCTCTAGCTACTTTGATAGCTAGTGTTGGCAGTGTGAGACAAAATTGACTCGAATGTAGACAGTGTGGGAAATGACATTTTGGTGATTGTAGATCGAATGATCGGGCTTGTTTAAATGTGGATCATTAGATCATTTTATCAGAGATTACCCAGAGTTAGCTGAAAAAGATAATGTTCAGAGTACGAGACCAAGTAACACGGCAGTTAGAGGGAGACCATCCCGTAATGTTGTAAATGTGAGTGGCGGTAGAGGTGCGACACAAGACACTGCTACGAGATCTGATGCTAGAGCACCTGCACGAGCCTACGCTATTCATGCTCGCGAAGAAGCGTTATCTCTAGATGTCATTATCGGTACTTTTACTCTCTATGATACTAAAGTTATTGCATTGATAGATCCAGGATCAACTCATTATCTGGGGCATATTGTGTCAGCATCGGGTATTCGAGTTGATCCGAGCAAGATTTTTGCAATAATGGATTGGAAGCCTCCGAGAAATGTATCTAAAGTCCGCAGTTTTCTGGGACTAGCTGGCTATTATAGATGATTTGTGAAAGGATTTTCAATGATTACGGCTCCGTTGACAAGATTGCTTCAGAAAGATGTAAAGTTTGAATGGTCCCAAAAATGTCAGAAAAGTTTTGATTAGCTGAAAACTCTTTGGACTGAAGCTCTAGTATTAGTACATCCAGAATAGGGTATAGAATTCGCGATCTATAGTGATGCATCGTTGAATGGTTTGGGTTGTGTTTTGACGCAGGAAGGCAAAGTCATAACTTATGCTTCGAGATAGTTGACGCCACATGAAAAGAATTACCTGACGCATGATTTAGAATTATCAGCTATTGTGTTCGCATTGAACATTTGGCATCATTATCTGTTCGGTGAGAAATGCCATGTTTATTCAGATCACAAGAGTTTAAAATATCTGATGACTCAGAAAGATTTGAATTTGTGACAGTGGAGATGGCTAGAATTGCTAAAAGATTACGAGCTAGTGATTGACTACCATTCAGGAAAAGCAAATGTTGTTATCGATGCATTAAATCGAAAATCTTTGTTTGCTTTACGTGCAATGAATACTCAGTTGGCCCTTTATCATGATGGCTCAATTGCAGCTGAGTTAAAAGCGAGCCATTGTTTGTATAGCAGATTTATGAAGCTCAGAATATTGATAATGAGATGTTAGCTAAAAGAGTTCAATGTGATTCGAACCCTGATTCAGAATTTCAAGTTGATTTCGATGATTGTTTAAGATTCAAAGGTCGAATATGTGTTCCGAGAAATTCAGAGTTGATTTAGATGATTTTGAATGAAACACACAATAGTCATTTATCTGTTCATCCAGGAAGTACGAAAATGTATAACAATTTGAAATAGCTCTATTCGTGGAATGGCATAAAACGGGATATCTCAGAGTTCGTTTCTAAATGTTTGATTTGTCAACAAGTTAAAGCTAAACATCAGGTACCGTCTACAGCCAATTATGATTCCCGAGTGGAAATGGGATAAAATGACTATGGATTTTGTTTTGGGTTTACCCCTATCTTCGAGTAAGAAAGATGCAATTTGGGTTGTTGTTGATAGGTTGACAAAATCGACTCATTTCATTCTGATACCAATGGACTATTCACTTAAAAAGTTAGTTGAGTTGTATATCTCTGAGGTTGTGAGATTACATGGAGTACCTATTTCTATTATTTCAGATAGAGATCCGAGATTCACATTGAGATTTTGGAAAAAACTACAAAATGCACTAGGTACAAAACTACATTTTTGTACCGTATTTCACCCGCAGACGGATGGTCAATCCGAGTGATTTATACAGATACTTGAAGATATGTTGAGTGTTGCGTTCTTGAATTCAAAGGTACGTGGGAAAAGTATTTATCGTTGATTGAATTTGCGTATAACAACAGCTTTCAATCGAGTATTAAAATGGCACCGTACGAAGCTCTATACGGTTGTAAGTGTAGAACACCGTTGTACTGGACTGAATTTAGTGAGAATAAGATTTTTGGGGTCGATTTAATTAAAGAGACCAAGCAAAAAGTAAAAGTAATTCATAATAGTCTAAAAGCAGCGTCAGATCGATAGAAATCATATGCAGATTTGAAATGGAAAGATATTGAGTTTTAGATCGGGGATAAAGTGTTTTTGAAAGTATCTTCGTGGAGGAAAATACTTTGATTTGGTCGTAAAGGCAAATTGAGTCCGAGATTCATCAGGCCATATGAGATTATCAAACGAGTTGGACTAGTGGCTTATTGGCTAGCATTGCTGTATGAGTTAGAAAAGATTCAAAATGTATTTCATGTACTGATGCTACGAAGGTACAGATCTAATCCTTCGCATATTATTTCCCGGACTGAAGTTGAGATTCAGTCAGATTTATCGAATAGTGAAGAACTGATCCGAATTCAAGCTTGTGAAATCAAATAGCTGAGAAATAAAATAATAGTGTTAGTAAAGTGTTATGGCATCAACACGGGGTAGAAGAAGATATGTGGGAACTCGAGGATGCTATGAGAAAGTAATATCCAAATCTATTCGCTGGTAAGATTTTTGGGGACGAAAATACCTAAAGGGGGAGAGTTATAACAACCCGGTTTTAGCTAAATCAGAATAGTGGTTTTGAAACTAAAAATCCTAGGTCGTAAAATTATTTTAATATTATTTTTTGTGTTTATAGTATGTGATTATATATGAGTGAAAGTTTCGTGTGATAATTTTATCGTTTAAGTGGTTAATTTGACTAAAGGACTAAATCGCGTAAAATGCAAAAGTTGCATTCTATAAGTTAAAAGTGTCCATTTGCAATGAGGCATTAAATGAAAGGTCCTTATGTTGATATTAGACCATTGATTGTGATAATGGACATTTATGGACATCCATTATAAGTTTTTAATGTTTATTCATTAAGGTTATTATAGTAAATTTATAAATAATAGAAAATGTAAAAGAATTAAAAGATGAATAAGCTATCATCATTCTTATTATTCAACATCCATGGCCGAATATATCATTAAAAGAGGAGAATAAGTTTCAAAAATTGCATGAGTAAATTAAGGTATGTTTTGAGCTCGGTTTTTGATGATTTCTATGTTTTTGTGATCGTTGCTTTGAGTACTAGCTAGCCCATGTCTCAATTTCTGAAAGTGTTGATGATTTTAGAAGTTTCCATTGTAGAGTGCTTGAGCTCTTGAATGTTCGATGATGGAAAATAAGTATTTGTTGATAGGTTATCATGTTTTGTAAAGTGATTTTTAGTGAAATTGTATAAAAGGGATTAAATTGATAAAATGTGAAATGTTGTGGTTAAAAGTGTGAAATTAATGAAAATATTGGCTGTTATGGAGCCTATAGAAATTTGGCTAGCATGTATTTGAAAGAAATTGTGCAATTTTACGTATTTATGAAATAAGGACTAAATTGTAAGAAATGTGAAAGTTTAAGGCTATAGTGCAAAAATGCCTAAATATGTGTTTGTGGACTAAATTGAATGTGTTGATGAAAAAATTATTAATTTTGAAAGTATATAGGTAAAGTACAAAAGAAAACGGATTTTGATCGGGGAAAATCAAAAGTTGACAAATAGTCGATTTCGTCCGTTTATTCCGAACATGAGGTAAGTTCATATGCAAATAAATGTCTTTGAATTGAATTATATATGTTTTATTATCATTGAATTGTTACAAATTTCGAACAAGAAAATACGAGCATGAATCAATGAAGTTACGACATCCGAAAGTCCCGTACGAACCTTAGGAATAGTATAGGATACGAATGTCATGATATTAGGTTATCAAGATATGATTACATGTAAGACCATGTATGGGACATTGGCATCATTAATTGATTTCATGTAAGACCCTGTCTGGGACAATGGCATCGATATGTGATAACATGTAAGACCATATATGGGATATTGCATTGTACGAACTTACGTGATTTTCGAGTATCCTTAATGATTTCAAATGGTTCAACCAAAAAAGTCAAGTCGAGAAAGAATATGTGAATGAGCTAAGTGACTCAGGTACTTACAAAATTCATACGAGTATTAAAAAGGGAAAATATTTGATGAACTTGATTAAGACATTGAATATATGTTCAATGAGAAAGGTTTGTGAATTCGAATGAGATTAGCCATGTTAAGCATATTTGAATTGATATGTAAATGTTCATGTGACGACTTTATTTGTATATGGCTTACTAAGATTTTAAAGCTTACTTTGTGTGTTCTTTCCATGTTTTATAGATTATCAAAGCTAGCTCGAACTCGGGGATCGTTGGGAAATGTCGTCACACTATCGATCATCTCGTTGGTACTTTTGAAGCTTTGTATATATGGTATATGGCATGTCTAGGCTAGTGTCATCTTGCTATGTTTTGATTTGTGATTATAGCCTTGAGATTTTACTTCTAAATGTTGGAATATAGCCATTTAAGTTGGCTTGAGTTATGTGTTTGATAAGTGATATATGTGATGTATATAATGTCCTCAGTGTTGGTTTGTTTGGAATGGTTGTATGGATGCTCTTTTGGATAGTTATATGTTGTGGTATTATTGATTGGAATTTGTTATATTTTGGTATGACTTGAGAATGATGAATTGATATGCTTGAGAAGCATGATTTGGTTGATAAAAAGGTTAGAAAATTCATTTAAGAGTTATGTGAGATTGATGATTATGGTATATTGATTTGGTATGTTTTGAATATGGAATTTAGTAGTTGAATTGATTGATGATAGATGGTATGATATGTGTATAAAATAGCATATTTTGGTTGCTAAAATATGTATTGAAATGGCACCAAATTGGCTGCTATGTGTGCATGAGAGAAAGGTGGCAAATTGGCTTTATAAATGTCCTATTTTTGTCCACACGAGCAGAGACACCGGCATGTTTCTCAGCCATGTGCGACACACGATCATGCTACATGGTCGTGTGTCCCTTGGGGTACCCTTCGAAATTAAGTCAGTATACCCTATAGGTTTTACACGGCCTAGACACACGGGCGTGTCCACTGGCTGTTTGTGGCACATGGGCTAGTACATGGCCGTATGGCCGGCCGTGTGGCCAAGTCAGTAACCCCTCTAGATTTCACACGGCCTAGTACATGGGCATGTCCTCGGCCGTGTGGTGCAAGTTAGTATGTATGCCCTATTTTCACACGGTCAGTGAGACGGGAGTGTCTGGTGGCTGTGTGAGGCACACGACTTGTTCACACGGGCATGTGACCCCTGAATTTGTGAAAATTTTATAATTTTCTCGAAGTTTGCAAATGTTATGGGTTTAGTCCCGAACCACTTCTAAGCATGTTTTAAGTTCTCGTAGAGCCTTATAAGGGGGGACAGTATGAATGATTTGACTGTATTTTGATTATTAATGCGTATATGTATGAATTATGTTGTGATTGATCGGTAATGTCTCGTAACATTATTTCGGCTATGAATAAGGGGTTAGGGGTTGTACAATAGAACTCCCTAAATACTCTGCCCAAAACATCATATAGGTGCAAGCAGAAAATGCCCCACCTATGCTGCTCTACTATCGATGATACAGACTCATCATACCTCATATAGGGTTCTTCCTTAAATAAGAATCCCTACTCAAAACAAAATGGATGCTTTAGAATATTATTTGAGTATCTTGTAGACACAGTGGAGTTGAAGATTGTCTTTGGTTTAGAAGCGCCAATGTACAATGACTCTACGGTTTTAGAAGCATACTTGACTCAAGCCATTAAGAAAGAACAAAGAGAAATATTTGAGAGATATAGTGTAATGAAAATGGAGTGGAGGTTGAAGATAAAAAAATTGTAAAGGTGAGAGCTTTATGAGAAACGTAAAACGTGAACAGTTGGGGAGAGGGAAATAAGGGGGTTAATGATGACAGTTTTAGGGAAGATGAAACCTGCTAGGGAAGTTTGTGACATGGCGAGAAGAAAAGGAAGAAATTCGTGGGGGGGAAATAAAATGACCAAGCACTACAATATAGGCTGACTTCCTAAGGCTCCCAAAAAAATTATTAGATTAATCTACTCAAAGACTCTCTCCTTTAGATTTTTCTACTCGGTCAACCCTTGATAATTTAACACATCATCACCTAGTTTGTCACGACATAATGCTCCTCTGTAATGCCATAGCAATCATCCTTCCAGTACTCACTAAGAAGTTTCATCTTTTATCTTGCCTTTAAAAAGCTACACTAATGTATAAAAATCAGAAATGAAATAAAAATTTAGCACATAACTAACAAACAAAAATAACTAAAAATAAATAAATTTCAAGTAAATCAAATAAATAAAATCAAATCTAAAATTTCTAACTCAAGCATTTTGAAGGTCGATGCTTTCCTCGTCATACTCTACATAAGCACCCCAATAGTGCTTCAATTGTTGTCCATTAACTTTAAATGTAACAACCGTTTTCATGTCTTTGATATCAACAGCTCCGTATGAGAATACTTGAACTACTTCAAAAGGACCTGATCAGCTAGATTTCAATTTACCAGGGAACAAATTGAGTCTAGAATTAAACAGTAATACCTATTGTCCTGGTTCAAATTACGTTGGCATAATTCTGCTATCATGCAATCGCTTGGTCTTTTCCTTATATAGTCAAGCATTTTCATATGCTTGTACTCAAACCTCTTCCATTTCATTCAACTCTAATGATATTTTGTTATCAGCAGCAGCCCAGTCCATGTTCAGCTTATTGATAGCCCAAAATGCTTTGTCCTCAAGCTCAACAGGTAAGTGACATGGCTTCCATAAACAAGTTTGAAAGGCAACATCCCTAATGGTGTTTTAAATTTAGTTCGATAGGCCCACAAAGCTTAATTTAATCTAGTGAACCAATCCTTACGAGATGGATTCACCATTTTTTCATAAATTTGTTTAATTTCTCTATTATAAATCTCAACTTGCCCATTCATCTGGGATGATATGCCGTAGCAATCTTACGATTCACCCCATACCTATGTAAGGCATTGGCCACCTGTTTACAATCAAAATAGGATCCTTCATCACTGATAATGGCTCTAGGTGTACAAAATCTTGTAAAGAGGTTCTTGTGTAGGAACTTTAGCACTAACTTAGTGTCACTAGTAGTTAGGGCTAGCACTTCTAGTCATTTAGAAATGTAATCTACCGCCAAAAGTATGTACAATTTGCCTATTGATGGTGGAAATAAACCCATAAAGTCTATTCCTCATACATCAAATAACCCAGCCTCCAGTATACTTTGCAACGACATCTCATGTCTCTTAAATAGATTCCCCATTCTCTAACAACAGTCACACGATTGCCAAAATTCATGAGCATCTTTGAACTAATTTGGCCAATAGAATCCCGACTGAAGTACTTTAGTGACGGTTCTCATTCCTCCAAAATGTCCTCCACAAGGAGATGAATGACAATGCTACAAAATACTGTATATTTCTTCGTCAAGGACACACTTCTGAAAGATTTGATTGGCACAATGTTTAAATAAGAAGGGTTCATCCTAATAACAGTACTTAGCGTCATGAAGAAAATTTTGCCTTTTATGGGTGTTTAAACAAGGCGGCATCACACCACTCACCAAGAAATTTACTATATCAGCATACCAAGGTAATGCCTTGGCAAATAACAATTGTTCGTCTAGAAAATATTCTTTAATAAAGTCATCATTGCCATTACATTACTTGATTCCAACCTTGATAAATGATCAACCAATTGGTTTTCAGTCCCCTACCGATCCCGAATTTCCAAGTCAAACTCGTGTAGTAACAATACCCACCTAATCAATCCTGACTTGGAATCTTTCTTAAGCACCAAGTACTTAATAGCTGAGTGATCTGTGTAAACTATGAGCTCGATACCCATTAGATAAGGACGGAATTTGTCGAACACGAACACCACAACTGATAACTCTTTTTCCATGGTGGTATAATTAAGTTGTTCTGTTAGAGTTTTGCTAGCATAATATATTGCATGTAGTATTTTGTCTCTCTTTTGCCCTAACACTACTCCTACGACGTAGTCACTGGCGTAGCACATGGGTTCGAATGGCAAAGTCCATTCTCAAGCTACTACAATTGATGTTGCTACCAGTCTTTCTTTAATTCCTGAAAAGCATCCAGACTGTGTCCATCACAATCGAATGGTCTATTTTGCTCTAGCAGTGTGCACAAGGGTTTAGATAACTTCGAGAAATCCTTAATGAATCTTCTATAAAATTCAACATGACCTAGAAAACTTCTAACATCCTTGACATTGGTGGAAGGTGGTAATTTTTCTATTACTTCAATTTTTGCTCTGTCTATTTCAATTCCTTGCTGTGATATCCTATGCCTTAAGAAAATTCCTTAACGAACCATGAAGTGGCATTTTTTCCAATTCAAGACATGATTTTTTTCTTCGCAGCGGCACAGAACTAATTCCAAAATTTTCAAACAATATTCAAAATTGTTTCCAAATACAAAGAAATCATCCATGAAAACTTCAAAGAATTTCTCCACCATATTTGAGAATATGGCCATCATACAGTGTTTAAAAGTTTATGGGGCATTACATAATTCAAACAGCATCCGTCTAAATGCAAAAGTACCATATGGACAGGTGAATATTGTCTTCTCTTGGTCATTGGGAGCTAAGGCAATCTGATTATACCCTAAATAATCATCCAAAATATAGTAGAAAGCTTTCCTTGCTAACCTGTAACACCCCAGACCCGGCCTAGACGTTATGGCCAGATCTGACGTGTCACATGGACTTACGACTTAGTATGCATTCGTTGGTTTAAGTGATTAGGGTGGTCTTTGTAAAAACAACAATTGATGAAAAAGCCGGTTTATCAATCTTTAGGCTATACATTTGTCGTGCTTGTTGAGTATTAAAAACGTTTATTAATTTAGAAAACCCGCGCAGCCTAACACTAGCAGTTTTGACATAGTATAACTATAATCAAAAAAATAAAAACCATAGCGGAAAGAGAAATTTATATAGCGGCCTTATTACAACTTAAAACCCAAAATTAAATCAGAATATAAAAATAATAAAAAATAAACTAACTTAGAAAAACCAACTTTGCAGATGATGTGGCCACTCTGAATCCCTCACAGCTCCAATCCCATTGTGGTTGGGGATTTCCTGCAGAGATGAAAATAAAGGGTGAGTTTGGTAAACTCAGTGTGTAACATAACCCAACCATAGCCCAAAGCAGATCAAACCTCGAGTCGGACTTATCGAACCTTGGTCGATCTGAAATCGAGAATGAAACTCATAGGCCCATAGCGGATCTGAGAACAAATATATCATGAATGCGAAATCCCAACCCAGAGCCATCCATAACACCCCGTATCAGCCTTACACCATGTGGGGAGACTACTTGACCCACCCAACCGCTGCACACCACAGAAATTGCAGCGAGGCTGCCAGATATTGTGACAAAGTCACCAGATATAGATGTTGTGGCGAGGCCACCAGAACAGATATATATGTTTATATATGTGACGAACCCACGATTGCGGCGAGGTCGCGGATCTGTGTGTGAAGTCACGTAGCAGATATATATATGTGGCGAGGCCACGGATTGCAAACGAGGTCGCGTAACGCTTCCTCCATCAATATAAACCCATGTCCCATGCAACAGAATAATATGTCATGGCATACGTACACAGAAACAGAACATCATGCTTTTTAGATAAAATAAAATATCCCTAGGGGTAAAATCGTAATTTTTCATGTATAAGGGTATTTCAGAAATTATTACCTATTGCTAGGGTTTCATGCTCATTCTAATGTTTACCAAGTAATCAGAAGTACTTACCTCATCTTTTTACCAAAGTGGGCCTATTGGCCCATTGGCCCGTTTTTGGCCCATTAAGCCCAAATATACCGTTGTGCACGAAAATACACACTCTGGACTCTAATCATCCAAATGCACCATATTCATTAACAACTGTCTCACGAGCACTCGCACGCTCGCGAGTTCACAAAATACCAATGTTTCGGTATTTCAGCTTTTACCGATTCAGTCTAAGAGAGGGTGTCGTTTACACACCTGGTTGATGATGATTGATGACGATATCTCCCACGCGATAATCCTACAATCGATCACTAAGACATTAGACTTACGAATTAATGATAACTACCATAAATCCACGTCAACTAACCCAATCATCACACAAGTTAGTCATTTAAGCACGAGGGGCAAAATAGTCATTTTACCCTCTAGGGGTAAATCGGTAGTCCTACCCTACAAGGGTATTTTAGTAATTCTATAACTTATCCACTTGGGCCTACGGACCCATTAGGACTACATGGCCCATTTCAGCCCATCGCGGCCCGAAATAGCCGTCCTACTGCTAGAGTAATGAGAAATACACACTGTTAGGAGGCTGCGATTAATCCGCGCTCCACACTCTTAGCCGACGCCAAAAGCAAACGAGCACGCCACCAAGCGAAAGGGATTAGCCCGGAAGGGTATGCCAACTCTCCTCATGGTTTGCTCTATTTAAAGCCCACTCTCCATCTACTCTTATGTTAGCTTCCGATGTGGGATCCTCCAACATCGAGTTTAAAACCAACACCAACTCTTCTACCCAGTCCCAACATAGCAAAATAACAACCTTTGCATGCCAAGGGATTCGAACCAAAGTCCTCTCACATGCCAAATCACGCCACCACTACTAGGCCATCAACTCATTTGTGGCATAAGTCTAACACATTAAACTTTAAAGCGCACCTACTTGCTTCCAGATTTATTGAAAAGAAAAACCAAAATAAATTGTAAGAGCCAGGATTTGAACCTTGGACCCCTTACTTCCTCTATGGCGTCACTTCCTTGTCTCCTAAGTGGCGCTACCTTGCCACTACACCACACTCCTTTTTGTGTCATCTTTTACCCCTTTACTCTTAAAAGCCCAAACGCCAATTGCATCACTTGTTCTTAAAATTAAAATTCCAAAGACTACCACGAATTTAACTTAAGTTTGGGCTTTCCAAAAGCCCACTAACCTACTAAAATATATATTTTAACCAACCAGAACACACCCAAATTTAAAAAAAAAAAACACAGAAACATAGAAGACCTGAAAATTGGGCATTACAACTCTACCTTCCTTAAAGAAATTTTGTCTTCAAAATTTTACCTCAATCAAACAGATGAGGATATTGTTGACGCATCGCCACTTCTGGCTCCCAAGTAGCTTCCTCTCTGCCATGATTATGCCACAACACCTTTACTAGCGGAACTGATTTCTTCCTCAAAATCTTAACATCTCGATCCAAAATCTGCACAGGCTCCTCCTCAAAAGTCAAGTCTGTTTGGACCTCGATCTCTGCAACCAGCACAACATGAGTAGGGTCAGAACGATACCGCCTTAACATGGAGACGTGAAAGACATCATGAATCCTATCCAACTCTGGAGGTAGCTCCAACTAATAAGCCACTGGACCCACTCGCTTAAGAATCCGATAAGGCCCAATAAACCGCGGACTTAACTTGCCTTTCCTCCCAAACCTTAATATTTTCTTCCAAGGTGAAATCTTCAAGAAGACCATATCACCCACAGAGTACTCAATTCCCTTGCGCTTCAAATCTGCATATGACTTCTGTCTATCAGATGCTTCCTTCAATCGGTCTCTAATCAACTTGACCTTATCCTCAGTATCTGCCACCAATTCAGGTCCAAGAACCTGTCGTTCACCCAACTCGGTCCAACAACTAGGTGTATGACATCTTCGCCCATACAGTGCCTCATAAGGAGCCATTCGAATACTTGCCCGATAACTGTTGTTGTATGCAAACTTTGCCAACGGTAAGTAATCCTCCCAACTGCCTCGAAAGTCGATAACACATCCCCTCAACATGTCTTCCAGAATCTGAATAACCCTTTTCGACTGACCATCAGTCTGAGTATGAAAGGCTATACTAAAGTTCAACCGCGTACCCAACGCCTCATGCAACTTTTGCCAAAACTGAGATGTGAATCTAGGATCTCGATCAGAGATAATTGACACTGGCACTCCGTGAAGTCTCACTATTTCTGCCACATACAATTTGGCTAACTTCTGAAGTGAATAATCAGTGCAGACAGGTATAAAATGAGCAGATTTGGTCAACCTATTCATAATTACCCAAATTGAGTCCTTCTTCGACGGAGTCAAAGGTAACCCACTCACAAAATCCATGGTTACCCTCTCCCACATCCAAAGTGGTACTTTCACTGGCTGCAAAAGTCCAGAAGGTAATTGATGTTTAGCTTTCACTTGCTGACAAGTCAGACATTTTCCCACAAATTCCGTTATCTCTCGCTTCAATCCAGGCCACCAATACAACTCCTTTAAGTTGCGATACATTTTATTCCCTCCAGGATGCATAGCACACAGACCTCCATGGGCTTCTTTCAGAATTGCTTGCCTCAAGTCAGAGTCCTTCGGAATACAAACTCTACCTCGGTAACACAAAACTCCCTTACTGTTCAGTCCAAACTCAGAAGTATCCCCATTCTTAACCTGCTGGAATCGAGAAACTAGGGACTCATCCCTTGACTATTTTTTCCTTAATCTCATCCACCTAGGTCGGCCTAACTTGCAGTCTGCTAACAGACTACCGTCGTCATACAGACTCAAACGAGCAAATATGGCTCTCAGATCAGATACAGTTCTACGACTTAGGGCATCAGCCACCACATTAGCCGCTGGGTGGTACTCAATCGTGATGTGATCATAATCCTTAAGCAACTCTATCCATCTCTCTTTGCACGAGGTTTAGCTCCTTACGAGTCGCAAGTACTTAAGACTTATGATCTGTGTATATAATACACCTTTCTCTGTACAGGTAATGTCTCCAAATCTTAAGCACAAAGGTTACTGCTGCCAACTCCAGATTATGAGTAGGATAGTTAACTTCATGTGGTTTAAGCTGTCGCGATGCATACGCAACCACTTTACCCTCTTGCATCAGCACATAGCCCAACCCTACATGTGATGCATCACTGCATACGGTAAAATCTTTTCGGACTCACATTTGAATCGATCACAGTGCCTCGGTCAGAACTTTCTTCAGCTTCTCAAAAGATTCCTGTTGTTTCTCAGTCTAAACAAACGGTACCCCCTTCCTTATAAGCTTTGACAAAGGCGCTGCCATCATAGAAAATCCTTCCACAAACCTTCTATAGTACCCAGCTAATCCCAGAAAACTTTAAATTTTTGACACTGACCTCGGTGGCTTCCATTCCAGAATCGTTTCAATCTTTCGAGTGTCCACCTTGATCCCTTCAGCAGAGACAACATGCCCCAAGAAAGTTACCTCTTTCAACGAACTCACACTTCATCGAATTTCGCATAAAGCTCCTTCTCCTCAAAGACTTGCAAAGACAATACGAAGATGCTCATCATGCTTCTCCTCAGTTTCAGAATAAACCAGAATATCGTCGATAAAGACGACTATGAATCGATCCAAGTATGGCTGAAACACTCGATTCATCAGATCCATAAATGTCACAGGTGCGTTCGTCAACCCAAATGGCATAACCAAGAACTCATAGTGACCATACCGAGTTCTGAATGCCGTCTTGTGAATATCCACCTTCTTAACCCTCAACTGATGATACCCAGATCGAAGGTCAATCTTGGAAAATACTGAAGCTCCTCTAAGTTGATCGAATAAATCATCGATTCTCGGTAGTAGGTACTTGTTCTTAATCGTCAGTTTGTTCAACTGCCGATAATCGATGCACATCCACATTGACTCATCCTTCTTCTTAACGAACAACACTGGTGTTCCCCATGGGGACACACTTGGTATAATGAAGCCTCTATCCAATAACTCTTGAATTTGGGCTTTCAGCTCCACCAACTCCTTCGGTGCCATCCTATAAGGTGCAATGGACACTGGTGCCGTTCCAAGCAACAAGTTGATTCCAAACTCAACCTCTCAGTTTCGGGGGCAAACCCAGAAGCTCCTCTAGAAAAACATCTTGAAAATCCTTGACGGTTCTAACTTTATCCACTGTCAAACCCTCAGTTTCTGATTGGCTTACAAATGCCAAATAGGCCTCACATCCCTTTCGAATCCACTTCTCGGCTCTCAATGCCGACACCACATTAGACAGATAATCCCTACGCTCGCCTATCACCAAAACCTCCTCATCCTTTGTGGTCTTTAACATCATTCGCTTAGTAGCACAATCTAAAGTACCCCTATGCTTAACAAGCCAATCCATTCTCAAAATGAGATCGAATTCTCCGAAAGGTAGCTCCATCAAATCTCCAGAGAAAACTTTTCCTTGAGTTTCTATAGGCACATCTCTATACAGTTTATCTACCCTAACCGAGTGACCCAGAGGACTTAGTACAAATACCCCACTCACGGTCACCTCAGAGCGCACACCCAGCGACCCAGATATAGCACATGTAACATATGAATGGGTAGATCCAACATCTATCAACGCAGTGTACAGCATACTAGAAATCAGAAATGTACCAGTTATGACATCAGGTGCATCACCCTCCTCTCGGCGACGAGCTGTATACACCAATGCCGGCTGACGAGCCTCAGCAAATCTAGCACCCGTGCCAGGCGCTCCTCTTCCTTGACCATTTCCATTACCACCTCTGCCTTGCCCACGTCCTCTCAGAAACTATGGCCCACCTCTCACTGGTTGAGCGACCCTCTGCTCTAAAACTTGAACCTGATCTGGTTCCTGGGGACAGTCCTTAACCCTATGCTTCATAGATTCGTATCGAAAACAAGCACCAGAATGTTTCTGACACTCGTCCATATGTATCTTCCCACAACTCCTACAACCCTGCGGTCTAACAACATTCATCGGTACTGCTCGAACCGGCTCCATTACCCTTGCTCTCTTAACATTCCTATTCATACCACCTGAAAGTCCTGAATCTCTCCTAAAACAGTTCCGATCTTTCTTAATATTGTATCTTTCTATACGCTTCACTTCCTCAGCTATCCTAGCTTTCTCCACTAAAGCAATAAAGTTACGCTCCCTCTGCGGAGCAATTAGCACCCTAAGTTCATCTCTCAGACCATCCTCGAAGCGTACGATACACTAATACTCTGTAGCGACAATCCCAGAAGCATACCGGCTCAGTCTCAGAAACTCAGACTCATACTCAGCCACTGACTTACTCCCTTGCACTAGGTTCAGAAATTCTTTCCGGCGAGCGTCCACATAACTAGCCCCAACATACTTTCCTTTGAAGGCTGTCGTAAACAGCTCCCAAGTCACACTGTCAGCAGGAGTTCCATCTCTCACCGTGAGCCACCACTGATAAGCCTCATCCCTAAGTAACGATATGGCTCCTTTCAGTTTCTGCTCCACAAAGCAGTCCAGATCATCCATAATCTGCTCTGTGGCTTCTAACCAATACTCAGCCACATTCGGAGCTACACCAGATACGCCCCTAAATATATCTGCTCCATTGGCCCAGAGCCACTCAGAAATAGACCCCCGAATTCTGTTTCCCGTACTTGCTTCAGTAACCCTTTCCAAAACTCGGAGCATCGCCTGGGATAGAGCATCGTCCCCGACACCTCGATCATGAGACTCTACCTCCGTTGCTGGTGGTACCGGTGCATCTGCTACTGGCACATGTCCTGAAGACGAAGATTCAGCTTGAGCATTACCTCGGCCACGTCCACGGCCTCTTCTACGAGCTGCTCGTGTACTCATTTTGTATTATCTGATTAAGAAATTTATGAGTCAGTTTAATATTTCAGTGTTTGTTACAGATGTCTTATGAATAACAGTAATTCAGAGTTTAAGTTTGTTTCATTTTGCGGTAGCCTAGCTACAGTCTCAGTCTACTTATCAGAGTTTCTATAGTTCCAGTGTTACCTTAACTAAAGTACCATGATAAGGTTTTGTATAAGCATATAACAGATATTTCTGAAACAATCAGAAAGGCTTAGAAAACTTACAGACTTGGGCCGGAGATTCGGTGTGCCACCTTCTAAAAAACTAAATTTAGAAAACTGATTTTAATCTTTAAAATCATCTATTTGTAAAGAGAAAATATTGGAAACATTCTCGAAAACAATTTATAATCAAGTTCCTAAAAAAACAATTTTCAAAACCTTTATTCAATGTTTCTTTAAAACTCCCATTTTTAGACCCGTTCCACAGCCGAGTTGTTGCAACTTGACTTTGATACCACTAAATGTAACACCCCAGACCCGGCCCAGACGTTATAGCCAGATCTGACGTGTCACATGGACTTAGGACTTAGTATGCATTCATTGGTTTAAGTGATTATGGTGGTCTTTGTAAAAATAACAATTGAATGAAAAAGCCGGTTTATCAATCTTTAGGCTATCCATTTGTCATGCTTGTTGTGTCTTGAAAACGTTCATTAATTTTGAAAACCCACGCAGCCTAACGCTAGCAGTTTCGACATAGTATAACTATAATAAAAAAAATAAAAACCATAGCGGAAAGAGAAATTTATATAGCGGCCTTATTACAACTTAAAACCCAAAATTAAATTAGAATATAAAAAGAATAAAAAATAAACTAACTTAGAAAAACCAACTTTGCAGATGATGTGGCCACTCCGAATTCCACACAGCTCCAAGCCCACTATGGTTGGGGATTTCCTGTAGAGTTGAAAATAAAGGGTGAGTTTGGTAAACTCAGTGTGTAACATAACCCAACTATAGCCCAAAACAGATCAAACCTCAGAGTCAGACTTATCTGAGCCTTGGCCTAGTACAGAAATCAGAATGAAACTCATAGGCCCATAGCAGATACATAACAAATATATAATGAATGCAGAAATCCTAACCCAGGGCGATCCATAACACCCCTGTACTAGCCTTACACCATGTGGGGAGACTACTCGACCCACCCAACCGCTACACACCACAGAAATTACAGCGAGGCTGCTAGATATTGTGACGAAGTCACCAGATCTGAATATTGTGGCGAGGCCACGAGAGCAGTATATATATGTTTATATATGTGGCGAAGCCACCGGATTGCGGCGAAGGTTGCTAGATATTGTATGTGAAGTCACGAATAGATATATATGTGGCGAGGCCACGGATTGCAATGAGGTCGCGTAACGCTTCCTCCATCAATATAAACCCATGTCCCATGCAGCGAGAATAATATGTCATGGCATACATACGTAAAAGCAGAACATTATGCTTTTCGGATAAAATAAAATATCCCTAGGGTAAAATCATAATTTTTCATGTATAAGGGTATTTGATAATTATTACCTATTGCTAGGGTTTCATGCTCATTCTAACGTTTACCAAGTAATCAGAAGTACTTACCTCGTCTTTTTACCAAAGTGGGCCTGTTGGCCCATTGGCCCGTTTTCGGCCCATTAAGCCCAAATATACCATTGTGCACGAAAATGCACACTCTGCACTCTAATCATCCAAATGCACCATATTCATTAACAACTGTCTCACGAGCTCTCGTTATTGTCATTGCTAACCACTGTGACACCTCATTTCTTGGGTACACATTGTATAGGGCTTACCTACAGCTATCTTAAATTGGGTAAATAACGTCAGCGTCAAGCCACTTGATAATCTCTTTCTTGACAACTTCTTTCATTTTCAGATTAAATCTTCTCTACTACTCAATAGATTTGCTGTGGAAATCCTCTAACAAGATTTTATGCTTGCAAAACACAGGACTAATTCCTTTTATATCAGCAAGGGTCCATCCTAACGCCTTCTTAAATCGTCGTAGGACTTCAAACAACTTGCCTTCTTGCTCGGATATCAATTCTGTAGAAATCACAATCGACAAGGGGCTGTTATCTCCTAAGTATTCATATTTTAAATGTTATGACAAAGGTTTCAACTCCAATGTAGAGGGTTCTTATATGGAATGTTTAGGAGGCTTGAATGAATGACTCAATAAATCCAAAGATCAAACTTTTTCCCTGGTCTCTTCAATGTCTGTTTGGCTTCCATGAATTCACCAAGTTATTCGAACGTACTTCACCAATCCTTTCTAATAATCTTCGTTGTTATTAGAATTGTTGTGGCAAATTCTATTGAATTCTTCCTCCACTATTATTTCTATCAAATCAATGGCGTGACATTCTTCATTTTCATCTGCACATTTTAAAGCATCAAAAACATTAAAAGTAACATATTAATCATTTACCCTCATGATCAGTTCATCTATCTATACGTCAAATAGAGTTTTGCCAGTACCAAGAAAAGGTCTTCCAAGGATAATTGGTACATTTTGATCAACTTCAAATTCTAAAATAAGGAAACCAGCAGGAAAGATAATTTCATCCATTCTTACTAGTACATCCTTAATTTTGCCTTTTGGATGAGAGTAGGATTGATCAACTAATTGCAAATTGATCAACTAATTGCAAAGTCACTGGAGTAGGTCTTGCTTTCCCAATTCCTAAATTCTTAAAAAGAAATATAGACATTAGATTTATACTTGCTCCTAAGTCAGATAATGCCTTACCAACATAATGATTTCCAATTGAACACAGGATAGTGAAACTCATTGGATCCTTCAACTTTGGAGGTAATTTATTCATCAACATTATTGTGCACCCTTCAGTGAGAGCAACAGTCTCAAACTCTCCCAATTTGCACTTCTTTGACAGTATATCCTTCATAAATTTTACAAAATTGGGCATTTGCTCCAAAGTTTCCACTAAAGGTATATTCATATGGAGTTTCTTCAAAACATCTTAAAACTTTTTAAACTGAATATTCTGTTTAGAATTCTGGAATCGCTGAGGAAAAGGTAAAGGTGGTTGTCCTTCAGATTGTTGATATTATTTAGCTGAGGCATTTTTGTTGGCAACATGATCTGATTTTGTCACAACATTTCTCTATGTACCCTTTTCAAGTGTTGGCTGTCGTTCAGTAGGTTCTGAGATCTTTTCCTGATTGTGGTTACATTTGTCTTCTTTTTCCATGGCATCTTGAACAATTTCATCCAACTGACTCCTACTTCTAAGAGTGATGGCCTTGTATTTCTCCTTCCCTTAGGTTCTCAAATTTTCAATATCACTTGGCAATGCTCCTTGTGGCCTTGAATTTAGAGCATTCACTATTTGCCCCACTTGATTTTCAAGAGCTCAGAGAGATGCAACTTGACTCTGAATCACAACATCATTTTTGGCCATGTATTTTTTTAACCAAGATTCAATAGAATTAGAAGATGAGACCTGACCTTGTTGAGCATTTTTCCTCTGCATAGGTTGATTATAATCGAACTGTGCATTGTGGATATTTTTTCTTACAACATTGTGTGAGCTCCCTGCACCGTGATTATATCAACTAAAATTTGGATGCTACTTCTGTAACACCCCTAACCCGTATCTGTCATCGAAATGGGGTTACGAGGTATTACTGAATGAGACACAAATTCCAAACAATCGTATGCATACACTTGCTCAAACTCTTAAACCAATCAAATATTAACATATATAACTAATTTAAATTCTTTACGAATCATATCATAACATTTTTCAAACATATAACCAGTTACGTAATTCATAAGGAAATAGTACTGAATATATCATTTACCACATAGCATATGCACATATCAATGATAATACAAATAATTCAATCATATAAAGCAAACAAATTAAAGTATATATCATTTTTAGCAAAACTCCATTTAGCATAATAAGGATATATCAAATTTAACCAAATCGTTCATGGCATATGTACATTACTACATATGGTTTGAAATGATTAAAACATGAACAAATCTACTTATAAATTCATGTTTGTAATTTTGCGCAAGACTAATAGGTCTTGTATCAATCTAGACATATTTTAAAAGAAAACCAAATAGTCTATCCATCAAAATACATTCAAAAGTTCACGAATAATTTCCATAAGGAAAATCGAATTTCACATACAAACAACTTCAATGTTATTCTTATTTGACCGAATAATAAACTTATAAATCAATCAACTTATGCTCATCATATAATGACTAACCTATACACTACTCAAACATCAATTTTTAACCAAGTTGGAATATATGCATCACATAAAACTCATATAATCTTCTTGCTATACCAATGCACAAATCACTATTCATTTGGTCATTTTTAGTGCATTAGCAGAATGTAATCATGCTTAATGCATATGCTTTGTTCAATGTTTAAATTTCATCATTTGTAATATATCACTTTATACGCATATAACCTTTCATAGAAATAAATCAATATACATATATATCAACCATACTTTGCACATCAAGTCAAACATATTACAAATATATCTCATTTAAAATATAAAAATATCAAACCAATACATCATATACTTATATATAAGTGTTGAATCATGATTAACTTACTAACATGATTCATAACAATTTCTTCACTTAACGCAAGCATATTGAAATCAAATTTATCACAAGCCATAAACGAATTACCTAGTTACCATAATACATTGCAAATCTAAATAAAACATGTTTCACATATAAATACATAGCATGGTTGAACCATCAATCAAATATAAATCTATTACCTAAATTCAACATTTAACTGAATACATTCATCAACCAAATTAAATCATTACTATCAAATACAATACATAGCCGAATCACTAAAAAAATAGGTAACATATAAAGCATAATTCAGACTCATATATATACCACAGCCGATTCAACCAAACCAAATAAAATCATCATTTGAACATAGCATACAAACCAAACTTAGCACACACAAGAACCATGATCAAGATAGCAAATACTTATACATCAAATGAGCCATTTTTGCATGGCATATTATACACAACACTTTAAACAAATCCGAAAATTAGTATAGCCTATACATGCCATAGGTTCAAAATTTTGCTTTTAAAAATACCGATAAATAGACGATAGTGTGATAGACTTTGCCGACAATACCCTAGCCCGTAACTAATCTCTAAAATCTATAAAAAAAAAGGCAAACATACATAGACAGTAAGCTAACATAGCTTAGTAAGTTATAAGCAAATAACAACTCAATGACATTTATAATTCAATACAACAAAATCGAATTATGCTATTATGTTCATATACTGTAATGCCCTAAAAAGTCCCAAATGTTCTTTTTTTTTATTTTGATAAAATGTGTGCTTAACATTTCTAATCAAGTGTTATTCATGGGATAGTAGGCTTTGGTTAAGTTTTGGATTCGAACTTTGGGGTGAAGGAAATTATAGTTTAGTAATTAAAAGAACCTTGATGGCAAGTAGGTTGGTTTTTAAATAAATGAAGGAGGAATTGGACACAAGGAGCCTTGTGTTGGAGTGGTAAGTAGCGTCACATGTGGGGCTTAGAGGTAGCGTCACATGCATGGCAAGGAGGTTTGGGGTTCGAATCCCTCCTTGCTCAAAAGAAGGTATTATTTTTGCTCAGTAAGTGGCCAGTAGTGGCGTTGGATGTAAACTCTGAAGGGAGTGATCAGAGGAGAAATTTAAGGAAGGGATTAAGGAGTTATCAAGGAGAAAAGTTAGGAGATGAGGGGTGTAGAGAAGTGGAGCCGAATTGGAAATTTGGGTTAGGTAAATTCGGCAACAGTGTATATATAGGTGCCGATTTTGGGGATTCTAAGGTAATGCCGAAATTACTTCTATTCCTTTAGCGAATTCCTCATTTTTGTGTTGCCGAAACACTTTTCTCTCTAAGTGCCCAAAAGCTGAATTCTTAGTTCCTTGCTTGTCAATTTTCCATTCTTTCTCTTCTCAAATTCTCTTTCGATTCACCTTTAGTTTTAAACGATTCCTTCTTCTCTTCTTGTTGTTGTGCCGAATAACCCCTTTCACCATACAAATCTCAAAAGCCAAATACCCCTTTTGTTGAAGACCCTCTGTGTTGCCACTACTCCCTCTACTTCGGCTGATTCTTGTGTAAGTGCTTTGCTCTTTCAGTAAGTTTTCCTAGTACCGATTTCTTCTCTCCCTCATTCTATCTAATTGGTTTTGGTAGGGGATTAGTATCAAATCTCAGAGTTCAGATCTTTGCCGAATCACTCCTTAGGCATTTTGGGGTTTTGGGTAAGTATTCCTATTTTATTGGTTAAGATTGGCCAAATGGTCTTGGATGATTTAAGAGTGACTTAAGATGATAGCGAGTCACTTGTTATAGATTTAAGAAAGACTCCTGATTAGTGATCAAAGAAGGACTGTTAAGGCTTGTTGTTCAAGGTAAGGCAAATGTGAGATTTTCAATTTTTGGTGATCGTATTTGATAGGTGGGTAATTAATCGTTGAGTGACAACATTTGTAGGTTCATGGCTAAAGAGATCATGGCACGTTTTAGTACCAGGTGTGTACATACACTGCACACATAGTAGATCGACAAATCCTGAAATGCCGAAAAGCCAGAAGTTTGGCTACAATAGTCTTGTGGGTGCGCAAACACTCATAAGGGGGAAATTGATACTTTATCAGAGGCCCCATGAGTGATCTCATGGTCTTGGGCCATGTTTTGGCCAACCGAGCTAGAATGGGCTAAATGGGCCCGAAGGGCCGTGGGCCCAAAATAAGCGAATTTGTTGATTTGGTAATAAGTGATGAACTACTCATGTTGGTTACATGGCTTGGAATTGATTCAGGCAAGATGGGCCATATGAATATGATTTGGGCCTAATGGGCCATATGAATAAGATTGGGCCTAGTAGGCCATATGCATGTAAGTAGACTGTTTGCGCTTTGTAAGGAGTTTTGGGCCTAGTATCTGATAACTACTTAAACAGACATAAAACTTAATTAATTAATTAATCGTGACTGTGGACAAGTCAAAGGTTTAAAGTGTGGCAATGGGTATATGCATGTCTAGGATTGGATCTAGGGAGCGCTTGGTACTTAAGCGGTCTTAGTGACTCACTTTCTCTTCTCTGAAATCCTACCTGGTGCATAGTATCTGTTCATTTTAGCCAACGAGGACTTGTTGACGAGCAAAGGTAAGTAATAAACCCATACTAAAGTGAAATTATCAAAATGCCCCTAAAGTCTAAAAATAACTAAAATACCCTATGTGTTGAATGTAAGACTTATGGATGTTACATGTATACCTGCTGTATTCATATGATATCCTGTTTAGGTTGCACATGGTTTGGGATTTATGAAACGGAGGAAGTATATGAGGATCGCATGGTTGCTTGACGATCGTGGATCCATCGATGGCTATTAAATCCAATATGTGATTAGCAGCTTGCTGCAATGAAGGTAGTACTACAACCGGGCTACCATTGGTGTGTACGGATGGGTGGGTCGATATTTATATCCCCACATGATGTGTACCGGGGGATGGAGTTGGTGTATAGCGGTTGGATTATTGGGGTGGGTTGCACAGCATTGCATGTATGGTATTTTGGTGATTGATGATTGCTTATTATTCTTTGATGGTTGTATACACTGAGTTTCAAAAACTCACCTCCTCTTTTATTTTTCTCAGGTGATCCTCAGTAAGTGGTTCGACAATTAGAGGGACTCCGAGATGGCCAACTAGCAAGACGACTTGGACTTGTTTTCTTAGGCCTATAATTTCTAGTATTTAAAGTTATTTCAGTCCGGATTGTAATAAGGTCTTTTCGCTAAATATTATTTCATTGTCATTACTACGCTTTAGAAACTAAATATAAACTGAATGTTACTTAATTTTCTCCTTGAAAGGTTTTAAATGAAAATAAGATTTTCGATAAAACACTTCAATGTGACATGCTGGATTTGGCCATAACGTTCGGGCCGAGTTTAGAGTGTTACATTTAGTGGTATCAGAGTCAAGTTGCAAAACTTGGGCTGTGAAGTGGGTTGTATTATTTGGGTTTGGCTTTTTTTTAAATTATTTTTGAATCACAATGTTTTGGAAAAAAATCTTGCTATGCAGCACACCGAGTCTCCGACGTCGAACCAAGTAAGTTCTTTTATTATTAAGCTTATTTAATTTGATATACTGTAGATAGTTAATGGGCTACTTTAGATGATTATACTGAGGTTTTAGTTGGAGTGAAACTGAAGCCCGTAGGACCTTGAAACTGTAGAGGATTTACAAAAATAACTGTTTTCTTAATACTTTTATAAGACATCGGCTTAATTAGTAGAACTAACTAAAACTTCATAAAATATCTAATCCAGATAATACGTGAATCAACAATGAGTGCTAGAAGAGGTGCAAGAGGCCGTGGCCGAGGCCGCGGAAGTGTTAGGGCTGAATTGTCGGCATCGGGCCATATGCCCAATGTTGGAGTAGGAGAGGCTCTGACCTCACCTGTGACTAAAAATGGATTGTATGATCGGGCCGCGGGGGATGATGTATTGTCACAGGCAATCTTGAGGATTTTGGAAAGGGTCGGCCCAATAATGGCACGGGAAATTGGGGGTCAATTCTGAAGCGACTTCGATCAAATGAAATTTGAGATCTTTAACGGCGTGCGTGGTGGTGTAGCTCCTAACGTGGTGAATTTGGTTGGAGGCCTTTGAAAGGATAATGGAGGACTTGGGTGTTCATCCGAACAAAAGTTGAAAAGGCGATGTCACTACTTAGGGAAGAAGCTTACCAGTGGTGGCTAACAGTGAAAGTAGGCACCCAACCTGAGCAGGTCACTTGGGAGTTCTTCAAAACTGTATTTCAAGGGATGTATGTGGGTACGAGTTATGTAGATGCTAGAAGGAAGGAGTTCCTGAACTTGACCTAAGGAAACAAATCTGTGGTGGAGTATGAAGCTGAATTTCTACGCCTTAGTAGGTATGCAAGAGTTATGGTGGTAACGGACTATGAGCATTGCGTTAGGTTTGAGGATGGTCTTAGGGATATCCATAGAGTATTGATAGCTCCACAAAGGGAGCGAATTTTCTCGGAGTTGGTAGAGAACACAAAGATAGCATAGGAGGTGAAGCGCACTGAGTGCCTAAATCGGGAAAAAGAAAAGGGTAAGAATAAAAGGGAGGCTAAGACTTCTGGTGCTGGATAGAGGCCTAGGGCTAGGGTCAGAGTTAATGGGCTAGCTAAAGCGGAGCCCCTTGCTGTTAATCTAGGGGTGCCACCTTATGTTGATTGTAGGAAAGGTCATGTAGGCGAGTGTTGGAAGAGGATAGGAGCCTGTCTAGCTTGTGGATCTATGAAGCATAGGATCAAGAGTTGCCCTAGAATGCCAAGGCAGGTGCCAGTCATGGGCCAAGGTGGTGCTCAACCACCAAAGGGTGGTCAGCTGTCGCCAAGGGGCCGTGGGCAGGCCAGGGGCAGTAACGGAAATGGACATGGACGTGGAGCAGCAGGTGAAAATGCAGGCCATGTTGAGGCGAGGCAGCCAACTTTGTTTTATGATGCTCGTCGCCGAGAAGACGGGGATGCCCCAGATGTGATAACGGGTATGTTCTTTATACATGAGTTACCTTACACTGCATTGATTGATATCAGATTGACACATTCATATGTTGCATGTAATATGACTGAACCTTTGGGTGATATGTTTGAAATTACTGCGAATGAGATTACTATGATAAGTCCATTAGGCCAGTCAGTGGGAGTGAATAAGTCGTTTAGGGAGGTACCCTTAGTAGTCCAAGGGGTTACCTTTTTAGCGGATTTGATGGAACTACCATTTAGCGAGTTTGATTTAATCTTAGGCATGGATTGGCTGGTGAAACACCGAGCAACCTTGGATTGCGCTGCAAAGCGGATGGTGTTAAGAACGGCAGAGGATAAGGAGGTGGTGGTGATTGGTGAACGCTGGAATTATCTGTCCAATGTGATTTCAGCATTAAGGGCTGAGAAGTTGGTACGAAAGGGATGCAAATCCCATTTTGCTTATATTAGTGATACAGAGGCTAAGAGCCCTACTATTAGGGAGTTGAGAACAGTTAGGGAATTTCCTGATGTTTTTCTCGATGAGTTGCTAGAGTTGCCGCCCAACAGAGAAGTAGAATTTGGAATCGAGTTGTTACCTGGTATGGCTCCGGTGTCCATCGCCCCTTATCGGATGACACTAAATGAGTTGGTAGAACTTAAGGCACAGATTCAAGAATTGTTGGATCGAGGGTTCATCCAACCAAGTGTGTCTCCATGGGGAGCACCGGTGTTATTCGTGAAGAAGAAAGATGGGACGTTGCAAATGTGTATCGACTACCGGCAGTTGAACAAGTTAACTATTAAAAACAAGTACCCTCTGCCAAGAATCGATGATCTTTTTAATTAGTTTAGGGGAGCTTCCGTTTTCTCAAAGATTGATCTGTGTTCGGGGTATCACCTATTGAGGGTTAAGGAGGAGGATGTTTATAAGACAACTTTCAGAACTCGTTATGAGCACTATGAGTTCTTGGTGATGCTATTCGGGCTGACGAACGCACCTGCCACTTTCATGGATCTCATGAGTCGGGTCTTCCAACCCTACCTAGATTGGTTCGTGGTGATTTTTATAGATGACATCTTAGTGTACTCAAGAAATAAGGATGAGCATGATGCACACTTAAGGATTGTGTTGCAGATTTTGAGGGAGAAGCAGTTGTATGCCAAATTCAGTAAGTGCGAATTTTGGCTAAGGGAGGTTATTTTTCTAGGACATGTGGTGTCAGCTGAGGGGATTAAGGTAGATCCCCGAAAAATTGAAGAAGTGTTAGACTGGAAAACACCTAAGTCAGCATCGAAAATTGATAGTTTTTAGGGCTTGACAGGATACTATAGGCGATTTATTGAGGGCTTTTCATTAATTGCTGCACCTTTAACAAAGTTGTTGAGGAAGGAGGTACCATTTGAGTGGATGGGCAAGCAGCAAGAAAGTTTTGGAAAGCTTAAGAAGGTTTTAACTGAGGCCCCTGTGTTGATACAACCTTCTTAAGCTTGGTGAATTACTCAACCCATGACTTGGAATTAGCTGCGGTGGTTTTCGCACTAAAAATATGGAGGCATTATTTATATGAAGAGAAGTGCATAATTTATTCGGACCATAAGAGTTTGAAGTACCTTCTTACCCAAAAGGAGCTAAACCTTAGCAGCGTAGGTGGGTGGAATTATTGTAGGATTACGACTATACGATTGAATACCACCCTAGTAAAGCAAATGTGGTAGCCAAAGCATTGAGTCGTAGGGTTAAGTCAGACTTGAGGGCTATACTCGCCCGTTTAAGCTTGTTGGATGACTGTAGCTTGTTAGCTGAGCTTCAAGTAAAGTCGGTGTGGGTCGAGCAGATAAAGAGTAAGCAGTTAGTGGATGAGACTTTGAGTGCTAGTTTTAGACAAGTAGAAAATGGGGAGACGTCCGACTTTGGGATTAATAGTGAAGAAGTGTTGTGTTTCCGTGGGAGGATGTGTATACCAAAGGACGATGATCTAAGACAGTATATTCTGTAGGAAGCGCATAGCAATCTCTATGCTATGCATCCTGGCTGAAACAAGATGTATCAGAATTTTCGTGAGCTTTATTAGTGGCTTAGACTTAAGCGCGAGGTCAAAAGGTGAAAGCGTAACATCAGTTGCCTTCAGGATTGCTTCAGCCAAAAAAGATTCCACTTTGGAAGTGGGAAAGGATTACGATAGACTTTGTTAGTGGGCTACCCTTGACACCTACTAAGAAAGACTCGATATGGGTTATAGTGGATCGGTTAACCAAGTCTGCCCATTTTTTACCGGTCCACACCGATTACTCGTTACAAAAGCTGGCTAGGTTGTATGTGGCAGAGATTGTAAGATTGCATGGAGTGCCAGTTTCCATAATATCTGATAGGGACCCACATTTCACTTTGCCATTTTGGAAGAAGCTGCATGAGGTGTTGTGTAACACCCCTCACCCGTATCCGACGCCGGGATAGGGTTCGAGGCGTTACCGGTAATTCACCTTTACAAACTTACACAATTGGCTTACTGAATTTCGCTTGTAATTTAAAACTTTTCAAACGTGTGCACTTTGTCTCTTATACAGGCCTCCGAGCCTAAAAACACTCCTAGGGGCAGTATGGAACAAAATCGAAATTGTCTGATAGACTTGGGGCACTTTGAGAAATTTTCCTTTAGTTGAAGTGTAACACGCCCGTGTCCTTTTTCTAGTATGCAACACGGCCAAGGCCCACGCCCGTGGGCTTAGCCCGTGTGCTACACTGACTTCAACCTCACCATTCTGTTAAATAAATACAGCCATGGCACATGCCCGTGTGCTTAGCCCGTGCTCTATGCTGACTTAAAATTTCAGGTGCAGGGGACACACGGTCATAGCACACACCCATGGGAGTAGCCCGTGTGTCATACACGGCCTAGACACACGCCCATGTGTCTACCCATGTGGACCTTATTAGGCTATTTTCTAAGCCTTAAGTCACCCTCTACTAGCCAATTACCCTTATAGATTACTATAGTGCATATTTGGGCCAAATTATCCATTTGTAAATATGAAACTTTGATTAACCTCATTGCATGTGAACCTCATGTCATTGGTTTCATATATGCTAAGTTAATTCTTATCTTGCATTTAGTGATTTATATGTCTGCTTGACATATTAAGATTGGCTTGTTATTATAACTCATTGCCAATTATAACTAAGCCATCGCATATGAATATAAACATGTATAGATTTGTAGGGAATAGCCTACTTCAAAATGAGCCAATTTTCATGGCCATATATAAAAAAAAATAAACATATTTTTACATGTCTTCACTAGGCAAATCAAATGACATATATAACAAAATACTCAAAAATCCTATACATGCCATTGGACAAAATAGAAATGTCTTTATACCAAAGCTTGTCTAGTTGATTGTGTGTTGACTCTCCAATTGTCTTCCAATCCTTATAAGTCCTCGAGCTCTAAAAAGTAGGAAAAAGAGAGGGGAAAGCATTTTCATGCTTAGTAAGCCTGAATAACTGGAAAATAAACTTACCAGTTGTTTAGCATACATCCAAAACAGATAATGAAACCAATGAACATGAAAATGGTTTCCCTATTACATGCACTCAATCAATGAGTTAGTCACATAACAAATACCATGAACATTTTTATCTTAGATCAGCTCATCATTTTACATGTCATTTGTACATATACCTTGTGATAGTCTAGTTGAGTTTCAAGGAAAACTTGATAGATTATCTAGTCACCGTTAATTTATACGAATGATCATTTTGAGTATGCACTCCCGCGAACCTCACATCTTACAGCGGGATTACCAGTCCAGGCTAAATTCCCCACAATATAAACTCATAAGGTGATGTCGGGATTGCCAGTCCAGGCTAAATCTGTTACGCGACAAACACCCTTAATGAGCTCGGAACTGAATTACAAGTCCAGGCTAAATTTAGACCCTAATCGGATTACCCGTCCGGGCTAAATCCACAATGTACACATTATCTTCGGAAGGCTCGATCATTCAAGGAACACCAGTCCAGGCTAGATCCTTTTCATACTTGAGATCTTCGGATTACCAGTCCAGGCTAAATCTTTTTCTGCAACACATGCAGGATCTCAAGTCTCATGTAAATCATGGTTTATCCATCGAATTCCCTTTCCAACCTCAACCGAGACATTATCCAATAATTCATTATTAAAGATGCAATTCATGCATTTCCATGCCATCAACAATGCAATTATTATGCATTCACAAAAAATACAAATATGCATGTTCTAGGTTTACTTCGAGTTATCCGAACTTACCTGGTATTTGTTTCGGAGCTGTGTTTCGGTTATCCCAAAACCTTACGTTTACCTCGATCGACCTTTGGAATTTGTTCCTCGGGGTATATAACAACAAAATTATATTATTAATTCATTACATTACACTTTTCAAGTTTAATTTCTACGCGCGGTCCAAATGATCGTTTTGCCCCTAACCGTTGACATTTTTACTATTTAGTCCCTAAGCTCGTATAGTGAAACACATGGAATTTCTATCTTACCCAAGCCTAGCCAAACATTTTTCTCTCTTATGGAAGCCCACATTTTCCATTATTTTCTCATTTCTACCACACATTTTAAAACATTTGCAAAAAGGTCCCTTTAGGGGGTTTTCATGAAAATCACCTAAGAAAAGATGTTTAACACACCTTCAACTTTCATACCCCTCCATAATCCACAAAAATACAAGCAACTCATGCATGGGTAAATCCTTAGACATGAAACCTAGCATGAAATATGGGTAGAAATGGAAAGATCAAGCTACCGGGATTACAAAAATACAAAGAACATTAAAAATGGGGCTTGGGAGCACTTACTATTAAGCTTGGAAAGCTTGAAAACCCTAGCTGTGAAGAGCATGAAATTTTCGGCAACTATGGAGACGAAGGTGGCTGATTTTGACTTATTTTTCACATTTTATTTCATTAAAATGCTAAATGACCAAAATGCTCTTAAGTCCTTTCTTTAGGATTTCATCCATACAAGCCCATTTTTGTCCAAAAACTTAGAAATTGGGCAAATTGCTCTTTAAGACCTTCTAATTTATAATCTAAAGAAATTTCATACAAATTTCTTCTAGAATCCAAGTTTTGTAATTTATTCAATTTAGTCCCTAATTTCCAATTGGACACCTTACTCAAGGAATTTCTTCATGAAACTTTAACACATGCATAATCTTATATTCTAGGTCTCGTAATAATCATAAAATAATTATTTTGATGTTGGATTCGTGGTCCCAAAACCACTGTCCTGACTAGGCCCTATTTTGGGATGTTACATTTCTCCCCCCTTAGGGACTTTCGTCCCCGAAAGTCTTACCAGTAAACAGGTTCAGATATTGGTTTCTCATGGATTCTTCTGGTTCCCATGTAGCTTCTTCCACACCATGTCGATGCCATAGAACCTTTACTAAAGTCACACTCTTATTTCTCAACTGTTTAACCTCTCGGGCCAAAATCTTGACTGGTTCCTCTTTGTAAGTCATGTCTTGTCTAATCTCAATCTCCTCTGGTGAAATCACATGAGAGGGGTCTAATCGATATCGTCTTAACATGGATACACGGAACACGTCGTGAATCCTTTCCAATTCGGGAGGTAATGCCAAGCGATAGGCTAATGGTCCAATTCTTTCAGTGATCTCGTAAGGTCTGATAATTCGTGGACTTAGTTTACATTTCCGACCAAATCTCAACACCTTTTTCTATAGAGACACCTTCAAGAATACTTTGTCCCCAACTTGGAATTCAATCTCTTTTCTTTTCAGATCAGCATAAGACTTTTGCCTATCCGATGCTGCTTTTAAATAGTCTTGTATTACTTTAACTTTTTTTTCAGTTTCCTTAATCAGATCCACTCCATGAATCTGATTTTCCTTAAGTTCTGTCTAGTATAATGGAGTTCGGCACTTCCTGCCATACAAGGCCTCATAAGGTGCCATTTTCAAACTTGTTTGGAAACTATTGTTGTAGGCAAATTCTACCAATGACAGGTATTTTTCCCAGATACCCTGAAATTCGAGGATGCAATATCGCAACATATCTTCAAGAATCTGAATTGTCCGCTCAGACTGATCATAGGTCTAAGGGTGAAAAGCTGTACTAAAACTCAACTTCGTCCCCAAGGCTTCCTGTAGCTTTTTCCAGAATCTCGAAGTGAACCTTGGGTCTCTGTCTGAAATAATCGATAATGGTACTCCATGCAATCTTACTATCTCAGAAACGTATAAGTCAGCCAGTCTATCAAGGGAATAATTTGTCCTTACCGGAATAAAATGAGCAGACTTGGTCCACTTATCCACTACGACCCATATGGCATTTTCTTTTTTTGGAGTCAAAGGCAATCCTGTCACGAAGTCCATGGTAACTCTCTCCCACTTCCATTCAGGAACCATCACAGGTTGTAACAAACCTGAAGGCACTTGATGTTCAGCTTTAACTTGCTGACATACCAGGCATCTTGACACAAACTCAGAAATATGTTTTTTCATACCATTCCACCAATACATTTTCTTCAAATCGTTGTACATTTTAGTACTTCCTGGATGAATAGACAAACGGCTACTATGTGCTTCTTGCAATATTTTTCGGATAAGTTCATCATCTTTAAGTACGCATACTCTCTCTTTGAACATCAAACACCCATCAGGACTAATCTAGAAATCTGATTCAGTCCCTAACTCACATTGAGCCCTTTTTGCTTGCAAGTCACCATCATTAAACTGAGCATCATGAATTTCCTACAGAAATGTTGGCCTAGCCTATAGCTCTACTAAGACCGAACCATCATCAAGCAATGTCAAACGAGTATCCATGGCTTTCAAAGCAAATAAGGACTTTCTGCTCAGAGCGTCGATGACCACATTCGCCTTTCTCGGATGGTAGTCAATGATCAGATCATAATCCTTAATCAATTCTAACCATCTTTTTTGTCTCAAATTTAATTGTTTTTGAATCATCAAGTACTTCAGACTCTTGTGGTCTGTAAAGATAGGACACGTTTCACCATATAAATAATGCTTCCAAAAACAATTGCAGCAAACTCTAGGTCATGGGTCGGATAATTCTTCTCATGAGGCTTCAATTGCCGTGAAGTATAGGCTATCACCTTGTCATCTTGCTTAAGAACACAACCCAATCAATTTAAGGATGTATCATTGTAGACCACGAATTCTTTTCCCGGTTCTGGTAGCACTAAGACAGGAGCTTTAATTAGCAATGTCTTTAATTTCTCAAAACTTTGCTGACACTTTTTCGTCCATTCAAACTTAACATCCTTCTGTAGCAACCTCGTCATCGGAGTCATTATCGTAGAAAATCCTTTTACAAACCTTCGATAGTAACCGGCTAAGCCCAAAAAGCTTCTAACCTCAGTTACATTTTTAGGCGATTTCTAATCAATCATAGCAGAGATTTTACTTGGATCAACTCGGATGCCTTCACTCGAAACAATATGACCCAAAAATCTAACGTCTTGGAGCCAAAATTCACTCTTGCTAAACTTGGCATACAGTTGTTTTTCTCGCAAAGTCTGCAATACAATTTTTAGATGCTTCGCATGTTCTGTCTCATTTTTGGAATAAATCAAGATGTCCTCAATGAACACAACAACAAACTTATCCAAATATGGCCGAAAGATCCTATTCATTAGATCCATAAATACGGCCGATGCATTTTTCAGCCCAAACGGCATAACAAGGAATTCGTAATGACCATACCTCATCCTAAAAACTATCTTTCGCACATCCAATTCCTTGACACGCAACTGATAGTAGCCAGACCTCAAGTCTATCTTAGAGAACATAGTGGCTCCTCTCAACTGATCGAATAAATCATCAATCCTTGGTAAAGGATACTTATTTTTTATGGTTACCTTATTCAGTTGCCAATAATCAATACATAATCTCATTGAACCATCTTTCTTCTTTACAAACAACACGGGGGCACCCCAAGGTGAAAAACTTGGCCGTACGAATCTTTTATCCGTCAACTCTTGCAATTGTGCTTTTAACTCTTTTAGCTCAGTTGGTGCCATTCTATACAGAGCGATAGAAATAGGAGTTGTCCCTGGCATCAATTCAATACCAAACTCAATTTCTCTCTCAGGTGGTAATCCTGGTAATTCCTCCAGGAATACATCTGAATACTCACATACTATTGGCACAGACTCGATCTTCAACTCTGTTTCCTTAGTGTTCAGTACAAATGCAAGATAAGCTTCATACCCTTTTCTCATGTACCTCTGGGCAACCATTGTCGTGATTACATTTGGCGGCAAACCCAATTCTCTTGATTCGACCCGTAGAGTCTCACCATCTAGACATTTTAACTTAATATTCTTACTACCATAATTCACAGTTACATCATGAAGGGCTAACCAATCCATACCAAGTATTACATCAAATTCATCAAATGGTAGCAGCATAAGGTTAGCCGGAAAACAATAACCTTGAATCATTAAAGGACAATTCTTACAGACTTTATCAACTAGAACCGAATTGCCTAATAGGTTCGACACTTTAATAACAAATTCTGTAGGTTCAACGGGTATATTCATACTAGACACCAATCTCATGCAAACGTAATAATGCATCGACCCCGGGTCAATTAAAGCAATAATACTCGTATTAAAAAGGGAAAAAGTACCCGTCATAACGTCAGGAGCAGAGGCTTCCTCTCGAGCGCGTATTGCATATATTCTTGTCGGGGCTCTAGCCTCTGGTCTTGAAGTATCTTTACCTGCGACTCGACTGCCACTAGCACTTCCAAGGTATCTTGGAGGTTTACCTCGTGCCATAAGAGTACTCGAATTCAGAGTTACTTCCACTTCTTTTTCCTTTCGATCTGGGCAGTCTCTGAAAATGTGGTCAAGAGAACCACATCTGAAACACGCACGGCTTTCTACTCGGCACTCTCCGAAGTGAATTTTGTTGCAGCTCTTACACTTCGACTTTTGATCATCTACACTCCCCACACTAGTCATCATCGGGGAGGAAGACTTTTGACTTCGTCGTCTAGGACCCTTCGCTCTACCCGAATATCCTACTGATGAAGTGGAGCGTTCATGTTGGCTCCTAGCTTTCTTCGTGGAGAATGAGAGTGTTTCAAGAATTCTGATCAACCATTTGATGTCTTCATTCAGACCCTCCTCGAAGCGTTACAACTCTCCGCCCTTAGGGATTTTCGTCCCCGAAAATCGGGCTGTTACAACTCTCCCCCTTAGGGATTTTCGTCCCTGAAAATCTTACTGGTGGATATGTTCGGATAACGTTCTTTCATTGCATCCTCAGGCTCCCACGTTGCCTCTTCAACTTTGTGTCTATGCCACAGTACTTTCACTAACGGAATTTTCTTATTTCTCAATTCTTTAACCTCATGAGCCAGAATACGAATCGGTTCTTCCTCATATGTCATATCATACTTAATCTCAATCTCTAACGGATTAATCACATGTGAGGGATCAGATTGATATCTACGAAGCATCGAAACATGGAATACATTATGAATCTTTTCTAACTCATGTGGCAATAACATTCTGTACGCAACCGGCCCGATACACTCATTTATCTCATACGGTCTAATAAATCTCGGACTTAATTTGCCTTTATGACCGATTCTGAGAATTTTCTTCCACTGCGAGACTTTTAAAAACACTTTGTCCCCGATCTGAAACTCTATATCTTTTCGTTTTAAGTCCGCATATGATTCTTGACGATCTAACGTTGTTTTCAGGCTTCCGCAAATCACTTTTACTTTCTGTACGACATTTACGACCGTGCAAAGCCTTGTAAGGTGTAACACCCCTAACCCGTATCCGTCGCCGAATTAGGGTCCGGAGGCATTACTGGACTAAAACACAACACTGTACTTCCACACAAGTCATATTCATATATATGTACAAATGTTAAATAAAATATAAATCATAATTTTATCATTAAATAATATACAATTATATCAATGCTCATAACTTAATCGATTGTTAAATATTAAAATCATATCATTTACCACATAGCAAAATTAAAACATGATCTAACATATAACAAAACAAATTTAACTCATACTGAACATATAACAAATCAATAATTTCATTAATTGAATGACAAACCTATTTTATATAAGTCATGTGCATATACAAATTTAAACATCAAATGAAACAAATTTCAATAATTACCCTTTATAAGCACTTATGCGCCATTAATATATGGACTCATATGGAATTCATTTGTTTTGCATATAAATATAACTTAAAAGCAAACATTCGGTTATATATGAAATAACCCATTTCATTGTTTACCTATTTTGCCCACACAATTCATTTATACACTTTCATAAATTTATAAATAACTAACAAATCTATACAACCATGCACATATACACATTAACCAATTATAAGCGTGTATATATATATACCTATAAAGACATATAAGAACTCAACTAACATATTATAACAGCATACTAATACAAATATAACCTTTAAAAATTAGACTTATCTTCTTATGCAAATCCAAGTTCCACTATGTCTAATTATCAAAATAAGTAAATCAAACATCAAACATAACATTAATATAGTCCATTTGTAGACACCGAATCTACTTCATGCAATTATATATATTTTTAATACATTATACCATAGCCAAACCTATTAATGATGCACATATATAATATACGCAACTTACCTAAAATAAAGATCAAATTTAACATAAAATGTATACCAAACATTCGACCAAAATTTTATCCATGAAGCATATACAATATTTATCAACAACCAAGCTCAGTGAACATTTAACCAAGAGCATATAAAACCGAATTTAGGCATGACAAACAAACCATTTTCAAAGCACGTGGTACCTAACACAAACATTATACATACATGGCATGTAACTATAAAACCAAAGTGAACATAAACTGAACCTAACATAACCAAATTTAAAAATAAAAGTTTAGCCATTTTCGCATGGCTTATATACATAACCAACTTTGGCATTTTCAAAATATGATCCAGCCTATACATGCCATAGTTCCAAAATGAAACTTATAAAATACTGAAGGCAGCTGATAGTGTGAATGACTTTGCTGACGATCCCCGAGCTCGTAACTCGAATCCAAAAATCTATAAAATTAAAACACAAATATTTACAGAGTAAGCTTTTTATAGCTTAGTAAGTCATAACCAAATGTACGTCCCAATGTTATTAAAAACTTAATTAACTAAACCAAATTATATTATCCTAATACATTTGGATCCAAACATAATAAGTTTATATTATATAAATATGCATTCATTAATATATGTCACCTTGGCCTATTGCTTATATAGCCAAATTTACATATTATCATTCAACTACCCAAACCAAACAACATTACAAACCTAGTTCACATACTCACAATTTCATAAGCTCATCACAATATAATTTCGTATACACGTATTAGTTATGTAACCAAACAAACCACATCGTATATTCACATATTTAAGGATTATTCATAACATACAAGTTACTCATTCGCAAGGCTAAATACACAAATCACATACACATATTTTGTTCATTTGCATCTTACAAGATTTACAGCAAATAACCAAGGTACTTACTTACCTTACCTCAAATAGATAACAAGTTAATTCGTACCTGGCATATAGCTCATTTTACACATTCGAACACGATTTACGTTTGCCCGATGAACCATTCAGAATTGGATAAGACACTTGGATAATCACACATATCGTACAATGCCAACGTCCTAGACGTGGTCATACATGTAATCACATATCGATGCCACTGTCCCAGACAGGCTCTTACTCGCATACATATATTAGAATCACATATCGATGCCATGGTCTTACTCGCACACATATATCAGAGTCCTATGTCATGACATATGTATCCTAACTAATCCTGAGCTTCATACGGGGCTTTCGGACGTCGTAACTCGGTCGGAACAAATTCAAAAATATAGTAACCAAGCTATTTCATATTCAGCCATAGTATATATAATTTCATAAATTTCATTTCAACATGTATATTTAGCATTTAATTAAGATTAATTACGTCTATTTGCTTATAAACTTACCTCAGACTATGTAAAACGAAACGGGACAACTAGTCGACAACTTTTGTCTTCCCCCGATCCAAATCTGTTTCCTTTGGTTCTTGATCTAAACATATTCAAATTAAGCTCATTCAAACATATTTTCATTCAATTTAATCCTAAAACACATAAATGGGCAAATTACCATTTTACCCCTTACATTTACATTTTTTTACAATTTAGTCCCTATTGCACAAAACACAAAATATACAAAATTTCAATATACCGATGTTGTGCCAAATTTTACCCATAATGATACAAGTCCATATATTTCATTTATTTCACATTATAGTCCCTCAAATTATTATTTTCGTAATTTAGTCCTAACTACTCAAAATCATCAAAAACTCCAATACAAAACACGTTAATCTAAAACATATCTTTCATATTTCATCATCAAACAACAAAAATCACAATCTCTCAACAATGGCATAACTCAAAATATTCACCAAAATTAAAAATTGAAGCATGGGTTTTGTAGTACTCGAAGCAACGATCTCAAAAACGTAAAAATTATCAAAAATTGAGCTAAACACATGCCTTGATTGAGCTTGAGAATGGTCGAACTAGGTTTTTCTTTTTTCTTTTCTTTTGTTTTAGTTTTGGTCAAAAAAGATGATATTATAAAACCATATTATAAGCTTTATGTTTTATTATTCATATATTATTTCATATTTTACTATTTTGCCCTTTTAAAATTAATTAAAAAAAATGCATAATAAGGGTACATTCAGCCATCACTAAGTCCAAAGGGTTTCTTCAACATAAATGCTTCAATTTAGAAAGCCACTAACAATTCGGCCCTTATACATTAAACTACCAGATTTTTAATTTACGCGATTAAGTCATTTTATTTAATCGGACATTCAAACGATAAAATTAAATCACGAAAATTTCACAGATATAAATTCACACAGAATATACACAATAAATAATTTTAAAATATTTTTTAACTCAGATTCATAGTCCCAAAACCACCGTTCCGATTAGAGTCTAAATCGGGCTGTTCATAAGGTGCCATTTTAATACTCGATTGAAAACTATTATTGTATGCGAATTCAATCAGAGGTAAGTATCGTTCCCACGTACCTTCAAACTCGAGAATGCAAAATCTCAACATATCCTCTATCTGAATCATTTGTTCGAACTGACCATCTTTTTGCAGATGGAAAGCAGTGCTAAAGTGCAGTTTGGTACCTAGTGCATCTTGTAGTTTCTTTTAAAACTGGGATGTAAACCTCGGATCTCTATCTGAAACAATAGAAATAGGTACCCGTGTAATCTTACAATCTGATAAACATACAATTCAGCTAGCTTATCAAGTGAGTAATCTATGTGAACCTGAACAAAATGAACAGATTTAGTCAATCTATCCACAATAACCAAGATCGCATCTTTCTTGCTCAGTGTCAACGGTAAACTGGATACAAAATCCATTGTGACTTTGTCCTATTTCCGCTCAGGTATCATAATCAGCTAAAGCAATCTAGAAGGTACCTGGTGCTCGGCTTTTACTTGCTGAAAGACTAAACATTTCGAAACAAAGTCAGAAATGTCTAATTTCATACCGTGCCACCAGTAAAGCTGTCTCAAATCATTATACATTTTCATACTTCCCGGATGAATAGATAACCGACTGTTATGAGCTTCATTCAAAGTCATCTGAATCAACTTTGGATTTCTACGAACACATGTTCGATTTCTGAACCTCAGACAACCCTCAGCATCAACTCCAAATTCTGAATCAATATTCAAGTCCCATTGGCTCGCTTTGCTAACAAATCATTATCAAATTTTTGAGCATCACAAATCTGTTGAATATATAACGATCCTTCTTTTAACTCAGTTATAATTGAACCATCATCAAACATAGCCATATACACATTCATTGCATGCAAAGCAAATAGTGATTTTTGGCTTAGAGCATCAGCAACAACATTAGCCTTTCCCAGATGGTAGTCAATCACAAGCTCGTAGTCTTTTAACAACTCTAACCATCAATGCTGTCTCAAATTCAGATATTTTTGAGTCATCAAATATTTTAGGATTTTGTGATCAGAATAAACATGACATTTTTCACCTAACAGATAGTGACGCCATATTTTCAATGCAAACACAATAGCTGCCAATTCTAGATCGTGCGTTGGATAGTTCTTTTCGTGCGGCTTTAACTGTCTCGAGGCGTAAACTACAACTTTGCCTTCCTACATCAAAACACAGCCCAAGCCATACAAAGATGCATCACTATAAATAACAAATTCTTTACTCGATTCTGGCTGAACTAACACTAGGGCTTCGGTTAAAAGGGCTTTCAACTGATCAAAACTTTTTTGACACTTTTCTGACCACTCGAACTTAACATCTTTTTATAATAGCTTCGTCATCGGGTTTGTAATCATAGAGAAACCTTTTACAGATCGTCTATAGTAACCAGTAAGTCCTAGAAAACTTCAGACTTCAGAAACATTTTTCAGAGGTTTCCAATCATGTATAGCCGAAATTTTACTCGGATCAACCTGAATACCTGATGTTGATACAACAAGTCCAAAAAAATTGACTTTGCGTAATCAAAACTCGCATTTACTAAACTTCACATACAATTGTTTATCTCACAAAGTCTATAACACAAGTCTCAAATGTTCGACATACTCAGTTTCATGATGGGAATAGATCAAAATGTCATTTATGAACACAACCATAAACTGATCTAAATACTATCTGAAGACCCGATTCATCAAATCCATGAAAATAGCAAGTGCATTAGTAACTCTGAAAGGCATAACCAGAATCTCATAGTGTCCATACCTCGTTTGAAAAGTAGTTTTCGACACATTGAAGTTTTTAACTCGCAACTGATAGTAGCCTGATCTCAAATCTATCTTTGAAAACACTGTAGCCCCTTTTAGCTGATCGAACAGGTCGTCAATCCATGGCAATGGATATTTATTCTTTATAGTCACCTTATTGAGCTATCGATAATCAATGTACATTCTCATAGTTCTGTCTTTCCTTCTCACAAACAAAACTGGTGCAACCCAAGGAGAAAAACTCGATCGCGCAAAGCCCTTATCTGTTAATTCTTGCAATTGAGCTTTCAATTCTTTCAACTCGGTCGGTGCCATTCTGGGAGAAATAAAAATCAGAGTCGTCCCCAGCACTAACTCAATACCAAACTCTACCTCTTGAATCAGTGGCAAACTCGATAATTCTTTAGAAAATACATCCAGATACTCACATACAACTAGTACTGATTCAATCTTCTTTTCAGTCACTTTACTATCAAGCAAATATGCAAAGTAAGCTTCACAACCCTTTCTCACATACTTCTGAGCTAACTTCGAAGATATTACTGCCGGTAAACCATTCAGATCATTAGATTCAATCCAAATAATCACATTATTCTGGTACAGTAAATCAATAGTCTTTCTTTTGCAGTTTACAACAGCATCGTGCAAAGTCAACCAGTCCATACCCTAAATTATATCAAACTCATCGAATGGAAACAACATCAAATCAGTTAGAAAACATGAATCTCAAATCATCAACAGAAAACTCTTGCACACTTTACCCACCAAAACATACCGGCCTAAGGGGTTTGATACTCTAATCACAAACTCAGTAGACTCAATAGGCAAAGTGTTACTGGATACTAAGGTCTCACACACATAAGAATGAGTCGAACAAAGATCAATCAATGCAATTACACTAGTATCATAGAGAGTGAATATACCAGTAATAACATCTAGGGATGAAGCCTCCTCGCGTGCGCGTATAGCATAGGCTCTGGCAGATGCACAAGCCTCATATCTAACTACTGTATCTTTAGTCCCTCTCTGACTGTTACTCATATTACCCATATTTCTGGGTGGTCTACCTCGAGCTGAAGTATTACCCGATCTCGTATTTTTCACTGTATCTTGCTCGGCCAATTTAGGACATTCACTGGATAAAGTGATCCACCGATCCACATTTAAAACAGGCTCGATCATACAATCTACAATTATCGGGATGTCGTTTACCATAATATTTGTACTCCGATTGATTTGGTTTGACGTTACCAACACTAGCTACTAAAGTAGCTTTAGAATTTACAGGTGGTATATCCAGGACACGTCTAGTATAACCCGTAGTAGCCTTTGAACAGCTACAATCATCTCGTAATCTCTTTGATGCCGATTGAAATGACTTACTCGATGATCTCTTATGTGAATCTCTAGCTTCAAATTTAGCTTTTCTTTTCTCTTTCCCGAGCTCTTCGGCTTTGCATGCTCGCTCTACCAGTCTATAAACTCTTTTATTTCAAGAATGGCAACTAGCAGTTTAATATCTTCGTTCAACCTGTCTTCGAATCTTTTACACATTATAGTTTCAGTAGATACACATTCCTTGGCATATCTGCTAAGTCTCACAAATTTTCGTTCATATTTTGTCATAGTCATGCGACACTATTTTAACTCGAGAAATTCTTTGTGTTTTTGATCGACAAATCTTTGACTGATGTACTTCTTACGGAATTCAGTCTGGAAGAAGTCCCAAGTCACTTGTTCTTTTGAAACCTCTAATACTAGTGTATTCCACCAGTGATATACGGCATCTCGTAGCAAGGATATGGCAGATTTTAAACACTCATCAGGGTTATAGGATAATTCATCAAACACGCGGATAGTATTATCAAGCCGGAATTCAGCTTGCTCAGCATCATCATCACCAGTGGCTTTGAATTCCTCAGCCACATGTTTTCTGATTTTATCAACAGGGGGCTTATGTAATCTCAACGGATCAATCACTTGAGGTATAACAGTTATCGGAGGAGGATTGGTCGGGGGTGGAGTTTGTTCTGCAGTCGTATTTATTTGGATATACTGAGTGAACCAATCAATCATCATTTGGTAAAAGGCTTGTCTAGCCTCTCTATTGGTTACTCGAAGCCGGTCGAGAATCAATCGACGCTGTCCCTTGAGCGGGAGCAGATGCTATACTTTTGAGCCATTAGCTACGACTTGATTGGGATCCATTTACTATACGAGAACACATTTTCAAATGTCAGGAATCATCACACTATCACAATATAAAATATGGCACGTATAGCTAAACTCACAGGCGCTACGTTTGTCCTAAAATTGACTAAACCTTAGCTCTGATACCAATCAAATTGTAACACTCCTAACCCGTATCCGTTGCTGGAATGGGGTTACGAGGTTGTAATGCCCCAAATCTTAAATAATTATTTTTGTATGGTTGTGACACAAATGCATATATGCTTCAGTGGTTAAGTGTTCTGGGAAGAGTCTAAGAAGTATTGAGTTCAAGCCTTAGCTTATGTAAAATTTTGTTTTAATTGAATAAACCCTTGGCTCTAGACAGTAGGTTTTTAAGTAAATTTGGATAAAACATGACAAAAAGGGCCTGTTGGTCTAAGGGAAAGTGGCATGTGGAGTGTTCCTTGGGGTCTGAGGTTCGAGACTTGGTGTAACAGTCCAGGTTTGACCCTAGTCAGAATAGTGGTTTCAGGACCACGTAACTAATTTTGAAAAATATTTTAATATTATTTTCTGTGTCTGTGGTATGTGAATTTATATCTGTGAAGTTTCTGTGAGTTAAATTGTCTGTTTCTATGCTTAATTATGATAAAGGACTAAATCGTGTTAAATACAAAAGTTGCATGCTAATTGTTAATGAGGTTAATTGGCCTTGGCTTTTAAAATAAGAGTCCTTACATGTCAATTATACCATTAATGTTAATGGTTGACAATTTTGGACATGTAGTTGGTGAATATTAATGATTATAATAACGTTAAAATGGTAAAATGCATATTAATGTATATTATAATAAAACAATAACATGTTAATGGAGGAATTGTTCATCCATACTTGATGAAAATTAAAGACAATAAAAAGAAGAAAGCCATTTTAAGTTTCGGCTAGCTTAATCCTTGATTAAGATCAAGAAAAAAGAAAATCAGACTTAGATCTAAGGAAGTCTGAAATAGTTGAATAGTCGACTAGTTTCCGTCTGAAATCCGTACGAGGTAAGTCAAATTACAATTACGTGTTAAATTGACTAAATTTTGTGCATATATACTGTAATCTGTATTGGACGTAATTGAGAGCTTGATGAATAAATTTCGAGTAAACTCTGCTAATATGCCAGTATCTGAAAAGCTCTGTACGTTTCTAAAATAACATTGACATTAATCTGAGATATCGTGTAAGACCGTGTCTAGGACACAGGCCTTGATTTTAGATTTACGTGTAAAACAATGTCTGGGACATCGGCATTGTACTTAATTTCGCGTAAGACCCTGTCTGGGACAGAGACATCGATACTGAATTACATGTAAGACCACATCCGGGACGTCAGCATTGTACCCGTCTATGAATATCTGTATCATTTCTGAATCTTCTGATGATAGAGTACGAGATATGGGAATCAATATATGAAATGTATAATTTATACAGGTACGTCTGTATCATACTAAATTTCTGAATATGAAAGACCCTATTTCTGTGAAATAATGAATGCAAAGTATGTATGAAATCATGAAAATGAAACATGACATGTGTACAAGCAAATGAGCATGGTTAAGCTCATGAATTAATCTGTGAAAGGGCTATGAATTCTTACTATTGACTTGTACTTTATATGATTTAATAGTTAGACCAATTGCATTTGACTTACTAAGCTCTTTGTAGCTTACACTATGTGATTTTCATCTATTTTACAGTTATCGTAGCTACTGAAGGCTCGGGGATAGTCGAGGATTGTCACAACACTATCGAACTCTTTTTGGTACTTTTAAAAGTGTAAATTTGTGAAGTATGACATGTATAGGCTAGAATGTCTATGTATTAAGCTTTGATATGTATATATGTTATGCCATGAGAGTTGGCTAGCGAATGGTATGTTTGTGCTTAGTTTTGGTAAATGGTTTGTGATGCCAAATTGTGTATGTTTGTAATAGTTATATGGCCTTATATGTGGTGGTTATTTTGAAATATGCCAAGTTGAATAAATGGTAAGTTTAAACATGAGTTAGAATGTGCCATAAGTGAGCTATGAAATGAGCATTTTGGCATGTTGTTGTAACAAGATTTTTAAGGTGTTTTGGTATGGATTTGAATAGGCTATTGAATGATGATGATTTAATTATAATGAAGCATGTTTTGAGCATGAAATTGGTTGAAAATTTTAGGATAAATGTTGTTTAATATTGCTTGTAGGAATAACCCATAAAGGGGTGGCAAGTTGGCTTAAACCAAGCCTGCATTGTGCCATATGGTCAGGGAACACGGGTGTGCCTTGTGGCCATGTATGCAAAGTAGTAACCTCTTAAGATCACACGGTTAAGACACACGGGCGTGTCATATGGCTGTGGGCTTAAGTCAGTAGCTAGTTAAGTATCACACGGGCGTGTCTGTTGGCTGTGTGTAAAAGTCAGTATATATACTCTGTTTTGGCACGGTTGGATCACATGGGCGTGTCTGGTACCCATGTGTGGCACACGGCCTGGTCACACGGGCATGTGACCTCAACAGAATTGAAAAATTTTCTGAGTTTTGAAATTTATAAATGTGTTCGATTTAGTCCCGACTATCCTTAAAAGTATGTTTTAGGTCTCGTAGACCATCATAAGGGATGAATTTTTGATAATTGCCTATGTATTAATGTTATGTGATATTTGTGTTTCTGAATTGGTCTGAAATGTTTTGTCTATCTGGTAATGCCTCGTAACCCTAATCCATTGACAGTTACAAGTTAAGGGTGTTGCATTTTGTTGGTATCAGAGTTATGGTTTAGTCGGGTCTAGGACTACCATAGCATATGTGAGTCTAGCTATACATGCCATATATTTGAAACTACGATAGTGTGATGAATCTTAACATTAAAATGTGCTTTTATTTAGCAAATGGATTTCCATAGAGCTGTAGCTGACAATGTTGAAAGCAATGTGCCTGCTCCCGCGCAAGAGACGGTGCAAGCTGATTCTCGACCGGCTACGAGTAGTCGTGATGGTGAGGCTAAGCAAGCCTTCTATCACATGATGAATGATTGGTTCACCCAATATGATAGAACCAATCCGGCTGTACAACAATCTCCACCCCCGGTTAATCCTTCTCAAATTCCTATTATGCCCTCAGTGAATCCGGTTCAGTTAAGTAGACCACCAGTTGATAAGATTAGAATGTATGGGGCTGAAGAGTTTCGAGCTACAATGAATGATGATGCTGAAAGAGCTGAATTCTGGTTAGAGAATACAATACGAGTGTTTGATGAAATGTCTCTAAATCTCGAGGAATGTGTAAATTATGTTGTTTCACTTCTGAGAGATATGGCGTACCATTGGTGGAAAACTTTGATATATGTGGTTCTAAGTGAATGGGTTACTTGGGATTTCTTCCAAGTTGAATTTCAGAAGAAATACATTAATCAGAGATTCATCGATCAGAAACGTATAGAGTTTCTCGAACTTAAACAAGGCTGTATGTCTGTTATTGAATACGAACGTGAATTTGTGAGATTGATCCAGTATGCTCGGGAATGTGTATAAAATGAAGCAATAATGTGCAAAAGGTTTGAAGATGGACTAAACGAAGATATCCGTCTATTAGTTGGGATTTTGGAGATTAAAGAAATGGTAGTGCTCGTTGAGCGAGCTTGTAAAGCTGAAGAACTAAGTAAAGAAAAAAGAAAAGCTGATTTTGAAGTTAGAAATGTTAGAAAGAGATCTTCGAATAGATCATTTCAGTCTGTGTCAAAGAAATTCCGAGATGATCATAGCCTTTCAAAGGCTAATGTAAGACATTCGAACTGAGATCGAGCTAGATTGCATTTGAACTTCAGAGCTCCTGCTACTTCTGTTGCAAGTGTTGGGAATGTCCGATCTGAGAAACCTAAATGTAAACACTATGGTAAAAGACATCTGAGAAATTGTAGATTGAATGACCGAGCCTGTTTCTGATGTGGATCTCTAGACCATTTTTAAGAGATCGTTCTGAACCTATTGAGCAAGAGAATAAACAAAATCCGAGACCGAGTAACACCTCAGCTAGAGGTAGACCTTCCAAAAATACGAGAAATGCAAGTGGTGGTCAAAGGGCTACTAAGGATATTACCGTTAGATCTGAGGTCAGAGCACCTACCAGAGACTATGCTATCCGAGCTCGTGAGGAAGCCTCATCTCCAGACATGATTATTGGTACTTTTACTCTTTGTGATACTTCTGTGATTGCATTGATAGACCCTGGATCAATGTATTCTTATATCTGTATGAATTTAGTACACTGTAAGACTTTGCTTGTAGAGTCTACTAAATTTGTAATTAGAGTATCGAACCCCTTAGGCAAAAGTGTCTTAGTTGATAAAGTCTGCAAGAATTGCCCGTTATTGATTTGAGATATCTGTTTTCCTACTGATCTGATGCTTTTACCTTTTGACGAATTTGATATAATTATGGGAATGGACTAGTTAACTTTGCACGATGCTATTATGAATTGCAAACGAAAAGTCATTGATTTAAGGTGTAAGAATGATGAGATAATTCGAATTGAGTCTAATGATCTGAATGGACTACCAACGTTGATATCTGCAATGAAAGCATGAAAAATGTGAAGAATGGCTGTGAAGCCTACTTAGCTTATGTGTTAGACTCGAAAGTGAATGAAAAAAAAAGTTGAATCAATGCCTGCTGTCTGTGAATTCTCTGATGTGTTTCCTGAAGAACTACCGAGTTTGCCTCCGATTCGAAAAGTCGAGTTTGGCATTGAATTAGTACCTGGTACTACTCCGATTTTGATAGCTCTGTATAGAATGGCTCCGATCGAGTTAAAGGAATTAAAATCTCAGTTGTAAGAATTGATCGATCGAGGATTTGCTAGACTGAGCTTTTCACCACGGGGTGCTCCTGTTCTGTTTGTGAAAAAGAAAGATGGCACAATGAGAATGTGTATTGATTACCGTCAGCTGAACAAAGTGACTATAAAGAAAAAAAATCCTCTGCCTAAAATTGATGATTTATTCGATCAGTTGAAAGGTGCTATTGTGTTTTCAAAGATAGATTTGAGATCGAGTTACTATCAGTTGCGAGTAAAAGACTGTGACATTCCAAAAACTAATTTTAGAAATAAGTACGGGCATTATGAATATGCCTTTTGGATTAACGAATGCACCTGTTGTCTTTATGGATTTAATGAATAGAATTTTCAGAACATATTTAGATCAATTTGTTGTGGTATTCATTGATGATATATTGATTTATTCACGTGATAAATCTGAACATGCCAAGCATTTGAGAATAGTGCTTTAGACTCTGTGAGATAAATAGTTGTATGCAAAGTTCAATAAATGTGAGTTCTGGTTGCGAGAAATTGGTCCAAAAAAAATTTCTGCTATTTTAGATTGAAAGCCTCCGAGAAATGTGTCTGAAGTCCGTAGTTTTCTGGGACTTGCTGGTTACTACAGACGATTCGTGAAAGGTTTCTTGGTGATTGTGACTCTTTTGACAAAACTACTCTAGGAAGATGTGAATTTTTAGTGGTCTGAAAAGTATTAGAACAGCTTTGATAAGTTGAAAGCTTTATTGACTGAAGCTCCGATTTTGGTACAACCTGAATCAGGTAAAGAATTTGTGATTTTTAGTAATGCTTCATTGATTGGTCTGGGATGTGTTCTAATGCAAGAAGGAAAAGTTATAGCTTATGCCTCGACACAACTAAAGCCACATGAAAAGAACTATCCGACTTACGACCTCGAGTTAGCTGCTATTGTGTTTGCCTTTAAGATCTGGTGTCACTATCTGTTTGGTGAGAAATGTCACGTGTTTTCGGATCATAAAATTCTGAAGTATTTAATGACTCAGAAAGATTTGAATCTGTGACAAAGAAGATGGCATGAATTATTAAAGGACTACGAACTAGTGATAGATTATCATCCGGGAAAAGAAAATGTTATTGCCGATGCCTTAAGTCGAAAATGGTTGTTTGCTTTGTGTGCAATGAATGCCCTTTTGGTTCTATCTGATGATGGTTTAGTTTTAGCTGAATTAAAAGCAAAACCTTTGTTCTTACAACAAATTATCGAAGCTCAGAAGGTTGATAATGAGATTTTGGCTAAATGAACTCAGTGTGATGTAGAGACTGGTTCAGAATTCAGAGTTGATAAAGATAATTGTTTAAGATTCCGAGATCGAATTTGTGTTCTGAGAAATCCAGAGTTAATTCAAATGATTCTGAGTGAAGCTCACAGTAGTCGTTTATCTGTGCATCCGGGTAGTACGAAAATGTATAATGATCTGAAGCAACATTATTGGTGGTTCAAAATGAAAAGAGATATCACTGAATTTGTTTCTAAATGTTTGATCTGTCAACAAGTCAAAGCTGAGCATCAAGTTCCATCAGGATTATTACAACCGATTATTATTTCAGAGTGGAAATGGGATTGAGTGACCATGGATTTTGTTTCGGGTTAGCCCCTGTCTCCAAGAAAGAAAGATGCAATTCGGGTTGTAGTTGATCGTTTGACGAAATCAACTCATTTTATTCTGATTCGATCTGACTACTCACTCGATAAATTAGCTCAGTTATATATTTTTGATATCGTGAGACTGCATGGTGTGCCATTGTTGATAGTGTCAGATAGAGACCTGAGATTTACATAGCGATTTTGGAAGAAATTGCAAGATGCTATGGGTACTAAATTGCATTTTAGCACCGCTTTTCATCCGCAAACAGATGGTCAATCTGAACAGATTATACAGATAATCGAGGATATGTTGAGATGTTGGATTTTTGAGTTTGAAGGTACGTGGGAACAATATCTACCTTTGATTGAATTCGCTTATAATAACAGTTTTCAATCGAGAATTAAAATGGCACCGTATGAAGCCTTATACGATAGAAAGTGTAGGATTTCGTTATACTGGTCTGAGCTCAGTGAGAATAAGATTTACTGTATTGATCTGATAAAAGAAACAGAACAGAAAGTGAAAGTAATCTGAGATAGTCTGAAAGCTACCTCTGATCGTTAGAAATCTTATGCGGATTTAAAACAAAAACATATCAAATTTGAGATCGGTGATAAAGTGTTTCTGAAAGTATCTCTGTGGAAGAAATTTTTCTAATTTGGTAAAAAGAGGAAGTTGAGTCCGAGGTTCATCGGACCATATAAAATCATCGAGCGAGTTGGGTCGGTTGCTTATAGATTGAGGCTACCATCTGAGTTTGAAAAGATTCACAATGTGTTTCATGTATCAATGCTTCGACGATACAGATCTGATCCTTCGCATGTAATTTCACCGTCTGAGATTGAAATTCAACCTGATATGACTTACGAAGAAAAGTCGATCCGTATTTTAGCTCGCGAGGTTAAAGAGTTGTAGAATAAGAAAATTCCATTAGTAAAAGTGTTGTGGCATTGACATGGTGCTGAAGTGAAGATGCTATGAAACAATAATATCCGAATCTGTTTAATGGTAAGACTTTCGGGGACGAAAATCCCTAAAGGGGAAGAATTGTAACAGTCCAATTTTGACCCTAGTCGGAATAGTGGTTTTGGGACCACGTAACCGATTCTGAAAAATATTTTAATATTCTTTTCTGTGTTTGTGATATGTGAATTTATATCTATGAAGTTTCTGTGATTTAAATAGTCTGTTTTTGTGCTTAATTATGATAAAAGACTAAATCACGTAAAATGTAAAAGTTGCATGCTAATTGCTACTGGGGTTAATTAGCCTTGGCTTTTAAAATAAGAGTCGTTGCATGTCAATTATACCATTAATGTTAATGGTGGACAATTATGGACATGTAGTTGGTGAATTTTAATAATTATAATAAGGTTAAAATGGTAAAATGCATATTAATGTATATTATAATAAAACAAAAACATGTTAATGGAGGAATTGTTCATCCATACCTGCCGAAAATCAAAGAAAATAAAAAGAAGAAAGCCATTTTAGGTTTCGGCTAGCTTAATCCATGATTAAGATCAAGAACAAAGAAAATCAAACTTAGATCAAGGGAAGTACAAAATAGTTAAATAGTTGACTCGTTTTCGTCCGAAATACGTACGAGGTAAGTAAAATTACAATTATGTGTTAAATTGACTAAACTCTGTGCATATATACTGTAATCTGTATTGGACGGTCTTGAGAGCCTGATGAATAAATTTCGAGTAAACTCTGTTAATATGCTAGTAACTGAAAAGCTCTGTACATTTCTAAAAGAACATTGACATTGATCTGAGATATCGTGTAATACCGTGTCTGCGACACAAGCCTCGATTTGATATTTACATGTAAGACCATGTCTGGGACATCGGCATCGTATTTAATTTTGTGTAAGACCCTGTCTGGGACAGAGGCATCGATACTGAATTACATGTAAGACCACGTCTGGGACGTCGACATTGTACCCGTTTATGAATATCTGTATCGTTTCTCAATCGTCTGATGATAGAGTACGAGATATGGGAATCAATATATGAAATGTATAATTTATATAGGTTCGTTTGTATCGTACTAAATTTTTGAATATGAAAGACCCTATTTCAGTGAAATAATGAATGCAAAGTATGTATGAAATCATGGAAATGAAACAGGACATGTATACAAGCAAATGAGCATGGTTAAGCTCATGAATTACTCTGTGAAAGGGCTATGAATTCTTACTATTGACTTGTACTTTATATGCTTTAATAGTTAGACCAATTGTATTTGGCTTACTAAGCTCTTTGTAGGTTACTTTGTGTGATTTCCGTCTATTTTATAGTTATTATAGCTACTGAAGGCTCGGGGATAGTTGAGGATTATCACCACACTATTGAACTCATTTTGGTACTTTTAAAAGTGTAAATTTGTGAAGTATGGCATGTATAGGCTAGAATGTCTATGTATTAAGCTTTGATATGTATATATGTTATGCCATGAGAGTTGGCTAGCGGATGGTATGTTTGTGCTTAGTTTTGGTAAATGGTTTGTGATGCCAAATTATGTATATTTGTAATATTTATATGACCTTATATGTGGTGGTTATTTTGAAAGATGCCAAGTTGAAGAAATGGTAAGTTTAAACATGAGTTAGAAGGTGCCATAAGTGAGCTATGAAATGAGCATTTTGGCATGTGTTGTAGCAAGATTTTTAAGGTGTTTTGGTATGAATTTGAATAGGTTATTGAATGATGATGATTTAGTTATAATGAAGCATGTTTTGAGCATGAAGTTGGTTGAAAATTTTAGTATAAATGTTGTTTAATTTTGCTTGTAGGAATAACCCATAAAGGGGTGGCGAGTTGGCTTAAGCCAAGCCTGCATTGTGCCACACGGTCAGGGAGCACGGGCGTGCCTTGTGGCCATGAATACAAAGCAATAACCTCTTAAGATCACACGGTTAAGACACATGGTCGTGTCATATGGCCGTGGGCTTAAGTCAGTAGCTAGCTAAGTATCACACGGCCATAGCACAATAGCGTGTCTGTTGGCTGTGTGTAAAAGTCAGAATATATACTCTGTTTTGGCACGGTTGGATCACATGGGCGTGTCTAGTGCCCATGTGAGGCACATGGCCTCGTCACACGGGCGTGTGACCTCAACAGAATTGAAAATTTTTTTGAGTTTTAAAATTTATGAATGTGTTCAGTTTAGTCCCGACTGTCCGTAAAAGTATGTTTTAGGTCTTGTAGACCATCATAAGGGATGAATTGTTGATAATTGCTTACGTATTAATGTTATGTGATATCTCTGATTCTGAATTGGTCTGAAATGTTCCGTCTGTCTGGTAATGCCTTGTAACTTTAATTCGTTGACGGTTACGGGTTAGGGGAGTTGCACTTGGCAATGCATAAGGGGTGTTTATTTTGCTACTATTGCCGTGTGAGTGGTAGAAGTTGACCGAAACTCTACTGGTTGAGTGGAGTTTGAAATTGGTGGTTGAGGAGACTATGGTGGAGAGATGTTAGGAAGAAATCAAGGTATTTTGAAGGAGGGGAGTGTTGTTGCCGATTTCGGACTCCTAACATTCAAAATTTGGCTTGGAGACTGTCAAGTGCTCTCCATTTCGGTGGCTACCCCTTTTTGCTTGATTTCATTTTTGTCTGAGGCCAAATACTACCTTTACCATTCAAGTATTTTGTTTCTTCTGCATTTTTTTCGATTTTGCTTTCCCCTTTCGACCATTAGCCAATCCCCTTTTCATCTACTCTTCTACCTGTTGTGCTCATCCTTGTACCCTTAACCAAATACCATTTTTCCTCTCTCAATCGGCTCTGAGCCGTCACCACCTTCTTTTGTGCAGTGGCCGATTATCCCTTTCTCTTCTCTCTTTATTCCTTCGGCTTTTATCGAATGTCCCTTCTTGTATTATCAAAACCGAATATGCCTCCCCTCATTTCTTTTTTTCGGTTCTCTTCTCTTTTACTTTTTGTGTTAGGCTAATATTTCTTCTTCTTTTCTTTTCTCTGCTCTTTCTCAACTCTTTCCCTCTTTCACTTTGTGGTTTGGCCGAATACCCCACTTATATTCTTGCAGTGTCAGCTATTATTATTTGATCAATCTGGTTTGAGTGCGTACGGTTATTCTCTCCCTTTTTCCTTCCCCCTCTCAACTTTTTGGGTATTGACATCCCCCTCTTCTTGCACTTTGATAGAGTTGACGAATACTTTTCCCCTTCTTACCTCTACTCTTTTGGGTTTTGGGGAAATTTCTCCCTTATTGTTGTGGTGTTTCCTTCTGGTCATCGAATCCTTAGCTTATAGTCGAACACCTTGCCTTTGTCGCTATCTCTATTTAGGCTCACGGGGTGCGATTGGTACATCTTGTGCCTCGGTTCAGGTGTATGCTTTTAGGGGAAAGCCGATCACTTCTGTTGGGGGTAGGCCAATCACTTCTGTTCCCTATTTTAAATTTACACTTTCGGTAAGTTACTATACACTTGGTTCTATGACTTGCATGTATGGTTATAGTTAACAGGTTGCGATTGGATTACAAGTAGTCTTTAAGGGTTGTAAGCGATCTCTGCCAATAGTGTGATCGATCAAGGCGAGTGATAGGTAATCTCTTGAACAAGTGTTGGCTAGGGTTCTTACAATTCGTTTGATAGGTGATTAACCGAAGCTTCTGATTATGATAGGTTTGGAGTACTCCTAGGCTAGTAGCGCACTTTCGCAATCAAGTGTGTCACACTGCCCAAATCGTAAATCTACAAAAGCCGATAAATGTGGCCATTGACGTTACACGGGTGCGCGCTCACTCGTGTGGTAATTTAAATGCATAAACTTGGGCGTTTGATCATAGAGGCCACTATGAGCGATTTCATGGGCTTAGGCCGTTCTTCGCCATATTGGGCCGAAATGGGTCGTGTGAGCCCCACGGGCACGTGGGCCTCACATAGGTAAACCACACTGACGTGTGGTGATTAGTGGGCCAGGCTGTGTAATCCACACGGCCAAGGCCATTTTTGGGCTAAGTGGGCCACACAAGCATGTGGCCCACATGGGCCCGTATTTTGGGCCTTGGGCCCATTTGCACTGTTTGACTGTTAAGGTTGCACGAGTCGTCTGAAACAATTATGGACCTATTGTTGGTTCAGTAAGTATACCTAGACCCCAAATTTGACAAATGATTGCTATGGCCCTATGAGGTAAAATGACTATTATGCCCTTATGTGATGTATGACTGGAATCGAGCATGATATTTTATATATTGTATATACATATGATATTATGACATAACACATGATATGTTGCATGGGGATAGGTTTTTTATGATTGGAGAAAGTGTACTGTACTGGCAGCACTGCTACAAATACTGTTTAGTGCCGCAATTGGTTCTATTTTGGAGTGCAGGGATGGGTGGGTTGATTTTATCCCCACATGGAGTGTAGGGCTGGACGGAGTGGAGTGTAGAGGATGGTTGGGTAGGATCTCTAATTCCATATCTGTACTGTTACTATCACTGAACTGGGCTAAGGCCCTAACTGAAACTAAACTGTTACTGTAATGGGCTAAGGGCCTAACTGAAACTGAACTGTTACTAAAATGGGCTTAAGCCCAAACTGTTTGTGCTCACTACATGAGTGACTGATTGTTTGTTAAGAGATTACACACTGAGTTTTCGTAAACTCACCCTTCTGTTTATCTGTACATGTAATCCCTAGGCTTAGGAGGGTCGGTGCTGCGAGGTACTCGAAGGTGGCCACACAACTGCACATGCTTTCAAAATTGTCTTTAAATTTACAAGTAATTTAATTTGGGTATTTGTTTATGTAATAAGGCTTCTTTAAATTTGTAACTTTTAATTTGGAATTTTGTTTATTTTGACTCATATCTGTTAATAGTAGGATGCAGGTTTTAAAAAGATAAATATTTTCCAAAACACCACGTTTACGTAACATATTTTAAAAGCTTCTACAACAAACAATGTTTTAAAAAGTAACAACAATTTAATATGATTAACATTTTGCTAAATGACTTGAGATTTAACAAGGAACGAGACATCCTAAATCTTCATTGAGATCATAAGTAGGTTAATATAGAACGGGGTTTTCAACGAAATTATATTTTGTGAAAAACATTCTAATGTGACATCGCCAGATTCGGCCATAACGTCTAGGCCGAGTTTGGGGTGTTACATTTAGTGGTATCAGAGCTAGGTTACAAAACTCAGCTGTGGATTTGAATTTCTTTAAAAACTTAGAATTTCAAAAAAGAACTGTTTCAAATGATTTGAAATACTTGGAAATATTTTACTGAATGTGTGGTACACTGAGTCTCCAATGCCGATTCTGTAAGTCCTCTGGAACTAATGTGTGCTTAAATTGAAATACTGAGACTATTGTAGGTAGTAGACTGTACTGAAATACTCGGTTTAGGATAAACTAAAACTGTAGTAAGATTGTGAGCTACGAAAACGAACACCGAAATACTGATACTGCTCTTCATAAGATATCCTGTAATAAATACCGGAACTGCAACCACTGCTTAAAGTTGTTAATACAGATAATACGCAAATCGATAATGAGCACTAGAGATACTCATAGAAGGGGTACAAGAGGCCGCAACGGAGGCCATGGAGGTGCTCGGGCTGGGTCTTCGTCATCGGGCCACATGCCTAACATTGAGGCTATGGTGGCACTGGCTTCACCTGAGACTGAGATTGGGTTTCATGATCATGCGGCTGGGGACAACGCACTGTCCCAAGCTATGCTACAGATTCTGCAGAGGGTCGCTAGGCCCAATACTGGTACTGTGGGCCGTGGGTCAGTTACGGAACGACTCCGGTCTAATAGGGCTGAGATTTTTAAGAGTATCGCTGGAGTTTCCCCTAACGTGGCTGAATATTGGATTGAGGCCATAGAGAGGATCATGGACAAACTTGATTGCACCCCCAAGCAGAAACTAAAAGGTGCAGTGTCACTATTGCGAGATGAAGCCTATCAATGGTAGCTTACAATTAAAGAGGGTACTCAGCCTGACCGGTTGACCTAAGAATTTTTCAAAAATGCGTTCCAAGGAAAGTATGTGGGCACTAGTTATGTGGATGCCCGGAGGAGAGAGTTTTTGAGTTTTACATAGGGGGATAAATTAGGGGCGGAATATGAGGCCAAATTTTTGTGACTTAGCCGCTACGTGCGAGGGATGGTGGCAACTGAATATGAGTGTTGTGTTCATTTTGAGGACGGCCTCAGAGATAGTCTACGGGTTTTGATAGCTCCACAGAGGGAGCGGGATTTTGCTGCTTTAGTGGATAAGGCAAAAATCACAGAAGAAGTGAAACGTACAGAACGAAAAAACCATGAGAAGGATAGAGGTAGGAACAAGAAGAATTCGGAGACCTCAAGTTCATTTCTGAGGCCTAAGAAAAAGGCCAGAGTTGATGGGCCGGTTAGAGTTAGGGCCGCTGTTACTGTTACTAGACCACAGCCCTATGCGAATTGTGGGAGACGCCATCAGGGCAAGTGCTGAAAAAGGATTGGGGCATGTTTGAGGTGTGGATCATTAGAGCACCGTATCAGAGATTGTCCATGAAGGCCCAAGCAGATGCAAGCTATTGGTTTGGGTAATGTACAGCGAGGTGTTCAGCAGTCACCGAGAGGCCGTGGTCAAACCAGAGTTGGAAATGGTATGGGTCGTGGTCAGAGGGTACCAAGCAGAGGTGTTGGTCAAACTGAAGCGAGGCAGCCAGCTTTGGTTTATGCTGCACGTCACCGAGAGGATGAAGATGCCCCAGGTGTTATCACGGGTACGTTCTTTATCCATAATGTACCTTATACTGCACTGATTGATGTTGGATCTACTCATTCCTATATAGCATGTACTGTATCTAAGACCGTGGGTTTAATGGTTGAAAGCATTACGAGTGAGCTTATTGTGTTGAGTCCGTTAGGGCAATCAGTAAGGGTAAATAAATTGTTCAGAGATGTGCCTTTGGAGGTTTAAGGAATTATCTTCTTGGCGGATTTAATGGAACTCCCTTTTGGAGAATTTGAATTAATTCTGGGAAAGGACTGGCTGGTTAAACATCAAGTGAACTTGGACTGTGCTACCAAACGGATGGTACTGAAAACTGCTGAGGGTGACAAGGTAGTTGTAATTGAGGAGCATTGAAATTATTTATCAAATGCGATTTCTGCGCTAAGGGCTGAGAAATTGGTTCAAAAGGGTTGTGAGGCATATCTAGCCTGCATCGGTGTTTCAGATTTCGAGGGTTCTTTTATTAAGGATATTATAATAGTCAAAGAATATCCGGATGTTTTTCTGATGAGTTACCTAGGTTACCTCCAAACCGTGAAGTTGAGTTTGGGATTGAGCTCCTACTTGGCACATCTTCGGTGTCCATCGCCCCTTATAGAATGGCATCGAAAGAGCTTGTGGAGCTTAAAGCTCAGATTTAAGAGTTATTGGATTGATGGTTCATCCACCCTAGTGTGTCTCCGTGGGGAGCACCGGTTCTGTTTGTGAAAAAGAAGGATAGATCCATGCGCATGTGCATCGATTACCGGCAACTAGATAAACTGACTGTTAAGAATAAGTACTCCCTATCAAGGATTGATGATCTGTTCGACCAATTTTGAGGAGCTTCAGTTTTCTCTAAGATTGATCTTTGATCAGGGTACCATCAATTGAGAGTTAAAGAGGCTGATGTTTATAAGATAGCATTTGGGACTCGTTATGGTCATTACGAGTTCCTAGTGATGTCGTTTGGACTGACGAATCCACCAGTGGCTTTTATAGATTTGATGAACCGAGTGTTCCAGCCCTATCTAGATCAGTTCGTTGTGGTCTTTATAGACAACATTCTGGTGTATTAAAAACCTGAGGGTGAACATGATGCATATCTCCGTATTGTTCTGCAAATTCTGAGGGAGAAACAAATATACTCCAAGTTCAATAAATGTGAATTTTGGTTACGAGAGGTAACATTTCTGGGTCATGTGGCATCTACTGAAGGGATTAGAGTTGATCCTCGAAAAATTAAAGCTGTTTTGGATTGGAAGCCGCCTAAGACGGTATCTAATATTTGTAGTTTTTTAGGACTGGCAAGGTATTACTGGCATTTTGTTGAAGGGTTTTCATTGATTGCTGCACCTCTGACTAAATTGTTACGTAAGGGTGTGCCATTTAACTAGACTGATGCGCAATAAGAGAGTTTTGAGAAGCTTAAGAAAGTTCTGACCGAGGCCCCTATCTTAATCAGCCAGAGTCTGGGAAAAAATTCACTGTCTACTGCGATGCATCACATGTTCGTTTGGGATGTGTGTTGATGTAAGAGGGTAAGGTGGTGGCATATGTATCTCGCCAACTTAAGACGCATGAGATGAATTATCCGAAACATGACTTGAAGTTGGCCGCGATGGTATTCGCACTGAAAATTTAGAGGCATTACCTGCAATATGAGAAGCGTATCATTTACACTGATCACAAGAGCCTCAAATACCTCCTCACTCAGAAGGAGCTAAATCTTAGGCAGCGTAAATGGATTGAGCTGCTTAAGGACTATGATTGTTCGATTGAATATTATCCTGGTAAGGCCAATGTGGTGGTCGACGCACTAAGCCGTAGGGCTATGACTGATCTAAGGGCGATGTTTGCTCGTCTCAACTTATTTAATGATAGTAGTCTGTTGGCCAAAATTCAGGTTAAACCAGTATGGATTGAGCAGATTAACGGTAAACAGTTAGAGGATAAGTCACTGGGTCTTCAATTCCGACAGATTAAGATTGAAGAGTCTGTGTACTGAAGGATACTGATCTAAGGCAGTCTATACTGTGAAAGGTGCATAGTAGCCCTTATGCTATGCATCTCGGTAGAAATAAGATGTACCGAGACCTTCGTGAGTTATATTATTGGCTATGTCTTAAGCGTGAAGTTACTAACTTTATGAATAAATGTCTAACTTGCCAGCAAGTTAAGGCTGAACATCAGTTACCTTTAGGGTTGCTTCAACCAGTTAAAATTCCGCTTTGGAAGTGGGAAAGAGTGACTATGGACTTCGTTAGTGGGTTGACCTTAACGTCTATTAAGAAGGATTCAATATGGGTCATCGTGGATTAATTGACCAAATCTGCCCATTTCATACCAGTTCATACTAATTACTCCTTGCAGAAGCTGGCTAAATTGTATGTGGCTTAGATAGTAAGACTACATGGGGTACCGGTTTCCATAATATCTAATAGAGATCCTAGCTTCATGTCTCATTTATAAAAGAAGTTACATGAGGCCTTGGGTACAAGGTTGGACTTCAATACTAGGTTCCATCATCAGACTAATGGTCAGTTAGAGAGGGTGATTCAAGTACTGGAGGACATGTGAAGGAGTTGTGTGATAGATTTCCGAGGCAGTTGAGAGGACTAATATCCTTTAGATGAGTTTACGTATAACAATAGCTACCAGTCTAGCATATAGATGGCACCTTACGAGGCATTATATCGTCGTAGGTGTCGTACTCCTTCGTGTAGGACTGAGTTAGGCAAGCGGCATATTCTGGGCCCTGAGTTGGTCTCTGATACTGAGGATAAAGTTAGACTAATTCGAGATCGACTTAAGGCGGCATCAGACAGACAGAAGTCGTATGTGGATCTGAAGTGTAAGGAGATTGAATATTTTGTAGGGGACTTCATTTTTCTCAAGGTCTCGCCTTGGAAAACGGTACTGAGGTTTGGACGGAAGGGCAAGGTGAGCCCTAGGTTCATTGGGCCTTACCACATACTAAAGCATGTGGGATCGGTAGCCTATCAGTTAGAGTTGCCTCCAGAATTGGACCGAAATCACGATGTCTTTCACACCTCTATGTTGAGGTGCTATCGCTCTGATCCCACGCATGTTATCTCGATGGAAGAGATTGAGGTTAGGTCAGATCTAACTTTCGAGGAGGAGCCGGTTCAAATTTTAGATCGTGATGTGAAAGTTTTGAGGAAGAAGTCTATCCCACTAGTTAAGGTAATTTGGCATAATCACAGCTCCGAGTAGGCCACATGGGAACCCAAGGAGGCGATGCGACAACAATACCCTCATCTATTTTAACCAGGTAAATTTCGAGGTCAAAATTTTTTTTATAGGGGTAGAGTTGTAATGCCCCAAGTCCTAAATAATTATTTTTGTATGGTTGTGACACAAATGTATGTCTGCTTCAGCGGTTAAGTGTTCTGGGAAGAGTCTGAGAAGTCTTGGGTTCAAGCCTTGGCTTATGCAAAATTTTGTTTTAATTGAATAAACCCTTGGCTCTAGACAGTAGGTTTTTAAATAAATTTTGATAAAACATGACAAAAATGGCCTATTGGTCTAGGGGTAAGTGGCGTGTGGAGTGTTCCTTAGGGTCTGAGGTTCGAGACTTGGCGATACAAAAGGGGTGTTTATTTTGCTGCTCTTGTCGTGTGAGTGGTAGAAGTTATCCAAAACTCTACTGGTTGAGTGGAGTTTGAAATTGGTGGTTGAGGAGAGTATGGTGGAGAGATGTTAAGAGGAAATCAAGGGATTTTGCAGGAGGTGAGTGTTGGTACCGATTTTAGACTCCCAAAATTCAGAATTCGGCTTGGAGACTGTCAAGTGCTCTCCCTTTTGGTGGCTACCCCTTTTTGCTTGATTTCATTTTTTTTGTGAGGCCAAATACTACCTTGACCATTTGGGTATTTTGTTCCTTCTGCATTTTTTTTCGATTTTGCTTTCCCCTTTCGACCATTAGCCAATCCCCTTTTCATTTACTTTTTTACCTGTTGTACTCATCCTTATACCCTTAAATTAATACCATTTTTCCTCTCTTAATCGGCTCTGAGCTGTCACCACCTTCTTTTGTGCAGTGGTCGAATATCCCTTTCTCTTATCTCTCTATTCCTTCGGCTTTTATCGAGTGTCCCTTCTTGCATTGTTAAAATTGAATACACCTCCCCTCATTTCTTCCTTTTAGTTCTCTTCTCTTTTACTTTTTGTGTTAGACGAATATTTCCTTTTCTTTTCTCTTATCTGCTCTTTCTCAACTCCTTCCCCTTTTCACTTTATGGTTTGGCCGAATACCCCACCTATATTCTTGCGGTGTCGGCTATTGTTATTTGATCAATCTGGTTTGAGTGCGCACGGTTATTCTCTCCCTTTTTCCTTCCCTTTCTCAACTTTTTGGGTATCGACATCCCCCTCTCCTTGCACTTTAATACAATTGACGAATACTTCTCCCCTCCTTGTCTCTATTCATTTGATTTTTGGGGAAATTTCTTGCTTTTGTTGTGGTGTTTCCTTCTGGCTGTCGAATCCTTGGCTTATAGTTGAACACCCTGCCTTTGTCGCCATCTCTGTTTAGGCTCACGGGGTGTGATTGGTACATCTTGTGCCTCGGTTCAAGTCTATGCTTTCGGGGGTAGGCCGATCACTTCTGTTCCCTATTTTAAATTTACAATTTCAACAAGTTACTATACACTTGGTTCTATGACTTACGTGTATGGTAATAGTTAACAGGTTGCGATTTGAATACAGGTAGTCTTTAAGGGTTGTAAACGATCTCTGGAAACAGTGTGATCGATCAAGGCAAGTGATAGGTAATCTCTTGAACAAGTTCTGGCTAGGGTTCTTTTCAATCTGTTTGATAGGTGATTAACCGAAGCTTCTGATTGTGATAGGTTTGGAGTACTCGTGGGCTAGTAGCGTACTTTCGCAATCAAGTATGTAAACACTGCCCAAATCATAAATCGGAAAAATTCGATAAATATGACCATTGACGCTACACGGGCGTGCGCTCGCTCGTGTGGCAATTCGAACGCATAAACTTGGGCATTTGATCATAGAGGCCACCATGAGCGATTTCATGGGCTTAGGCCGTTCTTGGCCATATTGGACCAAAATGGGCCATGTGGACCCCACATAGGTAAACCACTCTAATGTGTGGTGAATAGTGGGCGAGGCCAAGGCAATTTCTGGGCTATGTGGGCCACACAGGCGTGTGGTCCCACATGGGCCCTCATTATGGGCCTTGGGCCCATTTGCACTGTTTGATTGTTAAGGTTTCTCGAGTCGCCTGAGACGATTGTGGACCTACTGTTGGGTCGATAAATATAACTAGACTCCAAATTGATAAATGACTGTTATGCCCTTATGAGGTAAAATGACTATTATGCCTTTATGTGATGTATGACTGGAATCGAGCATGCTATTTTATATATTGCATATACGTATGATATTATGACATGACGCATGATATGTTGCATGGGGATCGATTTATTATGATTGGAGGAAGTGTACTGTATTGGCAGCTCTGCTGCAAATACTGTTTAGTGCCGCAACCGGTGCTATTTTGGAGTGCAAGGATGGGTGGGTTGATTTTATGCCCACATGGAGTGTAGGGCTAGACGGAGTGGAGTGTAGAAGATGGTTGGGTAAGATCTCTGATTGCATATCTATACTGTTACTGTCATTGAACTGGGCTAAGGCCCTAATTGAAATTGAACTATTACTGAAATTGGCTTAGGCCCAAACTATATGTGCTCACTGCATGAGTGATTGATTGTTTGTTAAGGGATTACACACTGAGTTTTCATAGACTCACCCTTCTGTTTATCTGTACAGGTAATCCCCAGGCTTAGGAATGCTTAATATTGCGAGGGACTCGAAGGTGGCCACACAACTGCACATGCTTCCGAAATTCCCTTTAATTTTACAAGTAATTTAATTTGGGTATTTGTTTATTTAAGAAGGCCTCTTTAAATTTTTAACTTTTAATTTGGGATTTTGTTTATTTTGATTCATATATGTTAGTAGTAGGTCGCGGGTTTTCAAAAGATAAATGTTTTTCAAAACACCATGTTTACGCAACATATTTTAAAAGCTTCTGCAACAAACAATGTTTTAAAAAGTAATAACAATTTAATATGATTAACATTTTGCTAAATGACTTGAGATTTAACAAGGAGTGAGACATCCTAAATTTTCATTGAGATCACAAGTAGTTTAATATAGAATGGGGTTTTCAACGAAATTATATTTTGCAAAAAACACTCTAATGTGACATCGCCAGATTCGGCCATAACGTCTAGGCCGGGTTTGGGGTGTTACAGAGGTATTACCAGACGAGACACAAATTCCGAACAATTGTATGCCTACACTTCCTCAAACTCTTAAACCAATCAAATATTAACATATATAACTAATTTAAATTCTTTATGAATCATATCATAACATTTTTCAAACATATAACCAGTTACGTAATTCATAAGCAAATAGTGTCGAATATATCATTTACCACATAGCATATGCACATATCAATGATAATGCTAATAATTCAATCTATTATTACATACATAAATCATATAAAGCAAACATATTAATGTATATATCATTTTTAGCAAAACTCCATTCAGCATAATAAGGATATATCAAATTTAACCAAATCGTTCATGGCATATGTACATTACTACATATGGTTTGAAATGACTAAAACATGAACAAATCTACTTATAAATTAATGTTTTTAGTTTTGTGCAAGACTAATAGGTCCTGTATCAATTTAGACATATTTTGAAAGAACACCAAATAGTCTATCCATCAAAATACGTACAAAAGTTCACGAATCATTTCCATTAGGAAAATCAAATTTCACATACAAACAACTTCAATGTTTTTCTTATTTGACCAAATAATAAACTTATAAATCAATCAACTTATGCTCATCATTTGATGACTAACCTATACACTACTCAAACATCAACTTTTAACCAAGTCGGACATATATGCATCACATAAAACTCATATAATCTTCTTGCTTTACCAACGCACAAATCACTATTCATTTGGTCATTTTTCAGTGCATTAGCTGAATGTAATCATGCTTCATACATATGCTTTATTCAATGTTTAAATTTCATCATTTTTTTAATATATCACTTTATACGCATATAACCTTTCATAGAAATAAATCAATATACATATATATCAACCATAATTTCCAAATAAAGTCAAACATATTACAAATATATCTCATCTAATATATAAAAATATCAAACGAATACATCATATACTTATATATATATAAGTGTCGAATCATGATTAACTTACTAACATGATTCATAACAATTTATTCACTTAACGCAAGCATATTGAACTCACATTTATCACAAGCCATAACTGAATTACCTAGTTACCATAATACATAGCAAATCTAAATAAAACATGTTTCACATATAAATACATAGCATGGCTGGACCATCAATCAAATATAAATCTATTACTTAAATTCAACATTTAATCGAATACATTCATCAACCAAATTAAATCATTACTATCAAATACAATACATAGCTGAATCATTAAAACAATAGGTAACATATCAAGCATAATTCATACTTATATATATACCATAGCCGATTCAACCAAACCAAATAAAATCATCATTTGAACATAGCATACAAACCAAACTTAGCACACACAAGAACCATGATCAAGATAGCAAATACTTATACATCAAATTAGCCATTTTTGCATGGCATATTATACACAACACTTTAAACATATCTGAAAAGTAGTATAGCCTATACATTCCATAGATTCGAAATTTAGCTTTTAAAAATATCGATAAACAGATGATAGTGTGATAGACTTTGCCGATGATCCCCTAGCCCGTAACTAATCTCCAAAATCTATAAAATAGAAGCAAACATACACACATAGTAAGCTAACATAGCTTAGTAAGTTATAAGCAAATAACAACTCAATGACATTTATAATTCAATACAACAAAATCGAATTATGCTATTATGTTCATATACAATTTCAAACTTGCAATTACATTTATCAAACATATAACTATGCCTCAAATCCAAATTGGCTAAATGCACATATAGATAATAACATAATTAAATTTTCACTTCTAAGATCACATATATATTCATTTGCATCATATACAATTTGTATCACATACCAAATAGCCAACTTACCTTAATTTCAAATAGGAAATTAACTATCACATACCTGATCACTTTAGCTCGATTACATATTCGATCACAACTTATCATTGCCCGTTAAACCATTTAGAGTTGAATAGGATACTCGAATAATCACACATATCGTACAATTCCAACATCCCAGATGTGGTCTTACATGTAATCACATATCGATGTCAACGTACTAGACGTGGTCTTACTCGCACACATATATCGAAATCACATATCGATGCCAACGTATTAAGCGTGGTCTTACTCGCACACATATATCGATGCCATGGTCTTACTCGCACATCACATATCAGAATCCTATGTCATGACATATATATCCTATCTATTCCTAAGGCTCATACAGGGCTTTTGGATGTCGTAACTCGATCGAATCAAACTCGTAACTATTGCTCTCAAACATATATCATTTTGGCACATTCTCAAACAATTATAACAATTAAACTCAGCATTTATAATATACATATATTGAAATTTACAACATCTATTTGCCTATAAACTTACCTCGGGCAACGATAATCAGAACGGGACGATTATTCGACAATTTTGGTTTTCCTCCGATCCAAATCCGATTTCTTTAGTTCTTGATCTACACATATTTAAATTAAACTCATTCAAACATAATTTCATTCAATTTATTTCAAAAACACATAAATGGGCAAATTACCATTTTCCCCTAACATTTCACACTTTTTACAATTTAGTCCAAATTGCACAAAACACAAAACATGCAAAACTTGCACACACCATGCTTAGGTCGAATGTTACCCATGCTCATAAAACTCCATACATTTCATTTATTTCACATTTTAGTCCATTAATTTATTATTTTTGCAATTTAGCTCTAATTACTCAAATTCATCAAAAATTCAAATACAAAACATATTAATCCAAAACATATCTTTCATAATTCATCAACTAACATCACAAAGCTCAATTATTCATCAATGGAATAACTCAAAATATTCATCAAAATAAAAAATTAAAGCATGGTGTTTGTACATTACACTGCAACGATCTCAAAAATGTTGAAATTATCAAAAACTGAGCTAATTTCATACCTTAATCAAGCTAGTCTTTAGCCGAACCCTTAAAAGCTTTATTTCTTTTCTTTATTTGATGTTTCAATCATGGGAAGAAAGATGAAAAAAATGATTTTTAAATTTTAAATTTTATTTAATACATATTATTATATATTTTACTAATTTAACCTTTGATATTTAATAACTAAAACTTATACATTAAAGCCACAACCATCCATCACTAATTCATATGGTAATATTGCAACTTAAATACCTCATGCAATAAAGACAACAATTCAGCCCTTTGAAATTAAACCATAAATTTTCCATTTTACGCGATTAAGCCCTTTTATTAAATCGGGCACTCAAACGACAAAATTAAAACACGAAAATTTTACGGATATAAATTCACACATAATAAACACAGAAAATAATTTTTAAAAATTTTTCTGACTCAGATTTGTGGTTCCGAAACCACCATTTCAAATAGGGTCTAATTTAGGCTGTTACAACTTTCACCCCAGATTGTAGGTGTTGGAACAAGGGTTAGTATTCTAGTTAAAATTACCCATGTAGTATACTAATGCTGGGTTTGATGGGCATTTATCAAACACATGATCTTCACCACAATAAATGCATGACAGCTCGGTTGATTTCATCTCATGGACAGTAGTTGGAATTTTCATTGTTTTAATTATATTAGCTAAAGAAGATACCTGGGCTGTCAATGAAGCAATTGTGTCAGCTCTCTTGTACGTAAAATATTTCCATTTGAGTCTAGTGCTGAAATCCTTACATTAGACATTCCTGAATTAAATCTTTAAATCGTTCCCAAGCTTCATATATCATTTCATCTTCCAATTATTGAAAAGATGTGTTGTCATTTCTAAGCTTTACATTCATGTTTGGCATATCATACCATAGTAAAAACCTCTGGCAATGGTCATTTCATGATGTCACTGTCCCTGATGGCAAAGCGTTCAACCATGCTCTTGCTCAGTCTCTTAAGGAATATGGAAAAAATTTAAGTCTAAAGGCGTATTCAAGAACACCCTATTGCCTAAACGAGTCACAAACTTCTATGAAAAGTCACAAATGCAAACTTGGATATCTAGTGGGCAGTCCTTCAAACTGACCTACTATTTGTAACATCTGAAACATTATTAGTTTCAATTCAAACTGCTACGTTTGTATTTGCAGCCTGACTATCCGTAGATTCAAATCATCCAAAATTGGGACAACATGTTCTCGGATTGGTCTATCTCGGCCATCTATTACCCTAAGGAAATGCGAACTAGTGCCCTAGCCATTCAAATTATCATTCATACATGGTATCACCCTTCGAATAGGAGAATTATCATCTTGACCATTCGGATTATCATTAAGACCAGGATCATTCCTATTCCTAACCATTTTTCGTAATTCTTTCCACCTTCTTCGCAAAGTTCTATCAATCTGTAGGCCAAAAGGATACTCTTTATTATTAGGAATGCCTCTTCTCACACACTGATGGCAAACCTATAGAAATTAAATATAACTAAGTTAAATAAAATTAATGGAATTAAGAGAAATAACCAAAAAAAATTACACCAAATTGAAAATCCCTGGCAACGGTGCCAAAAACTTGTCGCGTGTGAATATGATATGTGAATTGTATAAGTATACACGTTGTGTAACACCCCTTACCCGTGTCTGACGCCAGGACAGGGTACGAGACACTATCAGACTTAAACATAACCAATCATACAAAACTAGGCCATAAAAATTCATCCAATTTAAAACCATTCATGCAGATGTATATTGTCACTATTACGGGCTTACGAGGCCCAAAACATACATTGGAGGTGGTTTGGGACAAAACCGAGAACATTGGAAAACTCAAAAAAATTTTCATCAAAATAGGGGTCACACGCCCGTATGGCTTGGCACACGCCCGTGTAGGTAGGCCGTGTGATCACATACGCCTATGTACTCAGCCCGTGTAACTCTCTGTTTATGATGTCATGCACAATTTGGGGTCACACAGCCAAGTCACACACCTGTGTCTCGGGGCCGTGTCTTTCACACGGCTGAGACACACGGTCGTGTCTCTGCCCGTGTGGCCAAGAAAATGGCTATTTTCCAAGCCATTTGCCACCCTCATTTGCACACTCACATACACACTTTCAATGGAACTTAACATGACACAATTAAGCTACCAACACAACCATAATCAAGGCTTTAACATATCAAAACAATTTTTTACTGTTCATAACAAAACTGTCCACTTGAGTCATAGTCACTAAATTATTTATATCTTGAGCTAAAAAACTATAAATTAAGATCCGCTTGAATTTTCCGAAACTAGACTCAAATATCTTCCTACCATAAAATTTTTAGAATTTATGGTTTAGCCAATAAGTACAGTTAATTCTTCAAATTCATCCCTATTCTGCTATTTGACAGTTTCGACCTTTCTTTACTAAAAATTAATTATCTCTTAGTACGAGATTCGGATGATGTTCCCATTTATTTTTATTGAAAATATACTCATTAAGAATTTAAACATATAAATTTGAAGCCCCAAGTATATTTATACAATTTTTAATGCTTTTCCAAATTTAGAACATGGGAACCCGAAATCATTCTAACCTTGTCTCATAAAAATTCAAATGTCTCATAAATTGAATTTTTTTTCTTACACCGTTTCTTCTATGTAAAAATAGACTCAATAGCTTTAAATTTATATTTTATTAAACCTCTAATTTGGTTTCCACAATTTTTTGTGATTTTTCAAAGTTATACTATTGCTGCTATCCAAAACTATTTTAATGCTAATTTTACTCTTTCATGATTCCCTTGTACTAACTTTCATTAACATACCATTATAAACCACATCACCCAATGAAATTGGAATAGGCATATGAGTAATTAATATACTTGCAACCCATTAGCCAATATAAGCCAATTTATATGGCTACGTACCAAATCAAATCCTTATTCATTATAAGCCAATACATTTGGCCATATCATAATTACGCATACACAAAATGACTAAGTCCCTATACATGCCATAGACTTAACATACATACATTCATTTATACCCCAAATGATAGCTTGATAGTGTGATAGAATCTCCGACGATCTCCAACCCGAGCTAGCTGAATAAACCTATAAGAGGTGGGAAAGAAAGGGGGGTAAGCTTCATAGCTTAGTAAGTCCGTATGAAAATAATAGCAACTCGTACCAATCATATACCATGTCTAACAATATAAACACAAGTTAACATATAGTGGCTATAAATCTCAAGTTTTAATGAAATCAATTCCCAATCCTTATTCTTTTGATTTACAAACATAATTTAACATAACTTGACTTAATCTAGCAACAATAATATCTCCAATCAATTTGGCCTACAAGCCTTTTTCATAAGCATCAATCAACTTAACCATGTATTTATACATCTTACACATAAACCAATAATCACAAGGTTAACTCAAAGTTACTTTCATAGTGATCATGAACTCATAATATCACAAAGCCATAGCTTATAAACTTTACGTACATACCTGTACCAACTCGTAACATAACTCATACTCATTCTTCTCATTGACTTAACCCTTGGGTCTTCTGTCAAGTTACTAGATAATTCACCCGTTGAACACTTGGAATACTATTGGATACACGAAAAATCTCGTGCCATTGCCATATCTCAAATATGGTCTTATAAGAAATCTCATACGATGCCGATGTCCAAGACATGGTCTTACTCGTAGAACCCATTTTAATGCCGATGCCATATCCCAGATCCCATAGCTCGAGTAGCTATGGGATCTAGTTACTCATGGGTCTGCTCACACAAGTTGTCAGTCAGGACATAGCTACTCGGCTACTCACATAAGCTGTCAGGTATCCGCAACAAATGCCGACTACCCAACCACCAGTAAAACGTGCAAGACTAGCACCTAGAACCATATAAACATATATCACATATCTCATGAGATCAGATCACATAGTTCCTAGTGACATGTCACTCGTATCCTAAAATATTCCTAAGGTTCAAACGAGATTTCCATACTTATCGCATCACTATTGGACTTGTTCATAATGTCGATCTCAATGTACATAATATCCATCATTTTCCCAAGGAATGATCAAGGCATACTCATAATAGTAATAAAACATTAAAATTCACTTGATATCAAAGAAATAGAAATATGACATTACATCACATATGAACTTACCATACATGCAACATTTAAGCATTTAAAATAGAGTACATATTGCATTACTCGCATACGAACTTACCTCGATACCAAAAATGGTGAAAAAGATCTAACCGTCAAATACGCGTTTTTCTCCTGTTCTAGGTCCAAACCTTATTTTCTTGATCTAAAATACCACATTTAGCTTATTTATTAGTCACATTATTCACTGTGACCCAAAAATCATATTACAGCAAAATTATGTTTTTGCCCTTAAACTTTGTTATATTTACACTTTTACCCCTAAGCTCAAAAAATTAAATTTATTCAATTTCTTTAACATACAAGCCTAGCTGAATCATTTTCATAACTCTAACAGCCCACGATTTCCATTAAAATACACTTTTACTACATATTTTATAACTTTTACAAATTAGTCCTTTTAGGCATTTTTACTGAAAATCACTTAGTAAAATATGTTTATCACACATCAAACTTACATATTCCTCCATTAAACATAAAAATACATGCGTGACACAGATGGGTAAATTTTTGAACATGAACCCTATCTCAAATAAATGGTAGAGATAGGTAGATCTTGTTACGAGGATTTCAAAAACGTAAAAATCTTAAAAACGGGGTAGAACAGACTTACAATTGAGCTTGAAAGCTTCAAAAACCCTATCCATGGTTTCTGCTTGTAAAATTCGGCGATGGGGTTGAAGATGGACAAAAATTGGCTTTTAATTTTATTTTTAATTCATTTTAATTACTAAATAACCAAAATGCCCCTAACTTAAAAATATTCTATTTCACCTATTTCATGTCCACTTTTGTCCAAAAAATTAACCAATGGTCTAATTACCATTTAAGGACCTCCAATTTAAAATTTCATAGTAATTAGGCACCTTTAGCCTCTAGAACTCAAGTTTTGCACTTTTTACGATTTAGTTCTTTTAACTAAATTGAGTGCTCAAACATCAAAATTTTCAAACGAAATATTCACGAAATCATTCTGTAAAATTGTAGACCATAAAAATATAATAAAAATAAATTTTATTATATCAAATTTGTGGTCTCGAAACCACTATTCCGACTAGGCCCAAAATCGGGTTGTTACACTTTGAATCAAGTAATAAAGTGATGAGTGAGTATCATTCCATCAAGGATCGAACCGAGCCACTAAACTGGTCAAGTTATTATAATAAAATGTGGTTACTGCTATGGTAACGCTATCGTAAGTATGCGGTGGCAATTAAAAGAAACAATAATGTATGCATTATGTGGAATTAATAAATACTTAGAAATGCTATGGCAAAACGAGAGTAGAAATGTAATGACTGTAACACCTCTAACTCGTATCCGTCGCCAAATTAGGGTTATAAGGCATTACCGATCATATTACAACTCACACAAATATGCATTACAAATTACAATTCGAAATTTTTAATCATATTCATGCTCATAATTTAATTCAAATATCAAATCTTAAAATCATATTGTTACAACATAGTGTAATTAAAAACATAACCCAACATTTATCAAAATAAATTATACATATACAAAACATATAACAAATCACCAACTTCATTAATTGAATAATAGACCTATTTTCTTTCTTTTTTTTTTAATGCATTAGTCTATATGAAATTCACATGTTTTGCATATTAACACAAATTTAAAACATGCATTCGGTTATATATATATATAAAACCCATTTCATTACATTATCATTTTGGCTAACACAACTCATTTTTATATATTCGTAAATTTACAAATAACTAATAAAACTATATAGTTATACACATATACATGTCTACCATAATATAAAAGCATATATATATACATATAAAGACATATATGAGCTCAAATATCATATCGTGATCAAATGCCAAAGCACACATAGCCTTTAGTCATTAATTCAATCTCATTATACACAATATGATCGAAACACATAAAAAATTTCACAAACATCATACATCTTGGATACATCTCAATATAAGCTCAAACCAAAACCAAATATACATCATAACCAATTCATTCTTACCACGTCCGAATTTATCAACCAATCTTAATACACAAACACATATCACAAATTTTAATCATTCATGGCACATAGCATTATAACTAAAATGGAGTCAAACCATCATTATACCAAAACCAAATTTAAGCATTTAAATAAGCCATTTTCGCATGGCTTTTATACAAAACCAATGTTCATCATAACAAAACACCATTCAACCTATACATGCCATAAGTTTGAATTTAAAACTTTCAAAAGTACCGAGAATAAACGATAGTGCGATTGACTTTATTGACGATCCCCGAGCATGTAACGATCTCCCAAAATCTATAAAACAAAGTAAACATGTACACACAGAGTAAGATATCATAGCTTAGTAAGTCATAAGCAAATAACAACTTAATAATATAGTCAAATCCTTAAATTTAAACTAAACCAATTTACTATATGAAAGCCATCTTTAGTCTCAACTTATACAATCCATAACCACACATGTTTAACATAACTATCACTTTAACCAAATACTTATAAGGTTAAATTTTACAAATTTTCATTCAACTTTCAAAGCCAAATATCATTACACATTCAAATATACTTCCACTCATTTACACAAGCTCACAAAACAAGATTTAACTTCATATTCAAACAACATTATTTGGCCGAATACACAAAATCATGTATAACATCACATATGTACATTACCTATATGGCCGAATATACATAGTCACACATATACACATAATAAAGAATCATTTCATTGATGTTCAAATTATTTAGTCACAAGGCCGAATACACATACTAATCTCACATATATTTTTTATTTCTATCATACTTGATTTAACACAATTATTCAAAGTACTTACTTACCTTATCTCACATAGGTAACAAGTTAATTCATACCTGCCCAATAAGCTCGATTTACTTACTCAAATACCACATCATCATGAAGACTTTTAGGCATAAACTTATGATAAATCATCGGCATAAAGCCTGCTAGGCAAAAGCCTGTATCTCACACCGGCACAAGGCCTACTAAACTCAAAGTTTGTTTTTTTATACACTAGTAGTAAGCCTGCTAGGCATAAAACCCAATTTAATTCACCAGCTCAAGGCTTTCTAGGCACAAAGCCCAAATATCACTATTACAAAGTTGTCTCATAAACAATTCACATATTGAAAATCCCAAATATGCCATATAGTTCATACGGACTTTCAAATGTTATAACTCAATCGAATCAAGCTCAAATACATCATTTCCATGCTTAATCATATTCGGCTAACTCTACTATAAATCTATAAATTTCGAATCATCATATTAAACCATTTTACATTCAAAATAGACGATGTTTAATTGCTTAAAGACTTACCTCAAACAATGAAAAACCGGTACAGATCGGCTAGTCGACAACTTTAGTTTTCCCCCGATCTAAATCTGATTTTTTTCTTTTCTTGATCTAATTTAATATAAATTAAAATTATTAATTCAAATATTCAACCAAATTCATCCATAAACACACAAATGAGCAAAATTTCACTTTTACCCCCGATATTTCACATTTTTCACAATTTAGTCCTTATTGCATAAAACACAAAATATGCAAAATCTCGCAACAACATAGTTAGGCTGAATATTCCTTATACTCAATCTAGTCCATATATTTCATTTATTTCACATTCTAGTCCCTCAATTTATTATTTTCACAATTTAGTCCTAATTACTCAAAATCATCAAAAACTCCAATACAAAACATGTTAATCTAAAACATACTTTTAATACTTCATCATCAAACATCACAAAACACAAATATTCATCAACGGCATAACTCAACCCATTCATCAAAATCAAAAAATCTTGCATGGGTCAGATAGTATTCGAAACAACGATCTCAAAAAAATTATCAAAAACCGAGCTAGAACTTACCTTAAATCAAACTCAACAATGGTCGAATGCCCTAGCTTCCTTTTCTTTTCTTTATTCTTTTATTTCAGTCAAAATACGAACACTTTAACATGGCTTTTTAATTTTTAAGTTTTATTATAACATATATTATTACATGTTTTACTAAATTAACCTTTATAATAAAATATAAAACCTTTATAATTCATGGTCATTACCGTCCATGCTATAACCATTTGGTCAAATTGAAACATAAATACCTCATATAAGAAAGACAACGACCATTTGGCCCTTTTACAATTAACCACCAAATTTTCATTTTACGCGATCAAGTCCTATTATTTAATCGGACACTCAATCGACAAAATTAAATCACGAAAATTTCACACATACTAATTCACACATAATAAACACGGAAAATAATATTTTAATATTTTTCTGACTCAGATTCGTGGTCCCAAAACCACCATTCCAGCTAGGGTCTAAATTAGGCTGTTACAACTCTCCCCCTTAGGGATTTTCGTCCCCGAAAATCTTACCGGTGAATAGGTCTGGATAACGTTTTCTCATTGTATCGTCTGGCTCCCACGTTGCTTCCTCAATTCCGTGTTTATACCAAAGTGCTTTAACCAATGAAATTTTCTTATTTCGTAACTCTTTAATCTCACAAGCCAGAATACGAATCGGTTCTTCCTTGTATGTCATATCGAGCTTAATCTCAACTTAGGTCAGACTAATCACATGTGAAGGATCAGATTGATATCTACGAAGCATCGAAACATTAAATACATTGTGAATCTTTTCTAATTCAGGTGGCAACAACAACCTATAAGCAACCAGCCCAATACACTCTATAACCTCATACGGCCAAATAAATCTCGAACTCAATTTGCCTTTACGACCGAATCTAAGTATTTTCTTCCATGGTGAGACTTTCAAAAATACTTTAACCCCGATCTGAAATTATATATCTTTTCGTTTCAAGTTCGCGTATGATTTCTGACGATCTGATGCTGCCTTTAGACTTTCACGGATTACTTTCACTTTCTGTTCAGTTTCTCTAACCAAATCAACCCCGTGTATCTTGTTTTCATTGAGTTCAGTCCAGTACAATGGTGTACGACATTTACGGCCGTATAAAGCCTCGTAAGGTGCAATTTTAATACTTGATTGAAAGCTGTTATTATATGCAAATTCAATCAAAGGTAGGTATCATTCCCACGTACGTTCAAACTCGAGAATCCAACATCACAACATCTCCTCAAGTATCTGAATGATTCGTTCGGACTGACCATCTATCTAGGGATGAAAAGTAGTGCTAAAATGCAGTTTAGCGCCTAGTGCATCTTGCAGTTTCTTCCAAAACCGTGATGTAAATCTCGGATCTCTATTTGAAACAATAGACATAGGCACACCATGTAATCTCACGATCTGAGAAACATACAATTCTGCCAGCTTATCAAGCGAGTAATCCGTATGAACTGGAACAAAGTGAGCAGATTTAGTCAATCTATCTACAATAACCTAGATTGCATCTTTCTTGCTCGGTGTCGTCGATAAACTGGATACAAAATCCATCGTGAATCTATCCCATTTCCATTCAGGTATCATGATCAGCTGTAGCAATCTAGAACGTACCTGATGCTTTGCTTTTATTTGCTGACAGACTAAACATTTCGATACAAACTCAGAAATGTCTCGTTTCATACCTTGCCACCAATAGTGTTGTTTCAGATCATTATACATCTTCGTACTACCCAGGTGAACAGATAGTCGACTATTATGAGCTTCATTCAAAATCATCTGAATCAACTTTGTATTTCTCAGAACGCATATTTGGTTTCTGAATCTCAAATAGTCATCAGTATCAACTCGAAACTCTGAATCAACATTTGAATCACATTGAGCTCGTTTTGCTATCAACTCATTATCAGCCTTCTAGGCATTGCATATTTGTTGAACAAATAATGGTCTTACTTTCAATTCAGCTATTATCGAGCCATCATCATACATTGCCATATGCACATTCATTGCACGCAAAGCAAACAGTGATTTTTGGCTTAGAGCATCAGCAACAACATTAGCCTTTCTTGGGTCATAGTCAATCACAAGCTCGTAGTCTTTTAGCAATTCTACCCATCGACGTTGTCTCAAATTCAGATCTTTTTGAGTCATCAAGTATTTCAGACTTTTGTGATCAGAATAAACATGACCTTTCTCACTGAACAGATAGTGACGCCAAATTTTTAACGCAAACACGATAGCTGCAAAATCTAGGTCGTGTGCCTGATAATTCTTTTCATGTGGCTTCAACTGTCTCGAGGCATAAGCTATAACTCTACCTTCCTGCATCAAAACACAGCCCAAACCATTTAAAGATGCATCACTATAGATAATAAATTTTTTACCCGATTCTGGCTAAATTACCACTGGAGCTTCGGTCAAAAGAGCTTTCAACTGATCAAAACTTTTCTGACACTTTTCTGACCATTCAAACTTAACATCTTTTTGTAATAGCTTCACCATCAAGTTTGCAATCATATAGAAACCTTTCACAAATCGTCTATAGTAACCAGCAAGTCCCAGAAAGCTTCAGACTTCAGAAACGTTTCTCGGAGGTTTTTAATCAAGTATTGCTGAAATCTTACTCGGATCAACCAGAATACCTGATGTTGAAACAACATGCCCCAGAAAGCTAACTTCATGTAACCAAAACTCATATTTACTGAACTTTGCATATAATTATTTATCTCGCAAAGTCTATAACACAAGTCTCAGATGTTCGGCATGTTCAGTTTCATCATGGGAGTAAATCAAAATATCATCAATAAACACAACTATAAACCGATCCAGATACTATCTGAAAATCTGATTCATCAAATCCATGAAAATAGTAGGTGTATTAGTAAGTCCAAAAAGGCATGACTAAAAACTCATAATGTCCATACCTTATTCGGAAGGCAGTCTTTGGCACATCAAAGTCTTTAACTCGCAACTGATAATAACCTGATCTCAAATCTATTTTCGGAAACACTGTAGCCCCTTTTAGCTGATCAAACAAATCATCAATCTGTGGCAGTGGATACTTATTCTTTATAGTCACCTTATTAAGTTGTCTATAATCGATGCACATTCTTATACTTCCATCTTTCTTTTTCACAAATAACACAGGTGCACCCTAGGGAGAGAAACTCGGTCGCGCAAAACCTCTATCTGTCAACTCTTGCAACTGTGCTTTCAACTCTTTTAATTCAGTAGGTGCCATTCAGTAGGTCATAAGGCAGACTACACATACTAGTCTCACATATATTTTTCATTTTTATCATATTTGATTTAACACAATTATTCAAAGTACTTACTTACCTTATCTCACATAGGTAACAAGTTAATTCATACCTGCCCAATAAGCTCGATATAGTTACTCAAATACCACATCAGCATGAAGACTTTTAGGAATAAACTTATGATAAATCACCAGCATAAAGCTTGCTAGGCATAAGCCTGTATCTCACACCGGCACAAGGCCTGCTAAACTCGAAGTTTGGTTTTTTATACACCGGCAGTAAGCCTGCTAGGCATAAAGCCTAATTTAATTCACCAACTCAAGGCTTACTAGGCTCAAAGCCTGAATATCACTATTATAAAGTTGTCTCATAAACAATTCACATATTGAAAATTCCAAATATGCCATATAGTTCATACAGACTTTCAAATGTTATAACTCAATCGAATTAAGCTCAAATACATCATTTCCATGCTTAATCATATTCGGCTAACTCTACTATAAATCTATAAATTTCGAATCATCATATTAAACCATTTTACATTCAAAATAGATGATGTTTAATTTCTTAAAGACTTACCTCGGACAATGAAAAAACGGTACGGATCGGCTAGTCGACAACTTTAGTTTTCCCACGATCTAAATCTGATTTTCTCTTTTCTTGATCCAATTTAATATAAATTAAACTTATTAATTCAAATATTCAACCAAATTCATCCATAAACACACAAATGAGAAAATTTCACTTTTACCCCTGATAGTTTACTTTTTTTACAATTTAGTCCCTATTGCATAAAACACAAAATATGAAAAATCTCACAACAACATAGTTAGGCCGAATATTCCTTATACTCATACTAGTCCAAATATTTCATTTATTTCACATTTTAGTCCCTCAATTTATTATTTTCACAACTTAGTCCTAATTACTCAAAATCATCAAAAACTCCAATACAAAACATGTTAATCTAAAACATATTTTTAATATTTCATCATCAAACATCACTAAACACAAATATTCATCAATGGAATAACTCAAAACATTCATCAAAATTAGAAATTCTAGTATGGGTCGGATAGTATTCAAAGCAACGATCTCAAAAATGTAAAAATTATCAAAAACTGAGCTAGAACTTACCTTAAATCAAACTCAACAATGGCCGAATGCCCTAGCTTCTTTTTCTTTTCTTTCTTCTTTTATTTCAGTCAAAAGATGAACACTTTAACATGGCTTTTTAATTTTTAAGTTTTGTTATAACATATATTATTACATGTTTTACTAAAATTGACCTTTATAATAAAATATAAAACCTTTATAATTCATGGTCATTACCGTCCATGCTATAACAATTTGGTCAAATTGCAACATAAATACCTCATATAAGAAAAACAACAACTATTTGGCCCTTTTACAATTAACCACCAAATTTTCATTTTACGCGATTAAGTCCTATTATTTAATCAGGCACTCAATCGACAAAATTAAATCACAAAAATTTCACACATACTAATTCACATATAATAAACATGAAAAATAATATTTTCGTATTTTTTTACTTGGATTCGTGGTCCCGAAACCACCGTTCCGACTAGGGTCTAAATCAGGCTGTTACAATGACAATTATGAAAATGATAATATAATAATATGTAACTGACAAATAAATAATTAAGGATGTGAAAAAAAAGATACTACGACAAAAGATAAGGGTTATACGATGTTGAGCGGGAAGGCCGGGATTCTTAAGAATCTACTTTTCCTATCAACAATGCCTCAGCAAAATCATACTTAACCTACTTTTTATAAGAGTTCTAAAGTGGCCTGCTTCTTTTGAAGGCAGAAACCTCAAGTTACCTTGCCTATGTCTATAGGCTTTTAATATGTACCTTGCACTGTTTCTTTCTGTATGAACGTTGCTCTATGTCTAGAGTCTACTACAAGTATCTATCCAGTACTTCCTCATATCATTCAACCACGGTCTAACTAACCTAACCTTTTCAGACTTTAGATTAATTTAATGGTATGCTGCATTGTTGATTATGTCTAGGGATTGCTTACATACATTTTAAAGAATAAAACAATTGAATGAAACATTAAAAATAATTCAAATTTATACTGCAACCACTAAAAATAGTTAAAGTTTCATCAAAGTAATCCCAACCTTATGAGATTTTGCTCATACAAATTCGAACGTTTTCATCACTGTAATTCACGAAGGAACAAATTAGAAATAAAGGAAGAATGTTAGGAAGATAACGTTCTCTTGTCCAATCCACACTTCCATTGCGTACTGTCTTGAGGTGGCTAAAAGGGGTTGCCTGTGACTTTCCTCTTCTTGTCTCTGTTCAACCTCTACCTTCTAATTTGTCTAAGGATCTCTACCTGCAGTTTTAGGCCCTTGGGTTTCCTCCTTTGCTTCTTTTTAAATTTTTTTTTCTTTTTTAGGATAATTCCAATAGCCCCAAGGTATATCTTCTCCTCTTTTATTGGCAAATTTATCTGGTACAAGTAAAGTTTGGTTGAAACTGATATGAGTTGAATACTGACTGGACACCTTCCCAACATTGCCAAGGCCTACGAGCTGGCAATTCGACCGCTCTTTTGCCCCGACAAAACTTCACACCTTTATTTATTGTTCCTCATCCTGTAGCTGCCAATACCACAAAATATAACCCTTCCTTAAGCAATTAAAAGCACCTAATATTTAAATGCAGCCCAAGCTGCTAATGAAATTATGAAAATATGAATGAAATGTCCTAAAATGCAACTAAATGTACCTAAGTACAAGTAATTAGCTAAGTTTAATGGCATGAAATATAACTCTTTTCAAGAGTTATCACTAATCTGACAAGACACTGTTTTGTGAAAGTTTTATTAAAACTCAAATGTTTGAATTTGAACTATTATATTTTTTGTTTAATAAAGTTTACTTATTTGAACTTATACACTGATGGTTTGAACATTATTTTAAACTGCCAATGATGTACATTTAAACCTTCGTAAAATAATAGTCATTATACGCTTCATTTTTATAATCTTTTAAATGATTCTTTTGATTAAAGTTAGTTTGATTTTAAGTTGTGACACATCATACTTGAATCCAAGTGTTGGGTTTGGTTGGGTTTGGAGTGTTACATAAACCTCGGTCTCTTTCATTTATGCACAAACACTTTTTAATTCTTCTTACTTACATGGCAAACCAATGAAAAGAAGAAGAACAAAAAATAAAAGAATCCCCCCGAAGGGAAATGCCTCTTCAATATATATTCCTCCTGATCTACTTTCACCTCAACCAATTCACAACCACTTGGAAGTACCTTAATTATCATGTCTCCCACTAAGAAACTGCCTAGTTTAGAACATTTAGACTGGTTGGAATCAAACTTTTCCTCAACCAGCCCGTCACTTATTCATAATTATAGAACAAACCCTCCAAAATAGAAAGCTTTTCAATTTAATCTGCAAATCCCCCTTGCAATCTAAGAATTAGCAAATCTGGGTGTGACAGTTAATGAATGAGTGCGAAGTAAACTTGAAGAAGCAGTTAGATGCTATTTCTTATTTTAGTAGTAGTAGCTTATCTCCATTGATCTGTATAGTTTATTATACGTGCTTTATTTGTTTGAGTTTTCATTGTATTGAACTTTCAATGTTTCTCTAATAATATGAATGTATTTATTTATTCTTACAAGAAGTATTCACTCCTTTCATTAGTATAATAAATCAATCTTTTAAGAATATTCGTCACTAAGGAGAACTATTCTCAACTTCACATTGAGATAATATTTCTCGACCCAATGTTCAAGAGATCTATTCAATCTTTTTATAAAGCATTATAGTTGCAGTCAATGTATAAATCCCAACTATAATAATTGATAAAGTTTGAGGCTATAAGTTATAAATTGTAGCCAAAATATGAGTGATAAAGTTGTAACAGGTCGTGGTTGGTATGGCGAAGAAAAGGAAATATGGCTGACAATAAGGCTAAGAACAAAAAATATGTTGAGAGAATTTTAGAGAGAACTTTGAGATTCAAAATACTAGTGTGCCAAAAGTCCTTTCATTAGTTGTAAAAGGCTCATATTTATAGTGTTTCAAGAATAAGAGTTACAAAGTTGGTAAATAATGAGAGTAATGATAGATATTTTTTAGTTACCATCGTAATAATGATTAAGAAGGGATAGTGAAAGGTTTTATTGGTGATTATGAATAATGAAGAAGAATTCAGATTGTAAATAGTGAAGAAGAATTCTTTATGTTTTTGAAAGGAGGGAAAAACACTCAGCATTACAGGAAAATGTTAAGTGGAAAACCTCTTAACTATCTCTGAATTTGATCGACTAAGCCAAGGTCTCCGAAACATCCCAAAAGTGAAGATAACCCAAGAACCATGTCATATTCCAGGGTTGCTTCCACTTCTTCTACTTTTTTGAAGTGGTACCTTTCACAAAACATCTCTTGAAGCAGAAGACGATGGTTGTTCTTGGATGAAAATTATTCCTGAATAATAGTTATTCTCAATGTAGAGATTGTTCTGAATAATAGTTGTTCTATGTTGATGTTTTTCTTAGTAAATCTTGTTCTAAATAATGACTCTTCCGAGAAAACATAATTGCTCTAAATACAAGTTGTTCCAAACAATAATTGTTTGAAACATAGTTATTCTTGAAACGTCATTTATAGCACTAGAAAGAACATAGGTTTTCCCCCTTACTTATTGGTTAAATTGTTCTTATTTAGTTATCCTTACCATACATTTTAGCATTTTCAATTTAGTAAATTGCATTTTATATCTCAGTGAATCTTAGCCTATTTTATCCTTAATTTTGCTATCTTATTGCATTAATGTCACTACGTGAGTTAATCCCAGATTGTGTCCAGAATTGTTGCCACACCTGACAATTGTCTAAAATGTCACTGCATGAATTAACTGCGTCCAGAATTGTCGCCACACTTGACAGCTATTTGCAATGCCATTGCATGAATTAATTCCAGACTGTGTCTAGAACTGTCGTCGCACCTGACAGCTATTTGGATAAGATCCAAAATTGTGTGAGCTGTCCAGTCTGGTGTAACTAATCGATATGAACAAGGACAGAATAATTTTGAGGAAATGACACCTGTACTATTGGAAGAGAACATAAAAGGTGGATGTGAGAAGAAAAAGATAAGCTTTTTTCTCCATTATCATCTTCATCGTCCTACCTTGAAGCTTGCAGCCATGGTAGCTTAAGCCTCTCATGGGTGAGCCAACATGAAAACTAGATGCAGAATAGCTCTTGACGAGGAGACCTAAGTGCGCGACAAAAGGAAATAGAGAGATTCAGTCGAGTTGTCTAAGGATAATATTCTTCATTCGATTCTTTCTTATTTCTTACTAAATGCTAACTGACACTGAAAAGTGCAGTGATAGTTTAAGTCAACAAGCATTTCAACGAAAGTTGAGTGAGGATTAGAGGAATTTAGTCCACTTGTTCTTAATAGTGTTGTATTGCCATCATCGAAAGGTGAGGTTAATATGCATGTTTAAGTCTCAGATTAAATAGGGGAGTAACACTGGGTAAGATTTACATTGAATTTTATTACGTCGACAATCACCTATACTTTATACCTTGTGAGTACTTAGTATTCTGCTGAAGATTCATGTTGGGGATCCCAGTTTATCAGTATCATCTTTAATTTTATTGTTTTCAAGTTATTGCATCGACAACTATCCTCAAAATTTATCTTGTTTATATCTAGTTATTGCACCGACATTAATAGACAAAATAATACCATCCCTGTGGGATCAATATTTGACAGACTCACATCTATCTAATATACTTGCATTGACAGTATACGCTTGCACATTATTGATGTGACGTTAAACAGCCGATCAATTTTTTGGTGTCATTACCGAGGGTGGCATTTGTTAGATGTTTATTTTTATTTTTGTGTATTTTTGCACTTTATTTTCCCTATATAATATTTAGGATTCACTAAATTATTTTTCTTTGTTTATATTCTTTAACTTCATTTTAGGTGTTTTATGACTCGAAAAAATTTGGATTTTCTTACCGATTTTGATCCAGAAATTGAAAGGACTGCTTGGAGTAGACTTCAAGAACAAAGAAATATGGCTCTACTAAGGAACAATGTAGCCATACCCCCGATGCAACATTAAAATGTTAATAACCCATTGTTTTTGCAAGATGCTCGCAAAAAAAATAGGACTATACGAGATTTTGTAGTACCTGTTTTGGACGATTTACAACCAGGAGTTATTTAACCAACAATCCAAGCTGGGAATTTTGAACTCAAGCCAGTAATGTTTTAAATGTTGAATTCTAATGAACAATATGTTGGATTGCCACACAAAGATGCCAGAGAACATCTTAAATCCTTTTTATTTATCTGTGCTTCCTTTAGTCAATAAGGCGTTCCAGATGATGCATTGAAGATGCAATTATTTCCTTATTCCTTATAGGGAAGAGGTCATACTTTGTTTTTTGGACTACCTGCCAGATCAATTACTTCTTGGGATGCACTAGCAACATAGTTTGTTTTGCGATTTAACCCACCGACAATGAATACTCGTCTTAGAAATGATATTACTACGTACCATCAACTGGATGATGAAAATCTTCACACCACATGGGACGTTATAAAACTTTACTTTGACGTTGTCCCATGCATGGCATTCAACCAGAAACGTAAATTTAGATTTTTTATAATGGGTTAAATTCACACACGAGGAATCTTGTTGACGCTCAGCCAATGTACCTCTACTGGATTGTACTTACAATGATGTTGTAAGAATTCTTGAGAGAATTGCTCAGAATGATTATCAATAACCTATCTCTAAAGCTACACAAGAAAAAACTACTCCAAGAGTTATCAAATTGGATGAAATAACCGTAACCAGTGCTCAAGTTTCTTCACTCACAAACATGATTAAAAATTTGCAAGGGACTAGTGACGTTGCACATATACAAGCCACTCAGCAAGTTGATGTTCCTACTTTTACTTGTGAGATTTGTGGTGACAACCATAGCTATGAAGATTGTCCACAACATGCAGATAATGCCTATTATATTAGTAACATCCACAACAATTCTTATGGTAACTCTTACAACAAATTTGCACGCAACCAACAGTTTTAGGGAACTCAGAATGCTAGACAAAATGCTGCGACATTCAGATATGGGAATACATCTACTTAGGGAAATTATAATCGTAGACAAGGGAACTACAATGAACAATTGCATAACTACAATCAGCACACTCAAATACATCCACAACAAGGCCAGACACATCTACACCAAAATCTGATGCAACCACAACACTCTTCAATACCAAATCAGCATGTTCAAGGACATCAACAAAAACCGTATACTCAAGCTTCTACTTCTGAACCATTAGCAACTCTTAAGGTGTTAATGCGGGAACATATTACCCGGACGGACTCTATCATACATGGTAATTCATCTTCCATTCGAGTAATGGAAATGCAATCAGGACAACTTGCTTCAAATCTGAATATTCGACCACCAGGTTCATTACCTAGTGACACAAAAAATCCTATTTCGAGGGGGAAAGAACATTGTAAGGCTATCACTCTTACGAGTGGTAAACAAATTGGAGAATCGATTATCGACTCTACTGTAGCACCTCAAGATATAGATGGAGTGATCACTCGTGAGAAGGTTGAATCTAAAGAATTTGTCGATGCATCAAATAAAGAAGTTCTACAAATTGTCTCTCATATGCCTAATATGTAACACCCCTAACCCATATCTGTCGTCAGAACATGGTTTTGAAGCATTATCGGAACATTCAAAACATTTTTCAAACAAATTATGTAAGTTACTATTCATTAGCTGAGAACATTCAAAACGTCCCTTGATTGGACCCTCGAGGCCCAATACGAGCATTAGAATTGAGTCGAGACTTAATCGAAAACTCTAAGAATTTTTTGCAACATTTCAAAATTTTTCCAAGGTGCAAGGCTCACACGCCCGTGTGGTCCAAGGGTCACGCCCGTGTGACCCTAGGACACGCCCGTGCTAGAGGTCATGTTCGACCTCGTGTAACTCTTTGACTTGTGCAAACAACCATGCCACAAGCCCGTCTGCTACGCCGTGCGGTTATTTAATTTAATTTGAAATTAGGTGCAAGTTTCAAAAAGCCAAGACACACGCTCGTGTTCTAGGCCGTGTGGCACACACGGATGAGACACACGCCCGTGTCTCTGCCCATGTGCTTAATTCTACGCATTCTCTTTCTAAAAATTAAGGTGCAAGGGACACACGGCCTAACCACATGCCCATGTGACACACGGTCTAGACACATGCTCGTGCGTCTACCCGTGTGGAAAAAAATGAAGCAATTTCTAGCTTTGTTTCTCACCCAAAATTTCACCTAAGACCTGCACTTGAAACACACATCCAATAAATCCAAGCATTTGAATTAAACAATTTCCATCATTCATCATGGAATACCATTACATGCATATGTGTTTATAAACTTATCTTGGATTAACTTAGGCAATAACAACATCAAAACACATTCACATAACGTATCACATATGATTATGTCATAATAACCTATTTAATCATACCAAAATAACCATTACTAGCCATTCCAATGGCTAGGTTACAAGCATCATTAATATGCCACTAATGGCCAAGTTGTCCTACACATGCCATTATACCAAAATGATTTTTACTATATATACCCAAAATAACTAGTTAATAGTGTGACGATGCTTTAATGATCCTCCAAACTTTGCGAGCTTTCGAGCACTATAAGAGAGGGAAAATAAAACGGAGTAAGCATTACATGATTAGTAAGTTCGTATAATAGAAAACTAAACTTATCAATCCCGTTATTTAAATCTAAGCACACAATATCATGTTTACCATCCATTAGCAATATTGCCTAAACACATGCGTTCAATCAAACATGTTAGTCACCAAAATCATCTATCAATCAAGTAAACATAGATGAGCTCATCATGCAATATTCTTTCAAGTCATTATCATTCCATCTCATAATTCTCATACCATGTCAAGAGTTTTATGTCTATTGAATCATTGAAATTTTGATGGATGTTCAAGTAGTACACTCGAGGTGTACGGTTCCATAATCCGTCAATTTTTATTCGAGGGTACCCATTGGGGCACTTCATTAAAGAACATACTCTCAAGCCACATATTCTATAATAGGATTACCAGTCCAAGCTAAATCTTTTATATAACGTATGCTCAAAAGAGCTCAATTAGAATTACCAGTCCAGGCTAAATCCTTTATATAACGTATGCTCAAAAGAGCTCAATTAGAATTACCAGTCCAGGCTAAACCCTACTCGTAGCATACACTCGAGAAGTATTATATCAGGCTTATCCGTCTGGGATAAATCTTTTCTATGACAAGGTCAATAGGATTACTCGTCTGAGCTAAATCCCGTCCACAACAAATGGAGGACTTTATTCGTTTCGGGAAAGCGCATATAATTATCGAAAATCCAATATTCAATCTGGACTTAACCCTTTTTCACAATTTCAAGCATGTATTATATTTTTCATTATAGCATTCCAATAATTTCCATCAATATAAGTCACATTTGATACAACACAATATTCAATTAAACATATTTACAAGCTCCATTAAGTTACAGGAACTTGCCTCGACACTTGTTCATGTAAATAATCTACTAATCCGAAATCTTTTCTTTTCCTCGATCTAGCCTTGAGTTTGTGTTATCCGGATCCAATTAAGCCTTGAAAGTTCCTTCTCTCTCTCCTAGGGTTTCCATAAAATTTTGGGGTTGAAGATGACAAAATAAGATGATATTTTATTTTTATCATCTTTTAATTAATTATTTATTTTATTTTCCAACTTAGTCCCTACTCTTTTCTATTTTTTCCATGGATAAGTCATCGAAAATATACATACTTTTCTTTAATGGTCTAGCTACCATATAAGGACCTCTAATTTTGAATTCCACAGCTATTTAATTCTTATAGCTACTAGAATTCAACTTTTGCATTTTATGCGATTTAGTCCTTCTCGTAATTAAACACTTAATCGATAAAATTCTCTTATCAAATTTTCACACGACCTGTCTATCATAATACATACCTTACAATAAAATAAAAATAAATTTTATTTTTGGGTCAGATTTGTGGTCCCGAAACCACTGTCCGATTTCACTGAAAAATGGGTTGTTACAACTCTCCCCCTTAAAGATTTTCGTCTTTGAAAATCATACCAGTAAAAAGATTCGGGTATTGCTTCCTCATAGTATCCTCCAGCTCCCATGAAGCCTCCTCTATACCATGTCATTGCCAAATAACTTTTACTAACGCTACATTCTTATTTCTTAACTCTTTTGTTTCTTGAGCTATGATTTTGATCGATTCTTCACTATATGTCATATCAGGCTGAATCTCTACCTTCATCGGAGAAAATGACATGTGAGGGATCGGATCGGTACCATTGTAACATAGACACATGAAAAACATTATGAATCCGATCAAGTTCTAGTGGCAAAGCTAACCAATATGCAACTGGTCCGATTCTTTCTGTAATTTCATATGGTCCAATGAACCATGGACTCAGTTTTCCTTTACGACCAAACCGAAGAACTTTCTTCCATGGCAATACTTTAAAGAATACTTTGTCACTGACTTGAAATTCTATTTCTTTTCGTTTCCAACCAGCATAAGACTTTTGACGATCAGAGGCTGCTTTCAAGCTATCTCGGATTACTTTCACCTTTTCCTCAGTCTCTAAGACCAGGTCAACTTTGTGTAACTTTTTCTCACTGAGTTCTGTCCAATACAATGGAGTTCTACATTTGTAACCATACAAAGCTTCATACAGTGTCATTTTGATGCTAGACTGATAATTGTTATTATAAGAAAATTCAACTAAAGACAAGTACTTTTCCTAGTTACCTTCAAACTCCAATATACAACATCGAAGCATATCTTCCAAGATCTGTATTGCCCATTCAGATTAACCATCTGTCTGGGAATGAAATGTAGTGCTAAAGTGTAACTAAGTACCCAGAGCTTCTTGCAATTTGTTCCAAAATCGAGACGTAAACCGAGGGTCTCAATCTAAAATAATAGAGACAGGCACTCCATGCAATTTGACAATCTCATAAACATATAATTCAACCAATCTATCCAAGGAAAAATCCATACATATTGAAATAAAGTGTGCAGATTTTGTCAATCGACCAACAATTACCCAAATGGCATCTTTCTTCTTTGGAGACAGGGGTAACCCCGATACAAAGTCCATAATAATTCTTTCCCATTTCCATTTTGGTATTGAAACTGGCTGTAATAATCCATAAGGCAACTGATGTTTAGCTTTTACTTGTTGACATATCAAACATTTGGATACAAACTTAGAAATATCTCGTTTCATTCCCGGTCACCAGTACATCTTTTTCAGATCATTATACATTTTATTACTACCAGGATGCATAGACATGTTACCATTATGAGCTTCATTCAATATCTTTTTTACTAGTTCAAAACCTTTCAGTACACATACTCTACCTCTAAATAACAGACAACCGTCAGTCCCAATCTGAAATTCTGAGTCATGAGTCAATTCACTGTGTACCCGTTCTACCTACAACTTACTATCATTTTTCTGAGCTTCAGAGATCTATTGCAAAAACATCGGTCTAGCTTTTAACTCAGCTGTGATTGAACCATCTTTAGGCAACAGCAATCGGGTATTCATTACTGGCAAAGTATACAGGGATTTTCTGCTTAAAGCGTCTACCACTACATTGGCTTTTCCCGGATGGTAGTCAATAACAAGATCATAATCTTTCAATAACTCAAGCCATTTGTGCTGTCTCAAATTCAAATATTTCTGTGACATCAAATATTTCACACTTTTATGATCGGTGAATATGTGATATTTTTCACCAAATAAGTAATGCCACCAGATTTTTAAAACAAACACTATGGCTGCCAATTCAAGATCGTGTGTCGGGTAGTTCTTTTCATATGGCATTAGCTATCGTGAAGCATAGGCTACTACTTTACCATCTTGCATCAAGACATAGCCTAAACCATTCAATGACGCATCACTGTAAACTATAAATTCCTTACCCTATTCTGGTTGAACTAACACTGTTGCTTTTGTCAATAAAGCTTTTAATCTGTCAAAACTCTATTGGCATTTATCATTCCACTCAAACTTTACATCTTTTTATAGTAAATGAGTCATCGGAGAAGCTATCATTGAACAACCTTTTACAAACCTCCGATAATAACTAGCTAGTACCAGAAAACTTAGGACTTCAGACACATTCTTCGGTGGCTTCTAATTGACAATGGCTGAAATTTTATTCGGGTCTACCCTAACACCTTCAGCAGATACTATATGCATAAGAAAACTAACTTCTCGTAGCCAAAATTCACATTTATTGAATTTGGCATACAATTGTTTCTCTCACAGATTTTGTAATACTATTCTCAAATGCTCAGCATGTTCATTTTCATCCCGGGAATAAACCAAAATATCATCTATAAATACCACCACAAACCTATCCAAATACGGGTTGAAAATTCTATTCATCAGATCCAAAAACACTACAGGTGCATTTGTCAAGCTGAATGGCATCACAAGAAACTCATAGTGTCCATACCTAGTTCTAAAAGCTGTCTTTGGCACATCCGGTTCTTTTACTTGTAGTTGATAGCAACCAAAACGAAAAACAATCTTTAAAAATACAGTGGCACATTTTAACTGATCAAACAAGTCATCAAGTCGAGGCAATGGATACTTTTTCTTTATTGTAACTTTGTTGAGTTGTCTATTATCAATGCACAGCCTCAACGATCCATCCTTTTTCTTTACAAATAGAACCAGCACACCCCAAGGTGAGAAACTAGGTCGAGCAAAACCTCTGTCAGTTAACTCTTGCAACTGTACTTTCAGCTCTTTCAATTCAGTAGGAGCCATTCTGTAAGATGCTATAGATATAGGTGTTGTTCCCAGAAAAAGATCTATAGAGAATTCCACTTCTCTATCCAGTGGTAAACCAGGTAATTCTTCTGGGAATACATCAGGAAATTCACATACAACTGGCACTGACTGAATCCTTGACTCAGATACTTTAGTATCCAATACATATGCGAGATAAGCATCAAACCCTTTCGAACATATTTCTGTGCTAATATTGCTAAAATCACATTAGGTAATCCATCTAATTTATCAGATTCAATATGAAGTAATTCACCACTCTCACATTTCAATACAATGTATTTTTATTTACAATTCACCATTGCATCATATTGGGTTAACCAATCCATTCCCAAGATCACATCAAATTCGTCAAATGGCAATAACATCAAGTCAACCAAAAAGCAATAACCTTTTACCATCAACAGACAGTTCTTACAAAATTTATCTACCATAATACATTGGCCCAGAGGGTTTGAAACTTTAACCACAAATTCAGTGAATTCAATAGGTAAATTTTTAATAGTCACTAAATTCGTGCATATGTATGAATGTGTGGAACCAGGATCAATCAAAGTAGTAATATCAATATCAAGTAGAGAAAATGTACCAGAAATGACGTCTGGTGTAGAGGCATCTTCTCTTGCACCAATAGCATATGTCCATGCAGGTGCTCATACCAATGATCTAACTGTAGTATCCTTGGTAGTACCTCGACTACCACCAACATTACCGAGTTGACAGGGTGGTCTACCTCTCAAGATAGGATTACTAGGCTTTGGAGCTGGTTCTATCTCTTTTTCAACTCTTTCTGGACAATCTCTAAGAAAATGGTCAAGTGAACCACATCCAAAACAAGCTTCACTTCTAGACCGATATTCCCCATGATGAAATTTGTTACAATGTTTACATTTCAATTTAGGATTACCAACACTACCCACACTGGTCATAGACAGAGATGAAGACCTCAGGTTAGAATGTTGAGAGCCTCGCTCTCTTCCAGAATATCCCGTAGAGGTGGTCACATGATCATATTAATTTCTTAAAAGCAAATGATTGTGACTTACTCGTAGTTCTTTTTTTTAGAAACTCAAGCCTCTTTTTTAGCCTGTTTCTTTTCCTTACTCAATTCATCAGCTTTGTGTGCTCGACCGGCTAACACCGCAAATTCCTTTAATTCGAGAATCTCGATCAATAGCTTAATATCTTCATTTAGGCCCTCTTCAAAGCATTTACACATTTCAGCCTAAGTTAAAACCCATTCTCTGGCATACTTGCTCAACCGAACAAATTCTCGTTCTTACTCGGATAGTCATGTTTCCCTATTTGAGTTCCAAAAATTCATTCTTTTTTTGGTCCATAAATCATTGACTAACATATTTTTTCCTAAATTCAGCTTGGAAGACTTCCTATGTAACATTCTCTCTCGGTACCACTGAAGTTATTGTATTCCACCAACGATAAGTTGTATCCTTCAGTAGAGATACTGCACATTTCAGACATTCAGCAGGTGTACAGGATAATTCATCAAAAACCTGGATAGTATTTTCTAGCCAAAACTCAGCCCTTTCCGGATCATCATCTATAGTAACTCTAAATTCTTCTGCCCCATGCTTACGGATTTTATCTATCAGAGGCTTACTAATTCTAAGAAGTTTAGCACCATGTGGTACTTCAGGAATCGGTTGGGGAGCAAGTGGGGGAGGTCGTTGTACAATAGGGTTTGTTCTCAAATACTGCGTAAACCATTCATTCATCATTTGAAAGAAGGCTTGTTTTGCCTCCTCACTTCAGCCCTTAAACACGGGCCTTTCACTAACAGACGTAGACGCAACTCTTTGAACTAAAGCTGAAGCATTGCTCTCAGCTTCTTCTAAATCAGCTCTAGCTCGGATGGATGACATTACTATATGAAAAACACATTAAAATTATCAAGAGTCATCATACTATCACAATTCATATAATGGCATGTATAGCTAAACTAGCATTTGCTATGTCAAATCCGAGAATCAGCTAAATCGTAGCTCTGACATCACTAAATGTAACACCCCTAACTCGTAACCGTCGTCGAAACAAGGTTTTAGAGCATTACCGAAACTTTCAAAATATTTTTCAAACAAATTATGTAAGTTACTATTCATTAGCTGAGAACATTCAAAACGTCCCTTGATTGGATCCTTGAGGTCCAATACGAGCGTAAGAATTTTTTGCGACATTTTAAAATTTTTCCAAGGTGCAGGGCTCACACACTCGTGTGGTTCAAGGGATAGAGGCTATGTTCGACCCCGTGTAACTATCTGACTTGTGCACACGGCCATGCCACACGTCCGTGTGCTAGGTCGTGTGGTTAATTAATTTAATTCAAAATTAGTTGCAGGTTTCACACGGCCAAGACACACGCCTGTGTTCTAGGCCGTGTAGCACACACAGTTTAGACACATGAACGTGTCTCTGCCCGTGCGCTCAATTCTGAGCCTCTTTCTCAAAATTAAGGTGAAGGGGACACACGGCATAACCACATGCCCTTGTTACCAGCCCTTGTGTCACACACGGTCTAGACACACACCCATGTGTCTGCCCTTGTGGAAAAAAAATGAAGCAATTTCTAACTTCATTTCTTACGCAAAATTTCACCCAAGACCTGCACTTGAAACACACATCCAATACCAACCAATCCAAGCATTCAAATTAAACAATTTTCATCATTCATCATGGCATACCATTACATGCATATGTGTTAATAAACTTAGTTTGGATTAACTTAGCAATAACATCATTAAAACACATATACTTAACATATCACATATGATTATGTCATAATAACCATATTAATCATACCAAAATAACCATTACTAGCCATTGTAATGGGTAGGTTACAAGAATAATTAACATGCCACTAATGGCCAAGTTGTCCTATACATGCCATTATACCAAAACGATTTTTACTATGTATACCCAAAATAGCTAGTTGATAGTGTGGCGATGCTCCAATGATCCTCCAACTTCGTGAGCTTCTGAGCACTATAAGACAGGGAAAATAAAATGGAGTAAGCATTACATGCTTAGTAAGTTTCTATAACGGAAAACTAAACTTACCAATCCCACAATATCATGTTTACCATCCATTAGCAATTTTGCCTAAACACATGCATTCAATCAAACATGTTAGTCACCAAAATCCTCATAGCAATCAAGTAAACATAGATGAGCTCATCATGCAATATTCTTTCAAATCATTATCATTACATCTCATAAGTCTCATACCATGTCAAGAGTTTTATGCCCGTTGAATCATTAAAATTCTGATGGATGTTCAAGTCATACACTCGAGGTGTACGGTTCCATAATCCGTTAATTCTTATTCGAGGGTACCCATTACGGCACTTCCTTAAGGAACGTACTCTCCAGCCATATATCGTATAACAGGATTACCAGTCCATGGTAAATCCTTTATATAATGTATGCTCAGAAGAGCTCAATTAGAATTACCAGTCCCGGCTAAACCCTAATCGTAACGAACACTCGAGAGGTATTATATTAGGATTACCCATCCGGGCTAAATCATTTCTATGACAAGGTCAATAGGATTACTCGTTCGAGCTAAATCTCATCCGCAACAAATTCAATACCTTATTCGTTTCGGGAAAGCGCATATAATCATCGAAAATCCACTACTCAATCGAGACTTAACCCTTTTTCACCATTTCAAGCATGTATTATATTTTTCATTATAGCATTCCAATAAAGTACATCAATATGAGTCACATTCTATACAACACAACATTCAATTAAACATATTTACAAGCTCAATTAAGTTACAAGAACTTACCTTGACACTTGTTCGTTTAAGTAATCTATTAATCCAAAATCTTTTCTTTTCCTCGATCTAACCTCGAGTTTGTGTTATCCGGATCCAATTAAGCCTTGAAAGTTCCTTCTCTCTCTCTCCTAGGGTTTTCGTAGAATTTTGGGGTTGAAATGGAAAAATAAGATGATATTTTCTTTTTATCATCTTTTAATTAATTAATTATTTCATTTTCCAATTTAGTCCCTACTCTTTTCTAATTTTTTCATGGACGTGTCACCAAAAATCTACATACTTTTCTTTAATGGTCTAATTACCATATAAGGACCTCTAGTTTTGAATTCCATAGTTATTTAATCCTTATAGCTACTAGAATTCAACTTTCACAATTTATGTGATTTAGTCCTTCTCGTAATTAAACACTTAATCGATAAAATTTTCGTATCAAATTTTTCACATGACCTGTCTATCATAATACAGACCATATAATAAAATAAAAATAAAATATATTATTAGGTTGAATTTGTCGTCCCGAAACCATTATTTTGATTTCACTGAAAAAATGGGCTCTTACATAATATCCAACCTTCGAAATTGTCGATGCAATCAAAGGTGTCGGCGCAAGCAGATGTATCTCTACCTCTACCCTTCCCAAAAAGATTCAGAAAGAATGAGCATGACAAGCAGTATCAACAGTTCTTGGATACATTGAAGCAGCTGAAGATCAGCATTCTTTAGTAGATGGTACAAATTTTGAGTTATGGGAAATTTATGAAAGACCTCTTGTTCAAGAAGAAAAAGCTCACTGATATTGAAACTATTGCACTCACAGAAGGATGTAGTGATGTTTTAACAAACAAGTTGCCTCCTAAATTGAAAGATCCTGGGAGCTTTACCATCCCATGTTCAATTGTCAATCATTATTTGGGTAAAGCTTTATGCGACTTCGATGCTAGCATTAACCTAATATCGCTATCTACTTTCAGATAGTTGGGAGTTGGTCACATGAAATCTACTATAGTGACATTACAACTAGCTAATCGATCCTTGGCTCAACCTGAAGGGAAAATAAAAGACGTCTTAGTTCTTGTGGATAAATTCATTTTTCCAGTTGATTTTATCATACTTGACTACGATAGACAAGGAGGTTCCCATAATATTGGGATGACCATTCTTAGCCACTGACCGAACTCTCATTAATGTTTATAAAGGTGAACTAACCATGAAACTTAATGATAAGTAAGTCACCTTCAATGTTTTTGAATCTATTCAATGCAAGGAAAAAGAAGAATGCCATACTGTTGATGTGCTAGATGATCTAATTGAGGAAGAATTCAATGACCAAAGCATAGCACTTTCTAAAGAGTTTGCAGTGACATCTGATACCAAATGATTTAGACGATTGTGACAGCATGGTTGAAGCTAATAATCTTAAAATCAAGCATGGATGGCATATTGAATCCTTAGACCTAGCTGATCGAACAACCCCAATCTTCAAACCATCGATTGAAGAAGCTCCTACTCTGGAATTGAAACCATTACTTCCTCATCTTAAATATTTCTTTCTAGGTGATCACAATACTCTCCCAGTTATTGTTTCCGCAACACTGGATGTAACACAAGAAGAGAAATTGGTCTATATTCTCAAGCAACACAAATGAGCTATCGCTTGGAGTATTGTCAATATTCAAGGTATTAGTCCTTCTTTTTTCATAAACAAGATCAAGTTCGAAGATGAAGGAAAGTAATCGATTGAACAATAAAGAAGATTAAATGAGAAGATAAAGGAAGTCGTCATGAAGGAAATCATAAAATGGCTTGATGCTGGAATTATTTACCCGATTTCTAATAGTAATAAGGTAAGTCTAGTGCAATGAGTGCCTAAAAAGAGTGGCATCACTATGGTTCAGAACGATAAGGACAAATTAATTCCTACACGCATTCCCATGGGATGGTGAGTTTATATGGATCATCGCAAATTGAATGTGGCCACAAAGAATGATCACTTCCTACTTCCTTTCATCAACCAAATGTTGGATCGACTTGTTGGAAAGGCCTATTATTGCTTTTTAGATGGCTATTATGGGTACAATCAAATTGCTATTGCACCGGAAAATCAGGAGAAAACAACCTTCACCTACCCCTTTGGTACTTTCACTTTTTGTCGTATGTCTTTCGGTCTTTGCAACACACTAGCCACATTTCAAAGGTGCATGATGGCAATATTCTCAGATATGATCGAAGACTCTTTCAAGGTTTTTATGGATGATTTCTCAGTTTATGGGAATGATTTTGATCATTGCGCTAACAATTTGGATAAAGTACTGAAGCGATGTGAGGACACACATCTTGTCCTGAATTGGGAAAAATGCCATTTCATGGCAACTGAAGGCATTGTGTTAGGACACCGCATTTCTAGTTAAGGCATTCAAGTAGACAAAGCTAAGGTGGAAAGCATTGAGAAATTGGCTCTACCAACAAACATGAAAGGTATTCGCAGTTTTCTGGGACATGTGGGGTTTTACTGATGGTTTTCTAGAAATTTTTCAAAAATTGCAAATCCCTTAAGCTCATTGCTGGAACAGAATAAAAAATTCTTCTTTGACGATGTATTTCTGGATGCCTTTATTCAGTTAAAAAAGAAGCTAGTGAATGCACCCATTATCGTTGCACCAGACTGGTCTAAACCTTTTAAAGTTACGTGCGATGCAAGCGACTTTGTTGTAGGTGCGATTCTAGGACAATGAAAGGGAAAAATATTCCACACCATCTATTATGCTAGCAAAACTCTTACAAAGGCTCAACTTAATTATACCACTATAGAGAAAGAAGGCTTGCTTAGCCTCTCCCTCGTGGCTACTCGTAGCAAGTCTAGAATCAGATGGCACTGTCCCTTGGGCGAGAGCAGGCACATTACTTTCAACATCGTCAGCTACGGCTCGTTCCGGATCTATTTGCTATATAAAAATACATTTTCATTGTCAGGATTCATCACACTATTGCAGTTCATAAATATGGCATGTATAGCTAGACTCACATACGCTACGTTAGTCCTAGAACTGACTAAACGTAGCTTTGATACCAACCAAATGTAACACCCCTAACTCGTATCCATCACCGGACTAAGGTTAAGAGGCATTACCAGACAGATCAAAACATAACATAATCATTTCACAATCAGTAATCATACATCATCATATCAAAACAATTCATACACTTATAGTCCCTTTAGAAGGTCTACGAGACCTTAAACATACTTTAGGAAGGGCTCAATACTAAACCGAACACATACAATAATTCTCAAAAACTTAACAAATTTTCTAAGTTAAAGAGGTCACACGCCTGTGTGAACAGGCCATGTGCCTTACACGGCATTTGTAATACCACTTACCCATACCTAAGACTGGGACGAGGTACGAGGCATTATCGGATACATACACGGACGCTTTCAAAAAATACGGGTTATAAAATTTCATTCTAATTTAAAACCTATTAAACAACATCATGATGTCCCAATTATGAACCTATAAGGTCCAAAACATACATTAAAAGAGATCCGGGACTAAATCGAGAGCTATAGAAAATTTTAGTAAAATTTCTAGGGTTATGCCTCACATGCCCGTGTGGAGGCAAAGCACACGTCCGTGTGCTTGGGGACACACTCGTGTCCCCTACCCTTGTTGAATTATTTGGTTTTATTTTTCATTTCGAACCTACAGGAGTTTTCACATGGCCAAGCACATGTCCGTGTCCCTGGCCTATGTCCCTCACACGGCCTAGACACGCCCATGTCATCACCTGTGTCCAAAAACCTGGATTTTCTATTTATGATGTCATCATTCATTTTGAGGCACACGGCCAAGGCACACACCTGTATGCTAGGCCGTGTCCTCCACACGGTTGACACACACGATCGTGTCTTTGCCCGTGTGTTTACTACCATGCAATCTGACCTATAATTCTAGATGCAGGGGACACACAGCCGCACAACACGCCTATGGGGCTGACCATGTGTCACACACAACCTAGACACATGCCCGTGTGCCTACCCATGTGGACCTTTTTGGAGGCTACTATCCAAGCCAATGGTCACCCAAAACATCCACACACATTTGTGAATTTCAATGGTATTCAACATGGCCTAATTATGACCTCATCTTACCGATTTTGTACATGCTAAATTATCCTCTTTATATTAAGGACTACCATATCATATAATACATTTAAGCTTGAATCATTTTATAACTCATTGCAAATTATGACCTAGCCATTTCCAAGTGATTTGGCCACATTCGACATGTCCATTCATGATATACCACATTTAACCATCTCATGAACATTTAAACACCAACATGCACAGTTAGTAGGTTACAACCTACATCAAAGTGAGCCATATCTTATGGCCATTAACAAAATGAATAGGTATATCATTTAAGCCTTTGCATTGACTAACCAATGACACATATAACAAAATAACCAAAATACATGGCATTGTAACAAAGTATAAGTATCTATATACCAAAGCAAGATAAGCTGATAGTATTGACAATACTCCAATCGTCTTCCAATCTTCACGAGTCCACGAGCTCTGTAAAATAAGGCAAGGAAAGGAGTAAGCATTAGCATGCTTAGTAAGTTCGGATAACAGGAAGATAAACTTACTGGTTATTTATCATACAACCATAAAAGATAATCATGCCAAGCATGCATAGTATAAATCCCGTATCACATACACTCAATCATCAAGTTAGTTTCATCTCAAGCAATATAGCATTAATCTTAGGTGAGCTCATCAATTTGGCATTTCCATTATTGTTTCTCATTATAGTTCTATTGAAATCCTTGGAAATCTTGATGGATGGCCATTTACCGTCAAATCATACAAGTGATCATCTCAAATATGCACTCTCGTGAACCTTACATCTTACGGCGGGATTACCAGTCCAGGCTAAATCCCCCATAGTACAAACTCATAGAGCAATGTTAGGATTACCAGTCCAGGCTAAATCCTTTTCAACGACAGTTGCTCTCATAAGTTCGGATCTGAATTGCCAGTCAAGGCTAAATTCAGTCCTCAATCGGATTACCCATCCGGGCTAAATCCCTAATGCATTATATTCTTTGGGAGGTTCGATCACTCAAGAAACACCCGTCCGGGCTAGATCCTTTTTATATTGAGATCAACGGATTATCCGTCCGGGCTAAATCATTTTCTGCAACACATGCAGGATCTCATGTCATGTAAGCCATAATTTATCCACCGGATTCCTCTTTTTGTTTCAACCGGAACATTTATCATCTTTTCATTTATATTACCATATTTCATGGATTATCATATAGTGAATATCTAAATTTTACATACATTCAAAACAAACATTTTAAGTCTACTAAGAGTTTACTTCGGGTTATACGGACTTACCTGGTAATTGCTTCAGTTTCGTATTTCAGTTATTTCGAAACCTTTCGTTTTCCACGATCGACCTCTGGAATTTGTTCCTCAGGGTTTATATCAATAAAATTAGATTATCAATAAATCACATTATTCATTTTTAGGCTTAAAACTCACACCCGAGCAAAATGATCATTTTGCCCCTAACCTCTCACAATATTTACAATTTAGTCCTAAGCCTCGTATAATGAAATGCATGTAATTCATTGGCTACCCAAGCCTAGCCAAACGTTATTCACACTTATAGCAGACCATGTTTTTCCCCCATTCCATATTTTTCTACCCATTTCCACAAATTTTACAATTTAGTCCTTTAAGTCATTTCCATGAAAAACTATTAGTAAAATTTGTTTATCATCCTTTAAACTCTCATATTCCTCCATAAATCATCAAAACACAAGCATCTCATGCATGGGTAATTTTCTAAACATGAACTCTAGCATGAAATATGGGTAGAAATAGAAAGAGCATGTTGCGAGGATCTTAAAAATACGAAGAACATTAAAAACGGGGCTAGGGAGCACTTACTATTGAGCTTGAAAGTGTTGAAAACCCTAGCTATGGAGAACCCTAAATTTTTGGCAGTATGGAGAAGAAGAATGGCTGATTTTAGCTTGCTTTTTCCCTTTTTATTTCATTTAATACCAAATGACCAAAATGCCCTTCCTTACTAACCTTTCCAAAATTTTCATGTATGCCCATTTTTGTCCAAAAACTTAGAAATTGGGAAAATTACTCTTTAAATACCTCTAATTAATATACCAAAGCAATTTCATACAAATTGCTTCTAGAACCCAAGTTTTGTAATTTATTCAATTTGGTCCCTAATTTCTAATTGGACACCTTACACATTGAATTTCTTCATGAAACTTCAACACGTGCATGTTTTCATATCCTAGGCCTCATAACGAACATAAAATAATTATTTTAACGTCAGATTTGTGGTCCTGAAACCACTGTTCCGACAAGGCCCTATTTCAAGATGTTACATTTCTTCCCCCATTAGGGGCTTTCGTCCTCGAAAGTCTTACCAGTAAACAGGTTCGGATATTAACTTCTCATGGTTTCTTTGGGCTCCCATGTAACCTCTTCCATACCGTGTCGATGCCATAAAGCTTTCACCAAGGCTATTCTTTTATTCCTCAACTGTTTGACTTCTCGAGCCAAAATCTTGACCAGTTCTTTACCATAAGTCATGTCCGGTCTAATTTCGACTTCCATCGGTGAAATCACATGGGAGGGGTCTGATCGATATCGTCGTAACATGGATACATGGAATACATCGTGGATCTTTTCCAATTCGAGTGGTAATGCCAAACGGTAGGCTAATTGTCTAACCCTTTCAGTGACCTCATATGGTCCAATAAATCTTGGATTCAGTTTGCCTTTTCGACCAAATCTCAATACCTTTCCCCATGGAGATACTTTTAAGAACACTTTATCTCTAACTTGAAATTCGATCTCCTTTCTTTTCAAATCAACATATGACTTTTGCCTATTAGTTGCCGCTTTCAAGCAATCACGTATCACTTTAACCTTTTCTTTAGCTTCCTTGATTAAATCAACTCCGTGGATCTAATGCTCTTTAAGTTTTGTCCAATACAATGGAGTTCGACACTTTTTGCCATACAAGGCTTCATAGGGTGCCATTTTCAGACTCGTCTAGAAACTGTTGTTGTAGGCGAATTCTACTAATGGTAAGTATTTTTCTCAACTACCCTGAAATTCAAGGACGCAACACCATAACATGTCCTCAAGAATCTGAACCATCCGCTCAGACTGACCATCAGTCTGCGGGTGAAAAGCCGTGCTAAAACTCAACTTTGTACCTAGGACTTTTTGCAGCTTCTTCTAAAATCTCGAAGTGAATCTCGGGTCCCAATCTGAAATAATCGATAATGGTACCCCATGTAATCTCACAATCTCTGATACATACAAGTCGGCCAGTTTGTCAAGTGAGTAGTCAGTTCATACTGGAATAAAGTGAGCCAACTTTGTTAGCCTATCAACCACGACCCAAACAGCATCTTTCTTGTTTGGGGTTAACGATAATCCCGTCAAGAAATCTATAGTAATCCTGTCCCACTTCCATTCAAGGACCATCATAAGTTGTAACAAACCTGAAGGTACTTGGTGTTCAGCCTTGACTTGCTGACATATCAAGCATTTCGATACAAATTCGGAGATGTCTCTTTTCACGCCATTCCACTAGTACATTTTCTTCAAATCATTATACATCTTGGTACTTCTCGGATGAATAGACAAATGGCTATCATGTGCCTCTTGCAAAATTTTTCGAATAAGCTCATCGTCTCTTGGTACACATATCCTATCTCTAAACATCAAGCAACTGTCCGAACCGATCTGAAAACTTGATTCAGTACCTGACTCGAATTGAGTTCTCTTGGTTTGTAGATCACTATCATTTATCTGAGCTGCACAAATTTCTTGCAAAAATGTTGGTTAGGTCTTTAACTCTGCAAAAACCAAACCATCATCTAACAAGTCCAACTGCGTGTTCATGGCTCTCAAAGCAAACAAGGATTTTCTACTTAGTGCATCTACGACCACGTTTGCCTTTCCTGGATGGTAGTCAATGATCAATTCATAATCTTTCATTAACTCTAACCATCTTCGTTGTCTCAGATTCAATTATTTTTGGGTCATCAAGTACTTCAGACTCTTGTGATCGGTGTATACACGGCATGTTTCACCATACAAATGGTGTCTCCAAATCTTTAAGGCAAAGACAATGGCAGCTAACTCCAAGTCATGTGTTGGATAATTTTTCTCGTATGGTTTCAATTGCCTCGAAGCATAGGCTATCACTTTGCTTTCTTGCATCAGTATGCAACCCAGTCCATTCAAGGATGCATCACTGTAGACCACGAATTCTTTTCCTGGTTCGGGCTGTACTAAAACTGGAGCTTCCATTAGCAACATCTTTAACTTCTCAAAGCTCTGCTGACACTTTTTCGACCATTCGAACTTAACATCTTTTTGCAGCAACCTCATCAAAGGAGTTGCAATCATAAAAAAATCCTTTCACAAAACGTCGATAGTAACCGGCTAAGTCTAAGAAGCTTCTAACCTCGGTTACGTTCTTCGGTGGCTTCCACTCAATAGTGGCAGAAATTTTGTTTAGATCAACTCGGATGCCTTCACCCGAAACAATATAGCCCAAAAATCCAACCTCTCAAAGCCAGAACTCGCTTTTACTAAACTTAGCATACAATTTCTTGTCTCGCAAAGTCTGTAAAATAGTCCTCAAGTGTTCAGCATGCTCGAACTTATTACGAGAATAGATCAAGAAATTGTCAATGAATACCACAACAAACTTGTCCAAGTATGGTTGGAAAACACGATTCATTAAGTCTATAAACACAGCGGGGGCATTCGTTAGACCAAAAGGCATGACTAGGAACTCGAAATGACCATACCTTGTCCTGAAAGCGGTCTTAGGCATGTCCAACTCCTTAACTCGCAATTGATAGCAACCGGATCTCAGATCTATTTTTTAAAATACATTGGCTCCTCTCAATTTATCAAACAAATTATCAATCCTTGGCAACAGATACTTGTTCTTAATAGTTACCTTGTTAAGTTGTCGGTAATCCATACATAGCCTCATCAAACCATCTTTCTTCTTTACAAAAAATGCAGGAGCACCCCAAGGCGAAAAGCTCAGTCTTGCAAAACCTTTATCCATCAGTTCTTGCAACTGTGCTTTTAACTCTTTCAGCTCAGTTGGTGCCATCCTATACGGAGCAAAAGAAATAGAAGTTGTTCTAGGCACCAGCTCAATACTGAACTCTATCTCTCTAGCGGGAGGTAATCCAGATAGCTCTTTTGGAAACACATCTGGATACTCGTATACTATCGGTATCGACTCCATCTTCAACTCAGATTCTTTAGTATTCATCAAGAAAGCAAGGTAAGTTTCGTACCCTTTTCTCATATACTTTTGAGCCAAAATTGAGGTAATTACAATCGGTGATGTATCCAACTCACTTGAATCAATCCAGATAATCTCACCATCTGAGCATTTCAATTCGATATACTTGCTACCACAATTTACAATCACATCATGCACAGGTTACCAATCCATGCCAAATATTACATCAAACTCATCAAATGGCAAGAACATAAGGTTAGCTGGAAAACAATGACCCTGAATCGTCAAGGGACAATTCTTACAGACTTTATCAACTAGGACTGACTTGCCTAGAGGATTTGACACCTTAATCACAAATTCCGTAGGTTCTACCGACATATCCATGCTAGACACCAGTTTCATGCAAATGTACGAATGGGTTAATCTTGGGTCAATTAAGGCAATGACACGAGTATTATAGATAGAAAATGTAACACCCTTAACCCGTATCCGTCGTTGGAATAGGGTCATAAGGCATTACCAAATAAAATATGATCTCAAATAAATACATATAATATGTAAATTTATTCACATACACAAGTCTCAAAAGTTAATCAAAATTTATTTCATAAATTAAAACACCTCTTTAATTTGAACATTTCACATCATATGTATATACATAGTCATATTGTTCACATGTAACAATATAAAATATAATACATTAACAACTTCATATATACGGCATTAGCATAGTAATCTTTATGAACCTCATATGTTTTACATATAAATACCAAATAAAGCAAGTATTTGTTTATAAATCACTCACTTCATTTCTTGGTCCAATTGACTAAATAATATGTATCATTATACATATTCACAGCTTACACTTAATTAGCAAATTCATATAGCCTTATAGATAAGTATTAAGCACCCAAAAATATGAGCACCTTTGCACACATGCAAGGCACATAAAAAATAATTAATATAACAAAGCTAAATATCATATACGCATGTCATAATTTAATTCATAAAGGAGCACCAAATTTTCAATCATGCATACGTCTTTCTCTTTACCTATTAACTTCATAATTTATATTAACTCAACTATGTTCCTAATGAACCATATGGCCGGATATACATATCATCATGAAAAATGTTATGAATTATGATTACGCCCTTGATATAGACTCATTATAAGACCAATCATTTATATATATATAACCTAATATTCAAATATGCATGTATGGTGCGCATTCACTCAAAAGCCAAAGCCACACTTAACATTAAAATATCAAATACATACTAAACAGTCGACTAGTTTATTAATGAAACACGTGCATTATCTATCACTTAATAATCAAACTAACGACTAAAACATAATCACCCATTATCTAAAATATGCCGCATCTTATTTTCCATCACAACTAATAAACATACCAAAAACATATTATGTCATTACTCTTCATAGCCAAATCTTGCTACTTAAAATTTCCTACGAAGACAAGGCTTCCATTATCCTTTTATCAACAATCAAGCTCATTAATATATTTCAATCAAGACATAACAAATTAAGATTAAACATAGTAATCAATTTCATATATATATATATATATATTTCATATTAATTGAAAACACAACCAAGATAATCAAATATATTCATGATCGATTTCTTCATACTTTATCCAAAATTATTAGCCAACTTCTATGAATGATCACATAACACAAATGGTATTCATTCATGGCACATAGCATAACAACTAAATGGACTTAAACAAAAAATATGCCAAAATCAAAATCTAGCATAGAGATTAAGCCATTTTCGCATGGCCTTTTACATAACCAAAGTTCATTATTTCAAAAGAAATCCAGCCTATACATGCCATAGTTCCAAAATGCAACTTATAATATACCAAAAACAGTCGATAGTGTGATGGACTTTGCTAACGATCCCTGAGCTTGTAACTTGAAATCCAAAATCTATAAAATAGAAACAAATATACACAAAATAAGCTAATATAGCTTAGTAAGTCATAAGCAAATAAACAATCTAGTAATATTTCCAATTCATTATAAACTAACCGAAACATACTAGCATAATTATGCTTAGTCTCAAACTACCAATTTCATAAATGTTATTTATATTTTTATACAAAATTCCCACCTTGGCCGAATGCTCATACTATTAATATAAGTGATTCACAATTCTCTTACAAGGTCAATATATCATTAGATAACCAAATATACTTATACTCATAAACACAAACTCAAGCATCATAATGTATTACCATGTACACAATGCTTAATTGGCCAAATACACATGGTTACATCTATACACATATCACATATCATTTTGAAGACAATCACAATATATCTATCAAGATAAAACACACTTTTGTAATTATACACATTCTATATTACCTCATAAGTCATTTGTAACAAACATTAAGGACTTACTTACCTTATCACGAATGTTAATAACCTATTCCATACCTAGTCATTTAGCTTATTCAACATGTGCGTGCACATCTTATCGTTGCCCAATGAGCCATTCGGAATTGGATAGGACACTCGGATTAACACACAAGTCGTACAATGCTAACGTCCCAGATGTGGTCTTACATGTAGTCACATATCGACGCCACTGTCCCAGATAGGGTCTTACTCGTAAACACATATTGGAATCACATATCGATGCCATGGTCTTACTCGTACACATATATCAGAATCCTATGTCGTGACATATGTATCGTAACTATTCCTAAGGTTCATACGGGGCTTTCAGACGTCGTAACTTGGTCGAAACCAATTCGGAGATATAGTAGCCAAGCTTAATCATATTCAGCCATAGCTTATATATGTTCATAAATTTCATACCAGCATATAATATTAACATTTAACGACAATTAAACACGTTTATTTTCTTATAAACTTACCTCGGACGATACAAAACGGAACGGAGCAGTTAGTCAACAACTTTCGTTTTTCCCCGATCCAAATCTGATTTCTTTAGTTCTTGATCTAAACATATTCAAATTAAGCTCATTCAAACATATTTTCACTCAATTTAATCTAAAAACACATAAATGGGAAAATTACCATTTTACCCCTGACATTTATAATTTTTACAATTTAGTCCCTATTGCAAAAAACACAAAATATGCAAAATTTCAAGATACCCATGTTTGGCTGAATATTCCTAGTGTTCATAAAAGTCCATATATTTCATTTATTTCACATTTTAGTCCCTCAAATTATTATTTTTGCAATTAAGTCCTAATTACACAAAATCACCAAAAACTCCAATACAAAACATGTTAATCTAAAACATATCTTTCATATTTCATCATCAAACAACAAAAATCACAAGCTATCAATAATGGCACAACTAAAAATATTCATCAAAATAAAAAATTAAAGCATGGGTCTTGAAGATTACTAAGCAACGATCTCAAAAAAGTAGAAATTATCAAAATCCAAACAAAAATGAACCTGCTTGAGCTTGCATATATGCCGAACCCTAACTTGGTTTCTTTCTTTTTTTTCTTTGTTTATGTTTCGTTCAAAAGAAAAAAATGAAATAAAATGAATTTGATGACCTTATTTTTAACTATTATATGTTTAATAACTAAATTACTTAAATAACCTTAATGAAATAATAATAAAGTTATATAATATATGTCTTTTACCGTCCCAACATCATGTAAATGGAGTATTTACAACATAAATACTCTAATTTAGAAAGCCATTAACAATTAAGTTCCCTTTTAAAAATAACCACTAAATTTTCATTTTACGCGATTAAGTCCTTTTATTTAATCGGACACACAAACGGCAAAATTAAATCACGAAAATTTCACAAATATAAATTCACACAGAATAAACATAGAAAATAATTTTTAAATATTTTTCTGACTCAGATTCGTGGTCCCGAAACCACTGTTCCGATTAGGGTCTAAATCGGGCTGTTACAAAACATGTACCCGTGATGACATTAGGAGCAGAGGCTTCCTCTCTAACGCTTATTGCATAAGTTCTTACCGAGGCTCGAGCCTCTGATTTTGCAGTAGCATCCTTAGCAATAGTCCGATTGCCACTTGCACTTCCAAGATGTCTTGGAGGTCTACCTCGAGAGATAGGAGCATTCTGTTACGAGGCTAATTCAACCTCTTTATTAGCTCGCTTCGGGCAGTCTCTGAGAAAATGGTCAAGAGACCCACATCTAAAACACGCGCCGCTCTTCATTTGGCAGTCTCCGAAGTGCAATTTGTTGCAACTTTTACACTTCAGCTTATGTTCATCTACACTTCCCACACTAGTTACCTTAGGGGAAGAAGACTTCGGGTTATGTCATTTGGAGAGTCTCTCTCTACCCAAATATCCTACGGATGAAGTGGAGCGTTCTTGTTGACTTCTCGATTTCTTTGTGGGGAAGGAGTGTGTTCTGTCACTAGATCTATTACTTGCAACTCAAGCTTCTCTCTTATCTTATTTTCTTTCATTATTTAGCGGCCTTCTTGGCCCGACCAGCTAACGCAGAAAATTCTCGTATCTCAAGGATCCCGATCAGCAACTTAATTTCCTTATTCAAGTCTCCTTTGAAGTGCTTACACATTTCTGTCTCTGATTGGACCCACTCCGTTGCATACTGACTTAACCTTACGAATTCCCTTCCGTACTCTAACACAGTCTTATTTCCTTATTTGAGTTCCAGGAACTCCTTTCGCTTCGAGTCTAAAAACCTTTGACTGAGGTATTTCTTTTTAAACTCAGCTTGGAAGAACTCCCATGTAATGTCTTCCTTTAGTACCACTAAGGATACAGTCTTCCACCAGTGATATGCAGTATCTTTTAGAAGAGATACAGCACACTTTAAACACTCCTCAAGTGTACATGACAACTCGTCCAAAACTCGCGTAGTGTTCTTGAGCCAGAACTCAACTCGTTCAGCATCATCCTCAACATTAGCCCTAAACTCTTTAGCCCCATATTTTCTAAGTTTGTCTACTGGGCTTTACCAATTTTCACGGGTGCCATACCTAGTGACACTTCTCCCTCAGGCTAAGCAGGGGGCGGAGGAGGTCGTGGTATATTGGGGCGGTTTCACAAATAATCCACAAACTATTCATCCATCATCTCAAATAAGGCAGCTCTTGCCTCTTCCCGGCCTTCAAACATAGGCCTTCCACTACTAGTAGTAGTAGCTCGCTGAATGGAAGCTAGAGCATGGCTCTCGGCTCCCTTAGACTCATCTTGAGCTTGATTAGAAGACATTTACTATATTCAAATATAATTAAAGATGGTTAAGAGATGTCAAGCTATCATAACTTGTATAATGGCATGTATAGCTATACTCAATACATGTTACATTAGTCCTAGAATCGACTAAACCGTAGCTCTAATACCACTAAATGTAACACCCCTTGCCCGTACCCAGGACTGGGATGAGGTACGAGGCGTTACCGAATACATACACGGACACTTTCAAAAAATACAGGCTATAAAATTTCATTCTAATTTAAAACCAATTAAACAACATCATGATGTTCCAATTATGACCCTACAAGGTCCAAAACATACAATAAAAGAGATCCGGGACTAAACCGAGAGCTTTAGAAAATTTTAGTAAAATTCCTAGGGTTATGCCTCACACTCCCGTGTGGAGGCAAAGCACACGCCCGTGTCCCCCACCCGTGTTGAATTATTTGGATTTATTTTTCATTTCGAACATACAAGAGTTTGCACACGGCCAAGCACACGCCCGTGTCCCTCACACGGCCTAGACATGCCCATGTCATCACCTATGTCCAAAAACCCAAACGTTCTATTTATGACATCATCATTCATTTTGAGGAACACAGCCAAGGCACACGCCCGTGTGCTAGGTCGTGTCCTCCACACAGTTGACACACACGACCGTGTCTTTTCCCGTGTGTTTACTACCATGCAATCTGACCTATAATTCTAGGTGCAGGGGACACACGGCCGCACAACACGCCCATGGGGCTGACCGTATGTCACACATGGCCTAGACACACGCCCGTGTACCTACCTGTGTGGACCTTTTTGGAGGCTACTATCCAAGCCAATGGTCACCCACAACATCCACACACATTTGTGAATTTCAATGGTATTCAACATGGCCTAATTATGCCCAATGACTACCTTCAACAGTCTATTGCATGTTAACCTCATCTCATCAGTTTTGTACAAGCTAAATTATCCTCTTTGTTTTAAGGGCTACCACATCATATAATACATTTAAACTTGGCTCATTTTATAACTCATTGCCAATTATGATCTAGCCATTTCCAAGTGATTTGGCCACATTCCCCATGTCCATTCATGATATACCATATTTAACCATCTCATGAACATTTAAACACCAACATGCACAATTAGTAGGTTACAACCTACATCAAAGTGAGCCATATCTTATGGCCATATACAAAATGAATAGGTATATCATTTAAGCCTTTACATTGACTAACCAATGACACATATAACAAAATAACCAAAAACCTATACATGCCATTGTAACAAAGTATAAGTATCTATATACCAAAGCAAGATAAGCTGATAGTGTTGACAATACTCCAATCGTCTTCCAATCTTCACGACTCCACGAGCTCTGTAAAACAGGGCAAGGAAAGGAGTAAGCATTAACATGCTTAGTAAGTCCGGATAACAAGAAGGTAAACTTACCGGTTATTTAGCATACAACCATAAAAGATATTCATGCCAAGCATGCATAGTATAAATCCCTTCTCACATACACTCAATCATCAAGTTAGTTTCATCTCAAGCAATATAGCATTAATCTTAGGTGAGCTCATCAATTCGATATTTCCATTCTCGTTTCTCGTTATAGTCTAGTTGAATTTCTCAAAAATCTCGATGGATGGCAAGTAACTATCAAATCATACAAGTGATCATCTCAAAAATAGGCCTTTTGCAAAGCCAATTTGCCACCTATTTTGGGTCAGCCCTACTAACATAAAACCAATCACAGTTTATGTCCCAAAGGAAGCAAAAAACATACTAAATCATGCACAAATTCACCCATGCTATCATCATTTATTACCATATACAAATCCAACTCAAATATACCAATTCAAAGTACTAACTTCATATCAAAAACATATAATTTATACATCATATTAATCCACTTCAATTCATAGCAATTCATATTATATCAACTTCTCAAATCAACCATGAAACTTACCAAAATTTATTATTTCATTTAGCCATTCAAGAGCACATCAAAACATACCATTTTTTAACACAAAGCATATATCAAACTTCATTCATAAACTCATCCACAATCGAGCCATATCACATGGCTAGATATACACATCTCAAAACATATCCAAAGTTCTCTAGCCTATACATGCCATACTTTTATATTCACATTTTCAAAAGATACCAAAATAGAGTTCGATAGGGCAGTGATAATCCTCGACGATCCCCGAGCTTCCAGTAGCTTCGATATCTATAAAACAGATGAAAAACACACAAAGTAAGCTTTCAAAAGCTTAGTAAGCCATATACAAATAAACTTATCATTTTAAGCATATAAGCATCATCAAATTACATATACTCCATAGCCAAATACTATCATAATTTACATAGTTCATATACATTTCACATATTCCCAATTCATTTGAACATATAGCATATTTTCTCATACTTATATCACATATCAACAATTTCACATGTACTTACATTTTATTCTCAAATATAGTATACATTTCAAACGTACCTAAATCGAATACACATTTTATAAATTCGTTCTTTTCTCAAAATGCTCGTTGAACCGTTTAGAATCATAAGGATACGCGGATAGCGCAAAAAGCTCGTAAAATGCCAAAGTCCCAGGCGTGGTCTTACATGTAATCAAATATCGATGCCACTGTCAAAGACAAGCTCTTACACGAAATCAAATACGATGCCAACGTCCCAGACATGGTCTTACACGTATTCTCAATATCGATGCCAATGTCCCCAACTTGGTCTTACACGAAAACACATATTGGATCCTATGTCATGACATATGTATCCTAACTATTCCTATGGTTCGTATGGGGCATTTCGGACTTCGTCACATTTTCAGAACTTTCTCGGATTTCACATATTCAACTTTCATATCCATCCAACACAATACAAATATAATATAAGCATTAATAATTCAATTTAACACATTTATTTGTATATTGACTTACCTCGTATGAATTTGAACGGATGAAATTGACTACTCGACGACTTTCGACTTTCCCTAATCTAATTTTGTTTTCTTTGGTTCTTGATCTATATAAATTCAAATTTAATTTATTAAAGCTCACATTCATTCAAAACAATCCACAATCACACATTTAGGGCATTTTAAAAATTAGCCCTCACATTTTGACATTTTGACATTTTAGTCCCTAATCACAAAAATCACAAAATATACAAAATTTCCATACACCCATGCTTAGTCGAATTTTCATAATGTTTATATAAGCCCACATATTTCATTTATTTTATATTTTAGTCCCTCAATTTACAAATTTCACAATTTAGTTCAATATACCCAAATTCATCGAAAATTCAAAGACAAAACATGTTAACCCAAAATCAAACTTCCATATACTATCATCAAACTTCATAAAACTCATGATTTCATCAATGGCTGAATTCAAAATCATCAACAAAATCAAAATTTGAGACATGGGCTTGATAGAACATTAAGCAACAATCACAAAAACATAAAAATTATCAAAAACAGATCAAAAACCATACCTTAATCACCAATTTCCTTAGCCGAACCCTAGGAAGCTTATTTTATTTTCTTTTTCTTTGTATTTTCGGCAAAGATGATGAATATATCACTAAATTCATGTTTTATTTTATTATATTACACATTAATAAACCATTTACCATTTTACCCTTTATTAAACCATATAAAAATCACTTAATGGTTAGTCATTAATGTCCATTAACCTTATCAATGGCCTAATTATAATATAAGGACCTTTACTTTAATAAGCCATAGCAAATAGGCACACTTAACAAATAGCATGTAACTTTTACATTTTATGCGATTAGGTCCTTTTCACAAATTAAGCACACAAATGATCAAATTTTCATACGAAACTTTCACACATGTAAATTCACATATTTTATAAACATAGAAAATTATATTAAAATATTTTTCTGACTCAGATTTATGGTCCCGAAACTACGATTCCGACTAGGGTCTAAACCGAACTGTTATAGTTATAAACCTTTCGAGGAAAGATTGGTCTTGTCGATTAGATGATGCTTTATAGGTGTTGCTGACAGCATACAAAACTCCATTAGGGATGTCACTGTATCAATTGGTTTTTGGGAAAGCATGTCACTTGTCAGTCGAACTGAAACACAATGTAATGTGGGCAATTAAGCAAGTGAACATGGACTATGAAGCGATTGGTAAGAAAAGACTGTTGGATATCACTGAACTGGAATAGATTAGGAGAAATACTTATGAAAATGCTGCAATTTACAAGGAAAATACCAAACGATGGCAAGACAAGATTATTTTACAATGACAATTTATCGCGGGTCAACAGGTTTTATTATTCAATTCTCGACTCAAATTGTACCTGGGTAAATTGAGTTCACGTTGGTCTAGACCTTTTGAAATTGTCACCATATTTCCTCATGGTGCAGTCACAATTCGAGATTTATATGATGGACACCAGTTCAAAGTAAATGGATAGAGGCTAAAACACTATTTTGGAAACTATGATTAAAAGTAGGTAGAGACTATTAAATTGGTCAAAAAGTTTAAACTTTTATTCGTACTTCATGATTTTAGTTTATTTTATTTTATTTTTGTTTTGTTAAAGTTTGCTTTCCTTTTTTTTTGCAGAATAATTAGGTACCATTGTTGACGCATTGAAATCTTATTGTCAGTGTATTCCATAAGTCTGCAGTACCATTTATAGCTCGTCAGAATTCAAAGAAATTCAAATTCCACCGTTGGATCAAAACTCACTCAGTCATTTGATCCTTTTGAGCGGGCACAATTTCTATTGGACACAACTCTTCTCGCTAGCCCTATATCATTCCACAAAACAACACGCCTTTCCATCTTCCTCCTTTACCCACTATAAATTCTCTCCCACTATACCGACTGTAATGTATTCAAGCAACCATTTTTATTTCATTTCTCTTCTCAAAATCATATCTTTTCAGCTTTAAACCATTCTCCCTCAAAAAAAGATGGCCAAAAAAAGAGGCTCAGTCAAGAAAACCACCAAATCTACTGAATAACATGTGCCCTCTATGACTACAATCTGTGAATCAGAATCCCACAGGCCAGTGCAGACAAAAGAGCTAGTAATCTTTTTGAATAAAGTGGCAAAGGAACGGTTTCACAACAACATACTAAAGTGAAACTTCTATCCCAAGCAGGCCATCTCTCTTTCGCCACAATAAGATTTGGGTAAACAAATCTCAAAAATCATCTCGAAGTTAAAATGGGAAACTTTGTGCACCCATCCCAGTAGCAACTCTCCTTCACTGGTGCATAAATTTTATGGTAATCTCTACAATCATGAGTTAGAATTCATTTTCATTCGAGAAATTTTAATACCATGGGATGCTGCAACAAACACCAAGGTCAATGCCAACAAACACTTTAAGTCATGGATGACATCATAGATGAAAAACGAGACTTGTTGGTGAGAGACTTGAGTGTCGAGGGAGCAGTATGGATGGACTCCCATAAAAAAAACTATATAATGCACCATCGCTTCCTGATGCTGCAAGGCAAAATTTGGTTCTATTTTTTCAACTACAAGCTCAAACCCTCCACTCATAGCACCACAATCACCCTAGACAGAATGTGTCTAATACATTCTATTGTCAAATGAAGAAAAATTTATGTAGGCACAATACTTCACCAAGAAATAGCTGACTGTGTTGCAAGGTAGACTAGGATCTTGTTTTTCCCATCATTGGTGATGTTATTGTGCCAGCAAAGAGGAATCGTGCCCCGTGCTGGTGAGGAAGTCTTGGAAACTAAAGGCCATGTAACAGCCGAGTTTCAGCTAAATCGGAACAATGGTTTTGGGACCACAAATCTGATGTCATAAAATTATTTTAATATTATTTTTTAGTTTTTATAGATGTGAATATATATGTGTGAAAATTTCGTAAGCTAATTTTATAGTTTAATAGCTCAATTTGAGAAAAAGGACTTAATCGCGTAAAATGCAAAAGTGGCATTCTATAAGTTAAAAGTGCTTAATTGCCATGGCTTATTAAATGAAAGGTCCTTATATTGATATTCGACCATTGATAGTGGAAATTGACATAAATGGGCATTAAATAGATTATTTTAAATGTTTTATATTCAGTTTAAAATGGTAATTAGTATATTAAGTTAATATTAATTAAAACAAAGTGAAAATAAACCAAACTATCGTCATTCATAGCCGAAAATTAGAAAAAAAATAGGATTCGAGCTTTCATCTATTCGGCTAGCTTGTTCTTTGATTAAGATCAAGAACAAAAGAAATCAAATTTAGATCGGGGAAAATCGAAAGTTATTGAATAGTTGATTCGGTTCCTCTATTTCGACTACGAAGTAAGTTCATATGCAAATAAATGTCTTTAAATTGAATTATATGTGTTTACTTGTCATTTAAATGTTATAAATGCTGAACAAATAATTACGAGCAAGAATTGACAGAATTACGACATCTAAAAGTCCCATACGAACCTTAGGAAGAGTATAGGATATGAATGTCATGACACTAGGTTGTCGAGATGTGATTACATGTAAGACCATGTCTGTGACAGTGGCATCAATATGTGATAACATGTAAGACCATATCTGGGATATGGTATTGTATGAGCTTATGTGATTTTCGAGTATCCTTAATTGTTCCGAATGGTTCAACGGGTAAAGTCAAGTCGAGAAAGAATATGTGAAAGAGCTAAGTGACTCAGGTACGTACGAAATTCATATGAGTACTGAAAAGGGGAAATATTTGATGACTCAATTATGACATTGAATATATGTTCAATGAGAAATGCTTGTGAAATTAAATTTGATTAGCTATGTTTAACATATTTGAATAAATATGCAAATATTCATGTGTTGACTTTATTTGTATATGGCTTACTAAGCTTTTGAAGCTTAATTTGTGTGTTCTTCCATGTTTTATAGATTATCAAAGCTAGCTCAGACATCGGGGATCATCGAAAACCATCATCACACTATCGACTACTTGTTGGTATTTTTGAATGCTTGTAAATTTGGTATATGGCATGTATAGGCTAGTGAGTTGATGATATGTTTTATGGTTTGTTATAGCCATGATATTTGGCTTTCTTTTCTTTGAAATGTTGGTATGTATTGGGCAATTTAAGTTGGCTTAAAATTATATTTTGGATAAGTGTTATATGTGATGTATATAATGTCTTGTGTTTTGGCATTGTTTGCCAAGGTTATGGATATGACTAAATGGTTACTCATTTGGTTAGTTATTAATGTTTGAGGAGTGGTACATTATGGTATGATTTATTGTAACACCCCTCGCCCGTATCCTACGCTAGGATAGGGTTCGAGGCATTACCGGTAATTTATCTTTACAAACTTACACAATCGGGTTACTGAATTTCGTTCATAATTTAAAACTTTTCAAACGTGTGCACTTTGTCTCTTATACAGGCCTCCGAGGCCTAAAAACACTCCTAAGGGCAGTATGGAACAAAACCGAAATTGTCCGATAGACTTGGAGCACTTTAGGAAATTTTCCCTTAGTTGAAGTGTAACACGCCCGTGGGGCATAGAACATGCCCGTGTTCTTTTTCCAGTATGCAACACGGCCAAGGCACATGCCCGTGTGCTGCACTGACTTCAACCTCACCATTATGTTAAATAAACACGGCCAAGGCACACGCCCATGTGCTTAGCCCGTGCTTTATGCTGACTTAAAATTTCAGGTGCAGGGGACACACGGTCATAGCTCACACCCATGGGAGTAGCCTGTGTGTTACACACGGCCTAGACACACGCCCGTGTATCTACGTATGTGGACCTTATTAGGCTATTTTCCAAGCCTTAGGTCACCCTCTACTAGCCAATTACACTTATAGATTACTATAGTGCATATTTGGGTCAAATTATCCATTTATAAGTATGAAACTTTGAGTAACCTCATTGCATGTGAACCTCATACCATTGGTTTCATACATGCTAAGTTAATTCTGATCTTGCATTTAATGATTTATATTTTTGCTTGACATATTAAGATTGGCTCGTTATTATAATTCATTGCCAATTATAACTAAGCCATCGCATATGAATATAAACATGCATAGATTTGTAGGGCATAGCCTACTTCAAAATGAGCCAATTCCCATGGCCATATACAAAGAAAGATAAACATATTTTTACATGCCTTCACTAGGCAATTCAAATGACATATGTAACAAAATACTCAAAAATCCTATACATGCCATTGGACAAAATAGAAATGTCTTTATACCAAAGCTTGTCTAGTTGATAGTGTGTTGACTCTCAAATTTTCTTCCAATCCTTATGATTCATTGAGCTCTGAAAAGTAGTGAAAAGAGAGGGGTAAGCATTTACATGTTTAGTAAGCCCGTATAACTGGAAAGTAAACTTACCGGTTGTTTAGCATATATCCATAACAGATAATGAAACCAATAAACATGAAAATGGTTTTCCTATCACATGCACTCAATCAATGAGTTACTCACATACCAAATACCATGAACATTTTTATCTTAGATGAGCTTATCATTTTACATATCATCCATACATATTCCTTGTGATCGTTTACCATCAATTCGTACGAATGATCGTTTCAGTATGCACTCCCGCGAACCTCACATCTTACGGCAGGATTACCAGTCCAGGCTAAATCCCCCGTAATATAAACTCATAAGGTGATGTCGGGATTACCAATCCAGGCTAAATCCCTTACGCAACAAACACCCTTAATGAGCTTGGATCTGAATTACCAGTCCAGGCTAAATTCAGGCCCTAATCGGATTACCCGTTCGGGCTAAATCCACAATGCACACATATTCTTCGAGAGGCTCGATCACTCAAGGAGCACCAGTCCAGGCTAGATCCTTTTTATACTTGAGATCTTCGGATTACCAGTCAAGGCTAAATCCTTTTCTGTAGCACATGTAGTATCTTAAGTCTCATGTCACTCATGCTTTATCCATCGAATTCCCTTTTCAACCTCAATCGAGACATTATCCAACAATTCATTATTAAAGATGCAATTCATGTATTTTCATGCCATCAACAATGCAATTATCATGCATTCACAAAACATACAATTATGCATGTTATAGGTTTACTTTGAGTTATCCAAACTTACCTGGTATTCGTTTCGGAGCTGTGTTTTGGTTATTCCGAAACCTTACGTTTACCTCGATCGACCTCCGAAATTTGTTTCTCGGGGTTTATAACTAAAAAATTATATCATTAATTCACTACATTACACTTTTCAAGTTTAATTTCTACCCCCGGTCCAAATGACCGTTTTGCCCCTAACCATTGACATTTTTAAGATTTAGTCCCTAGGCTCGTATAATGAAACACATGCAATTTCTATCTTACCCAAGCCTAGCTGAACATTTTTCTCTCTTATGGCAGCCCACATTTTCCATTATTTTCACATTTCTACCACATATTTAACAACTTTTACAAAAAGATCCCTTTAGGGGTTTTTCATGAAAATCACCTAAGAAAATATGGTTAACACACCTTCGACTTTCATACCCCTCCATAATCCACCAAAATACAAACAACTCATGCATGGGTAAATTTTTAAACATGAACCCTAGCATGAAATATGGGTAGAAATGGAAAGATCAAACTACCGGGATTTCAAAAATACAAAGAACATTAAAAACGGGGCTTGGGAGCACTTACTATTGAGCTTGGAAATCTTGACAACCCTAGCTATAGAGACTTGGGAATTTCGGCTGGACAAGGAAGAAGAATGGATGATTTTTGCCTTCTTTTTCCCATTTTATTTCATTAAAAAGCCAAATGACCAAAATGCCCTTAAGTCCTTTCTTTAATATTTCATCCATGCAAGCCCATTTTTGTCCAAAAACTTAGAAATTGGGAAAATTGCTCTTTAAGACCTCCTAATTTATAACCTAAATCAATTTCATACAAAATTCTTCTAGAATCCAAGTTTTTCAATTTATTCAATTTAGTCCCTAATTTCCAATTAGACACCTTACTTAAGGAATTTCTTCATAAAACCTTAACACATGCATAGTATCTTATTCTAGGTCTCATAATAATCATAAAATAAATATTTTGATGTCGGATTTGTGGTCTCGAAACCACTGTTCCAACTAGGCCTTATTTCAGGATGTTACATTTATAGATGATGAACTGATATGTTTGAGAGGCATGATTTAGTTGATAGTAAGGTGATGAAAGTACATTTAGAAGTTATGTGAATTTAGTGATTTTTGCATAATGAATTGGTATGTTTTGAATATGGAATTGAATAGTTGAAATGGTTGAGGATAGATGGCATAATATGTGTAGTTGAAATGGTTAAGGATAGATGGCATAATATGTGTATGAATTCGCATGTTTTGGCTGCCTATATATGCATTGAAATGGTATTCTTTCATTGTTTTATCTGCATGAGCAAAAGGGTGGCAATTTGGCTTTACAAATAGCCTATTTTTGTCCATATGGGTAGAGACACGGGAGTGTGTCTTAGCTATGTGTGATACATGGTCATGCTACACGGCCGTGTGTCCCCTAGGGTAACCCTTCGAATTAAAGTCGGCCAAACACACGGGAGCGTCTACTGGCCGTGTGTGGCACACGGGTTGGCACGTGGGCATGTGGTTGGCCGTGTGACCCAAGTTAGTAACCTCTCCAGTTTTCCCATGGTCATGACACACGAGCGTGTCTTCAGCCGTATGGTACAAGTCAGTATGTATGTCTTCTTTTCACATGGCTTGTGACACGGGTGTGTCTGGTGACTGTGTGAGGCACACGGCCTATTCACACGAGCGTGTCTGGTGACCATGTGAGCACACGACTTGTTCACACGGGCGTGTGACCCTTATATGTTTGAAAATTTTTTAGTTTCCCAAAGTTTGCAAATGTTATCGGTTTAGTCCCGAACCACTTCTAAGCATGTTTTAAGTTCTCGTAGAGCCTTACAAGGGACATTGTGAATGTTTTGAAAGGATTTTGAGTATGAATGTATAAATGTATGTGAATGAGGTGTGTTATCATGTAATGCATCGTTACCCTATTTCAGTGACAAATACAGGTTAGGGGTGTTAAATTTAATTAGTATCAGAGTTACGGTTTAGTTGATTCTAGGACTAATGTAGCAAGTAAGAGTCTAATTTTACATGCCATATATATATGAGCTGCAATAGTGTGATGATTCTTGACAGCTAAAATGTGTTTTTTATATAGCAAATGGATCTCGATTGAACCGTAGCTAATGATGTTGAAAGTAATACACCTGCTCCTGCTCAAGGGGTAGTGCAATCTAATTCTAGACTCGTAACTAGTAGCCACGAGGGAGAGGCTAAACAAGCCTTCTTCCAGATGATGACTGAGTGGTTCATGGAATTCGTACGAATGAATCCGGCAGTTCAACAACCTCCACCCCCACCTGTTCCTCAACAAGTCCCAGTTGTACCACAAGTGATAGATCTGATTCGATTGAGTAAGCCACCTGTTGATAAGATTCGGAAACATCGGGCTAAGGAGTTTCAGGCTATAGTTGATGATGATATAGAGAAAGCTGAGTTTTGGCTCGAGAATACGATTAGAGTGTTTGATGAATTGTCCTGTACTCTAGATGAATGTATCAAATGTGTTGTATCTTTGCTGAGAGATAATGCGTCTTATTGGGGGAAAACGTTGACATCTGTAGTTCCAAGAGAACGAGTTACCTGGGAGTTCTTCCAATATAAGTTTCGAAAGAAATACATAAGTCAAAGATTTCTCGATCAGAAACATAAAGAGTTTTTAGAGCTGAAATAAGGTCAAATGATTGTCACTAAGTACGAAAGAGAATTTGTACGGTTAAGCAAGCATGTCCAGAAATATGTTTCCACTGAAGAGATCATGTGCAAAAGGTTTGTTGACGGGTTGAACGAGGATATAAAACTGTTAGTCGAGATACTTAAATTGAAAGAATTTGTAGTACTAGTTGAGAGAGATTGTAAAGCCAAGGATCTCAGCAAAGAAAAGAGAAAAGTTGAGTTTGAAGTAAGAGATTCGAGAAAGAGATCAACTAGTAAATCTTATCAGTTTGCAGCGAAGAAATTTCGAGACTCGTTTAATCATTCTAATACATCAGTGGGACATTCAAACAGAGATCAAGTGAGACAACAGTCGAGTTTCAAAGCTCCAGCTACTTTGATAGCTAGTGTTGGGAGTGCAAGACCTAACTGACCTAAATGTAAACATTATGGTAAACGGTATCCTGGTGATTGTAGATTGAATGATCAGGCTTGTTTTCAATGTGGATCGTTAGATCATTTTATTAGAGATTGCCCAGAGTTAGCTGAAAAAGATAATGTTTAGAATATGAGGCCAAGTAACACTGCATTTAGAGGGAGACCATCCCGTAATATTAGAAATATGAGTGGTGGTAGAGGTGCGAGACAATACACTACTTCGAGATCTAATGCTAGAGCACCTGCACAAGCCTACGCTATTCATTCTTACAAAGAAGCGTTATCTGTAGATGTTATCACAGGTACTTTTACTCTTTATGATACTAAAGTTATTGCATTGATAGATCGAGAATCAACTCATTCATATATATGTGTAAATTTAGTATCTAATAAAACTTTGCCTATAGAGTCTACTAAATTTGTAATTAGAGTATCGAACCCCTTAGGCAAGTGTATGTTTGCTGATAAAGTGTGCAAGAACTGTATGTTGATGATTCAGGATAATTGCTTTCTGGCTGAATTAATATTGTTGTCATTTGATGAATTTGATATAATTATGGGTATTGATTGGCCAACGCTGCATGATATGGTTGTGAATTGCAAAGGAAAGACAATTAATTTGAGATGTCAGAATAATGAGATTATCCGGATTGAGTCAGATGATCTAAATGGCTTGCCAACAGTGATTTCATCGATGTTAGCTCAGAAATATGTGAGAAAGGGTTGCAAAGCTTATTTTTCTTATGTGCTTGATACGAAAGTGACTGAAAAGAAGATCGAATCAGTACCAGTTATGTGTGAATACCTAGATGTGTTTCCTAAAGAGTTACCGAGTTTACCACCGATCCGAGAGGTTGAGTTTGGTATTGAGTTAATTTCGGGTACAACACCGATATCGATAGCTCGGTACATAATGGCTCCAACAGAGTTAAAAGAATTGAAAGCTCAGTTGTAAGAACTAACGGATAGAGGTTTTGCAGGATCGAGTTTTTCACCCGGGGGTGCTCCTGTGTTGTTTGTGAAAAAGAAAGATGGCACGATGAGAATGTGTATAGACTACCAACAACTTAACAAAGTGACAATCAAGAATAAATATCCTCTGCCCATAATAGATGATTTGTTTGATCAATTGAAATGGGCTACAGTGCTTTCAAAGATAGATTTGAGATCGGGTTATTACCAGCTACGAGTTAAAGACTCTCATGTGCCAAAGATAGCTTTCCGAGGTACGGACATTATGAATTTTTAGTTATGCCTTTCAGACTAATGAATGCTTCTGCATTCTTTATGGATTTAATGAACTAAATTTTTAGACGTACTTAGATCGATTTGTTGTTGCATTTATTGATGACATTTTGATTTATTCACATGATGAAATTGAGCATGCCGAGCATTTAAGAATTGTATTGCAAACTCTGTGTGATAAGCAGTTGTTTGCAAAGTTCAGCAAATGTGAATTATGGTTACATGAAGTTGGTTTTCTAGGACATATTGTGTCATTATCAAGTATTCGAGTAGATCCGGGCAAGATTTTTGCAATAAAGGATTGGAAGCCTCCGAGAAATGTTTCTGAGGTCCACAATTTTCTGAGACTAGCTGGTTATTATAGACGATTTGTGAAAGGCTGCTCGATGTTGCGACTCCGTTAACGAGATTACTTCAGAAAGAAGTAAAGTTTGAATGGTCAGAGAAATGTTAGAAATGTTTCGATAAGCTGAAAGTTCTTTCGACTGAAGCTCCAGTGCTAGTACAGCCAGAATCGAGTAAAGATTTTGTGATCTATAGTGATGCATCGTTGAATGGTTTGGGCCATGTTTTGATGTAGGAAGGCAAAGTTATAGCTTATGCCTCGAGACAACTGAAGCCACATGAAAAGAATTATCTGACGCATGATTTAGAGTTAGTAGCTATTTGTTTTCATTAAAGATTTGATGTCATTATCTGTTCGGTGATAAATGTCATGTTTATTCAGATTATAAGAGTTTGAAATATCTAATAACTCAGAAAGATTTGAATTTGCGACAGCGAAGATGGCTAGAATTGCTAAAAGATTACGAGCTAGTGACTGACTACCATCTGGGAAAAGCAAATATTGTTGCTGATGCATTAAGCCAGAAATCTTTATTTGCTCTACGTACAATGAATACTCAGTTGGCTCTATCTGATGACGACTTGATTGTAGCTAAGTTGGAAGCGAGACCTTTGTTTGTACAACAGATTTGTGAAGCTCAGAAAATTGATCATGAAATGTTAGCAAACCGAGTTCAATGTGATTCAAAACCTGATTTAGAATTTCAAGTTGATCCTAATGATTATTTAAGATTCAGAGGTTGAATATGTATTCCGAGAAATTCAGAGTTGATTCAGATGATTTTGAACGAAGCACATAGTAGTCGTTTATCTGTTCATCCAGGAAGTACAAAAATGTTTAATGATTTGAAATAGCTCTATTGGTGGCATGGTATGAAGCGTGACATTTCAGAGTTCGTTTCTAAATGTTTGATTTGTCAGCAAGTTAAAGCTGAGCATCAGGTACCGTCTAGTTTATTACAGCCGATTATGATTCCCGAATGGAAATGGGATAGAGTGACTATGGATTTTGTATCAAGATGGCCCCTATCTCCGAAAAAGAAAGATGCGACCTGGGTTATAGTTGACTGATTGACAAAATCGGCTTATCTCATTCTTGTAAGAACGGATTATTCGCTTGAAAATTTAGCTGAGTTTTATATCTCTGAGGTTGTGAGATTACACGGAGTACCTATTTCTATTATTTAAGATAGAGATCTGAGGTTCACATCGAGGTTTTAGAAGAAACTGCAAGATGCACTGGGTACAGTACCGCATTTCACCCACAAACAGATGGTCAATCTGAGCGAGTTATTCAGATACTCGAGGATATGTTGAAATGTTGCATTCTTGAGTTTGAAGGTGTATGGGAAAAGTATTTGTTGTTGATTGAATTTGCATATAACAACAGGTTTTAATCGAGCATTAAAATGGCACCTTATGAAGCTTTATACGCTCGGAAGTGTCGAACACCATTGTACTGGACTGAACTTAGTGAGAATAATATTTTTGGGGTTGATTTGATTAAAGAGACCGAGCAAAAAGTGAAACTAATTCGTGATAGTTTGAAAGCAGCGTCAGATCGATAGAAATCATACGCAGTCTTGAAATGGAAAGATATTGAGTTTCAGATCGGGGATAAAGTGTTTTTGAAAGTATCTCCGTGGAAGAAAATACTCCAATTCGGTCATACAGGCAAATTAAGTCCGAGATTTATCGGGCCATATGAAATTATTGAGAGAATTGGACCAGTTGCTTATCGGCTAGCATTGCTGTCTAAGTTAGAAAATATTCATAATGTATTTCATGTATTGATGCTTCAACGATACCGATTTGATCCTTCGCATGTTATTTCCCTGACCGAAGTTGAAATTCAGTCAGATTTATCGTATAGTGAAAATCAATCTGAATTTTAACTCGTGAGATCAAAGAGCTGAGAAATAAAAGAATAACATTACTGAAAGTATTATGGCATCAACACGGGGTAGAAGAAGCTACGTGGGAACCCGAGGATGCTATTAGAAAGCAATATCCAAACCTATTCATTGGTAGGATTTTCGGGGACGAAAATCCCTAAGGGGGAGAGTTATAACAGCCCGGTTTCAGCTAAATCAAAATAGTGGTCTCAGGACCATAAATCTGAGGTCGTAAAATTATTTTAATATTTTTTTAGTGTTTACAGCATGTGAATATATATCTGTGTGAAAACTTCGTGAGTTAATTTTATCGTTTAATAGCTCAATTTGAGAAAAATGACTTAATCACGTAAAATGCAAAAGTGGCATTCTATAAGTTAAAAGTGCTTAATTGCCATGGCTTATTAAATAAAAGGTCTTTATATTGATATTAGACCATTGATAGTGGAAATTGACATAAATGTTCATTAAATAGATTATTTTAAATGTTTTATATTAAGGTTAAAATGGTAATTAGTATATGAAGTTAATATTAATTAAAACAAAGAGAAAATAAACCATATTATCATCATTCATAGCTGAAAATCAGAAAAAAGAAATAGGGTTTGAGCTTCCATCTATTCGGCTAGCTTGTTCTTCAATTAAGATCAAGAACGAAAGAAATCGGATTTAGATCGGGGGAACTCGAAAGTTATTGAATAGTCGATTTGGTTCCTCTATTTCGACTACGAGGTAAGTTCATATGAAAATAAATGCATTTAAATTGAATTATATGTGTTTACTTGTCATTTAAATGTTATAAAAGTTGAAAGAATAATTACGAGCAAGAATCAACAGAATTACGACATCTAAAAGTCCCGTACGAACCTTAGGAATAGTATAGGATACGAATGTCATGACATTAGGTTATCGAAATGTGATTACATGTAAAACCATGTCTGGGACATTGGCATTGTATTGAGATTATGTGTAAGACCATGTCTGGGACATTGGCAACGTTAATCAATTTCGTGTAAGACCCTGTCTGGGACAGTGGCATCGATATGTGATAACATGTAAGACCATATCTGGGATATGTCATTGTACGAGCTTATGTGATTTCTGAGTATCCTTAATTGTTCCAAATAGTTCAACAGGTAAAGTCAAGTCGAGAAACAATATGTGAAAGAGCTAAGTGACTCAGGTACGTACGAAATTCATATGAGTATTGAAAAGCGAAAATATTTGATGACTCGATTATGACATTGAATATATGTTCAATGAGAAAGGTTTGTGAATTTAAATTTGATTAGCTATATTTAACATATTTGAATTGATATGCAAATATTCATGTGTTGACTTTATTTGTATATGGCTTACTAAGCTTTTGAAGCTTACTTTGTGTGTTCTTCCATGTTTTATAGATTATCGAAGCTAGCTCGGACATCGGGGATCATCGGGAACCATCATCACACTATAGACTACTTTTTGGTATTTTTGAATGCTTGTAAATTTGGTATATGGCATGTATAAGCTAGTGAATTCATGATATGTTTTATGGTTTGTTATAGCCATGATATTTGGCTTTCTTTTATTTGAAATGTTGGTTTGTATTTGGCCATTTAAGTTGGCTTAAAATTATGTTTTGGATAAGTGTTATATGTGATGTATATAATGTCTTGTGTTTTGCCATTGTTTGCCAAGGTTATGGATATGACTAAATGGTTACTCATTTGGTTAGTTATTAATGTTTGAGGAATGGTACATTATGGTATAATTTAGAGATGATGAATTGATATGTTTGAGAGGCATGATTTAGTTGATAGTAAGGTGATGAAAATACATTTAGAAGTTATGTGAATTTAGTGATTTTGGCATAATGAATTGGTATGTTTTGAATATGGAATTGAGTAGTTGAAATGGTTGAGGATAGATGGCATAATATGTGTATGAATTGGCATGTTTTGGCTGCCTATATATGCATTGAAATGGTATTCTTTAAATGCTTTATGTGCACGAGAAAAAGGGTGGCAATTTGGCTTTACAAATAGCCTATTTTTGTCCACATGGGCAAAGACGCGGGTGTGTGTCTCAGCCGTGTGTGATACACGGTCATGCTACACGGTCGTGCGTCCCATGTGGTAACCCTTTGAATCAAAGTCAATATACCCTATAAGTTTGGCACGGCCTAAACACACGGGTGTGTTTACTTGCCGTGTGTGGCACAAGGGTTGGCACGTGGGCGTGTGGTTGACCATGTGACCCAAGTCAGTAACCTCTCCAGTTTTCCCACGACCATGGCACATGGGCGTGTCTTCAAACGTGTGGTACAAGTCAGTCTGTATGCCCTGTTTTCACACAGCTTGTGACACGGCGTGTTTGGTGACCGTGTGAGGCACATGGCCTATTCACACAGGCGTGTGACCCTTATATGTTTAAAAAAAATTTAAGTTTCCCAAAGTTTGCAAATGTTATCGGTTTAGTCCCGAACCACTTCTAAGCTTGTTTAAAGTTCTAGTAGAGCCTTGCAAGGGACATTGTGAATGTTTTGAATGGATTTTGAGTACGAATGTATAAATGTATGTGAATGAGGTGTGTTATCCGGTAATGCCTTGTAACCCTATTCTAGTGACGAATACGGGTTAGGGGTGTTACATGCCCAACCAATAAAGCCTCTGTGGAAAAAATGACTCGAGGCAAAGACACGCCAATACTGAAAGAGGAGGAGACCAGCAAGACAAGAAAGGGCAAAGCCAAACTGACAGAAAAGGAACAAGCATGAATGCAAAGACATCATTATGGAGCAAACTAAAGGATGTTGAAAAAATGGTAAATTCCATCAACAATAGGCAAATCAAGCTTGTCGCTACAGTAGAAGATATGGAGAGATCCCAGAATTTTTTTTATACTTATACGAGAGCCTGGAACAATTCTATTGTAGCCACAATTGGCCAACTGAGCCCTTCGCCACTACCGAAATTCCCTGTGTTTCCACCAATCATTCATAATTATGACCTCTCTTCCTCGAATGATGACTTAGAAGACCGAGATAGATCTGGGGCATCCCCACCTATTTTGTAGGTCTCTAATAATGAGAAAGAAAAGGAATCTAAGGACATTGAAGAATGCCAGTGTAAGATTGATACTTTGTTTGAGGATGGTATTTTTGCTGCTCAATGGGACACTATTGTTGAGAATGAAGTTGTTGCTGTAGAAGAGGAAGTTGTTGCTGAAGAAGAAGAAGTTGTTGAAAATGAGAAGGAAAAAGAAGAAGAATATTTTGTTGAAGAGACTGTTACCGCACCCGAGTCTGTGGGTGCAAAGTTGGATCGAATTGAAGTGAGACCGGCAGAAGTTGTTGAGGTCACCAGTGAAGAGCAATACAATTCATGGGCAATAGTGGTTTATACTGGACCACTCCAAGTGGCCTCTCCTACACAAACAGCAACCGATGATACCGGGGATAAGCCGGGAACTGGGGAGCAATCTGAAGACCGCGCAAAGCCCAAAAAAAGAAAAGAAAGTGCTCTAAGGATAAAAAAAATGAAAGGATGAGAAGAAAAGGAAGAGAAAGAAACATCATGCAGCCATATCAATGGCTAGGGATAATTGAGTTAGTTTATTTTAAGCTTTAGTTATAGTATTTATGCATTGCATGTAACTGTACGTTTCATTTTGATAAGTATACATTGTCATTGCATTTTCATTTTCATTACATTTTCATGTTAATGTATTGAGGACAATGCAAACTTTAAGTTTGGGGGAATGCAAATTGGGTTTGGAAATGCACCCAGATTTTAATTTTTTTTAATGAAGCATGCAAGGTTTAATTATAGTTAATGAAAATTGTTTGAAAATTTTTGTTATATTCGATGCTTAATTCTAGAATCATGTAAATTATCAATGAATGAGTTGGATAAATTTGACAAAAGATTGTAGCTTCAATTCTTTGATGAATGGATTAGGTTACATTAGTAATGGATAACTGCTATCATTCATTGAATTTTGAATGAATCTACTTTCTACAGCTGCTTATATATGTATATATAGTTATAAGGTAGAGACACTCCAAAGTGAGTGTAGTATGGAATGTTAAAAAGGGAACACTCGAATACAAGCGTTAGAAAAATCAATCTGGCCAAAGCCTGTTGCTGCATGAGTGTGTTTCGGTGCAATTACATACTCTTTGGGGGTTTGTTGCACCCCATCATTACTTATAAAGAACAAGGGTATAGATGCAACGATATCCTTTATTTCGAAAAAAATAATAAATAACAATAAAAATGTATATATATACTTAGTATTATACAATAAATGTTGTAACAATAGATAAAACTTAGGGTTTGAAGCATGATGCTAGCATTTATGAAGTTGCAACCTTATTCAATCATGCTTATGAATTGTCAATGCAATATTCTTTCATCTGAATGTGATTCATCCATTGGGGATCTAGAGGGTTCAAGTTGCTAGAATGATCATTTGCCTTAGTAAAATTTTTTGTAAGCCTTGCTAGCTTCTGTTTTACTTGAGGACAAGTAAAACTCAAGTTTGGGGGTATGATAGCATTAGAAAGAACATAGGTTTTCCCTCTTATTTATTGGTTGAATTATTCCCATTTAGTTATCTTTAGCATACATTTTAGCATTTTCAATTTAGTCAGTAAATTGCATTTTATAACTTAGTGAATCCTAACCTACTTTATCCTTAATTTTGCTATCTTATTGCATTAACGTCGTTGCATGAGTTAATCTCAAATTGCGTCTAGAATTGTTGCCACATCTGACAGCTATCTGCAATGACATTGCATGAATTAATTTCAAACTGCGCCCAGAATTGTCGCCGCACCTGACAGCTGTCCGGATAAGATCCAAAACTGTGTGAGTTGTCCAGTCTGGTATAACCAACCTGTACGAACAATGACAGAATAATTTTGAGGAAAGGACACCTATATTGTTGGAGGAGGACATAAAAGGTGGACATGATAAGAAAAAGATGAGCTTTTTTCTCCATCATCATCTTCATCGTCCTAGCTTGAAGCTTACGACCACGGCAGCTTAAGCCTCTCATGGGTGAGCCAACATGAAAACCAGATGTAGAATAGCTCCTGACGAGGAGACCTAAGTGCGTGACAATAGGAAATAAAGAGATTCAATCGAGTTGTCTAGGGATAGTATTCTTGATTCGATTCTTATTTCTTTCTAAATGCTAGTGATTACTCTCTGATTTCTGATTGTATGGATGTACTGATGAATTCTTGGTGAAATGTTGTCTTATTTAATCTTACTTTTATTGTTTAATCTTGGGGTTTGAATGTTTTTTAACATGGAAGTGTTATTGCAGTCATTGACACAAGAAAGTGAAGTGATAGTTTAAGCCAACAAGCATTTCAACGGAAGTTGAGTGAGGATTAGAGGAATTTAGTCCACTTGTTTTTAATAGTGTCATATTTCCATCATCAAAAGTTGAGATTAATATGCATGTTTAAGTCTCAGATTAAATAAATGAGTAACGTTGGGTAAGGTTTACATTGAATTTTATTGCATCGACAATCACCTATACTTTATACCTTGTGAGTACTTAGTATTCTGCTGAAGATTCATGTTGAGGATCCTAGTTTATTAGTATCATCTTTTATTTTATTTTTTTCAAGTTATTGCATCAACAACTATCCTCAGAATTTATCTTGTTTATATTTAGTTATTGCATCAACATTAATAGACAAAAGACTACCATCCCTGTGGGATCGATATTCAACAGACTCACATCTGCCTACTATACTTACACCGACGGTGTATGCTTATGCATTATTGATGTGACGTTAAATAACTGATCAGTCATTATTCTAAAAAAGAGATATTCCGAACTTTAGTTGTTCTCAACAAGAGTTATTCTCAAATAATATCTATACTAGATTATACTTGTTCTGACTAAAGCCATGTTCTGAACATAGCTACTCCCGAACCACTATAATTCTTAATAAAAACTATTCAAAACAAGATTTGTTTCTCCAAAAAAGGTATTAAGTGAAACGACGATGCTAATTGTTCCACGTTTGTTAGCACAATTTCCTGAAATATAATATTATTTATATAAAAAAATGTAAATAAATATCTACAAACTCTAAACCCTAAATAAATGAAACTAAACTAAAACAAGGATTTGATGATTTTCAAATGAAGACTAATGATTTGTCGAGTATGCCTCGCACTTCAGCATAAAGCATGTGTGACATCACAATGAGGAGGTGCTCTTCATCTCGACGAGCAACCGACTTCACGACGAGAAAACAAGCTTTGTCCTAACGACGTGTGTGATATCCAAAATTAGGACCTAATCGGAATAGTAGTTTGGGGACCACAAATCCGAGAGAGAAATAATTATTTTATGATTATTTTGAGGTCTATGATATGATTGCATGATTGTGTGAAAATTTCGTGAAGAAATTCTATGCATAAAGTGATTAATTTGAAATTAAGGACTAAATTGAATAAGTTGCAAAACTTGCATTCTAGAAGTTTTTAGTATGAAATTGCTTTGGAATATTAATTAGGAGGTCTTAAATAGAAATTTGACCAATTTCTAAGTTTTGGACAAGAATTGGACATAGATGGAAATTTTGAAAGTTTAGTAATGAAGGGTATTTTAGTCATTTGGTAATTAAAAGATTAAAAAAAGGAAAAAGATGGCAAAATATGTCCATCTTCTTCATTAGGACGAAATTTCAAGGGTTCTCCATAGCTAGGGTTTGTTTCAAGCTTCCAAGCTCCATAGTAAGTGATTCCAAGCCCCGTTTTTAATGTTCTTTACGTTTTTGGAGTCCTGGTAACTTGATTTAGCTTATTCTAGCAATTTAGCTTATTCTAGCAATAATTTAACCTAGGGTTTATATTTGTAAAAATACCCATAAGTGAAATATGTTTATTTTGATGTTTTATGGTAGAATATGAAGCTTGAAATTGTGTTAAAACAACTTTTGCTAAGCGATTTTATGTGAAAATGAGTAAAATGATAAAATCGGTAAAAATACCTAATGTTCATAAATACATGATAGAGTTTGAATTTGATGTTGCTATAGAAGGGAAAAATGATCAACATGTCATAAAACATAAGAAAATAGGATGAAGTTTAATTTCCGAGCTTTGGGGAAAAAGTGTAAATATGCAAAAGTTTAGGGGCAAAACTATAATTTTGCCAAAGTTTGAGTCAAGGACTGTTTTGATAAATATGAGTATTAAATCAGCTAAATGTGTTATTTTAGATCAAGAAAGACGTGGAATCGACCTTGATCGAGGGAAAAATAAAGTTTCCAAAGAATAGGCTTGATTTCTAACATATTATACCAAGGTAAGTTCATATGTAAATATTATAATATAACCGTTATTTTAAATCATTAAATGTTATTTATACAATATTATGATTGTTATTATGCGATTCTATGCTTTGTGGTAATTGTTGGACAACATGCAAAAATTTTATGAATCATGTGAAAAATGTGAAAGACTACCGAAGTATCGTCCTTGGTATTCCAAGGAGAATGGTAAAGAAGTACAGACAAGGAAAGTCCCGTTGAACCTTAGGAATAGATTAGGATACTTGGGCATTCGAGCTTGTTGAGTTTAGTCCTAGTTCACTTATGGATGCAAATGTCCGAACTCGTTGAGTTGAGTTCGAGTTCGTGAGATGTAACTAGGCATCTGAGCTCGTTGAGTTGAGTCCGAGTTCATTTATGGATGCGAACACCCGAGCTCGTTGAGTTGAGTCTGAGTTCGCTTATGGGCAGGTTACATGGTAGCTTGGCTACATATGTGGCACTTATGTGCAAACTTTCCATGTATCTGAATTATATTCCGATGTGTTCAACGGGTAAAATTCTAGTAATATGGAAGAATACTCAAGATGCAAGTGACGTATTGGTAAGTGTTGTGGAAAGGGCACTTTGGACAGGTATGTACTTAACCCTCGAGTTGAGACTTGATACTACAACAATAATATGGTAAGATGATGAATGATGAATAGAAATGTGATATATGTTTTGGTGATATTATGCTAATGATGGTTGGTATAGTTGCTTTGTTAAGTTATTTGTTATTTGCATATGGACTTACTAAGCATCTATGCTTACTCCCTCCTTTTCATTCTTTGTAGTTTTGACAAGTCAATCTGGAGATCGGGATGGTCGGAGGCACGCTCACACTATCACTGGACAATTGCGGTATAATGACTTGTAATTTTTGGAAATATGGCATGTATAGCATTCCAATCATTTTGTGTGTATAATCTTACGATATGACCCACGGATGGAATGGAAATGTTTGAGAATTATTAGCTATTGGAATGGCTAATCAAGTTTATATATGATAACATGTATGATTTATGTCTTAACTAAACCATGAAAATCCTTGGAAAGGTAAAATTGGCCACAAAACAGAATCAGTCAGCAGCAGTGACGTGAATTTAAAAAATCACTAAAAATATTAGAAATGGAATTAACTGATGAATAAGTTGTGAGATCGAATCTTGATGAGTCTATTTTCATATGGAAGAAACAAAACAGGTAAATGAGTTATATTTTATGAGAGATTTAAGTTTTGGTGGAATAGGGTCAGAGCGATCTCTGAATCCCCTGTTCTGAATTTTTAAATTCACCATAAATTGTACAAAAACAATTAGGAGTTTTACTTTAATGTATGAAATCCTTATTGAGCCTAGTTTTATGAGAAACAAACGTCATAGTCATTGAAACTCTGTACAAGGAGATATCTGATTTGTAATACACAGGGGTCAGAGTAGCTAAACCCTGAAATAGGGGAGATTTTAACTAATAAACTGTACTAATTGGCCCATCCAAATATTCTAGAAACAAATTAGTAAGTAGATATATGAGTCTAGTTTCAGGGAAAATTTACAGAATTTTATTTCAAGTTTTGTAACTCAAGATATGATTTTTTTAGCGACTATAACGCAGATGGACAGTTTACTATGAGAATTGTTTGAACTTGTTTAAATGCTAAAATAAGTTTAGTAATGTCTCATACTCGACTCTGGCGATGGTCTCGGGTAAGGGGGCGGTACAACGTGACCATACTTTGTCACAACAAGAAGAAAGCCACGTCATGATAAGAAGAAAGCCATATCACAACTTGGCAACGTGTTCCTTAATTTTCTCGGCTTCACATCTTTCAGTTAAACACTATTTTAGTTTCCCAATTAAAATCTAATTAGTGTAGATTATTTTAATATTATTTGACATACTAATTTAGCCTATAAATAGGATTTCTACAACCTTAGAAAGATTAACCCATAACACATTTAAGTATTATCTTTTACAAGCTTTTAGGAAATTTTGTGTTTAAGTTTTGAGAGTTCTTATTTTCAGGTTTTTAAGGTTTAGTTTTTATCTCCATATTTGTACTCTTCGTTTTTGCCGATTTAGTGAAATTATATTTTCTCGTGATTTTTTATCTTCTTCAGAGGGAGTTTTTCACGAAAAATTTGTGTGTTTGATCTTTTCATTTTCTTTGTTATTCTAATTGTTCGATGCTTAATAGGGTTTATCCCCAACAAGTTGTTATTAGAGCTTGGTTTGATTTTCGCATTCAACCCGTTCAGAGATGGCAACGATAAGGTTTGATAATGAGAAGTTTGATGTAATTACAAATTTTAGTTTGTGGCAAGTTCAGGTGCTGGCAATACTAGTTCAGAACAGTTTAAAAAAGGTCATTACAGGAAGAAGCCCACAAATATAGATCAGTTAGAATGGGAAGAGCTTGATGAGAAGGCCTTGTCTGCAATTCAGTTGCGCCTCTCGAATAGTGTATTGTAGGAGGTGTTGATGGAGAAAACAACATCCACCTTGTGGAAAAGGTTAGAAACTCTTTACGCGACAAAGTTTCTAGCTAACCGATTGGTGTCAAAACAATGGCTATACACTTTCTACATGGACGGAGGTGAGCACTTCAGAGGTCACGTTAGTTAATTTATTATTCTTTTGACTGATTTAAAGAATGTTGAGGTTCAGATTGATGATGAAGATTAGACTATGTTATTATTGTGTTCTTTACCCCTTTCATACAAGTCTTTTAGGAAGACCCTAATTTATGGTAGAGATAAACTCTCATTCAAGGATGTGAAGTGTCACTTGTTGAGCAAAGGCAAACTCGACAATGAGTTTGGTTAGGATAGCGAGTTAGATAGGAAAGCATCGGCTTTGGTAGCATTTAGGAATCGAGATAAGAGATATCACTATTGTAAGAAGTTAGGTCACGTCAAGGCAGATTGTTATAACTTACGAAATAAGAGGTTTGCTGAGAACAATGAGAAAGAATTACTTGATGCTAATTTGGTCGACAATAAGGGTGACGATTTCTTGTTGCAGTCGACAATCACAAGCTCTAAGCTTACGTTCGAGTGGATCCTGGATTCGAGGTGTTTGTAACAGCCCGATTTAGACCCTAATCGGAACGGTGGTTTTGGGACAACGAATCTGGGTCAAAAAAATATTTAAAAATTATTTTCTCTTTTTATTTTGTGTGAATTTATATTCGTGAAATTTTCGTGATTTAATTTTGTCGTTTAGGTGCTCAATTAAATAAAATAACTTAATCGCGTAAAGTGAAAATTTAATGGTTTAATGTGTAAGGGTTGAAATGTGTTTGTCTTTGTAAATTGAGGTATTTATTTGGTAATTAGCCCATGATAACATGAAATGGACGGTAATGGCCTTATTATAATATGATTCTATGTAATATCCTAATTTTGGGCCTAGTCAGAATAGTGGTTTCGTGACCACAAAATCTGAGATAGAAATAATTATTTTATGATTATTTTAAGGTATATGACATGATTGCATGATTGTGTGAAAATTTCATGAAGAAATTTTATGCATAAAATGCTTAAATTGAAATTAGGGACTAAATCGAATAATTTGCAAAACTTGCATTCTAGAAGTTTCTAGTATGAAATTGTTTTGAAATATTAATTAGGAGGTCTTAAATAGCAATTTTACCAATTTCTAAGTTTATGGACAAAAATTGGACATGGATGGAATTTTTGAAAAGTTTAGTAGTAAGGGCATTTTGGTCATTTAGGGGTAAAATGAATTAAAATACAAAATTAAAAGCCAATTTTGCTCATCTTCAACCCCATGGCCGAATATAGCAAGGAGAAACCATGGCTAGGGTTTTTCAAGCTTCCAAGCTCGATTGTAAGTCCATTCTAGCCCCGTTTTTTAAGTTCTTTACGTTTTTAGAGTCCCGGTAGCTCGATTTAGCTTATGCTAGCAATAATTTAACCTAGGGTTTATATTTGGAAAAATACCCATAGGTGAAATTTGTGTATTTTGGTGTTTTATGATAGAATATAAGGTTTTAAATTATGTTAGACAACTTGTAATACTCAGTTTTAAGTGAAAACGAGCAAAATGGCTTAATCGGTAAAAATACCTAATAGTCATAAGTACATGTTAGAGTGAGAATTTGATGTTGCCATAGAAGGGAAAAATTATCAGCATGTCATAAAACATAAGAAAATAGGCTGAAGTTTAATTTACGAGCTTTGACGCAAAAGTGTAAATATACAAAAGTTTAGAGGTAAAATTGTAATTTTTCCAAAATATGATTTTGGGTCAATTTGAATAATGTGAGTCCTAATTAGAGTATATTTTAAATGATAGAGCAAGGAAAACTGAAATTCGGGCTAAAATGGGAAAAATACCAAGTTGTGGACGAAATGGTAAAAGTAGCCATTTTCGCATACTAGGTAAGTTCATATGTAAATGTTGGTAACATAGTTATTATTTTAAATATTTTTATGTTATTTAAATGATATGATAATTATTATGAAATATTATACTCATGATAATTGTTTGATAATATGTCAAATTATGTGATATACTTGGAAAATGTGAAATACTACCGAGTATCGGTATCGGTATTCCGTAGAAGATGGTTGAGACACATGATTGGGAAAAAGGTCCCGTTGAACCTTAGGAATGGATTAGGATACAAGTGACATGTTACTGGGATATTTGGGCATCCGAACTCGTTGAGTTGAGTCCGAGTTCACTTATGGATGCGAATGTTCGAACTCGTTGAGTTGAGTCCGAGTTCGTGAAATGTAACTAGGCATCCGAGCTCGTTTAGTTGAGTCCGAGTTCACTTATGGATGCGAATGCCCGAGCTTGTTGAGTTGAGTCCGAGTTCGCTTATGGGCGGGTTACATAGTAGCTTGGCTACATATGTGGCACTTATGTGCAAACTTTCCATGTATCCGAAATATATTCCGATGTGTTCAATGGGTAAAGTTCTACTCAAATGGAGGAATACTCAAGATGAAAGGGATGTATTGTGTTGACAAGCCAGCTCGAAAATCGGGAACGGTCGGAGGCACGCTCACACTATCCGTATACCATCTTGGCATAATGACTTGTATATTTTGAGTATGGCACGTATAGCATTATAATCATTTTGTATATATGGTCTTCTGATATGGTTATTGAGTAGTATAAAAATGCTTGGTAATGATTAGCCATTGGAATGGCTAATTATGATCATATTTGGGGTTATGTATGTCAAATTGCTAGTTAATCCATGGAAACCATGAAATAGGTAAAATTTACCATAAAATAGATTCAGACAAAGATGATAGTGACGTGAATTTGAAAAATCATTAAAAATAGTATAGATATAATTAGATGATGAATAAAATATGGAATTGAAGAATTATGAGTCTATTTTCATATGAAAGAATATGAAAGAAACGAAACAGGTAAATGAGTTATATTTTATGAGATATTTAAGTTTTGATGGAACAGGGTCAGAGCGATCTCTGAATCCCCTATTCTGATTTTAAAAATTCACCATAAATTGTACAAAAATAATTATGATTTTTGCCTTACATATATGAAATCCTTATTGAGTCTAGTTTTATGAGGAACAAATGGCATAGTCATTGAAATTAACAGAGAGATAACTGATTCGTAATACACAGAGGTCAAAGCAGTCGAACCCTAAAACAGGGGAGACTTTAACTAATAAATTGTACTAATTGGCCTAGCCAAAAATTCTAGAAAAAAATTAGTAAATAGATATATGAGCATAGTTTCAGGGAAAATTTACAGAATTGGATTTTGAGTTTTATAACTCGAGATATGAATTTTTAAGCGATGTGACGCAGATTAGCTGACTTTGTCTGGAATTTCTAAAATTAAATTGTTTGAGCTGTTTAAGCAATGAATTAAGTCTGTTAACACCTAGTGTTCGACTCCGGCAACGGTCTCGGGTACGGGGCGTTACATTCTATACTTTAAATCAAAGGTTAATTAGGTAAATTAGTTAATAGGCTATTATATTATAAACATATCATAAAACAAAGCCATATATTAGTGTTTATATTTGTTATTGCCAAAAATAAAAGAGAAGAAAGACAAGTTAGGTATTCGGCCATTGTTGATTCAAATTCAAGGTTAGTTTGGTTTCGGTTTTTGATAATTTTTACGTTTTTGAGATTGTTGCTTTGAATACTATCCGACCCATGCTCGAATTTTTTATGTTGATGAATATTTTGAGATATGCCATTGATGAATAATTGTGTTTTGTGATGTTTGATGATGAATTGTGAAAGATATGTTTTAGATTAATATGTGTTGTATTGGAATTTTTGATGAATTTGAGTAATTAGGGCTAAATTGCAAAAATTATAAATTTAGGGACTAAAATGTGAAATAAATGAAATGTATGGATTTATATGAATAAGATGAACATTTTTCCTAAGCATATTGTATTGAAATTTCGTGTATTTTGTGTTGTTGTTTTAAATTGAATGAAATTATGTTTGAATGAGCTTAATTTGAAATTGTATAGATCAAGAACAAAAGAAATCGGACTTAGATCGAGGGAAAACAAAAATAATTGAATAGTCAATTTACATTGTTTGTCGATATCCGAGGTAAGTCTGTAGGCAAGTAAATGTTGTTAATTATTACTATATGTAAAATTAACATGCTGATTTGAATTTCTATAAGTTTATAATGCAATTGTTGAATGTGAATATGCTTGGAAATAATATGTTCAAGTTCAATTCGATCGAGTTACAATGTCCGAAAGCCCCGTACGAACCTTAGGAATAGCTAGTATACATATGTCATGACATAGGATTCTGACTTATGTGTACGAGTAAGACCATGGCATCGATATGTGATTCTGATATATGTGTACGAGTAAGACCCTGTTTGGGACAGTGGCATCGATATGTGATTACATGTAAGACCACGTCTGGGACGTTGACGTTGTACGATATATGTGCTTATCCGAGTGTCCTATACAATTTTGAATGGTTCAACGGGCAATGTTAGGTTATAAATGAATGTGAAATCAGGTTAAAGTGAACAGGTACGTAAAAATTATTTGCCTACTTGAAAGTAAGGTAAGTCGGTTATTGATATGTGATATAAGTTATAAGGATGCTAATGGTGATGTTTGTGTATATAAGAAGTTATATGTGGTTTAATGGATAAGTATGTGATATTGAAATTTGATTTATATATATATTCGGTTATGTAATGATATTGTGGCTTTGAATTAAATGATTCTTGATCATGGATATATGTATTTATATTCGGCCAAGATAAGATTATATATGAAATTATATAATGTTTATGAAATTGGAAGTTTGATATTAAATGGAATTATGAAATTATGTATTAATTTAGTTAAATTGAGTTCATAATGTTATTTGCTTAAGGCTTGTTAACCTAAGTTAGCTTACTTTGTGTGTATATATTTCTCTTTATTTTATAGATTTTGGAGCTCGTTACATGCTCGGGGATCGTTAGTAAAGTCAATCGCACTATCGTTTATTTTCGGTACTTTTAAAAGTTTTAAATTCAAACCAATGGCATGTATAGGCTATATTATCCTTTGGACATATTTGATTTTGATGTGTATATATGTCAAAAAGCCATGCAAAAATGGCTTATTTATCTTGCCAAGTATGTTTACTTGGTTGAGTAAATGATGTGGTTGATATATTGGTTGTGGTTAACATATTCGGCTAGGAAACATATTTGTAGGTGAATATGGTTTGAAGTGGTTGATTGCAAAGTGAATGATTTATAAATAGCTCATTTAGTAAGCTTAATATATAGATTGATTTGCAAGTGTGATGAGTTGTATGATTTGGCTTGTAATGGATTAAATGGTGAATTTATAGCCAATTGTATAGTGATTAATTTATTTCAAATTGTATTGGTTAAGTGTGCACATTTTGCACATTTGAATGAGTGAGATATTTGTATGATTCATGATGATTATGGTATGATTTCTTAAAGGCTAAAATAGTTGTATATTATTTGATGGGTGGTTAATTCAAGACATGAATATTTGTTATATTAGTTATTTATTTTCGGTTAATGTATACATGTAAAAGTTATGTCATAAAATGGAGTTGTATATTTAGTATATGAGGTTTGTGTATTCGGATTGGTAATGAAAAATTAAGGACATTCAGATATGACTTTTAAGTTTTTGTTGGGATTGTAATTTTGATTTGGCGTGTAAGTGAAATCGGGTTTTATGCTTAAATTTACACTTAGCCGATTATATGGTTATTGAATTGGTTTGGTAAATTAAAGTGTTAGTTAAAATGGTTACTTTATATAATGCATATAGGTTTATTTGTGGCTTACGAGTGAGAAGGGTATATTATGCTTGGCTTTTGGATTTGATTCTTGAAATGTTTTTTTTTTTTTTTTTTTTGTCTTGTTTATAGAATAAGTTAAGTTTAAAATTTGACTTTGGTTAAACTCAATCAAGTATTTAGCAAAGCATTGAAATGATCAAATGAATAGTAACTTATGTTATGTTTTGAGTATGAAAAGGTTGAATGCATGCTTATATGCAGATAAATGCTAAAACATTATGGTGTTATATAGTTTAAATTTTTAGTGGCATGCCATATCTTATTTCGATGCTATTATTTTATTTAAGAAAAATTTGGGTAAGTTGTGATTATATATATATATTTATATATTTATATATTGATGCAAGAGATGTATGTTAATTTGTTATATATTTAAGACATGAGATATTTTTATAATTCATATTTGTTTTACTTGATGTCGATGATTGTAATGACTTTGATATGCGCATATGCTTTGTGTCAAAATGATATGTTTGACATTATTTGCATATAACTTTATATTAGTCATATCTTGATTAAATGGTTACAATTGATTGGTATTTGAGTCGTATGCATGAGTATGATTGTGATTGCCAGAAAGCTGTGTCTCGTTTGGTAATACCTCCTAACCCATTTCGACGACGGATACAGGTTAGGGGTGTTAAATTTTATTGGTATCAGAGTTACTGTTTAGTTGATTCTAGGACTAACGTAGCACGTGGGAGTCTAGCTATACATGCCATATTATATGCTACGATAGTGTGATGACTTCTGACATTTGAAAATGTGTTCTCGTATAGTAAATGGATCCCGACAGAGCTGTAGTTGATGATGTCGAGAGTATAGCACCTGCTCCCGCGTAAGAGACATTGCTGGTTGATTCTCGACCGACCTCGAGTAATCAAGAGGGAGAGGCTAAGCAAGCCTTTTTTTCAAATGATGAACGACTTGTTTACTCAGTATATCCGGACGAATCCGGCTGTACAACAACCTCCACCCCTGACTAATCCTCCTCCGATACCTGTTATACCTCAAGTGAGTGATCTGTTGAGATTACATAAGCCTCTTGTTAATAAAATCAAAAAACACGGGGCCGAAGAGCTCAAAGCTACTAATGATGATGATGCTGAGCAAGTTGAATTTTGGCTTGAAAATACTATCCATGCGTTCGATGAGCTATCTTGTACTCCGGATGAATGTTTAAAATGTGTCATATCTTTGTTACGAGACACTGCATACCACTAGTGGAATACAATAGTATCGGTGGTTCCGAAAGAGCGAGTGACCTGGGAGTTCTTTCAGACTGAGTTCCGTAAGAAATACATCAGCCAGAGATTTATCGACCAGAAACAAAAGAATTTCTGGAATCGAAATAGGGTCGTATGACCGTAACAGAGTATGAGCGAAAATTCATGAGACTCAGTCGGTATGCTCGAGAGTGTGTCTCAACTCAAGCTACAATGTGTAAAATCTTTGAAGATGGACTGAACGAAGACATTAAACTACTAGTTGACATACACGAGATAAAAGAGTTCGTAGTACTAGTTGAGTGAGCCTGCAAAGCTGAAGAGCTCGAGAAAGAGAAAAGAAAAGCTGACTTTGAAGCTAGAGATGCACGTAAGATATCATTGAGTAAGTCGTTTTAGTCGGCACCAAAGAAGTTCCAAGAGGATTTAAGTTATTCTAAGGCTACTTCAGGTTATTCATGACGGGACGGGGACAGACCACCTGTGAGCTCGAAAGCTACCTCAGTAGCTAGTGTTGGAAATGTCAGATCAAATCAACTCTAGTGTAAACATTGTGGTAAACAACATCCGGGCAGTTGCAGATTACATGATCGGGCCTATTTTAAATGTGGATCGATGGATCATTATATTCGTGATTATCCAGTGTTAGCTAAAGAAAATCCAGTGCAGAATACGAGATCGGGTAATACTGCAGCTCGAGGTAGACCACCCAAAAATATGGGTAATGTGAGTGGTAGTTAGAGAGGGACTAAAGATACAGTAGTTAGATCCAAGGCTCGTGCACTTGCCAGAGCCTATGCTATTCGTGCACGTGAGGAGGCCTCATTCCCAAATGTTATTACTGGTACATTTACTCTCTATGATACTAGTGTAATTGCATTGATTGTTCCTGGTTTGACTCATTCCTATGTATGTGAGACTTTAGTATTCAGTAAGACTTTACCTGTTGAGTCTACTGAGTTTGTGATTAGAGTATCGAACCCCTTGGGCCGGTGTGTTATGGTTGACAAAGTGTGTAAGAATTGTCCCTTAATGGTTCGAGATTCGTACTTTCTAGCTAATTTGATGTTGTTACCATTTGATGAGTTTGACATAATTTTAGGTATGGACTGGTTGACCTTGCATGATGCTGTTGTAAATTGCAAAAGAAAGACCATTAAACTATGGAGCAAGAATGATAAGGTTATTCGGATTGAATCTAGTGATTTGAATGGTTTACCAATAGTGATTTCTTCGATGCTAGCTCAGAAATATGTGAGGAAAGGTTGTGAAGATTATTTTTCTTATGTGCTTGACAGTAAAGTGGCCGAAAGAAACATAGAATCAGTACTAGTTGTATGTGAGTATCCGAATGTGTTTTTTGAAGAATTATCGGGTTTGTCACCTATCTGGGAAGTTGAGTTCGGTATTGAATTAGTGTCGGGGACTACTCCGATATCAATAGCTCCGTACAGAATGGCACGTACTGAATTAAAAGAATTGAAAGCTCAATTGCAAGAGTTGACAGATAGAGGCTTCGCGCAACCGAGTTTCTCTCCTTGGGGTGCACCAGTTTTATTTGTGAAAAAGAAAGACGGAACTATGAGAATGTGCATCGATTATAGACAGCTCAATAAGGTGACTATAAAGAATAAGTATTCGTTGCCATGGATTGATGATTTGTTTGATCAACTGAAAGGGGCTACAGTGTTTTCGAAGATAGATTTGAGATCCGGCTACTATTAGTTTCGAGTTAAAGAATCTGACGTGCCAAAGACTACCTTCTGAACGAGGTACGGACATTATGAGTTTCTGGTTATGCCTTTCGGACTTACTAATGCACCTACTGTTTTCATGGATCTGATGAATCAGATCTTCAGACAGTATTTGGATCAATTTGTGGTTGTGTTCATTGATGATATATTGATCTACTCCCCTGATGAAACTGAACATGCCGAGCATTTGAGACTTGTGTTATAGACTTTACGAGAAAAATAGTTGTATGTGAAGTTTAGTAAATGTGAGTTTTGGTTAAGTGAAGTCAGTTTTCTGGGTCATGTTGTTTCAGCATCAGGTATTTGAGTTGATCCGAGTAAGATTTCAGCAATACTTGACTAGAAACCTCCGAGAAACATTTCTGAAGTCTGAAGTTTTCTGGGACTTGCTAATTATTATAGACGATTCGTGAAAGGGTTCTCGATGATTGCAATCCCGATGACCAAGCTACTACAAAAAGATGTTAAGTTCGAATGGCCAGGCAAGTGCCAGAAAAGTTTTGATCAGTTGAAAGCCCTTTTGACTGAAGCTTCAGTACTAGTTTAGCCAGAATCGAGTAAAGAATTTGTTATTTATAGTGATGCTTTTTTAAATGGTTTGGGTTGTGTTCTGATGAACGAAGGCAAAGTTATAGCTTGTGCCTCGAGACAGTTGAAGCCACATGAAAAGAACTATCTGACACACGATCTAGAATTGGCAATTATCGTGTTTGTGTTGAAAATTTGGCGTCACTATCTGTTCAGTGAAAAATGTCATGTTTATTTTGATCACAAAAGCCTGAAATACTTGATGACTTAGAAAGACTTGAAATTGAGACAACGCCGATGGTTAGAATTACTAAAAGACTACGAGCTTGTGATTGACTATCATCCAAGAAAGGCTAATGTAGTTGTTGATGCTCTAAGTCGAAAATCACTATTTGCTTTGCATGCAATGAATACACATATGGCTATGTCAGATGATGGTTCGATAATAGTTGAATTAAAAGCAAGACCATTATTTGTTCAACAAATTTGTGATGCACAGAAAGTTGATGACGAATTGATTGCAAAACGTGTCCAATGTAATTCGAATGATGATTCAAAGTTTTGAGTTGATAATGAAGATTGTCTGAGGTTTAGAAACCAAATATGTGTTCCAAGAAATCCAGAGTTGATTCAGATAATTTTGAACGAAGCTTACAGTAGTCAGTTATCAGTTCACTCGGGTAGTACAAAGATGTATAATGATCTAAAACAGCACTATTGGTGGCAAGGTATGAAATGAGACATTTCTGACTTTGTGTCAAAATGTTTAGTCTGTCAGCAAGTAAAAGCTAAGCATCAGGTATCTTCTGGATTGCTTTAGCTGATCATGATACCTGAATGGAAATGGGACAGAGTCACAAAATATTTTGTATTCGGTTTACCATTGACACCAAGCAAGAAAGATGCAATCTGGGTTATTGTAGATAGATTGACTAAATCTTCTCACTTTGTTCCGGTTCGTATAGATTACTCGCTTGATAAGCTGGCTGAATTGTATGTTTCTCTGATTGTGAGGTTACATGGTGTGCCTATATCTATTGTTTTGGATAGAGATCCAAGGTTTACATCATAGTTTTGAAAGAAACTGTAAAATGCACTAGGTACAAAATTACATTTTAGCACAGCTTTTCATCCTTAAACAGATGATCAATCTGAGTGAAACATTCAGATACTTGAGAATATGTTGAGATGTTGCATTCTCGAGTTCGAAGGTATGTGGGAATGATATCTACCTCTGATTGAATTTGCATATAATAGCAGCTTTCAATCGAGTATCAAAATGGCACCTTACAAGGCTTTGTACGGTCATAAATTCCGTACACCATTGTATTGGACTGAGCTCAGTGAAAATAAGATACACAGGGTCGATTTGATCAGAGAAACTGAACAGAAAGTAAAAGTGATCCGTGAAAGTTTGAAAGTAGCATCAGATCGTCAGAAATCATATGCAGACTTGAAACGTAAAGATATAGAGTTTTAGATAGGGGATAAAGTCTTCTTGAAAGTCTCACCGTGGAAGAAAATACTCAGATTTGGTCGTAAAGGCAAATTGAGTCCAAGGTTCATTGGGCCGTATGAGATTATAGAACGTATCAGACCGGTTGCTTACAGATTATTGTTGCCACCTGAGTTAGAAAAGATCCACAATGTATTCCATGTTTCGATGCTTAGTAGATATCGATCTAATCCCTCACATGTGATTAGTCCGTCTGAGATTGAGATTAAGCCCGATATGACGTACTAAGAAAAACCGATTCGCATTCAAGCTCGTGAGATTAAAGAGTTACAAAATAAGAAAATTCCATTGGTTAAAGTACCGTGGCATAAACATGGAGTTGAGGAAGTAATGTGGGAGCTAGAAGATGCAATGAGAGAACGTTATCCGAACCTATTCACCGGTAAGATTTTCGGGGATAAAAATCCCTAAGGGGGAGAGTTGTAACAGCCCGATTTAGACCCTAACCAGAAAGGTGGTTTTGGGACCACGAATTTGAGTCAAAAAAATATTTGAAAATTATTTTATGTGTTTATTTTGTGTGAATTTATATTCGTGAAATTTTGGTGATTTAATTTTGTCGTTTGGGTGCTCAATTAAATAAAATGACTTAATCGCGTAAAGTGAAAATTTAATGGTTTAATGTGTAAGGGCTGAAATGTGTTTGTCTTTGTAAATGGAGGTATTTATTTGGTAATTAGCCCATGAAAACATGCAATGGACGGTAATGGCCTTATTATAACATGATTTTATATTTTAAATCAAAGGTTAATTAGGTAAATTAGTTAATAAGTTATTATATTATAAACATATCATAAAACAAAGCCATATATTAGTGTTTATATTTGTTCTTGCCGAAAATGAAAGAGAAGAAAGACAAGTTAGGTATTCGGCCATTGTTGATTCAAATTCAAGGTTAGTTTGGTTTCAGTTTTTGATAATTTTTTACGCTTTTTGAGATCATTGCTTTGAATACTATCTGACCCATGCTCGAATTTTTTATTTTGATTAATATTTTGAGTTATGTCATTGATGAATAATTCTGTTTTATGATGTTTGATGATGAATTATGAAAGATATGTTTTTGATTAATATGTGTTGTATTGGAATTTTTGATGAATTTGTGTAATTAGGGATAAATTGCAAAAATTATAAATTTAGGAACTAAAATGTGAAATAAATGAAATGTATGGATTTATATGAATAAGATGAACATTTGGCCTAAGCATGTTGTATTGAAATTTTTTGTATTTTGTGTTTTATGCAAATTGGATTAATTTGTAAAAGTGTGAAATATTACGGGTAAAATGGTAATTTTCCCATTTATGTGTTGTTGTGTTAAATTGAATGAAATTGTGCTTGAATGAGCTTAATTTGAAATTGTATAGATCAAGAACAAAAGAAATCGGACTTAGATCAGGCGAAAACAAAAATAATTGAATAGTCGATTTACATCGTTCGTCGATATCCGAGGTAAGTCTGTAGGCAAGTGAACGTTGTTAATTATTACTATATGTAAAATTAACATGCTAATTTGAATTTCTATAAGTTTATAATGCAATTTTCGAATGTGAATATGCTTGGGAATAATATGTTCAATTTCAATTCGATCGAGTTACAATGTCCGAAAGCCCCGTACGAACCTTAGGAATAGCTAGTGTAACAGTCCGATTTTGACCCTAGTCGGAATAGTGGTTTTGAGACCACATATTCGAGTCAAAAAAATATTTTAATATTATTTTTCGCGCCTAATATAAATGAATTGACATGTGTGAAAGTCTCGTGTGAAGATTTAACTGTTTGTGTGCTTAATTTGCAAAAAGAACCTAATCGCGTAAAATGTAAAAGTTGACTGTTGTTTGTTAAAAGTGTCTATTTGATTTGGCTCATTAAAAGTGAGATCCTTATGATGAAATAAATCCAATTGTATGTTAGTGGATGATATGGTTTGGCATTATGGTTAATATGGTTATTTTTAAAGGGTGGTTAGGTAAATGGTAAATTAATGTATGTTATAATAAAACCAAATCATAAAATAAAACCATTATGCTTTATCCTTGCCGAATTCATCAAAGAAAAGAAAGAAAATTTAGCTTAGGGTTTCGGCTATGGTTTAGCTAGAATAAGTATGATTTTTGACTCGGTTTTTGATAATTTCTACGTTTTTGTGATTGTTGTTAAGTGTTCTAGCTAGCCCATGCTTAAATTCATGAAATTGTTGATGATTTGATGAGATGCCACTGATGAATTCATGAGTTTTGTGATGTTAGTAGATGAATTATGGAAGTTTGATGTTGGGTTTAAATGTTTTATTTTTTAATTTTTGATGAAATTGAGTAATTTGGGTTAAATTGTAAAAATGTTATTTTGAGGGACTAAAATGTGAAATAAACGAAATGTTCAGACTTGTATGAGAGCTAGGAGAATCCGGCTAAGCTTGTGTATATGCAAATTATGTGTATTTTGTGATTTTGTGAAATAGGGACTAAAGTGTCAAAATGTGAAAATATGAGGGCTAGTTTGAAAAATGCCCTAAATATGTGTTTATGGATTGAATTGAATTAATTGGTGAATAAAAAGGGTTAATTTTGAATACATATAGATCAAGAAAGGAAGAATTTGGATTTAGATCGAGGGAAGTCGAAAGCTATCAAGTAAACAATTCAAATCGACAATTCCGAGTACGAGGTAAGTTCGTACGTGATAAATGATGTTAAAGTTATGTTTTAATATTGTATAGATATTTGATTACGATTTGAGTACGATGATATTCGACTATGCTTAGCACTAAGTGTGCAGTTTAATACATATAGCTTTGGCTACAAATGGCACTAAGTGTGCGAGTTGGAATAGCTTCGGCTATATAAGGCACTAAGTGTGCGATACCGACTTCGCTTCAGTTAATTGAAATGGCACTAAGGGTGCGGAATCATTTTAGCTTCGGCTAACCTTTACAGCACTAAGTGTGTGAATGTTGCAGTATGAATAATTTATAGAGAGTCTTGAAATACTCAAGTAAGAGGTGAGAATGAAAGTGAATAAGTATGAAGATGCAGGTATGTATGATACCTAATAGTAGATGATATTATCTAAGTGAAGTTCATTGAATGGTTATGAACATATAGATTGGGTTGGTATAGATTTGATAGATGATTTGAGAATTTGTATATACTTATGTGTTGATGTTTTATGTTTTATATATTGTTAATGATTATAGTACAAGCTTACTAAGCTTTTGAAAGCTTACTTTGTTTGTGTTTGCATTGTTTTATAGATATCGAAGCTAATGCAAGCTCAGGGACCGTCAAGGATCATCACCACACTATCGAACCTTAATTTGGTACTTTTGAAAGTGTAAATATTTTTCAGTATAGCATGTATAGGCTAGAATGTATATGTATTTAAGCTTTGTTATGTATATATGTTATGCCATGTGAGAAGGCTAGCAAATGGTATATTTGTGCTTAGTTTTGGTAAATGGTTTGTGATGCCAAATTGTGTATGCTTGTAATAGTTATATGGCCTTGTATGTGGTGGTTATTTTGAAATATGCCAAGTTGAAGAAATGGTAAGTTTAAGCATGAGTTAGAAGGTGCCATAAGTGAGCTATGAAATGAGCATTTTGGCATGTTGTTGTACTAAGATTTTTAATGTGTTTTGGTATGGATTTGAATAGGTCATTGAATAATGAGATGATTTAGTTATAATGATGCATGTTTTAAGCATGGAATTGGCTGAAAGTTTTGGTATAAATGTTGTTTAATATTGCTTGTAGGAATGACTCAAAAAGGGGTGGCAAGTTGGCTTAAACCAGGCCTGTATTGTGCCACATAGTCAGGTACCACGGGCGTGCCTTGTGGCCATGTATGCAAAGCAGTAACCTCTTAAGATCACACGGTTAAGACACATGGGTGTGTCATATGGTCGTGGGCTCTAGTCAGTAGCTAGTTAAGTATCACACGGTCATAGCACATGGGCGTGTCTGTTGGCCGAGGGTGAAAGTCAGTATATGTACTCTATTTTGGCACGATTGGATCACATGGGGGTTTCTGGTGCCCATGTGAGGCACACGGCCTGGTCATACGCGTGTGACCTCAACATAATTGAAAAAATTTTCTAAGTTTTGAAAATTCTGAATGTGTTCAGTTTAGTCCCGACCTTTTCTAAGAGTATGTCTCAGGTTTTGGAGACCTCTATAAGGGATGAATTGTTGATTTGCCTATGTATTAATGTTATGTGATATCTGTGATTCTGAATTGGTCTGAAATGTTTTGTTTGTCTGGTAATGCCTCGTAACCCTAATTCGACGACGGTTACGGGTTAGGGTTAACTAATTTCAATAGCTCCATATAGAATGGCTCCGACTGAACTGAAAGAATTAAAGTCTCAGTTGCAAGAGTTAACCGATCGAGGATTTGCTAGACTGAGTTTCTCACCTTGGGGTGCTCTGGTTTTATTTGTGAAAAAGAAATACGGTACAATGAGAATGTGTATTGACTATCGTCAGTTGAATAAAGTGATTATCAAGAATAAATATCCCCTACCCCAAATTGATGATTTGTTTGATCAATTGAAAGGAGCTGCTGTGTTTTCAAAATAGATTTAAGATCAGGCTATTATTAGTTGCGATTGAAAGATTCAGATATTCTGAAAACTGATTTCAGAACAAGGTACGGTCACTATGAATTCTTAGTTATGCCTTTCAGATTGACAAACACGTCCGCTATTTTCATAGATTTGATGATTAGAATTTTCAGACCGTATTTAGATCAATTTGTTGTAGTATTCATTGATGACATATTGATTTATTCACGTGATGAATCTGAACATGCCGAGCATCTGAGGTTAGTATTACAGATTTTGAGAGATAAACAGTTGTATGTAAAATTCAGTAAATGTGAGTTCTGGTTGCGAGAAGTTGGTTTCCTGGGTCATATTGTATCAGCCTCTGGTATTCGAGTTGATCCGAGTAAAATTTCTGCTATTTTGGATTGGAAACCTCCGAGGCATGTATCTAAAGCCCGTAGTTTTCTGGGACTTGCGGGTTATTATAGAAGATTCGTGAAAGGTTTTTCGATGATCGCAACTCCGTTAACAAAACCGGTTTAGAAAGATGTGAAGTTTGAATGATCTGAAAAGTGTCAGAACAACTTTGATCAGTTGAAAGCTTTATTGAATGAAGCTCCGGTATTAGTACAACCTGAATCGGGTAAAGAATTTGTGATTTACAGTGATGCTTCATTAATTGGTTTGGGATGTGTTCTAATGTAAGAAGGAAAGGTTATTGCTTATGTTTCGAGACAATTGAAGCCGCACGAAAAGAACTATCCAATGCATGATCTTGAATTAGTTGCGATTGTGTTTGCTCTAAAGATTTGGCGCCATTACTTGTTCGGTGAAAAGTTTCATATATACTCTAATCATAAGAGTTTGAAGTATTTAATGACTCACAAAGATTTGAATCCGCGACAAAGAAGACTAATATATTACGAACTTGTGATTGATTATTATCCAGGAAAAACAAATGTTGTTGCTGATGCTTTGAGTCAAAAATTGTTGTTTGCTTTGCATGCAATGAATGCTCATTTGGCTCTGTCTGATGATGGTTCAGTTTTAGCTGAATTAAAAGAGAGACCTTTGTTTTTACAGCAGATTATTGAAGCTCAAAAGATTGATAATTAGATTTTAGCTAAACGAGCTCAGTGTGATGTAAAGTCTGATTCAGAATTCAGAGTTGATAAAGATGATTGCTTGAGATTTCGAGATCAAATTTTTATTCCAAGGAATCCAGAGTTAATTCAAATGATTCTAAGTGAAGCTCACAATAGTCGTTTATCTGTGCATCCGGGTAGTACGAAAATGTATAATGATTTGAAACAGCATTATTGGTGGTCTGGAATGAAAAAATATATCTCTGATTTTGTTTCTAAATGTTTGATCTGTCAGCAAGTTAAAGCTGAACATCAAGTGACATCTGGGTTATTACAACCGGTTATGATTCCGAAGTGGAAATGGGATTGAGTGACCATGGATTTTGTTTTGGGTTTGCCCCTGTCTCCGAGAAAGAAAGATACAATTTTGGTTGTAGTTGATCGTTTGATGAAATCAGCTCATTTTATTTCGATTCAATCCGATTACTCACTTGCTAAATTAGCTGAGTTATACATTTTTGATATTGTGAAATTGCATGGTGTGCCATTGTCGATAGTGTCAGATAGAGACCCGAGATTTACATCACGATTTTGGAAGAAGTTGCAAGATGCATTAGGTACTAAATTGCACTTTAGTACTACTTTTTATCCGCAAATAGATGGCCAATCTGAGCGGATTATTCAGATACTCGAGGATATGTTGAGATGTTGCATTCTTGAGTTTGAAGGTACGTGGGAACAATATCTACCTTTGATTGAATTCGCGTATAATAACAGTTTTCAGTCAAGCATTAAAATGGCACCATACGAGGCTTTATATGGTCGCATGTAACATCCTAATTTTGGGCCTAGTCGAAAAAGTAGTTTCGGGACCACAAATCTGATATGGAAAATTTAATTTTTATTATATTTTTATGGTCTACGATTTCACAGAATGATTTCGTGAAAATTTTGTTCGAAAATTTCGACGTTTGGGCACTCAATTTGGTCAAAAGGACTAAATTGTAAAAAGTCTAAAAGTTGAGTTCTATATGTTAGAAGTGTCTAATTGTTATGAGTTTTTAAATTAAAGGTCCTTAAATGGTAATTAGACCATTTTGAAGTTTGTGGACAAAAATGGACATGGTATGATAGGTTTTTAAAAGTTTTTCATTAAGGGCATTTTAGTAAATTAGTAATTAAATGAATTAAAAAGCCAAAAATAAGTCGAATTTTCTCATCTTCTTCCTCATGGCCAAATGTCTCATGAAAAACACCATGGCTAGGGTTTTCAAGCTTTCCAAGCTCATTTGTAAGTGATCTCGAACCCCGTTTTTAATGTTCTTTACATTTTTGAAGTCCCGGTAACATGATCTACACATTTCTACCATTATTTTGAGTTAGGGCTTATGTTTAAAATTTTAACCATGATTAATATGCATACATTTTGATGTCTAATGGTATAAAATGGGTGTTGGGTGTTAGATAAACAACTTTTGTTAAGCGATTTTACGTGAAAACGAGTAAAATGTCATAATCAGAAAAATACCTAATGTTCATAAGTACATGTTAGAGTGAGAATTTGATATTACCATAGAAGGGAAAAATGATCAGCATGTCATAAAACATAAAAAAATAGGATGAAGTTTAATTTTCGAGCCTTAGGAAAAAAGTGCAAATATGCAAAAGTTTAGGGGTCAAAATGAAAATTTGTAAAAAATGAGTTTTAGACCCATATGAATAGTGTGACTAGTTAGTAGGCTAAATGTGATATTATAGATCAAGGAAATTGAGATTCGGGCTTAAATCGGGAAAATACAAGGTTATGGACTAAAATGGTAAATTACCGTTTCTAGATCCGAGGTAAGTTCGTGTGTTAATAATAATGCAATACCATGCTTGAATTGTAATTCTCTATTGATATGGCATAAATTGTATGATTTAATATGCTTAGGAGAAGTTGATGGATGGTGTGTATGATATGGAAAATGTGATGTTTGTTGTGTCATGTGACATTGAATGGCAAATTATTGTTACATGAATTGAATGTTAAATTAATATTACATGGGTTGTGTGAGTTGCTACACGGTTGTACTGACGAGATTTCGACAAGTAAGTTCGAATAACTTAAAGTAAACTCATAATATGCCTAATTGCATGATTTATGAAGGTATGAAAATTGAATTTGATGATGGCATGAACTTATATGAAATGTATCTTTGAAAATGACATGTTGAAAAATGTCCCGGTTGAGGTTGGAAAGGAAGTTCAATGGATAAACCACGATTTATATGTGATATTGATATCCTGCATGTGTTGCAGAAAGGATTTAGCCCAGACGGATGATCCGTTGATCTCAAGTATGAAAAGGATCTAGCCCGGACGGGTGTTCCTTGAATGATCGAGCCTCCCAAAGAATATATGTTCATTGAGGATTTAACCTGGACTGGTAATCCGATTAGGGTCTGAATTTAGCTTGGACTGACAATTCAGATCCAAACTCAGTATGGGTATTTGTCGCAATAAGGGATTTAGCCTGGACTGGTAATCCCAACATCACCTTATGAGTTTATATTATGGGGGATTTAGCCTGGACTGGTAATCCTGCCGTAAGATGTGAGGTTCGCGGGAGTGCATACCTAAAATGATTATTCTTATGAATTGACGGTAAATGGATAATCCATCGAGATTTCCTAGAAACTCAACGGGATTAATATGATGTATATAAATGAGATGATGATTGATGAGCTCATCTAAGACAAATTTACATGGTGCATTGTCATGAGACTAATTTGATGATTGAGTGCATGTGATAGGGGATTATCCTATACCTAGAATGTATGACTAAGTGTGCCCATGAGAAACAATGGGTAAGGGATCCATGAAATGGTAAGTTCATGATAGTTGGAAATGATCTTATGATAGTAATCATTATATTGTACCGAACTAGATTTGGACAGCAACATTGGTCCGACTTTGAAAATCCACTAAATATAATGTAAATTAATTTAGAAGCTTAATAAAATATGAAATTAAATCTTAATGAGTCTAGTTTCACATAAAGGAAACGGTGAAAGCAAAAGAATTTTGAATCATGAGATATTTGAATTCTTGTGAGACAGTATCGGAGTGATTCCAAACTCCCCTGTCTTAAATTTTGAAAATCACTAGAAATTGTAAAAAAATAATTGTGAGTTAAAATTAATATGAATGAAATCCTTAATAAGTCTATTTTCAGGATAAAGAGACGGGAACATTATCCAAGTCTCGTACTAGGATATAAATAAATTTTAGTGAAGAAAGGTCAAAGCTGTCAAATAGTAAAATAAGGGAGACTTTGAATAACAAACTATACTTATTGGCTAAGCTAAAAATTCTGAAAATTTTATGGTAAGAAGATATATGAGTCTAGTTTCTTGGAAAATTAATGGGTCTTAATTTGGAGTTCCGTAGCTCTAGATATAAATAATTTAATGACTATGAATCGAAAAAATAGCTTAGCTAGAATTTGAATAAATAGAAAGAATATGAAAATAACATGTTATCACATTGCTTATTATTTTCATGCGAGCTTACTAAGCGAAAAGCTTACTCCCTCCTTTCTATTTCTTTTAGTTTTGTCAAGTCTGCTCGGGGTTGGAGATCGTCGGAGGCAGCATCGGCAGCATCGCACTATCTAGCCATTATTATTGGAGTATTGGTATGTATACGTGAAATGTTTTCATGCAAGTGTCATGTATAGGGACTTAGTTTTCTATGATGATTATTGTGGTGATTATCTGAAGGTATTTGCTTGTATTAATTGTTTATTATAGCCATGAGATGTGGCTTATAATGATTTTGGCTTGTAAGCCTATTTATTCATGATATGTGTTAATGTCTTGCGATGTAGCTAGACTAGTTTATCATGAGTAGGTGGAACTAATGCATAATAATGAGCTAATGATGAATGCCACTGAAATCGTGTATGTGTATGCATGTAAAGATGACAAAAAGGCTTGGAAATTAGCCTAAGTCTTGACCACATGGGTAGAGACACGGCTATGTGTCTTAGCCGTGTGAAGAACACGGCCTCTGGCCACGAGCGTGTGCCTTGGCCGTGTGCCCTTAAACAGTTTCTAACATCATAAACATAGAGTTACACGAGCTGAGGACACGGGCATGTCCCAAGCCACACGGGCATGTGTGACCACACGGCCCCACCCACACGAGCGTGTGACTCTCCAAAGCCAGAAAATTGGTTAAGTTGCCCAAAGATTTTCAAAGTTTTGGGTTTTGTCCCAAACCACCCCAATGTATATTTTAGGCCTCGAAGGCCTATATAAGGAATGATATGCTTGTGATTGAAAAGTTTTAATTTTGGGCGAAATTTGGTGACCTAGTTTTGTATGTTTGTGAATGTTTAAGTCCGGTAACGCCTTGATCCCTGTCTCGACGTTGGATACGGGTGAGGGGTGTTACATTGCAAATGTCGTACACCTTTGTATTGGACCGAGCTCAGCGAAAACAAGATTCACGGGGTTGATTTGATAAAAGAAACCGAACAGAAACTAAAAGTAATCCGAGATAGTTTGAAAGCAGCTTCTGATCGTCAAAAATCATATGCAGATTTGAAAATAAAAGCTATTGAGTTTGAGATCAGCGACAAAGTGTTTTTGAAAGTGTCTCCGTGGAAGAAAGTGCTTCGATTTGGTAGAAAAGGCAAGTTGAGTCTGAGGTTCATCGGACCGTATGAAATTATCGAGCGTATTGGGCCGGTTGCTTATAGATTATTGTTACCACCAGAGCTGGAAAAGATTCATAATGTATTTCACGAATCGATGCTTTGATGATACAGATCTGATCCTTCCCATGTAATTCCTCCATCATAGATTGAAATTCAGTCTGATATGACTTACGAAGAAAAGTAGATCCGTATCTTAACTCGTGAAGTTAAAAAGTTACAAAATAAGAAAATTCCATTAGTTAAAGTGATGTGGCATCGACTTGGTATAGAAGAGGCCACGTGGGATCCTGAAGATTCAATGAGACAGCAATATCCAAATCTGTTTAACGGTAAGATTTTCGGGGACGAAAATCATTAAGGGGGAGAATTGTAACAGTTCGGTTTTGACCCTAGTCAGAATAGTGGTTTCGGGACCACATATCCGAGTCAAAAAAATATTTTAATATTATTTTTCACGCCTAATACAAGTGAATTGACATGTGTGAAAGTCTCGTGTGAAGATTTAACTATTTGTGTGCTTAATTTGCAAAAAGGACCTAATCGCGTAAAATGTAAAAGTTGTCTGCTGTTTGTTAAAAGTTCCTATTTGATTTGGCTCATTAAAAGTGAGATCCTTATGATGAAATAAATCCAATTGTATGTTAGTGGATGATATGGTTTGGCATTATGGTTAATATGGTTATTTTTAAAGGGTGGTTAGGTAAATGGTAAATTAATGTATGTTATAATAAAACCAAATCATAAAATAAAACCATTATGCTTTATCCTTGCCGAATTCATCAAAGAAAAGAAAGGAAATTTAGCTTAGGGTTTCGGCTATGGTTTAGCTAGAATAAGTATGATTTTTGACTCGGTTTTTGATAATTTCTACGTTTTTGTGATTGTTGTTAAGTGTTCTAGCTAGCCCATGCTTAAATTCATGAAATTGTTGATGATTTGATGAGATGCCACTGATGAATTCATGAGTTTTGTGATGTTAGTAGATGAATTACGGAAGTTTGATGTTAGGTTTAAATGTTTTATTTTTTAATTTTTGATGAAATTGAGTAATTTGGGTTAAATTGTAAAAATGTTATTTTGAGGGACTAAAATGTGAAATAAAAAAATGTTCAGACTTGTATGAGAGCTAGGAGAATCCGGCTAAGCTTGTGTATATGCAAATTATGTGTATTTTGTGATTTTGTGAAATAGGAACTAAAGTGTCAAAATGTGAAAATATGAGGGCTAGTTTGAAAAATGCCCTAAATATGTGTTTATGGATTGAATTGAATTAATTGGTGAATAAAAAGGGTTAATTTTGAATACATATAGATCAAGAAAGGAAAAATTTGGATTTAGATCGAGAGAAGTCGGAAGCTATCAAGTAAACAATTCAAATCGACAATTTCGAGTACGAGGTAAGTTCGTACGTGATAAATGATGTTAATGTTATGTTTTAATGCGATTACAATGCATAAATTGTATAGATATTTGATTACGATTTGAGTACGATTATATTCGACTATGCTTAGCACTAAGTGTGCGGTTTAATACATATAGCTTTGGTTACAAATGGCACTAAGTGTGCGAGTTGGAATAGCTTTGGCTATATAAGGCACTAATGTGCGATACCGACTTAGCTTCGGTTAATTGAAATGGCATTAAGTGTGCGGAATCATTTTAGATTCGGCTAACCTTTATAGCACTAAGTGTGCGAATGTTAAAATATAAATAATTTATAGAGAGTCTTGAAATACTCAAGCAAGAGGTGAGAATGAAAGTGAATAAGTTTGAAGATCCAGGTATGTATGATACCTAGTGGTAGATGATATTATCTAAGTGAAGTTCATTGAATGGTTATAAACATATGGATTGGGTTGGTATAGATTTGATAGATGATTTGAGAATTTGTATATACTTATGTGTTGATGTTTTATGTTTTATATATTGTTTATGATTATAGTATGAGCTTACTATGCTTTTGAAAGCTTATTTTGTGTGTGTTTGCATAGTTTTATAGATATTAAAGCTACTGCAAGCTCGAGGACCGTCAAGGATCGTCACCACACTATCGAACCTTAATTTGGTACTTTTGAAAGTGTAAATATTTTTTAGTATAGCATGTATAGGCTAGAATGTATATGTATTTAAGCTTTGTTACGTATATATGTTATGCCATGTGAGATGGCTAGCAAATGGTATATTTGTGCTTAGTTTTGGTAAATGGTTTGTGATGCCAAATTGTGTATACTTGTAATGGTTATATGGGCTTGTATGTGGTGGTTATTTTGAAATATGCCAAGTTGAAGAAATGGTAAGTTTAAGCATGAGTTAGAAGGTGCCATAAGTGAGCTATGAAATGAGCATTTTGGCATGTTGTTATACTAAGATTTTTAATGTATTTTGGTATGGATTTGAATAGGTCATTAAGTAATGATGATTTAGTTATAATGAAGCATGTTTTGAGCATGGAATTGGCTTAAATTTTTGGTATAAATGTTGTTTAATATTGCTTGTAGGAATGACTCAAAAAGGGGTGGCAAGTTGGCTTAAACCAAGCCTGTATTGTGCCACACAGTTAGGTACCACGGGCGTGCCTTGTGGCCGTGTATGCAAAGTAGTAACCTCTTAAGATCACACGGTTAAGACACATGGACGTGTCATATGGTCGTGGGCTCAAGTCAGTAGCTAGGTAAGTATCACACGGCCATAGCACACGGGCGTGTCTGTTGGCCATTGGTGAAAGTTAGTATATATACTCTATTTTGGCACGATTGGATCACATGGGGGTGTCTGGTGCCCATGTGAAGCACACGGCCTGATCACACGGGCGTGTGACCTCAATAGAATTGAAAGATTTTTCTAAGTTCTGAAAATTCTGAATGTGTTTGGTTTAGTCCCGACCTTTTCTAAAAGTATGTCTTAGGTTTTGGAGAACTCCATAAGGGATGAATTGTTGATTTGCTTATGTATTAATGTTATGTGATATCTATGATTCTGAATTGGTCTAAAATATTCTGTTTGTCTGGTAATGCCTCATAACCCTATTTCGATGACTGTTATGGGTTAGGGTGTTACATTTTATTAGTATCAGATCCAGTTTTAGTCGGTTCTAAGACTACCATAGCATATGTGAGTCTAGCTATACATGTCATATATCTGAAACTATAATAGTGTGGTGAATCCTGACATTGAAATGTGCTTTTATATAGCAAATGGATCCCGATAGAGCTGTAGCTGATGATGTTGAAAGCAATGTGTCTGCTCTCGCGCAAGAGACAGTGCAAGTTGATTCTCGATCGGCTACTAGTAGCCGTGATGGTGAGGCTAAACAAGCCTTCTATCAGATGATGAATGATTGGTTCACCCAATATATTAGAACCAATCCGGCTGTACAACAACCTCCACCCCTGGTTAATCCTCTTCAAACTTATGTTATGCCACTAGTAAATCTGATACAGTTGAGTAGACCACCAGTTGATAAAATTAGAAAACACGGGGCTGAAGAGTTTCGAGCTACAACAAGTGATGATGCTGAAATAGCCGAGTTCTGGTTAGAGAACACAATAAGAGTGTTTGATGAGTTGGATTTGAGTCTTGAGGAATGCATAAAATGTGTTGTTTCTCCTTTGAGAGATATGGCGTATCATTGGTGGAAGACTTTGACATCCGTGGTTCCGAGTGAACGAGTTACCTGAGATTTCTTCCAAGCTGAATTCTGGAAGAAATATATTAGTCAGAGATTCATTGATCAGAAACGCAAAGAGTTTCTTGAGCTTAAATAAGGACGAATGTCTGTCACGGAATACGAGCGAAAATTGGTAAGGCTGAGTCAATATGCTCGTGAATGCGTATTTACGGAAGCAATAATGTGTAAGAGATTTGAAGACAGCTTGAATGAAGATATTCATTTGCTAGTTGGGATCTTGGAAATCAAAGAATTCGTAGTGCTTGTTGAACGAGCATGTAAAGCTGATGATCTTGGGAAAGAGAAAAGAAAGGCTGATTTTAAAGCTAGAGAGGTACAAAAGGGATCTTCGGGCAAATCGTTTCAATTTGGATTCAAGAAGTTTAGAGATGATAGCAGTTGTTTAAAGACTAGTATGGGACCTTTGACCAGAGGTCGTGCTAGATCGCAATCAAATTTCAAATTTTCAGCTACATCTGTTGCTAATGTTGATAATGTAAAGAATGAAAAACTTGAGTGTGATCAGTGTAGAAGATGACATTTCAGTGAATGCTAGGGAAAAAGTATTAACCGAGCTTGTTATAGTTGTGGCTCAAGAAATCATTTTATAAAAGATTGCCCAGATTTAGCTGGAAAAGATAATGTTCAGAATCCAAAGCAGAGTGGTAATGTTTCTCGAGGTAGAGCTCTCAGAAATTTAGGAAATGTGAGTGGTAGTCAAAGAGGAACGAAAAACACAACTATGAGATCTGAGGCTCGTGCACCTGCCAGAGCCTGTGCTATCAGAGCTCGCGAGGAAGCTTCATCGCTAGATGTGATTACAGGTACATTTACTCTCTATGATACTTTTGTGATTGCTTTGATAGATCCTCGATCGACACATTCATATATATGCATGAACTTAGTGAACAGTAAGACTTTGCCTGTAAAGTCTACTGAATTTGTAATTAGAGTTTCGAACCCCCTAGGTAGATGTGTTCTGGTTGATAAAGTCTGTAAGAATTGTCCGTTAATGTTTCGAGATAATTGTTTTCCGGCTGATCTGATGTTATTGCCTTTTGATGAGTTTAATTTAATTCTGGGTATGGATTGGTTAACTTTGCATGATGCTGTGGTGAATTGCAAACAGAAAAATATTGATTTGAGATGCAAGAATTATGAAATAGTTAGAATTGAATCTAGTGATTTGAATGGATTTTCTGCTGTGATATCTTTGATGAAAGCTTTAAGTATTGTGAGAAAGGGTTGTGAAGCTTATTTTGCATATGTGATTGATTCGAGAGTATCAAAAAAGAAGGTTGAATCTGTGCCTGTTGTTTGTGAGTTCCCTGATTAGAGAGGTAGAGTTTGGCATTGAATTGGTACTTGGTACTACTCCGATTTCAATAGCTCCATATAGAATGGCTCCAACTAAACTGAAAGAATTAAAGTCTCAGTTGCAAGAGTTAACCGATCGAGGGTTTGCTAAATCGAGTTTTTCACCTTGGGGTGCTCCGATTCTATTTGTGAAAAAGAAAGACGGTACGATGAGAATGTGTATTGACTATTTTCAGTTGAATAAAGTGACTACCAAGAATAAATATCCCCTGCCCCGAAATTGATGATTTGTTTGATTAGTTGAAAAGAGCTGCTATGTTTTCGAAAATAGATTTAAGATCAGGCTATTATCAATTGCGAGTGAAAGATTCAGATATTTCGAAAATTGCTTTCAAAATAAGGTACGGTCACTATGAATTCTTAGTTATGCCTTTCAGATTGACTAACGCACCCGCTATTTTCATGGATTTGATGAATAGAAATTTTAGACCGTATTTAGATCAATTTGTTGTAGTTTTCATTGATGACATATTGATTTATTCACGTGATGAATCTGAACATGCCGAGCATCTGAGGTTAGTATTACAGATTTTGAGAGATAAATAGTTGTATGCAAAATTAGTAAATGTGAGTTCTGGTTGCGAGAAGTTGGCTTTCTGGGTCATATTGTATCAGCCTTTGGTATTGGAGTTGATTCGAGTAAAATTTTCGCTATTTTGGACTGGAAACCTCCGAGGAATGTATCTAAAGTCCATAGTTTTCTTGGACTTGCGGGTTATTATAGAAGATTTGTGGAAGGTTTTTCGATGATCGCAACTCCGTTTAACAAAACTAGTTCAGAAAGATGTGAAGTATGACTGATCTGAAAAGTGTCAAAACAGCTTTGATCATTTGAAAGCTTTGTTGACTAAAGCTCTGGTATTAGTACAACCTAAATTGGGTAAAGAATTTGTGATTTAAAGTGATGCTTCATTAATTGGTTTGAGAGTGTTCTAATGCAAGAAGGAAAGGTTATTGCTTATGCTTTGAGACAGTTGAAGCCGCACGAAAAGAACTATCCGATGCATGATCTTGAATTAGCTGCGATTGTGTTTGCTCTATAGATTTGGTGTCATTACTTGTTCGGTGAAAAGTGTCATGTATACTCTGATCATAAGAGTTTGAAGTATTTGATGACTCAAAAAGATTTGAATCTACGACAAAGAAGATGGCTTGAATTACTAAAAGATTACGAACTTGTGATTGATTATCATCCAGGAAAAGAAAATGTTGTTGCTGATACTTTGAGTCGAAAATCGTTGTTTGCTTTGCGTGCAATGAATGCTCATTTGGTTTTGTCTGATGATGGTTCAGTTTTAGCTGAATTAAAAGTGAGACCTTTATTTCTACAGCAGATTATTGAAGCTCAGAAGATTGATAATGAGATATTAGCTAAACGAGCTCAGTGTGATGTAGAGTCTAATTTAGAATTCAGAGTTGATAAAGATGATTGCTTGAGATTTCGAGATCAAATTTGTATTCTGAGGAATCAAGAGTTAATTCAAATGATTCTAAGTGAAGCTCACAGTAGTCATTTATCTGTGCATCCAGGTAGTACGAAAATATATAATGATTTGAAACAGCATTATTGGTGGTCTGGAATGAAAAAAGATATCTCTGATTTTGTTTCTAAATGTTTGATCTATCAGCAAGTTAAAGCTAAACATTAGGTGCCATCTGAGTTATTACAATCGATTATGATTCCGGAGTGGAAATGGGATTGAGTGACCATGGATTTTGTTTTGGGTTTGCCCCTGTCTCCGAGAAAGAAAGCTGAAATTTGGGTTGTAGTTGATTGTTTGATGAAATCAGCCTATTTTATTCCGATTCGATCCGATTACTCACTTGCTAAATTAGCTGAGTTATACATTTCTGATATTATGAAATTGCATGGTGTGCCATTGTCGATAGTGTCAGATAGAGACCCGAGATTTACATCACGATCTTGGAAGAAGTTGCAAGATGCATTAGGTACTAAATTGCACTTTAGTACTGCTTTTCATCTGCAAACAGATGGCCAATCTGGGCGGATTATTCAAATACTCGAGGATATGTTGAGATGTTGCATTCTTGAATTTGAAGGTATGTGGGAACAATATCTACCTTTGATTGAATTCGCGTATAATAACAGTTTTCAGTCAAGCATTAAAATGGCACCATACGAGGCTTTATATGGTCGCAAATGCCGTACACCTTTGTATTGGACCGAGCTCAGCGAAAAAAAGATTCACGGGGTTGACTTAATAAAAGAAACCGAATAGAAAGTAAAAGTAATCCGAGATAGTTTGAAAGCAGCTTCTGATTGTCAAAAATCATATGCGAATTTGAAAAGAAAAGATATTGAGTTTGAGATCGGCGAAAAAGTGTTTTTGAAAGTGTCTCCATGGAAGAAAGTGCTTCGGTTTGGTAGAAAAGGCAAGTTGAGTCTGAGGTTTATCGGACCGTACGAAATTATCGAGCGTATTGGGCCGGTTGCTTATAGATTATTGTTACCACCAGAGCTGGAAAAGATTCATAATATATTTCATGTATCGATGCTTTGATGATACAGATCTGATCCTTCGCATGTAATTCCTCCATCAGAGATTGAAATTCAGTCTGATATGACTTACGAAGAAAAGTCGACCCGTATCTTAACTCGTGAAGTTAAAGCGTTACGAAATAAGAAAATTCCATTAGTTAAAGTGATGTGGCATCGACTTGGTATTGAAGAGGCCACGTGGGAGCCTGAAGATTCAATGAGATAGCAATATCCAAATCTGTTTAACGATAAGATTTTTGGGGACGAAAATCACTAAGGGGGAGAATTATAACAGTCCGATTTTGACCCTAGTCGGAATAGTGGTTTCGGGACCACATATCCGAGTTAAAAAAATATTTTAATATTATTTTTCATGCCTAATATAAGTGAATTGACATGTGTGAAAGTCTCGTGTGAAGATTTAACTGTTTGTGTGCTTAATTTGCAAAAAGGACCTAATCGCGTAAAATGTAAAACTTGCCTGCTGTTTGTTAAAAGTTACTATTTGATTTGGCTCATTAAAAGTGAGGTCCTTATGATGAAATAAATCCAATTGTATGTTAGTGGATGATATGGTTTGGCATTATGGCAAATATGGTTATTTTTAAAGGGTGGTTAGGTAAATGGTAAATTAATATATATTATAATAAAACCAAAGCATAAAATAAAACCATTATGCTTTATCCAGGCCAAATTCATCAAAGAAAAGAAATAAAATTTAGTTTAGGGTTTCGGCTATGGTTTAGTTAGAATAAGGTATAATTTTTTACTCGATTTTTTATAATTTCTACGTTTTTGTGATTGTTGTTAAGTGTTCTAGCTAGCCCATGCTTAAATTCATGAAATTGTTGATGATTTTATTAGATTCCATTGATGAATTCATGAGTTTTGTGATGTTAGTAGATGAATTATGGAAGTTTGATGTTGGGTTTAAATGTTTTGTTTTTGAATTTTTGATGAAATTGTGTAATTTGGGTTAAATTGTAAAAATGTTATTTTGAGGGACTAAAATGTGAAATAAATGAAATGTTTGGACTTGTATGAGAGCTAGGAGAATTCAGCTAAGCTTGTGTATATGCAAATTATGTATATTTTGTGAATTTGTGAAATAGGGACTAAAGTATCAAAATGTAAAAATATGAGGGCTATTTTGCAAAATGCCCTAGATATGTGTTTACGGATTGAATTGAATTAATTGGTGAATAAAAAGGGTTAATTTTGAATACATATACTACAAGAAAAGAAGAATTCGGATTTAGATCGAGGGAAGTCGAAGGCTATCGAGTAAACAGATCAAATCGACAATTCCGAGTACGAGGTAAGTTCATACGTGATAAATGATGTTAAAGTTATGTTTCGATTACAATGCATAAATTGTATAGATATTTTACTACGGTTTTAGTACGATGATATTCGACTATGCTTAGCACTAAGTGTGCAGTTTAATACCCATAGCTTTGGCTACAAATGGCACTAAGTGTGCGAGTTGGAATAGCTTTGGCTATATAAGGCACTAATGTGCGATACCGACTTAGCTTCGGTTAATTGAAATGGCACTAAGTGTGCAGAATCATTTTAGCTCCGGTTAACCTTTACAGCACTAAGTGTGCGAATGTTAAAGTATGAATAATTTATAGAGAGTCTTGAAATACTCAAGCAAGAGGTGAGAATGAAAGTGAATAAGTATGAAGATCCAGGTATGTATGATACCTAGTGGTAGGTGATATTATCTAAGTGAAGTTCATTGAATGGTTATGAACATATGGATTGGGTTGGTATAGATTTTATAGATGATTTGAGAATTTGTATATACTTATGTGTTGATGTTTTATGTTTTATATATTGTTAATGATTGTAGTACGAGTTTACTAAGCTTTTGAAAGCTTACTTTGTGTGTGTTTGCATTGTTTTATAGATATCGAAGCTACTGCAAACTCAGAGACCATTAAAGATCGTCACCATACTATCGAACCTTAATTTGGTACTTTTGAAAGTGTAAATATTTTTCAGTCTGGCATGTATGGGCTAGAATGTATATGTATTTAAGCTTTGTTACGTATATATGTTATGCCATGTGAGATGGCTAGCAAATGGTATATTTGTGCTTAGTTTTGGTAAATGGTTTGTGATGCCAAATTGTGTATGCTTGTAATGGTTATATGGCCTTGTATGTGGTGGTTATTTTGAAATATGTCGAGTTGAAGAAATTGTAAGTTTAAGAATGAGTTAGAAGGTGCCATAAGTAAGCTATGAAATGAGCATTTTGGCATATTGTTGTAGTAAAATTTTTAATGTGTTTTGGCATGGATTTGAATAAGTCATTGAATAATGATGATTTAGTTATAATGAAGCATGTTTTGAGTATGGAATTGGCTGAAAGTTTTGGTATAAATGTTTTTTAATATTGTTTGTAGGAATAACTCAAAAAGGGGTGGCAAGTTGGCTTAAACCAAGCCTGTATTGTGCCACACGGTCAGGTACCACGGGCGTGCCTTGTGGCCATGTATGCAATGCAGTAACCTCTTAAGATCACACAGTTAAGACACATGGGCGTGTCATATGGCCATGGGCTCAAGTTAGTAGCTAGCTAAGTATCAAACGGCCATAGCACACGGGCGTGTCCGTTGGCTGTGGGTGAAAGTTCGTATGCATACTCTGTTTTGGCACGGCTAGATCACATGGGGGTGTTTGGTGCCCATGTGAGGCACACGGCCTGGTCACACGGGCGTGTGACCTCAACAGAATTGAAAAATTTTTCTAAGTTTTGAAAATTCTGAATGTGTTCGGTTTAGTCCATAGTATGTCTTAGGTTTTGGAGACCTCCATAAGGGATGAATTGTTGATTTGCCTATGTATTAATGTTATGTGATATTTGTGATTCTGAATTTGTCTAAAATGTTCTATTTGTCTGGTAATGCCTCGTAACCCTAATTCGATGACGGTTACGGGTTAGGGGTGTTACAACTAGGATACATATGTCATGATATAGGATTTCGACTTATGTGTGCGAGTAAGACCATGGCATCGATATGTGATTCTAATATATGTGTGCGAGTAAGACCCTGTCTGGGACAGTGGCATCGATATGCGATTACATGTAAGACCACGTTTGGGACGTTGGCATTGTACGATATATGTGATTATCCGAGTGTCCTATACAATTCTGAATGGTTCAACGGGCAATGATAAGTTACAAATGAATGTGAAATCAGGTTAAAGTGAATAGGTATGTAAAAATTATTTGCCTACTTGAAAGTAAGGTAAGTTGGTTTCTGATATGTGATATAAGTTTTAAGGATGTTAATGGTGATGTTTGTGTATATAAGAAGCTATATGTGGTTTAATGGATAAGTATGTGATATTGAAATTTGATTTATATATATATTCGGTTATGTAATGATATTGTGGCCTTACATTAAATGATTCTTGAAGATGGATATATGTATTTATATTCGACCAAGATAAGGTTATATATGAAAGTATATAATGTTTATGAAATTGCAAGTTTGATATTAAATGGAATTATGAAATTATGTATTAATTTAGTTAAATTGAGTTCATAATGCTTTTGAGTTGTTTATTTGCTTAAGGTTTACTAAGCTAAGTTAGCTTACTTTGTGTATACATTTGTCTTTGTTTTATAGATTTTGGATATCGTTACATGCTCGGGGATCGTCAGTGAAGTCAATTGCACTATTGTTTATTTTCGATACTTTTAAAAGTTTTAAATTCGAACCTATGGCATGTATAGGCTATATTATCCTTTGGACATATTTGATTTTGATGTGTATATATGTTAAAAAGCCATGCGAAAATGGCTTGTTTATCTTGCCAAGTATGTTTACATGGTTGAGTAAATGATGTGGTTGATATATTGGTTGTGGTTAACATATTCGGCTAAGAAACATATTTGTAGGTGAATATGGTTTGAAGTGGTTGGTTGCAAAGTGAATGATTTATAAATAGCTCATTTAGTAAGCTTAATATATAGATTGATTTGCAAGTGTGATGAGTTGTATGATTCGGCTTGTAATGGATTAAATGGTGAATTTATAGCCAATTGTATAGTGATTAATTTATTTCAAATTGTATTGGTTAAGTATGCACATTTTGCACATTTGAATGAGTGAGATATTTTTATGATTCATGATGATTATGGTATGATTTCTTAAAGGCTAAAATAGTTGTATATTATTTGATGGGTTGTAGTTAATTCGGCACATGAATATTTGTTATATTAGTTATTTATTTTCAGTTAATGTATACATGTAAAAGTTATGCCATAAAATGGAGTTGTATATTTAGTATATGAGGTTCGTGTATTCAGATTGGTAATGAAATATTAAGGACATTCGTATATGACTTTTAAGTTTTTGTTAGGATTGTAATTTTGATTTGGCGTGTAAGTGAAATCAGATTTTATTCTTAAATTTGCACTTAGCCGATTATATGGTTATTGAATTGATTTGGTAAATTAAAGTGTTAGTTAAAATGGTTACTTTATATAATGCATAAAGGTTTATTTGTGACTTGCGAATGAGAAGGGTATATTATGTTTGGCTTTTGGATTTGATTCTTGAAATGTTTTTTTTTTTTTTGTCTTGTTTATGGAATGAGTTAAGTTTAAAATTTGACTTTGGTTAAACTCAATATTAAACATTTAAGTATTCGACTAAAGCATTGAAATGATCAAATAAATAGTAACTTATGTTATGTTTTGAGTATGTGTAGGTTGAATGCATGCTTATATGCGGATAATTGCTAAAACATTATGGTGTTATATAGTTTAATTTTTTAGTGGCATGCCATATCTTATTTCGATGCTATTATTTTATTTAAGAAAAAATTTGGGTTAGTTGTGATTATATATATATATTTATATGTTTATATATTAATGTAACAACCTGATTTAGACCCTAGTCAGAATGGTGGTTTTGGGACCACGAATTCGAGTCAGAAAAATATTTAAATATTATTTTCCGTGTTTATTATATGTGAATTTGCATGTGTGAAAGTTTTGTATGAAAATTTGATTGTTTATGTGCTTAATTTAATAAAAAGACTTAATCGCGTAAATTGAAAACTTGATAGTTTAAAGCATAAGGGTTGAATTGTTAGTGGCTTTTTATTATGGAGTATTTATGTTGCAATTATGCCAGTTAATTATAGCATGGACGGTTGAGGACAACCAATATAAAGTTTCATATTAATTTATAAAGGTTAAAAATGTAATTGAAATATTAATATGTTATTATAATAAAAACATAAAAAAATAATAAGTCATGCATTCATTCTTTGAAATAGCCGAATGTTGTAAGAAAGAAAAGAAACAAAAGCTTAGAGGTATTCAGCCATTGTTGATTCAAATTCAAGGTTAGTTTGGTTTCAGTTTTTGATAATTTTTACGTTTTTTAGATCGTTGCTTCGAATACTATCCGACCCATGCTAGAATTTCTGATTTTGATGAATGTTTTGAGTTATGCCATTGATGAATATTTGTATTTTGTGATGTTTGATGTTGAAATATTAAAGATATGTTTTAGATTAACATGTTTTGTATTGGAGTTTTTGATGATTTTGAGTAATTAGGACTAAATTGTAAAAATAATAAATTGAGGGACTAAAATGTGAAATAAATGAAATATATGGACTAGTATGAGTATAAGGAAGATTCGGCCTAACTATGTTGTTGTGAGATTTTGCATATTTTGTGTTTTATGCAATAGGGACTAAATTGTGAAAAATGTGAAATATCAGGGGTAAAAGCGTAATTTGCCCACTAATGTGTTTTTGGATGAATTTGGTTGAATATTTGATTTAATAAGTTTAATTTATATCAATTTAGATCAAGAAAAGAGAAAATCGAATTTGGATCGGGGGAAGACCAAAATAGTCGAATAATCGATTAACACTGTTCGTCGATATCTGAGGTAAGTCTTTAAGCAATTAAACATTATTTATTTTGAATGTAAATTAGTTTAATATGCTGATTTGGAATTCATAGATTTATAGTAGACTTAGCCGAATATGATTAAGCATGGAAATAATGTATTTGAGTTTAATTCGACTGAGTTATAACATTTGAAAGTCTGTATGAACTATATGGAATATCTGGAGTTTTCGATATATGAATTGTTTATGAGGAAACTTTATAATAGTGATATTCGGGCTTTGAGCCTAGCAAGTCTTGTGTTGGTAAATTAAATCAGGCTTTATGCCTAGCAGGCTTATTGTCGGTGTATAAAATCAAACTTTGATTTTAGCAGGCTTTGTGCCAGTGTGAGATACAGGCTGAGGCCTAGCAGGCTTGATGCCAGTGAATTATTATAAGTTTATGCCTAAAAGACTTTATGCTGATGTGGTATTTGAATACGTTAAGTGAGCTAAGACGATCAGGTACGTGATAGTTGGTTACCTATTTGAAAATAGGGTAAATTGATTTCTCGATATGTAATGAAAAAGGATACATGAAGTGGTTGTAATATATGTGTTAATATGAGAAATATACTTGGCCTTATAGTTGTATATGGATGTAATGTTAAAGTTTAAGTGATGAATATATGTCTATGAATATATATATATATTCGATTATATAAGACAATATGGTTTGAAATTTGAGAATATATTGGCGATGTATACATGTATATTCGGCCAAGAAGAAATTGTTCTTTGAAAGTAAATGTTATATATGTATGGAATTAAAAGCTTGAAATTAAATGTGATTACAAATGCATAAGTTGATTTATTTGATTGAAATGATTTAGTATTGAAATGTTATTATGCATTAATTGTTTAAATTTGCTTAAGGCTTACTAAGCTAAGTTAGCTTACTCTTTGTGTTTTCGTTTACTATGTTTTATAGATTTTGGATTCAAGTTATGAGCTTAGGGATTGTCAGCAAAATTCACCACACTATCTACAACTTCTATATTTAATTAATCGAACTCGGATTATGGCATGTATAGGCTGGAGTATGTTTAAATCGATGAACTTAGTTTTGTATAAAGGCCATGCAAAAATGGCTAAACTTTTAGTGTTAAATTATGTTAAGTTTGGTTTATGTTCACTTTGGTTTTAAGTTGTGTGCCATGAATGCATAATTTATGTGATAAGCACTATATGTTTTGAAAATGACTTGCTTATTATGTTTAAACTTGGTCTTGTAAGTTCTTAGTCAAAATGTTTAATGAGCTTGTTCATTGGTAATTGATGATGGAAGTTTTGGATGCTTATGTGACTTTAAATAACAAGATTCGGCTATGAAAGAATAATAGTATAATATGTATTTGATATGTTAATTAGTTTGTGATGGAAAATATAAGATGCGGTATAATTTAATGATGGGTGATTATGTTCTAGCTTGATTAATTTTATTAGTAAGTGGTAAGTAATGCATGTGTTTCATGATTATATTGGTTGACTGTTTGGTATGTATTTGATGCTCAAATGTTAAGTGTGGCCTTGGCTTAGGGTAAATGCGCACCATGTATATAAATATATATACTAATTTGGTTATGTATAAATGATTAGTCTTATATTGAGACTATTCCGAGGGTGTAACCAAAATTCATGGCAATTGTAATGATGTTATATATATTTGACCATATGGTTCATCATGAATATTATTGAGTTAAGGTAAATTATGAAATTTATACGTAAAGAGAAAGACATATGCATGATACAAATTTTGGTGTTCACTTATGGACTAAGTTAAGACATGCGTATATGACGTTTGGTCTTATTATATTAGCTAAGTTCTTATATGCCTTATATGTGTGTAAAGACGATCATATTTATGGATGCTATAAACTTATGTATGTGGTTATATGAATTTGCTAACTTCGTGTAAGTTTACAAATGTGTACAATGACATAAATTAGCCGAATAGACTAGGAAATGAGGTGAGTTGACTTATAATTGATTATTTGTTTTTATTTGATATGCATATGTAAAACAAATGAGACTCATATAGATTACTATGCTAATGCCGTATATATGAAATTGTTGATGTATTATATTTTGTATTGCTATATGTGAACGAAATGACTATATATACATATGTTATTAAATTTTCAAATTTAGAGTTGTATTAGTTTATGTAATAAATCTTAATTAACTTTTGAGACATATTTATATGAAATTGTTTGGAATCGTGTTTTATTCTGTAATGCCTTATGACCTTATTCCGGCGACAGATACGAGTTAGGGGTGTTACAATTGATGCCAAAGATGTATGTTAATTTGTTATATATTTAAGAGAAGAGATATTTTTATAATTCATATTTGTTTTACTTGATGTGGATGATTGTAATGACTTTGATATGCGCATATGCTTTGTGTTAAAATGATATGTTTAACATTATTTGCTTATAACTTTATATTGGACATATCTTGATTAAATGGTTACAATTGCTTGGTATTTGAGTCGTATGCATGAGTATGATTGTGATTGCCAGAAAGCTGTGTCTCGTCTGGTAATACCTCGTAACCCATTCCTGCGACGGATACGGGTTAGGGGTGTTACAGTGTTCTTTCCACATGTGTCTCAATAGGGACTGATTCTCCACATACAATTCAGTTGAAGGTAGAGTTGTGCATATAGGGAATGGCTTACCCTATAAAGTATTTGGTGTTGGTACCTTCAATTTAGGATGCACGATAAGACAATCAGGACACTATCAGATATTAGGCATTTTCCTGATTTAAAGATAAATCTCATCTCCTTGGGAAATTTGGACTCAAAAGGCTATAAAATTAACATCATGTCAAGTGACATTAAGGTATCCTATGGGGCTCTCGTTTTGATGAAAGGTAGAAAGACTGGAAGTCTTTATGTTCTGTAAGGATCAATGGTGATTGGTTAAAAAGCATATCCCTCGTCTGTTAAGGAGTTAGAGTCGACTAGTTTGAAGCAAAGATAACTTGGTCGTAGGAGGGAAAAAGGTATGATCATTTTGAATAAGAGAAGTTCTCTTTTGAGTATAGGTTTTGGAAAGACAAAGCACTAGGTTCATGGAAAGTAGACCCGAATCAAGTTTGATTTGGCAATGCATAAGTTGAAGACTAGAAGTCTTCTGGTTTCAAAGTTCAAGCACAACTTTAACTTAGTTAATATCCTGCAAAGTTCGAGATAGGTCCTTGGCTGGTTTTGACAAAGAAGACATTGTGGAAATACAAGTTAATGTGGAGATTTGTGGAGTATGTCTCACATTTCAATAACCAGTGTGTGACGTTGCAACAAGGAGGAGCTCTTTGTCCCGGTAGCTGACGTCATGACGAAAAAACAAGCTTCGTCCCGACGACACGACCATATTTCGTCAAGACAAAAAAGAAAGCCAGGTCACGACGTAGCGACGAGTACCTCAATTTTCTTGGCTTTACTTCTTTCAGTTAAATATTGTTTTAGTTTCCCACTTAAACTCTGATTAGTTTAGATTATTTTAATATTATTTGACCTACGAATTTAGCCTATAAATATACCTCCTACAACCTTAGAAAGATTAACCCATAACACATTTAGATATTAGCTTTTACAAGCTTTCAGTGAATTTTGTGTTTAAGTTTTGAGGATTCTTATTTTTAAGTTTTCAGGGTTTAGTTTTTATCTCCATCTTTGTACTCTTCGTTTTTACTGATTTAGTGAAATTATCTTTGCCTATAATTTTTTATCTTCTTTGGAGAAGGTTTTTTATGTAAAATTTGTGTGTTCGATCTTTTCTGTTTCTTCATTATTTTATTTGTTCGTTGCTTAATCGGATTTATCCAAATATAATCTATTGGTTGTGATAAATGATTATTCTTAATTCGCTCATGGAATCAACTTATTTACATGCGTTTTTTTTTTTCTATTTTGGATGCAAAACCTTGATTTTTTTTTTCCTGCCAAAAGTGGAAGAAGCATGAAAAATTTTTAGTACACCAAGTTAAAATCATGTTTACAGTTCCTCCACTCCTATATATATTATAAATTAGGAAAAAAATTGACAACAAAGATTAAACTCTTTTAAGATGCCAAAATGACTTTAAGATTAAACTCTTAATTAAATACGTTAATGAAAAAAAAACGACAAAACTAAAAAAGTTGCAGTCAAATTTGCTTTTGTGGGCCTCAATTTAATAAAGTACTTATCTAATACCCACACGTGGGGAAAGTCAACAAAAGTTCATTAGTAAACCCTTTCCTTATCAATCACCATTGACCATTAAATTAAAACTTTCTTGTAAAGCTAATTCCTACTGCTATTTTTTGTGGCCAATAAGCTGATTGCAGTATAAGTTGCGGTAGCTATGGATCATCTATAAATAGATAGCTGGTATGCTCTGCTTCTTCACATCAGCTGTAAGGCCTGACCATTAAGCAATGGCTTTCGCACTCAAAACTAAGTTTCTTATTTTCACGTTCACTGTTTCTGGGGCTCTGGCAACTGCCATGTCCCGCATATTGGATGAAGCCTTCGTTGCTGAGAAATACAAGCAATGGATGGTTGAGCATAGACGAACCTATGAGATGCAGGAAGAGGAGACTATGCGTTTTCAGATATTCAAAAACAATCTGGAATTCATAGAAAACTTCAATAAAATGGGGAATCAAACTTATAAGTTAAGTACCAATGAATTTGCTGACTTAACCAATGAAGAATTCCTAACGAACTTTGCTGGATACGTGTTCTCTTCTAAAAATGTTTCACATAAAATTAAAAGGTTTCGATATGAAAACCTTACTAATGTCCCGGATAGCATCGACTGGAGGAGGAAAGGGGCTGTCACTGAGATCAAGGACCAAGGCTCTTGTGGTAAGAGTAATAAACTTAGCCCTAGAAGTTTAGTAAATTAATGATTAGTAGCTTATCTATGTTTAAATTGTTTTTTGCTTGTTTATATAGGAAGTTGCTGGGCATTCTCAACTGTCGCAGCTGTAGAAGGTGTCGTAAAGATTAAAACTGGAAAGTTGGTCTCGCTCTCCGAGCAACAACTGGTGGATTGCGCCAGGACCGAAAGAACCCGAGGCTGCGATGGTGGTTGGATGGAAGACGGATTCGAATACATTGGTAGAAACCAGGGTCTCGCCAAGGAATCAAAATACCCATACACCGGAAAGGACGAAAAATGCAGCCGTCGAAAAGAAACTTTCAGAGCTGCACAGATCACTGGATACGAAGACGCACCTCGCGACAATGAAGAATCTCTCTTAAAGGCCGCAAGCCAGCAACCTGTTGCAGTGGCCCTTGATTCCAGTGGATATGGATTTCAGTTTTATTCGGGAGGTGTTTATGGAGGACCATGCCGAACCAAGTTAAACCATGCTGTTACTGTCGTAGGCTATGGAACAAGTGAAGATGGGATTAAGTACTGGTTAGTGAAGAATTCATGGGGCAAATCCTGGGGTGAAAGTGGTTACATGAGGATCAAGAGAGATGTTCATTCCAAGAAAGGTCTTTGTGGCATTGCCAAGACCCCTTCCTATCCAGTTGCATGAATATTCCTGTGGATCAGTACTCGTTCTTGTTGTTTCCTATATTTATACATATATGTGTGTGTTTTTATATATAAGAGGTATTATGTCCTAAGTGCTCTATCTATAAAATTAACCTCGTTGTGTGGCTGTTATCATGTAAATTAGCTTTTCCAAACATAAAAATAAATTGGTATTATGGATGCCAGTCTAATTAATATTAAAAATATATATTAATTACATCTGTAATGTATATAATATTAAAATGAAAAAATTAGATTAAATTTTGAGTAAATGAAATTTAAACACATAAACAGATTAGATTAATTATATTAAATGCACTATAATTGTTTATCATAATATTGACATAAATTTTTAGTCGATGTCGAGTTAATTTGTGAGACAAAATGAATCAACAATATTATTAGGATATACAATTTATGGGTGTAATAACTTGTGTATTATAATATTAAAATGTATAACATTTTGTTATTTCTCTAATAGAGTTTGATTTTGGTTGACTCGTGACACAAACTTGTCATAACTTAAATAATAGCATAATATTTGTTAGAGCCGTGTGACCCAAATTCCTATTAAAATAAAATACAAGTGGCAAGATAGGGGGATCTGCGAGGACGAAGGCTGAGGTTTACTTCATTTATTTGATATTTGATTAGAATAAGGTGTGTTTAGCCTTACTGCATTACTTTTATTAGACTTTGATTAGAATAAGGTTTTTAAACCTATAAGTAGACGTAATCGTCTTTCCTCTTATATCATTTGAATTCGACGGTGAATTTTCTTTTTATCTACCCTGGTTTTCCCCAAAAAGGTTTCCATATAAAGTTTTGTGTGTTCTATTTTCTCCCTTTATTTGCAATTTATTGTTATTATCGATGTTCAAATTTTCACAGTATTCAATTAGAGGTAAGAAATTATGCATATGTGTATCATATTAAAATAAAGTTTTGATTTAGAGGTAAAATTAATATTTTTATTCATATAAATAGCACAAATTTAAATATCACAAAATATCCAAATTTTTTATTATTTTTTAAATAAAAAGATTAAAATACTCTCAAATAATATGATTTATTCTAAATACGAAAGAATATTTTTTTACTTTCTATAACTGAGTTATGTTCGGTTAACTCGTAATAACATCTTTATTACAGGCTTGAATAATAGTATAATTGTGTGTTCAGTCGCAGACCCAACAAAATTTTTTTAGGGGGCAGAATTAAATTATATATATTATGATAGTAAAAATACAATTTCATCATTTTAATAGTCTATATCTTTATAATTTTTAAAGGATTGAATCAAATTTTTATATTTTGGGGGGCTAAAGTGTAATTTTACCTTTACCAATTTAAAATTTTATAAATTATAAATGACCTAAATGAAAATTTTTCCATTTTAGGGGGTTGGGGCCCCTGCCAGCCCCCCTTGGCTTCGCCACTGAATGTGCTTAAGTGAATGTTTCATGAACTTTGTCTAAATAAAGAAAACAAAGGTGAATTTTTTTTTTTTTTGGATAATTGAAGGTAAGTAGAGGTGTTTATGGGTTGGGCCGAGCCAAGTTCAGGTCAAGCCCAACAAAAAATTTTGGCCTCTTTGTAAGGCTTGGGCCTGGCTTGGCTTGAAAAATTGGCCAAAGATTTTGCCCAAGCCTGACATGGATAAAAATGTTAAAACCCGAGTCTGGCCAGGTCTGCTTGTATTAATTTTTTTATAATATTTATTAAATAGATTTTTTTTTAAAATATATAATACATAAAAAATATTAAAATAAATATTCCCAACAAATTGAAAACAAATATATATGTATACTTAAATAACACTAAGATAAGTGCAATTTAATAAGTAAACGCTCTAAAATATTAACAAAATTAACAATAAAACAAGATTTATACAATACCCCAACAATAACAAAATAGTACCAACATAATAGTGAAATAGTAGTAAAATAGTAATAAAATAAAATAAAATAAAATAGTAAAAAAGAGTAAAAAAAAAAAGAAGAAGGAAAAACATCAAATTTTCATATCGGGCCAGGCCAAAAAGCCTTACCCGAGGCTCGACCCGTTTTTGAAACAAGTCTTTGTTTTTGCCCAAACCTATTTTTTGGACATATATTTTTATCCAAACTCTATATTTCAAGCGGGCCTTTGAGCCGGACCACTCGGTGCAGAGGTCAGGAATGAGTTTATTTTTTTACTTATAACGTTGATTTTAATATTAAACTAAAATATTTTGAATTTTAACCCCTACTTTCTTATTGATGTAATATAGTTTCTCTACACTTTTATCATCAACATTGAATTGAAAAGAATAATAATAAAATTTTCAATTGAGTGATTGTTATGTTTATAGGTATTTTCAAAAAATTTTAAAGTATTATTTTATTTAAAAATTTAAAATACTTTTATAAGTTCAGAATATTTTTTTAATATCAAAATCAAAGGATTTAATATAAAAAAATTTAGGTTAAAAGGTTATTTAACTACAAAAATAAAATATAAATTTGTTTAAATAATGTATAATAGTTTAAATTCATTTTTTAGTATATTAACCATAAAAAAACAGTTAACCATTAAAAAAGCATTTCACATAAAAGCATAAAAATCAATGTTTGAAAATAGAATCGAATCGATCGATCGATCGGATTGAAACTTGCCAGATAATTGGTTCAGTCAACAACAAACCCCTTTTGAATCGGGAATTGCCAAAAACTGAAATTGGACTTGGAACCGCAAACCGAAAAAAACCAAAAAATCAGTAAAAAAATTTGTCAGAATAATTTTTGGATATTTTGGGTTCCTTGGGCTAAGTCAAGTTGGAAATTTGTCCTAATAATAATAAATCATGGTTCCCTTCAACTATCAGCCCAACGCAGAACAAAATTAAAAAAAAAAAAAGTAATTTTAAAATTTTAAAAACTAAAACATAAGTCTTAAACCTACACGTGACTCCCACAGGAGCCTCTGCTCTGTCTCACTGCTCACTGCTCGCTGCTGAGGGTAAGTTTGAGACGGTAGTGTGGTGCGATGCGGTGCGATGCGTTTAGTTTATTTTTTGTTTCACGTTATAATATCGTTACAGTATATAATCTTATCGCCACGTTATTTTTACACTAATCACAAGTAAACGTACCACTCATCCAAATTTACCCTTAGTCTCATTCACAACCACCTACAATCTAAAAAGGTTTAAACTTTAAACAGTATAAAGAGTTATGTAGAAAAAAAAAGTTCTAAAGAAATGAAAAAATATGAACTAAAAAAAATGAAAAGTTGAGAGTGAAGAAATCACAAATCTTATATCTAAAGAAAAGAAAAAAAGATTAACCATTGGGCATACACTATTCCCGAATAATAAAAAATAAAATATTAAAATAAGTAAAAAAAATGAAAACAATCTTTTTGACTTTTTAAATAAATAATCATATAAAATTGAAAAAGTAGGTCTTATATTTACTACATACATTGAACTTTAGGAGAGAAGATATTGTAGAATTTGGGAGATTGTACTACATTCTTTTTATTATTTTTCTTATGTTTTAATTTTAATTTCATTTTTTTATATTTTTTTATTTACTAACCAATCAAATAGATGATTAAATAAATTAAACTAAAAATTTATAATTTAATCAATTTAACCATCGATCCAATTCTAAAAATATTAACTAAAACCATGTCATCACTAAAAATACAAGGCACACTAAAAGTAAAACCAGTAATGACTAAACCATTAAATTTATGCATCATACTAAGCAAGAAACTATGGGACGGACGAGAGAGAGTAAAGATCTTGTCAAATACAAAGCATTTGAAAAAAAATAAATCACATTTTTAAAAAATCAGAACCACAACAACGTAGGCCATACGAAACTCACTTTTCATTTGGAATTTTAGTTGTTATATTGAGAATATTATTTACTTAGGATTGGGTTTATATTTATGATACTTTTATTATTTTTGTTTTCTTTTTTTTTTCTAAGTCTTGGTTAATTTTAGTTGAGTTTCTGCCTATATTTTTAAATTTGAATTGGTGGTTCAACTAATCTAGTCATTGATTCACATCAACATTAACCAATTAAAAAAAGTAGACAAGTTTATGAGGTTGGCTTGTCATGTTTAGGTGACTTGAGAATTTGAACTATGCTTGTGTTCGATTCTGTCTATAAGAGGTAGTATCATCGTATATGAGCTTTGTTGTGAGGCCCTGGAGATTTTTATTCTTCGATTTTTTTTACAAAGAAAAACTATGTCATTCTTTTGAAATTGTTGGAAGGGTGATGGTTTTGCAGAATCCTTTACATGGGAGGGTTGGTTTGATTGTGATTGTTCTTGGATGTTTACGTGAGGTGTAACAAATGTCTTTTCGGATTCATTGGTGAAGGCTGCCAATAATGTTTATGGCTTGGTTTAATTTCGAAATGTTGCGATCCTTCCTTTTGATTTGTGTAGGGTTCAGCTACAATCTTGTCATATGGTTTTCATTTCATTTGGGTGTCATTTTGTACTCTTATGATTTCTTGATTCTAGTGTTTTTTGGTAGGTGAGGTTTTATGCGTTTTTAAGAGCTTGTTGGTTTTGTCTTATTAGATGGGAAAATTGGAGAAAGGGGGAGTATTGGGACGTATTTTCCAGTTATTGTAGAACTGAAAATTCTTTATACTCTTCCTGATTATCTTCTTGTTTTGTTTTTGATTATCAAATGGATGTTGAAGAAGATCTTTTGAATTTTGCTAATATGCCTTGATTAAATTGATTGGTTGTTGTTGTTTGGGAGTTCATGCAGACAAGGAGAGTAGAGCATGACCTTTAGTTTAATTTTTTGTCAAAAAGCCAAAAGAGGAGGGGATTGTTAGGATGACAATTGTCTAGCAATATTTGTTCAGTGACCTGGTCGGTTATAGATTTGGTCAGTCATAATATAAGATATAGCCTGAGTATTTTTATGTGTTGCCTTTTTTGATATAGCCCTTACTTTTAAAACAAATGGACCTTATGAAATACATCATTCTTGCTCTCAAAAAATGAAATTATTAAGAGTAAAATGTGAAGAGTTTGAAGTAGAATTTGACTTACATTAAAGAGAGAAAACTTTTAAGACGTAGTCAATGGCTATTTTCAAGTAAGAATTTTTTGATTACCTTAAAACTCTATTGATTAATTATGAAGCACAAAGGAAGTTAAATTTATCTATATTTCTTGACATTTATTGTTACTACCTAGGATGCCTATAAATAAGTAGTACTTTGTACATTTGTGGTATTATTTTTTTATTGTGTTGAGAGCTGCAAACTGCTATTTTAGTTAATTGTTCTCTTTGTTTCCGCACTCAGTCTTTGGTATTAATTGTGAGTGAATCAAAACCTTTGTAAGTGAGGTTCGGGTGAGTAGTTGTAATTAGTTAGGACTAGCTATTGGAGTTGCAAATACATGTTGTGAAAGGATAGTTTGGGCTTACACTAATAGGTGGTTGAATCAATTAAGGAATGAGAGACCATTCATTGAGCAAGACTATGCAAAGTAGGATTATTTTTGAGCTATGTACAAAAATGATTATGTGCAGATCTCTCTCTACTTTTGTTATTTTTATTTTTGTTTATTATTTGTACAATTCTGTGATTGAACTTGTTATCGAATAATTAAGTGGTATTCATAATAAACTAACGTGATTTTTCAATAACCTACAGATTAAATAATAGATGATAGTAAACAATATGCTAAAACACAAATCATTAAAGACATTTAAGCAATGATCATAAAGCAATTACCCAAAACCAAAATGTTGATTTTGGTTCTTTATACATGACTCATGTGGATGGGAGCAACAATTAAAGTACGGAGAAACTTCTTTTCTTTTTATTTTCTCTTAAGTTTTCTCTCCACTTGGTAACAGTTGGTTTCATCCTTTGTTCTCCGTTTAGAGTATTTTTTTTAAATCTCTCAATTGGATGGTAGCCTATAGTGATCAAAGGATGGTGATGGAATTTTGATAATGGGATTTAATTTTAGGTGGTGGAGTCCTAAGAAACGAGGATGAAGGAAAAAAATGAAAATTCATATTATTGTTTAGTTTTTTTGTCTTTTATTTTTACTTTTTAAATGTTCCCCTATATCTATATAAACTTCCCTTAAGAAGTTACATAAAAAAGCACAACTATTCCAATTCTCCCATCTCATTTTTACTGGCCACATCATATATATATATATATATTACAACTTCCAATATTCTAATTGATGTGGACACCTTGACATGCGGCATATTTCATTTTTTTATATGTGGAAATTATTTATACAACTATATTTTAATATAGAACTCACACATACTCTATAAATAAATACAAATTTACTTATTATTTTTTAAGCTCTCTAGAAGAAATTTATGAGAAATAACATATAATTTAAAAATATTTATCGAGAAAAATAATAATATTTCTACTGGTTTGGAAATAATATAAAACCACCATTTATTTTGTATTTTAAATTTAAGAAACTAAAATTTCCATTTACCTTAAATAAGTGATATAATTTAATAAATTAAAAAAAACCATTTATCTTATAAATAAGTGACAAATTTTTTACTATTTTCATTAACAATTAATTTTAATCCCACATTGACTAGAAAATACTCTCATGACTAACCTCTTCACTATTTTTCATTAAAAATTAATTTTAATCCCACGTGCCAAGAGAACACTCTCATATATCACATTTACTTTATAAATAAGAGACAAATTATTCCTAAATTTGATTAAAAAAAAGTTAATTTTAATCTCACGTTAACTAGAATACTCACATAGCTCACTTCTTATATTTTCATTTAAAAAATTAATTTATACCCACATTGAATAAAGAATACTATCATTGCTCACTTATTCACTAGTTTCAGTAAAATTTAATTTTAACCCCCTACAAAGTTATTTTAAATCCTACATTGACTAGAGACACTACAACAAAACAGGTTTTTCGCGGCGTTTTCAGCGGCGTTTGTACAAAAAACGCCACTATAGATCGACCATTAGCGGCGTTTTTAGAAAAGCGCTGCTATAGATCGAGCATTAGCGGCGCTTTTTGAAAAACGTCGCTATAGATCGACCATTACGGCGTTTTTTTAAAAAGCCGCAAAACAATTCATCAACACGATGTCGTTTTTTTGTTGAGCCTTAGTGGCTTTAGCGGCGCTTTTTGAAAAACGCCGTTATAGGTCAGCATTAGCGGCGTTTTTTAAAAAAATGCCGCAAAATAATTCATCAACAGGCCTTCGTTTTTTTGTTGTGCCTTAGTGGCTTTAGCGACGCTTTTTGAAAAATGCCGCTATAAATTGAGCTTTAGCGACGCTTTTTGAAAAACGCCGCTATAGATGAGCATTAGCGGCGTTAAACGCCGCAAATTATGTCATCAACACGCGGTCGTTTTTTGTTGAGCCTTAGTGGCATTAGCGGCGTTTTTTGAAAAACACCGCTATAGATCGAGCTTTAGCGGCGTTTTATAGATGAGCATTAGCAGCGTTTTTTAAAAAACGTCGCAAATTAATTCATCAACACGCCGTCGTTTTTTGTTGAGCCTTAATAGCATTAGCGGCGCTTTTTCAAAAACGCCGCTATAGATCGAGCTTGAATGGCGTTTTTCAAAAAGTGCCGCTATAGATCGAGTATTAGCAGCGTTTTTTAAAAAACGCCGCAAATTAATTCATCAACACGCTGTCGTTTTTTGTTGAACTTTAGTGGCATTAGCGGCGCTTTTTGAAAAATGCCGCTATAGATCAAGTTGTACCGGCGCTTTTTCAAAAACGCCGCAAAAAAATTTTATCTGTCTATTTTTTATTTAATGGTTTATTTATATTAATTAAAATACAATTTATTTTTAATTGAATATTTAAATTTTTCAGAAAAAAATAATGACATGTAGAAAAATTTGAAAATAAAAACATATAAAAATATATGTTAAAAATGAAAAAATTAAAATACTGTTATTTAAAATAATTTTAAAGCTTTTTGGGTATATGACAGATTGTTTGTCAATTTATATAATAAATAAATTCTTATATAATCTAAAAGAGATAATATTAATTTTAAAATATTGAATTAATTATCATTATAGTCTAAGGTTTATGGTTTAGGGTATATGGTTTAAGGTTTATGGTTTATGAGTTAATATTTTAAGGTTTATGGATTATGTGTTTAGGGATTATGGGTTGGGGTTTAAGGTTTAGGGTTTATGGTTTATGAGTTAATATTTTAAGATTTATGGATTATAGATTATGGGTTTAGGGATTATGATTTATGGTTTAAGGGTTGGGTTCAGGAATTTAGGGTTTAAGATTTAAGATTTAGGGGTTAATATTTAAGGGTTAAGGGTTTATAAGTTAAGTGGATATGGTTTTAGGGTTAGGGGTTTAGGGAATAAGGGGGCATGGTTAGGGGTTATGGGTTTAGAGGTTAAGGCGTTTAGGGGATAGGGGTTAGGGGTTTAAGGTAATTAGTGTAAAAAATATATGTTAAAATTTTGAAATACTATTATTTAAAATAATTTTAATGTTTTTTTTTGGTATATCACAGATTTTTTTTAAATTTATATATTAAATAATTTCAAATTTTAAAGATTTCAAATTTTTAATAATTTCAAGATTTAAAATTTTATCTAATTATTTTAAATATTAGTTAAATTTTAAAAAATTATTTATTTAAATAAAAAAATTAAAATACTATTATTTAAAATAATTTTAAAGTTTTTTTAGTTTATAGCTGATTTTTTAATTTATATTGTTTTTAATTTATTTATTAAAATTCATTTCACTTTAAAAAAAAGGCACCTTTTTATCCCTAGATTTCCCCAAAATTTCCCCCACTGAAACCCCTAATTTTTTCCCCTAAAATCAATATCCTCAAAACACCCCCAATCTCACCCCTCCTTGCCTTTTTCAATCAAGAAACTCTCCAACAGCGACTCCAAGCTCTTATCGAAGGTGCCCACGAGTGTTGGACTTAACACTATTTTTTGACAGTCCTCCTATGATTACTCTGGCTCCGCTGTACTTGGATAGGGCGATGGGTATTACACGAGCGAAGAAGATAAAGGGAAAAGGAAGTTGAAAACTTTGTCTGCAGTTGCGGAGTAATTCCTTGTGGAAAGAAGGAATTTCTTGCAGAACTTCATCTAGTATTCTATGCACAGTAAGTTAGGTTTTATGTGTTTGTTGTTTTTATTAATTAGCATTATCAATCAGTGGATTTTTTGTTCTTTGGAGTTGTTGTTGTTGCCATAACAGTTTGCTACTTCGTTCCCATTCGCATTCCCACTCCCACTCGCACATACTCATTTCGATGAAAGATTGACGAACCCACCCGCAAATTTTCGAATTTTACATCACAATAGAACTATGGCAGAACATCGAACCAAGTTCCTCGTATTTCACTACAAGTTCTTGTTAAAGCTGCTTTGAAATGTTTACAAGTTTTGTTCATTTATTCTTGAGTTGTAGCATAATGGACATATAATGTAACGCCCCGATTTTTGGGCCTGGAAGTATTGGGCCTTAAGTCTGGGTTCGGGTAGAAGACGACCCGAATAAATGGGATGATTTAATTTTTATTTAGTATGTTTAGTTTAGTAATTAAATAAATTACAAAGGGTTTATAGTGTGGGAAAAAGTCTGGGGTTCGGCCTATAGCGTTAGCAAAATTATTAAATTTTGCCTCTTAAGGAAATCTGGGCATAAGGCCTTAAAAATAAGTTGGGCAGAAGTTGGGCATAAAGGAATGCCTGGCCCAGTGGTTAGGCACGCGGGATAGCAGGAAGGAAGGCTGGGGTTCGATTCCCAGCGTGCGCAAACATGTTTTTTAAGTTAAGGGATGTCGCAGGTAGGCCTTATAAGTGGTTTGGGCTGGGATTAGACACAAACAAGCACTTGGCCTAGTGGCTAAGCACGCTAGGAGGGCGTGGGAGATGCCTGGGTTCAAGGCACGGTGCACACAAATAGTTGTTTTTTTAGTATTCAGGTTGCGGTTAAAATAGGGCTTAAGAAGAGTTGTGAGCATAATCCAGTACAAGGAGTGCATGTGGCATAGTGGCAGCAGCGTGCTGGGCACGCGGAGAGAGCGCAGGTTCGAGTCCTTGCGCGGGCGAATTCTGTTTTATTTTTAAAGCGGGCCAGAACTGAAGCCTGTAAAGATTATAAATTATTGTGGCAGTATTATATCAAAAACAATGTTGTGTCGCAGTGGCAAGCAGTGTAGTTGGGTGTTCTGGAGGTCGCAGGTTCGAGTGGTGTGGAAGGTGAAGTTCTCCTTTATTTTTAAGCGGACCGGAGCTTCAACAGGAATAGATTAAGATTAATTGTGACCCTATTATGGTGTAAAGGAAAGCTTGGTGCAGTGGCCAGCAGCAGGATGTGTAGCGCAGGGACAGGAGAAGGTCTAGAGTTTGAGCTACTGTGTGCGCGAAGGACCAATTTTGCTGCTCACGTAGGGGAGAGTTGGAGTTTGACCGAAACTCTCCTAGCAGTGGCTTGAGTCGGTTAAGCGGTGGACTGCTGCTGATGGTGCAAGGAATTTGGATTGGATTTAAATTGGTGGTGGCTAAAATTAAGGAGCAAAACAAGGAATTTGAATATGGGAAGGACGGTGGTGCCGAAATAGAACTCATTCGGCTTTCAGCAATTAGATGCCGAAATAGCTCTCAAATTTTGGCTAGGTTGAATTGTTTGTTTATTTTTTTCAGCTCAAATTCTCTTATCATATTTTTTTTATGTTATTTTATCAACTTTCATTCCTTTTGATCCATCTTTCTTTTCTTCGCTGAAGCCTAAGTCTTCTATTGCTATTCTTAAAATTCTTTTCCTTTTCTTTTCTTCCACCGATCTCTCTCAAACCATTGCTAACCGGTTATCCTTCGAAAAGTCGAACCACACTACGTGATAGCCGACTTTACTCCTTAGTCAAATCCTCTATTCTTTTTCTTCGTTATTCTTCTATTTTCTTCTTAAACCGAAATAAGCATACCTAAAAATAAGTTCTAAAAGCCAAATCACCAGATCTGTTCTCTCCATGTATTTTGGGGATTTGATCTACAACAAATCTGGAATAGGAAGGTACTTCGGAACGTTTCTGGCAAGTAGATCCTCGTGTGGATTTAAGGACAAGCAATTAAGGAGCATAGAGGGTTAACACTGTTGGAGCATCTGGATCTGGTAGTTGGAGATCGATAAAGGCTGCTCGTGTGTGGAACTCGCCAATGTATCGTTACAGATCAGGTGTGTAAATGACACCCACTTATAGTCTAGATTGGCAAAAGCCAAAAAGCCGAAACGCCGAAGAGCTGGCATTTTGTGAGCTTGCGAGCGTGCGAGCGCTCGTGAGATAGTTTGTTTGTTAATCCTGGTAATCTCAAGCGGTAAGATTGCAAAGTGCGTAATTTTGTGTACTTCGGTATATTTAGGCTTAATGGGTCGAAATAGGGTTAATGGGCCAACGGGCCCAATTCGGTGAAAACGCTCGGTAATTGTTTCTGTTAATACATTAATGGCTGTAATATGCATGAAAACCTTAAACTAGTAAACTTACAAGAATACCCCTAAGTATGAAAATTACCATTATACCCCTAGGTGCAAAATGACCATTATACCCCTTGGGTTAATTCTGTTTGAAACGCATGATATTCTGTTTTTGTATGCTATACGCCATGACATGCATATCTGTTGCATGGGATTTGTGTTTTTTTATGGAAGAAGAACCCATTCTGGTGGCTATGCCAGAAATATCTGTTCTGGTGGCTCTACCACAAATATCTATTCTGGTGGCTCTGCCACAAATATCTGTATTTGGTGACTCTGTCACAGATATCTATTCTGGCAGCCATGCTGCAAATTGTTTGGCGTGTATCGGATGGGTGGGTCGAGTTGTCTCCCCACATAGTGTAAGGTTGGTACGGGGCTGTATACGGATGGATATGGGTTGGGTTTCTGCATACATGCATAATATATGTTCTGTTACTATAATGGGCTTGACTGAATAGGGTTGAGGCCTAGTTAATTCTATTTCTGATAGGGCTTAGGCCCAGTAAAGCTTGAACTGATTTAAGCTCTAGTTGGGTTTACTTTACACACTGAGTTTTCCAAACTCACCCCTTAATTTCATCCATGCAGGAAATCCCAAACCATAGTGGACTTGGAGTCGTGAGGGATTCAGAGTGGCCACATGTTCTGCAAATTCACTTTTCTTCATGTGTTTTGATCAACACTTACTTCTTTTAATTGTTTTGGGTTTTTAAGTTGTAACAAGGCCGCTTTAATTATTTTGAATTGTTTTTAGTATGTTTTGTTAGCTTAGATAAGATATTGTTTTGATTGTTTGAAATTGAATAGCTCTAGGATGTTTTAAAAAGGTTACTTGATTTCAAAATATCGCGATAACAAAGCAAAGCTTCCGCAACGAAAACATTTTCAAAATTAATAACCTTTTCCAATAGTTTTAAATGAATTGGTTTTCCCTAAACAATCACTCAGTTAAAGTGTGGCAATGGTTGTGTGCATGTCTAGGATTGGATCTGTGGAGAGCTAGGTACTTAAGCAGTCTAATTGACTCACCTCCTCTTTTTTGGCATCCTACCTGGTGCACAGCTTCTATTCACTTTAATCTATATCGAAGATATTCTTCAAACACTAAGAAAGACTTTAGATAAAACATGACTCTTCTAGTAATGCTTCAATGTGACACGCTGGATTCAGTTGTAACGTCTTGGCCGGGTTTGGGGTGTTACATTTAGTGGTATCAGAGTCCAGTTGCAACAACTCGGCTGTGGATCGAGTCCGAAAAGCTTTTCAAATTTTTTTTGCTAAACTTAGGCCCAAGAAGGGTATTTTGGAAACGGTTTTGGAAAGTTCTTTTCAAAGAAATTTATACAAGGTATACATGTTTTAAGGTTCAATCTTAAAATGGTTTAAGTTTTTCTGGGTTTCTGAAATTTGATAACCAAAAAAGTGGCACACTGAATCTCCGGCACCAAGTTTGTAAGTATTTCTGTTACTCATATTACACTGTATTAAGATATTGCTGTAGATAGAACTGAGACCATATCATGACACTATAGCTAGGGCAATACTAAAAACCCTAGAATACTGAGACTGTAGCTAGGCTATGATTCTGTGAAAATAGAAACTTTAAAATACTATCTCAGCATAAAACATATGAATAAGTACAAAAATTATTGAATCGAGGCCTTGGTAGTTATTTGATACGTATGCCGATAATGTAGAGTATTGCTATGGATTCTGAGGGTAAGCAAAGTCTGCCAACTTCTGTAGTGAGAAACTCGGAGCTTGGCATGCGAGGCATTGGTCGAGATAGTAAGGAAAGTGGTAGAAGAGGTATTGGAGACCAAGGTTAAGGAAATTAAGGAAACGCTTCAAGCAGGGTGCCTGGAGTGTAAGAAGAGGAAGGATTCTAGTTCTCAAAAGATTGAGCCTCGTTTTGTGAAACATGTTAAGACACGACCAAACTTTCCAACCTGCAAGAACTGCAACGGGCATCATCCGGGTGAATGCCATAGGAAGACAGGAGCATGCTTTAGATGTGGGTCCAAGGAGCATCGAGCTTAGGATTACCAAGCTTATTCTATTTAAGTGTGTGTTACGAGTTGTATGCCTGCTTGATAAATGTTTCTTTACTTTGGTAATTTGATGTTCTGGGTCTTACTAAGAATTATTTTTAATCAGAGTGCGCAGCAGAAGCATAGTGGTTTGACTTGAGTAATACAGTTAGTTGATAGTTGGAAAATTTCGAGGACGAAATTTCTTTAAGGGGAGTAGAGTTGTAACGCCCCGATTTTTGGGCCTGGAAGTATTGGGCATTGAGTCTGGGTTCGGGTAGAAGACGGGCCGAATAAATGGAATGATTTAATTTTTATTTAGTATGTTTAGTTTAGTAATTAAATAAATTACAAAGGGTTTATGGTGTGGGAAAAAGTCCGGGGCTCGGCCCATAGCTTTAGAAAAAATCTTAAATTTTGCCTCTTAAAGAAATCTGGGCATAAGGCCTTAAAAATAAGTTGGGCAAAAGTTGGGCATAAAGGAATGCCTGGCCCAGTGGTTAGGCACGCGGGACAGCAGGAAAGAAGGTTGGGGTTCGATTCCCAACGTGCGCAACCATGTTTTTTAAGTTAAGGGTTGTCTGAGGTAGGCCTTATAAGTGGTTTGGGCTGGGATTAGACACAAACAAGCACCTGGCCCAATGGCTAAACACGTTAGGAGGGCGTGGGAGGTGCCTGGGTTCAAGGCACAGTGCGCTCAAATGGTTGTTTTTTTAGTATTCAGGTTGCGGTTAAAATAGGACTTAAGAGGAGTTGCGAGCATAATCCAGCACAAGGAATGCCTGTGGCGCAGTGGCAGTAACGTGTTGGGCACGCGGAGAGGGCGCAAGTTCAAGTCCTTGCGTGGGTGAATTCTGTTTTATTTTTAAAGCGGGCCAGAACTGAAGCAGGTAAGGGTTATAAATTATTGTGGCAGTATTATATCGAAAACAAGGTTGTGTCGCAGTGGCAAGCAGTGTAGCTGGGTGTTCTAGAGGTTGCAGGTTCAAGTGGTGTGGAAGGCGAAGTTCTCCTTTATTGTTAAGCGGACCGGAGATTCAACAGGAATAGATTAAGATTAATTGTGACCTTATTATGGTGTAAAGGAAAGCTTGGTGCAGTGGCCAGTAGCAGGATGTGTAGTGCAGGGATAGGAGGAGGTCTGGAGTTCGAGCTATTGTGCGCGCAAAGGATTAATTTTGCTGCTCACGTAGGGGAGAGTTGGAGTTTGACCGAAACTCTCCTAGCAGTGGCTTGAGTCGGTCAAGCGGTGGACTGCTGCTGATGGTGCAAGGAATTTGGATGGGATTTAAATTGGTGGTGGCTAAAATTAAGGATCAAAACAAGGAATTTGAATATGGGAAGGATGGTGGTGCCGAAATAGAACTCATTCGGCTTTGGGTAATTAGATGCCGAAATAGCTCTCAAATTTTGGCTAGGTTGAATTGTTTGTTTATTTTTTTCAGCTCAAATTCTCTTGTCATATTTTTTTATGTTATTTTATCAACTTTCATTCCTTTTGATCCGTCTTTCTTTTCTTCACTGAAGCCTAAATCTTCTATTGCTATTCTTAAAATTCTTTTCCTTTTCTTTTCTTCCACCGATCTCTCTCAAACCATTGCTAATCGATTATCCTTCGAAAAGCCGAACCACACTATGTGATAGCCGACTTTACTCCTTAGTCGAATCCTCTATTCTTTTTCTTCGTTATTCTTCTATTTTCTTCTTAAACCGAAATAAGCATACCTAAGAATAAGTTCTAAAAGCCGAATCATCAGATCTGTTCTCTCCTTGTATTTTGGGGATTTGATCTAAAACAAATCTAGAATAGGAAGGTACTTCGAAACATTTCTGGCAAGTAGATCCTCTTGTGGATTTAAGGACAAGCAATTAAGGAGCATAGAGGGTTGACACTGTTGAAGCATCTAGATCTGGTAGTTGAAGATCGATAAAGGCTGCTCATGTGTGGAACTCGCCAACGTATCGTTACAGATCAGGTGTGTAAACGACACCCACTTATAGTCTAGATCTGCAAAAGCCGAAAAGCTGAAACGCCAAAGAGCTGACATTTTGTGAACTTGCGAGTGTGCGAGGGCTCGTGAGATAGTTTGTTTGTTAATCCTGGTAATCTCAAGCGGTAAGATTGCAAAGTGCGCAATTTCGTGTACTTCGGTATATTTGGGCTTAATGGGTCGAAATAGGGTTAATGGGCCAACGGGCCCAATTCGGTAAAAACGCTCGGTAAGTGTTTCTGTTAATACGTTAATGGCTGTAATATGCATGAAAACCCTAAAATAGTAAACTTACAAGAATACCCCTAAGTATGAAAATTACCATTATACCCCTAGGTGCAAAATAACCATTATACCCCTTGGGTTAATTCTATTTGAAACGCATGATATTCTGTTTTTGTATGCTATACGCCATGACATGCATATCTGTTGCATGGGATTTGTGTTTTGTTATAGAGGAAGAACCCATTCTGGTGGCTATGCCAGAAATATCTGTTCTGGTGGCTCTACCACAAATATCTGTTCTGGTGGCTCTGCCACAAATATCTGTATTTGGTGACTCTGTCACAAATTTCTGTTCTGGCAGCCATGCTGCAAATTCTTTGGCATGTAGCGGATGGGTGGGTCGAGAGTTGTCTCCCCACATGGTGTAAGGTTGGTACGGGGGTGTATACAGATGGATATGGGTTGGGTTTCTGCATACATGCATAATATATGTTTTGTTACTATAATGGGCTTGACTGAATAGGGTTGAGGCCTAGTTAATTCTATTTCTGATAGGGCTTAGGCCCAGTAAAACTTGAACCGATTTAAGCTCTAGTTGGGTTTACTTTACACACTGAGTTTTCCAAACTCACCCCTTAATTTCATCCATGCAGGAAATCCCCAACCATAGTGGACTTGGAGCCGTGAGGGATTCGGAGTGGCCACATGTTCTACAAATTCGCTTTTCTTCATGTGTTTTGATCAGCACTTATTCTTTTAATTGTTTTGGGTTTTTAAGTTGTAACAAGGCCGCTTTAATTATTTTGAATTGTTTTTAGTATGTTTTGTTAGCTTAGATAAGATATTGTTTTGATTGTTTGAAATTGAATAGCTCTAGGACGTTTTAAAAATGTTACTTGATTTCAAAATATCGCGATAACAAAGCAAAGCTTCCGCAACGAAAACATTTTCAAAATTAATCACCTTTTCAAATGGTTTTAAACGTATTGGTTTTCCCTAAATAATCACTCAGTTAAAGTGTGGCAATGGTTGTATGCATGTCTAGGATTGGATCCGTGGAGAGCTGGGTACTTAAGTAGTCTAATTGACTCACCTCCTCTTTTCTGGCATCCTACCTGGTGCACAGCTTCCATTCACTTTAATCTGTAACGAAGATATTCTTCAAACACTAAGAAAGACTTTAGATAAAATATGACTATTCTAGTAACGCTTCAATGTGACACGCCGGATTCGGTCGTAATGTCTGGGTCGGGTTTGGGGTGTTAAATATAAGAAAGAATATATATTGTACTCTTATCTTCTTCAAGGATTCCAAGTAGTCGTGTGAACATATATATATGATGTGAAATTTATTTCAATCTTCAAAATGATTATATTCATTATATAAGGAAAAAAAGTAATTAACACCCAGAATTACATTCAAAATGATACTATCGTATACAAAGACAAAAACAGGAACCGTTTACTGGGCAAGAACTTGCTTGTTGCTGTATGTTAACATATTTATTTTTATTTTTTGTAATGGTAGTATGTCATATAAATGTTTCAAAGTAGTGCATGATGAAGGTAAGGTGTCGTGCAGGGAAAGAACCAGTGGAGGGCAATCCATGTCACATGGACCCATGTCCTACATCAGCATTCATACATGAAGGGCAAGGCTTGGAAACATCTTTCCTGGTTTCTACTGGTTTTTGGTTCATTTTTCACTAGTGAGCTTTGATAAAGGTATAATGATGGACATACAAGCTATTGCAATGTGACAAGGAATTATTGGTGTTTGGTGGATCATGGAATTGAAAGATGTGATGCTTTTATAAGTTAGTGGAAAGACATATATTATTGTATATATATAGGCTCTCAAATTCACATAATAATTTTCTAGTACAAGTTTTAAATGACTGTGATGAAAAGGATTATATATTATTTATATTCATTCCACTTAATATTACTTTTTTAATATAAAGAGATATAATATCATTAATTAGTAGGTTAATGCTCCTTGTGTTCATTTCTTTGGCCAATATTCTTATTTAAGATAAAAATGAATATTAAATATTTTAGTTTTTTATAAAGTCAAGTTTAAATCATTTTAATATAAAGAGAAATAATATCATTAATTAGTAGGTTAATGCTCTTTTCTTGTTCATCGAATTTTAATTTTCAATAGATGAGTTTTGCAATATTATGATAACCTATTACTCCTTTGTTAATTTTAGGAAGCATTTATTCTTCTTGCGAATTTCCCCCAAAGGCATAATATTTTCACTTAGCATTTTTTTCAATGTTGTTTCTGTTGTCAATTAATAGAACACCATATCCTTGGCTATGGGGTTTTGCTTGGTAGTTATGCAGCTAATTATTGAAAGTTGAAACTGATGCCTGTTTTATGAAGCTTACATGCATGGCAAGCTGTTGTTAGCCTTTCTTTCTATTATGTTTGTTGCTTGGTAGGCTTTCATTTTTGTTTTTAATAGGTAAGAGGTAAGCCTAAGCTCTCATCTAATAAATATTAGGAAGCTTTGGCTTGAGGGCATTTGATAGCTTCTTTCTGTGCTACTTTTGTTGGCTTTTAATTCATTCTTGTTGTATACATCTGGCATTGGTTACTGTATAAAGCCTCAATTCTTCTTTGCATAGTTCTAAATATGCCTTTGTATGTTTTTGATTTTCTGCAGTTCTACTTCTATTGAACAGTTATGGCTTGGCTGAAACATTTAGCCATGCTTTTTATTGGTTCCTTATCTATACATGGTTACCAGTAAGTGTTAAAAAAATGTTTTTCCTCTTGTTATTACCTGCTATTGAGCTGCTCTAGACACAAATATACACATATCTTTTGGCTTTCTTTTTCTATCTTAATTTTCACTTTAAATTTTGAGATGAAACATATGAATGGGTTTTCCACCTCTAAATGTAGCTAGTAATCAACAAGTTGTAAACATCTTGTGTTTAATATACCCTGTCTACCTCCATATTAAATCAATCATGATTATGTTGTCAGGAAGTTATCCGTGGACTACTTTTATCAACTTTGGATGATCCTAATAGAAAACTTTGCACAGCAATCGGTATGGTCAGTAGTAGCTATCATAGATCACGATCGCCGAAAGTTGGCCAGACTTGTTGCCGTTCCTCCTAAAGTTGATTGGTGATCAAACTAGCATGAATGGAGGTAAGAAATATAACATTCATGTTCTAATTAATACTATTGCTTTTTGTTTCCTGATCTTGAACATTTTCTCTTCATGTTTCGGTGGTTTGATAGCTGTCCTAGATGGCTTACGTAGATGCCTTTTTTTGTAATAACTTAGTTTTGAATGATTGATGGCTATTCTTTCTAACCTTTTCCATAAATTTCTATTTGTATTTAAGTGTGTTATTATTAGTATACTCTGAGAATTTGGTGTCTGGTGAAGGATTCATTGCTTATTTATGTTTTTGCTGTTATTAAGGAGGTTTGTGTAGATATAAGTCTTCTCATCTAGTTATCTATTATTTTTCCCTTATATTTTTTTTTCTTTTTTAACTCAGATTGGTTACTGTTTACTATTTAGTCATATGGAAACTGACTTACCCTAAGCTGTAGCTTTGAAACAATTATAGGTAGCTAATTTTATGAGAAGATTTCTAGTTTGATTCTGCCTATGTCATAAAAACTTGAATTGATAGATGAAAAAATATTAAGTGAAGTGATAACCTATATTATATTTTAAAAAGAGAATGTATGTTTAAATTTTAAAGGAAATATCATCAAAAGAGACAGATAAAAATTTCAAATATAATATTAACAATAATCATAAAAAACTTTGAGTTTTAAACCAAAAGAGGAAGAGCAAATGTTAAGTTGAAATTAGAAACCTGTTGATTGTTTACCTGGGGGGCCTTTGAGCAGGAACTGTGCTTGTACTTTGCATTTTGTGTTTAAATGGTTTAAATTTTCATATAAATTACAAGAGAAATAATTTTCTTTTTTTCACAAGGTACATCCACTATCTTGTTTTTAGCGTTAGTAACAATTGTGGTTGTTTTGAGACCTCATGATTAATTAAAACTAATAAGTAAAAAAACCATCAATAATTGAGGTTTTTTATATGATAGAAGATATTTTTTATGCTGTTATATCATTCATAAAAGTTAATTTTTTAATTTTTTTATGTTAATTTTAGATGTTAACTTTAAAGTACATTTGTCTGATTCTCAATGCATTTTCTTATATATTTTCTATCCAACATCCATTCTTTGGTCACAGAATGATTAAAATATATATGATTAAAATCATAGACTTCTTTTGATGTTTTTGTCTTATATATGATTAAAATATATGTGATCTAAAAGCAAGAGAGAAGGAACTTAAAGCAAAAGAGGCTGAACTGAATAAGCGTGAACAGGTAATTTGTTGTTGGTCATTTCTGATGAGTAAGGATGGCCCTTGAATAATAAGTGTGGTGCTTCCGATTTATTTTTTCGGTATTCGATATCAATTGTGATAAGTTGTTCCTTTCGCATTGCAGTTACAAATTATACAAATTTCTGAAGTAATTTAAATATTGCTATCTTGGCACAAAAAAATCAAAACCATAGTTTTTGAATCTGAATTTCCAATTTATATTTCAGTTTAGTTTTTCTGGCTGAATGCTTGTAAAATATCTTTATGTTCTGTAGTCTTTTTATTATAAGAATGCTAAAATTATGCAATGACTTGATTCTTATATGTTTGGATGCAATATGTAACTATGTTGTATGTAAGGTGATTTTGCTATTCATTTTGCTCTTAGATTAATTTGTCCTTGTAGTAACTGAACGTTAACTTTATATTTTGCAGGAGTTGAGAAGGAAAGAGGATGCAATAGCACGAGGTAGGTTCTTTTTTATTTTTTATCTTGATGAGCCCCGAGTATCCATTACCAGTTTGATTTTGACATGAGTCCCTTAAACATCTTTTGCTTTTTTCTTCCAAAAGTTTAACGTCTTTCCATTAGAGTTTCATCGTCAAGTTTATCTCCTCTTCCTTTTGATCGACATTTTCAATACTTTGGGTTCAAGATCCCCTATATGCTAGAGGTATAGAGTTTGAACTTTGGCATGAGCTTGTTTTTCAACAACTATGGCTTTTTGCGCTCATCTTCAATGATTAGACATTTCAAAGTGACTAAAGATAATACCAAATTAGTTTGAATGAAAAATAATAACTTTATCAATGCTATTGGACATAGAAATTAAGATTATGATAACTAAAAACCTGTGATATTTGTGAGCTTAATAAAAAAAGTGAAACATGTTATGAGTCGTATGAAATCAAGAAAGGAGGTAGACATTAAACACGTGAGGTTCGTCATGACATCTCCTTTAACCTTCATTTGACCCTTTTTATCTTTTTCATATATGGCTACTTATTTTATTTTTGAGGCCTTTACAAATCCATCAACATGAAACTGGACTTATGCCTGTCACTTATTTACAGCGACATTAGCATTTACGATTAGCCTAGCATCTGTTTTTTTATTATGGGTTTACTTTTTACTGATTTCACTTTCATTATAGTAAATGGTATAGCTAATTTCCTTGTTTTTCTAAATCAGGTGACCGAGATTCCATTTAACAATTTTCTTTATTGCTGGAACAAGTCTTAACCAAGATCGAGATCAAAGTACTTTACTAAGTTATATATGCAGGCATTGCAATACTTTGGCTTCATCTAAGCTTGAACCAGCCCTCTGCTGTATATTGTTTCTTCTTCTTTTCTGATCTTTTTCCTTTGATTAATAAGAGGTGATGATGATTTGGCATTCTTTTCTCACCAGGATGAATTTTGTTTTAGAAATTGTAATACTTTGTGTGTCTCTGTGTGTGTTTTTTTATGTATTAAATTACATATTGAATCAATGTTTATGTATGAAATTTAAATTCATTAATTTTATATTTAGTTTTGAAGTTTAAATTTTAATGGAAAATTTAATTTAATTAATTTTTTATTTATACTTAAAAGTATATAGTTTAAAGTTCAAATTTCAAAAATTAAACATAATATAATATTTAACATAGAAATAAATATTATTTAATTAAAATAAAATAATTTTTTAAAAGGTTATGATTTTTAGCGGCATTTGTGAGAAAAGCGCCGCTAAAGGTCATGTTCTTTAGCGGCGTTTGTGGGAAAAGCGCCGCTAAAGGTCATGATCTTTAGCGGCGTTTGTGGGAAAAGCGACGCTAAAGGTCATGACTTTTAGCTACGTTTGTGGGAAAAGCGCCGCTAAAGGTCATGACCTTTAGCGGTGTTTTTTTCATAAACGCCACAAAATGTTAGCGGCGTTGTCTTTAGTGGCGTTTGTAATAGCGCCGTAAATAGTTTTAGCGGCGCCTATAGGCCCAAAAAAATGCCGCTAAAAACCTATTTTACTGTAGTGAGAACACTCTTATGCTCACACTTACCCTATAAACAAGTGTCAATTTCTTTGCTATTTTCATTTCAAAGTTAATTTTAATTCGACATTGACTAGAAAACACTCTCTTATATTACATTTACCTTATAAATAAGTGACAGATTATTCCCTATTTTCTTTTAAAAAAGTTAATTTTAATCCAAAATTGACAAGAGAATACTTACATAACTCACTTCTTCACTATTTTCGTTAAAAAGCTAATTTGAATCCCACATTCGCTAGAGAACACTCTTATAGCTCACTTCTTTGCTAATTTCATTAAAAATTAATTTCAACCTCTTAGAAAGTTAGTTTTTGTAACGACCCGAAAGTTAGTGATGTTGAAAAATACAGTTTCGGGACCTCGTTCCTATGAACTAAGTCTGCAAGTATTTTTACTAAATATTTATGGAGTTAGTTTATAAGTGAATTGAATTTTGGATAGGTAATTTTGTCGAATTAGTGTTTAACTAGGGCCTAGGGACTAAATAATAAAAGTAGTAAAATTTTCATTACTTTAGATATCTAATTAAGTAATTATATAAGGACTAAAGTAACAATTATACCACTTAAAAATAGGGTGGATAGTGAGCTATTAGTGTTTATAGATATATGTTATAAAATTTGTAATTAAAATAAAATGATAAATTAAATTAATGAAATGGAAAACAAATAAAAGTGGGGAGAAAGAGAAAGAAGCTTCATCTTTCTCATTTTCCATAGAAAACACAACGGAGAAGAAACTTTCGGCCATAGGGTTTTGAATTTTGAAGCTTTAATTGGTTAGTTCAATTTAGTCATTTTCTCGTAATTTTATGTTTTTGAGATCATGGGAGCTTAATTTGGCTTGCCCATGTAGCAATTTTGTTAAATTGTTAAAGTTTTAGAAAGTTACCATTGTTGATTTCTTGAAGTTTTAGGTATTAAATTGATAAATTTTAAGCTTAAAGGTGAAAATGACTAAATTGTAAAGCTAATTGATATTTTTGTACATTAGGAACTAAACTGCATAAACTATAAAATTGGCTATAAAACTAAGAAATAGGAGGTCCCTAATGGACTATAGTGAAATCAGATTGGAGTTTTAATTTGAAAGTTATGTTAGTTTTGATTTTAGGGACTAAATTGAATAAAATGCAAAACTTTGTATAAATTGAAAATAAACTTTGATTTTGGTTGATTATTGATTGTATTATATGTTTATGTTAATCCGTAGCTAATGTTGACCCGAAATCCTTAAAAGAAAAGGGAAAAGCTAAAGCTAAAGTTGTCGACGAATAGCTCACAATTCTCGGCTTGTATTTCTATAATTTGAACTGATTCAGTTTTTGTATTTCTATTTTTTTTTTTGCATGGTAGGGTTATAAGATGAGGTGAATTTGATAAATTGAATTAAATTGTCATGATTTTGGTTGGTTATAAATATAAATGACTAAATTGAATAAAATGAAAATATTGAATCTTGATGAAAATTTGAAACTTACTTTGGATTAGGTTGATTCATGATATTATATATATGGAATGGTGATTGGATGATTATTTCGAAGTGATGATTGATAAATTGATCTTTAATTGAAATTGAATAAACTGTTACCCTATTAAATGTTCGAGTAGAGTAGGAGATAATTGACATGACATAGGATAGGTAAAGTATGGGTTAATTCGACTACATGTCGATGAGGAAATAGGGTCCAAATCACATCGATTATACCGATAAGCACAAAAGAAAAATTATTTACTTCAAAAATTTCGACGAGGTACTGGGTGCCAAACTTGGTGTGATTGGTTAGATTCGTGTATCCGTCTGAATCTGAGTTAATAGGGAATTAAAATGTAAAAGGTATAAATGGCACATGAAATGAATGGAAATGATGATTGGTTGTGTTCACCATATTTATAAAACCAGGGATTTGAAATGAAAACTTGACAACAAACTGTTTCAATTTAAAATATGATATTAAATAGTATAATTTAATATGTTGATTTGCATTTGAACATTTGGCCTTTGATTCATGAATTTACATAACTTATACCATATTATCATGTTTGATATAGAAATACCACTTAATTTATTACTCACCATACGACAGGTTAGGTGTCGTTCGGGCTTCGAGTATCAATTTCAACATCCATCGAAAATCTCAAACTCAACATAGTTGGTTAATCTCTTTGTTGAATAAACGACATGTACCTAGGGATGATACTTTAGTGTTTTGTTATGTTTTGGAATTGTGGTTGATATATGTAAATGAATAGAATAATGTCTTTGCTTAGTTGGTTATTGATGTTGGCACAAGATGGGTATAAATGTGAATTGATCTTATTAGGAAGTGAATGAGTATGAAATATGATGGTATTGAGTTAATGCTTCAATAATGTTTATAGTAGTTAGAAATAGTAGGTTGTGGTTGGTTGATGTCTTGGACATGAATTGTTATGGCTTGTGATAATGGAATGAATTGTGTGTTTTGAAAAGATATTTGTTGTTGGTAAAGGGTAAGTTAAGATATAGTGAATGTTGATATATTTGACTAAAGATTGTAATGCAATTGATGTATTTGAGGTGAAATTTGTAAGTTGAGTTGATTAAAATTGAAGTAGGTAAATAGGATGATTAGAGTTAATTGTTTGTGTATTAGATATGCATAGGGATGATATGTTTTCATGATTGAGGTTTAAATGTGTTTGGAACGGTTAAATGTTGAGTTGAAAGGCTTGAAATGTTAGGAGGAATAACTTGTGAGTTTTAGAAGTTGTATGTTGTGTTTGGTTCCAAGATGAGACATAATGAATTAGATGATTTTGATTTAAGTTAAGTGAATGGTTTGGTATGTTCTTGGCTAATTTTTGTAGGTTCTTAAGCGTGCCTAAAGGTACCATTTGATCCAAATTGATTTGATCATGGAATGGACACCAAAATAGAGGTTTTTGAATTTTTTGGCACTAAAGTATTGATACCTTAGCATAGATAATGATACTTGACATTTTCAAATAGTTTTCGAATAAATAGAATGTCAAAATGGAATAGATACTTAAATGGGTTTCGATACTTTTAGATAGGTATCGATACCATATGGTATCTATTAATACCAATGATTTTAAATAAAGTATTGTTAAACATCGAAGCTAAAAATGGTATAGATACCAACCCAAGGGAATCAATGTCTGTTATCAAAATTTGGGAACATTGCAAATAGGTCCTACTTCATGCCCAGGTCAACCAAAATGCTTTTGTAAGCTCGATTAATGCTTAGATGTAATTATATATCATAAAGTGTATGAACTCATAATATGTGTGGATGTATTTATGATTTATCCACAATATATTTGATGGTAGTTACTCTAGCAACAGATGTGATGTCTCGTAACTCAAACCTCGACCGGGTCAAGTATCGGGGCGGTACAATTTTAATCCTACAAAAAATTAATTTTAATCCCACATTAACTATAAGATACTTACATAGCTCACTTGTTCCCTATTTTCATTAAAATATTTATTTTAATTAAAAATAATTTTAATCCCTTAATAAATTAATTTAAATCTCTTATTGGCTGGAGAACATTCTCATGTTCATACTTACCCTATAAAAAAAGTGTTAATTTCTTCACTATTTTCATTAAAAAGTTTATCTTAATCCCATATTTACTAAAGAACACTGTCATATCTCAAATTTATGTTATAAATAAGTGACATTTTCTTCATTAGTTTCGTTAAAAAGTTAATTTCAATCTCACATTGACTAGAAAATACATTCATAGCTTTCTTCTTCACTATTTTCATTAAAAAAGTTAGATTAATCCCATACTGACTAGAGACTACTCCCACAACTCATTTCGTGACTAATCTCGTTAAAAATTAATTTTAATCCCTTAAAGATTTAATTTTAATCCTACATTGGCTAGAGAACATTCCCATGCTCACACATACCCTAAAAATAAGTGTCAATTTCTTCATTATTTTAATTAAAAAGTTAATTTCAATCCTACATTTACTATAAAACACTCTCATTTCTCACATTTACTTATAAATAAGTAACAATTTCGTCACTATTTTTTGTTAAAAAGTTAATTTTAATCCCACATTGACTAGAGATTACTCCCATGGCTTACTTCTTCACTACTTTCATTAAAAACTTAATTTTAATCCTATATTGACTAGAGAATACTCTTATAATTTACTTATTCACTATTTTCTTTAAAAACTAATTTTAATTCCTTAAAAAGTTAACTGTAATCCCACATTGACTAGATACCACTTTCATATTTGACAGTTAACTAAAAAATAAGTGATAATTTTTTCAGTATTTTCATTAAAAAGTTAATTTTAATCCCACATTGACTAGAGGATACTTGTTGGATCTGGTTCCCTAAGTGTAGTATTTTTGTCTATGTACACTTGTAATTTTTTCAATCAAATTGGTTAATAAAGCAATTCATGGATTACATTAATATACATTGTATAATGTCCTCATGTGGTTTTTGCATGCAAAGTAAAATAAAAGAAAATATTGGCTTACTGGTTGTTTAATGGTATTACGTGGTCGAATTGTAATACTGAAAGACAACTTGTATTAGTAGACGAACCTAAACATGTCCTTAGTTTGATCGAAAATGAGAAAATCAATTGAAAGACTAATATATCATCTATCAAGTCCAATTGGGGAGATGTTTTGTCTTGGGCATCAGAATGGATGAATCCCAAAAGACAGAGATATAGATGTGACTGACTAGAGTGACGGTACATTAGATTGGACCCCAAAAGAATAGATCTTGAATCTATTTATGGATTTATTCACTTGTGATGTTCAAAGTGTGGCTTACCTTAATCCTGAGTGGATGACGGACTATGTATGTGTGACTCGTATATTTTGATGTAAGTAAAAGCTTGAGTTCAAATATATAAAGAATCGAAAGTTGGTGTGTTGGGTATATGACTTTTGCAGTGTGTAGTTTCATTTACATTAGTAGAATTCATAGCCCGAGACATGGGTAAATGATATTCTCTCATTGGAACTATATGGTTGATGAAAAGTAAACGTGGTCACGAGTCCTTTGTCTTGTGATGAATGGCTTGATTACTAATTGATAGTAATTGACTTTTCATGAAGGAAAATGTTATGGTTACCATAAAATAAAATAGGATCATATTGGAAGAATAGATTTATCCCAAAGAGATTAAGGATATTCTATGAGAGTAACACACTTATGACAAGGTCATTAGAGGAGCACTGATTAAGTTGCTTTCGTAATGGTATGTTTTTGGGGAGAGCTCAGTCATGATACTATAGTGGAATGACTTCGTGACTAAATGAGTTTATAATTAATAGGTGAAAAGCTAGAACTTAATTATAAATCATTTGAGCCCTAATCACATATATCCAATCAGTCCCTTTGCTAGCTTGTTGAAACGAGAAATGAATTGCATGTTGAATCAAATGAAAAAAGATGGTGAAAATGGAGAAATGAGAAATATTTGGAAATTTTTACACATTATACTCGATTTGATCATTGGGACCAACCTACAGTATGTCACATTCGTTGTCAGAGCAACTACTAACAATTCATAATTAATTTCTACAGTTTATATGGTAAATTCAAACAATATACATTCCTTAAATATACCAAAGTAAAATCTAAGTTTCATTTATATATGTATTTGATATACAACATTTATTTACAACAACACCTAACTTATTAGGCAAATGCCAAATGTAAATAAAGTTGGAAACAAATGAACATTGCTGAGTCTGGGATTATGGATTGGATGCTAAAGTAGATGCTCAGAAATCTCGAATTAATCCAACCTGCGCACAGAGAGAACAAATTGTATGCTGAGTAAAATACTCAGTGTTCTTTCTATAATTGAAGTAAGTAATATTAGCATTAACAATTGTTAGAAGTTGTGTGATCAAAATTCCTATTAAACATAAAATACAAGTGGCAAGATAAGGGGATCTATGAGGGCGAAGGCTGCAACTTATCGTAGATCCCCAATAAGCAAAATACTGGATCAGGGCTACAATTTCGGGTGTGGGGGCTTCTGGCCCCCGTGGTACAATATAGGTTGCACAAGTGGAATCTGTATAGAAGTGTACTTCCTCTATTTGATGTTGATTACAATAAGGTGTTTTAACCTTACTGCATTACTTCTATTTAACTTTTATTAGAATAAAGTTTTAAACCTATAAATAGATGTAATCATCTCTCATCTTATATTATTCGAATTTGACATAGTGAATTTCTTCTCCTCTGCCTGTGATTTCCCCCCGAAAGGGTTTCCGTGTAAAATTCTGTGAGTTCTATTTTTCTCTTTTTCTTTGTGATACACTGCCATTATTGTTGTCCTATTTTCACAACAATTCTACACATAGTAAACATGTGTGTCTATATATGCATATCTCTCATATACTTATAACTTAAAGTTACCAATCTTTACATTTTCAATATAAACATATTAAGTGTGCAAGTTTAACAATGATATTTCCCACTTGGTATAGACATTCCATTATGCTTATTATAATAAGATTTTAATCAAATCAATATCAAAACATGTGTAATACAATCATTTCCATGTTTAATACAAGTTTACAACAGCCCAAATACTATAAACTAATTAGCTAATATATCTCATACAAAATCATGTGTAATTATAACTAATTCATTAAGATCGTTAGCATCTTAGCATAATGTAAACTTTAATTTATATAGAGTTTTTATAGTTGTTTTTGGCACTTTTTACATAAAAATAATATTAATTCCGAGTAATTGATCACTAATTGGGTGAATTTTGTTTATATTTCAATAATGGGCATGATTTAATAAAGAATGTAATTTTATGCTATTTTGCATTAAATTTGTGCATAATTTAATTATTTTATGCTACATATTAATATTTATATTATTTAATTTAGTTGGACCAAGGAAATTATGCAGGATTTGTTTATAAAATAAAGTTACATGGGCATACCCAAATTCACTCTATATGGATGGCAAACACATGCAAAATAGGTAATGAAGAAATTAATTTGATCCAATTGAAGATGGATCAATTGATGGACAAGTCTGGTAAACAATTGGGTCACCAAATTGTCCAAACAAGGGAGGAAAAGTCTAATTTCAAAAGGCATTAGTGAGCAACCCAAAAATAAATGTTGGGGGATTTACTGGAGGTCCCTACACTTGAAATTAAATAAAAAATTAGCCCACAAGATTTGCCCTTGAAACTGTCCACACCCTTGCTTAATTCAAGCATGATTTTATGCTTGAATCAAGCAACCAACAAACCACTTCCTTCCACAAGCAACTGAGTAAATTGGGGGATTCTACATGCCATTTTTAGTAAACTCAGCTCCTAACCTTCATTATAAATACCCACTCCCATTCCTCATATCTGTCATCCCTTATCTCTCACTCTCATTTCATTCTCCCATTTGCTTTCTTTCTTTCCACACATAAGCATCCATAATTTCCCATTCCCTTAACCAGAAAATCCCTCAGTAGATACTCTCTTCGCCGGCCGCCGTGAGAAGCATCTTGCGAAGAAGCAAACAAAAGGATTGGAGGAAACCATTTTGATCAAATTTCATGAGATTGCCGAATCAATAAGATTTTATTCTCCATTATATTTATTTACATTGATTTTAATCATGTTTGCAACTTGTTTTGTTATCTTGTCATCAACAAGGGTTGCTTAAATTTTTTTAGCTAGAATGATTGCATTAATTCAATAAAGTTCATTTCTGTACCTCAATGGTTCATATTTTCAATTAAACTCAAGCATGTATTTCATTCATACGTGATTGAATGCATTTGAATTAGTTGAGCGATACTAGCCAGATGACGACTAACAGATGCAATAATTGAAAAGTGCATGCTTAATTTAGATCCTAGACCGACTAAATTAAAGGTTCATAATAACTTGAGAGAGCTCTATTATCTTACATAGCTGTTAGGTTTATGTGATTAAATTGTTTCAAACCTAGCCTGTCTCTGTTACTTCACATGAATTCTAAGAAACCCTTAGTTAAATATGATCACTAATATGCATGTTTTTCTAAGTAAAAGATTCTAAAAGGACTTAATATTGGTTACAAGTTTATGAAAGATACATTTGCCATGGAATATTTTCTGGAACATTATCAAGTATGATAAAAATGAACTAAGTTTATAGATGTAATTATTCTAGTCTATTCATGTTATTGATTTTTGAAGTTTGTGAATTTGCTGCTATCACCCATTTCGTTCATTCTATTACATACATTGCATTTAGATTAATTTGCATTAGGGGTTGCTTTACATTCAGTTAATTTAATTTAATTTAACAATCAATCACCTCAAAAATATTGTGTTCTTCTACCAACTTGTAAATTCTTAATTTTACAATTAATTGAGTAACATACACATCCCCTATGGAGACGATAACTTTTTTTACTTACTTATTACTTAAAACGACTGTCTACATTTGCACAAACCACATGTTACAAGTTTCTGGCATTGTTGCCAGGGACTATTGCCTTAATAATTTTTGTGAAAATATTCTTTGCAATTTAGTTTTATTTTATTTCTAACTTTACTAATTAATTCTTTATTCTTTAATTTTTGTGATTTATTTTCAGGTGTTTATGAGCATAGATCGAATCATTGATTTATTACCTGTAGACCTTGAAATCGAGTAGACATTTAGATAAAGAAGACATGAGAGAATAGCCCAAAGACAAGCCAAAATGGACCTTGGAAATGAAAATGATGTTCAAGGAATTGGAGCCGCTAATGTTTACAATCCAATCCTTATTGTTGATGATATAGATCGAGCCATAAGGCAGTACGTTGTAGCACTTTTTAATGAACTTAATCTAGAAATTAGGAGACCAGAGGTCGAGGTACCCCAATTTGAATTGAAGCTAGTGATGTTTCAAATTCTTTAAACAATGGGTCATTTTAATGGTATGCCCACAGAAGATCCACAGTGTAACACCCCTTACCCGTATCCGTAGCCGGAACAGGGTACGAGGTATTAACAAATCATAGTAAATACTATTAAATAAAACCCAACAAAAATATAGCGTGCAATTTGATCATTATAACATCTGCTATTAACAATACAAACTAATTCCAAAGGTTTCATACAAAATGATTAGCTTGATACTATAAGTAGTAATTTAAACCTAGACATTTATGACACGTAACAAAATAACCAAGTCTGCTATACATGCCATATTTCAAAATAGTGTTTACAATGTACCAAAAAGTATTGATAGTGTGGATGGGTCTCCGACGATCTTCAATTCCCAATCTGGCTTAGTAACTCTATAAGACAAGAAAAAGAAAAGAAGATAAGCATATAGCTTAGTAAGTAAGTATATAAATAACAAATAAGAAATCTAACAAGTTTACAACATAACTCAATTATATAATATTTTTAACTTTTATTGTTTATCCCAATTTGATCAAGCTGTCCCCCCTGCGTCATGTTCACTAAATAATTCATAACTCGAGTTGAAAAACTCGAAATTAAAATCCGTAAAATTTCCCTGAATCCAGACTCATAAATATTTTTGTTAATTTTTTTCTAGAATTTTTGGTTCAGCCGATTAGTACAGTTTATTAGTTAAAGCTTCCCCTGTTACACAGCTCAACTAGTCTGATCTCTGTTCACTACGAATTGAATTTCTCTCAGTACACAATTCAGATAACCCTGAAATTTGTTTCATTTAAAACTAGACTCAATGAGGAATTTAGGCATGTAAACTATATTTCTTAATTTTCTTTGTACAATTTTTAATGATTTTTCAAAGTTGAAACAGGGGATCACACATTCATCCTAAGCAAGTCTCACACAATTGTAAATATCTCAAAATATAAAATTCCTTTTCTTGTTCTGATTCTTTTATATGAAAGTAGCCTCATTAAACTTTAATTGAACATCTCATTCAACCTCTAATTATGTTCCTCCTATTTTTGGTGATTTTTCAAAGTCACGTCACTGCTACCGTCCAAAACAGTTTTAATGCTAATTTCACTCTTTCACACATTCTTTATGCTAACCTCATTTTATCTTACATATATAGATATGCCACAAATCATTTTCACCACAATTCATTCATCACAAGTATAGGTCCATAACCACAACGTCACCACAAAACCATCCCGTTGAGCAATTCGGATCAATCCTCGATATTTAATGGTTTTAGCACACAGCCCCACCATCATACTTCATTTAGTTCGGCTCTCTTGTACACATGGTGAACACTTAGTACCACTCATGCGACCTAGCCGATTTGTCTCGTAGCTTTCTTGTCTACATGGTGTCCTTCACTTGGAATCACGCATGCGACCTAGCTACATTTATCTATTACGTAGCTCTCTTGTCTACATGGGATACATCCCGTATCACACATGTGACCTAGCTACTACATTGTATTTTCGTAGCTTTCTTGTACACATGATGTGCACTCAAAGCATCATACATGTGACCTAGCTACGCTCCCTCTATTTTATTCGATCTCTCCGAATGTTCAATCGGGATCCCTCTCTATTATTTATTTCTATTCTTCCAATAGTCGATTTATATTTTAACATCAGCTAGTATATTCATATAATAGGCTGAAATATATAGGAATGTAAATGAAAATAATATAATATTTACATACAAACTTACCTCGGTGCAAAATGTGAAAATTTTGCGATTTAGTCCAAAACTTTTTCCTTCCCTCGTTCGAGGTCAATTCCACGCCTTTCTTGATCTATAACAACACATTTAGCTCATTTAGCACTCATACTATTTATTTCAATCCAAAGATCACATTATGGAAAATTACATTTTTGCCCCCTAACTTTTACAAAATTACAATTTTTCCCCTAGGCTCGGAAATTTAATTTCAGCCCTTATTCTTATGTTTTATGACATGCTGAACATTTTTATCTTCTATGACCACATCAAATTCTCACTCTAACACATAGTTGTGAACAATAGGTATTTTTACCGATTATGTTAGTTTTACTCGTTTTCACTTAAAACCGAGTAGCACAAGTTGTCTAACATAATTTAAAACCTCATATTCTATCATAAAACATCAAAATACACAAATTTCACCTATGGGTATTTTTCCAAATATGAACCCTAGGTTGAATTATTGTTAGCATAAGCTTAATCGAGCTCACAGGGAATCCAAAAACGTAAAGAACATTAAAAGCGGGGCTTGAAATCACTTACTATGGAGCTTCAAAGTTGAAGAAACCCTAGCTATGGAGGAGAGCAATTTTCGGCAGCAACTAATGAAGATGATAACCAATTTTGTGTTATTTTTCCCATTTTAATTCATTTAATATACAAATGACCAAAATGCCCCTCCTTACTAAACTTTCAAAAATTCCTTCCATGTCCTAATTTTGTCCATGAACTTAAAATTGGTCAAATTGCTATTTAAGAGCTCCTAATTTATATTTTAAAGCAATTTCATACTAAAAACTTCTAAAATCTAAATTTTGCAACTTATTCGATTTAATCCCTATTTTCAATTTAAGCACTTTAGGCATAGAATTTCATCACGAAATTTTCACACAATCATGCAATCATATCATAAACCCCAAAATAATTATAAAACAATTATTTTTATCTCGGATTTGTGGTCACAAAACCACTATTCTGATTTGGCCCTAATTCGGGTTGTCACACACAGCTTCACCTTCGATTGTTCACGGAGGTAAGCGATTCATTTAAGATAGTTGGTGTTAGTGAAGACACATTGATGTTAAAGTTGTTTCCATACTCATTACGAGATCAAGTACGAGCATGGATAAAATCGTTGCCACCATACCCAATTTCTACGTGGCAAGAATCAGCTGAATGCCTTCTGGTAAAGTATTTCCCACCTAGAAAAAATGCTAAGTTACGAAAGTCGATGCCCCCACTACACTCTCAGCTCATGTATTTTCGATATCTTCAAAGTTGAAATAGTTTACTACTAAAAGTTTTAATCTTGTTGCAGCCCAACCACCAAGTCAATTTGAGGTTGTTTCCTGTGTATATTGTAGGGATGGCCATTTTTTCAGGAATTTTCCATCAAATCCTAAGTCAGTTTATTATGCAAGACCTTTAGATTTGAATTCCATAGCTATTTGATCCTTATAGCTACTAGAATTCAACTTTCGCATTTTATGTAATTTAGTCCTTCTCGTAATTAAACACTTAATCGATAAAATTTTCATATCAAAATTTTTACACGACATATCTACCATATTACGGACCATATAATAAAATAAAAATAAACCTTATTTTCGGGTCAAATTTGTGGTATCGAAACCACTAGTCCGATTTCACTGAAAAATAGGCTATTACAACTCTCCCCCATTTAGAGATTTCTGTCCTTGAAAATCTTGCTAGTAAAAAGATTCGGGTATTGCTTTCTCATAGTATCCTCCGGCTCCTAGGGAGCCTCTTCTATACCGTGCTGTTGCCAAAGAACTTTTACTAAAGCTACCTTCTTATTTCTTAACTCTTTCATTTCCCGAGTTAAGATTTTGATTGGTTCTTCATTATAAGTTATATCTCACTGAATATATACATCTGTCAAAGAAATGACGTGTGAAGGATCAGATCGGTACCGTCGCAACATAGACGCATGAAAGATATTATGAATTCGATCAAGCTCTGGTGGTAAAGCTAATCGATATGCAACTGGTCCAATTCTTTCTGTAATCTTATAAGGTCCAATGAATTGTGGACTCAGTTTTCCTTTGCATCCAAACCGGAGAACTTTCTTCCAAGGTGACACTTTCAAGAATACTTTGTCACTGACTTGAAATTCTGTTTCTTTTGGTTTCAAATCAGCGTTGGATTTTTGACGATCAGAGGTTGCTTTCAAGCTATCTCAAATTACCTTCCCTTTTTCCTCGGTCTCTTAGACCAAGTTAACTCCGTGTAACTTTTTCTCACTGAGTTCTATCCAATACAATAGAGTTCTACATTTACGACCATACAAGGCTTCATACGGTGCCATTTTGAGACTAGACTGATAATTGTTATTATAAGCAAATTCAACCAAAGGCAAATACCTTTCCCAATTACCTTCAAACTTAAGTGTACAACATCGAACCATATCTTCCAAGACCTGTATTACCCGTTCAGATTGTCCATCTGTCTGGGGATGAAATGTAGTGCTAAAGTGTAATTGAGTACCTAGAGCTTCTTGCAATTTTCTCTATAATCGAGATGTAAACCAAAGATCTCTATCTGAAATAATGGAGACAGGCACTCTATGTAATCAGACAATCTCAGAAACAAATAATTCAACCAATCTATCCAAGGAATAATCCATACGTACCGGAATAAAGTGTGCAGACTTTGTCAATTGATCAACAATTACTCAAATGGTATCTTTCTTCTTTGGAGACAGGGGTAATCTCGTTACAAAGTCCATGGTAATTCTTTCCCATTTCCATTCTGGTATTGTGATTGGCTGTAATAGTCCTGAAGGCAACTGATGTTCAGCTTTTACTTGTTGACATATCAAACACTTAGATACAAACTCAGAAATATCTCATTTTATTCCCTGCCACCAGTACATCTTTTTCAAATCATTATACATTTTATTACTACAGGGATGTATAGACATGTAACCATTGTGAGCTTCATTTAAGATCTTCTGTACTAGTTCTGAATCTTTCGGTACACATACTCTACCTCTGACTTACAAACAACCATTAGTCCTGATCTAAAATTCTGAGTCAGAAGTCGATTCACTTTGTACCCATTTTGCTTGCAACTTACTATCATTTTTTCGGGCCTCAGAAATCTATTGCAAAAATGTTGGTCTAGCTTTTAACTCAGCTATAATTGAACCATCATCAGATAGTGACAATTGAATATTCATAGCTCACAAGGAAAACAGAGATTTTCTGCTCAGAGCATCAACAACCACATTGGCTTTTCCCAGATGATAGTCAATGACAAGGTTATAATCTTTCAGTAATTCGAGCCATCTGCGCTGTCTCAAATTCAAATCTTTCTGTGACATCAAATATTTCAAACTTTTATGATCGGTGAATATGTGACATTTTTCACCAAAAAAGTAATGCCGCCAGATTTTCAATGCAAACACTATGGCTGCCAATTCAAGATCGTGTGTCGGGTAGTTCTTTTCATGTGGCTTTATCTGTAATGAAGCATAGACTACTACTTTACCATCTTGCATCAAAACACAGCCTAAACCATTCAATGATGCATCACTATAAATTATAAATTCCTTACCCGATTCTGGTTGAATTAACACTGGAGCTTCTGTCAATAAAGCCTTTACTCTGTTAAAACTCTGCTGACATATATCAGTCCACTCAAATTTTACATATTTCTGTAGCAAACAAGTCATTGAAGAAGCTATCATTGAAAAACTTTTCACAAATCTCCGATAATAACCAGCTAGTCCCAAAAAACTTTAGACTTCAGACACATTCTTCGGTTGCTTCCAATTAACAATGGCTAAAATTTTATGTGGGTCTACTCTGACACCTTCAGTAGATACTATATGCCTAAGAAAATTAACTTCCTGTAGCCAAAATTCACATTTACTGAATTTGGCATACAATTGTTTCTCTCGTAGAGTTTGCAACACTATTATCAAGTTCTCATCATGTTCATTTTCATCTCGAGAATAAACCAAAATATCATCTATAAATACCACCACAAACCTGTCTAAATACGGGCTAAAAATTCTATTCATCAAATCCATAAACATTGTAGGTGCATTTGTCAAGCCGAATGGCATCACAAGAAACTCATAGTGCCCATACCTGGTTCTAAAAGTTGTCTTTGGCACATCCAATTCTTTTACCCGTAGTTGATAGTAGCCAGAACGGAGATCAATCTTCGAAAATACAGTTGCACATTTTAACTAGTCAAACAAGTCATCTATACAAGGCAATGGATACTTGTTCTTTATTGTAACTTTGTTGATCTGTCTGTAATCAATGCACAGCCTTAACGATCCATCTTTCTTCTTTACGAACAGAATCGTTGCACCCTAAGGTGAGAAACTAGGTCGAGCAAAACCTTTGTCAATCAATTCTTTTAACTATACTTTCAGCTCTTTTAATTTAGTAGGAGCCATTCTATAAGGTGCTATAGATATCGGCGTCATACTCGAAACAAGATCTATAGAAAATTCCACTTCTCTATCCGGTGGTAAACCAGGTAATTATTTTGGGAATACATCAGGAAATTCACATACAACCGGCACTAACTAAATCTTTGACTTAGATACTTTAGTATCCATGTAACGCCCTGAATTTAAGCTTAGAAGTATTGGGCCTTGAGTATGAGTCCGTAAGGAGGTTGTATATAAGTATTTAATTATGCCAGGAAATGACACAATTAAATGTCTGCTTTGGTGGTTATTGGCCTTGGGAAGTGTTGGAGAAATCTTGAGTTCAAACCTAGGCTTTAGCGAAAATTTTGGTTTTAAGTGAATAAAACCCTAGATGCTTGTATGAAGGCCTTTTAAATTATTCTGTTAAATAAATGACACAAGGAAGCATGTGGTCTAGTGGTTGGGGTGTCATTAAGGTTGCGAGGGAGCCTGGGTTCAAGTCTTGGCTCTTGCAATTTATTTTAGTTTTTCCCTTAAGTGAATCTAGACGCTAGCACATATGTCTTATAGTTATTTGAGGATTAAGTGTGACACAAAAGGAACTTGTGGTGTGGTGGCAAGGTGGCGTGTAGAGTAACCTTGAGGTTTGAGGTTCGAGTCACCCTTTGTGCAAAAGAATATTTATTTTACTCCTTTGCTGTGAGGTGGTGGAGTTCGAGTGAAATACTACTAAAGAGAAAGTTTGAATTGGTGTTGAGTTGTTGGGAGAAGATTATGGAGCAAATTAAGGAGGGATTTGTGGAGAAAATCAAGGAAATTTGAAATTAGGAAGAGTTGTGGCCGAATTGGGTAGCTTGTGGGTGAAAAATTTAGCCAAGGGGGTTTGGGATGTGTATTTTGGCAATTGGTATAAGAGTAGGTGCCGAATTCTCCCTCTTTTATTTCGGGTTTTTTTTCTTTTGGCATTTTTGGCTCTTTTTCTCTCTAGTGCTGAAATTGCAAAGTAACCATTCATGCCTTTTCTTTTTGGTTTCTCGTTTTGGTATTTCTTTTTTTTTTTGCTCTTCTCTTTGTTGACTACCTGATACTGTTTCTCTCTTAGTCTCTCTTCTCTCATAATAAATCTTCTTTGGCCGAATACCCTGTTTTAGTGGTGAGCTGACTTCTTTCTTCTTTACTCCTTCATCTTTCTTTTTGGGAATTTTCGCCAAATATTCTTGGTCATATTTGCTATTTTGTCATTGGTTAACAAGGGTGTGGTGATCCTTTGGGGCAAGCATGCGGTTCTCTCCTCTCACTCTAGCGTTTTGGTGTTGGTCATGTATTGCTTGGTAAGTTTTGACTATTTCTTCTTCCTTTTCTTTTTGACACCTTACTAAACCCACTTCTTACTGAATCTCTTCTGGCCATATACTCATTGCCTTCTTCCAGATTAATCCCTATTCTTAGTTCAGTGTGCATTACATCTTTGGTCTGCAATCTGCTTCGTCTTGTTGGTAAGTATGTTACGTTTATGAAAGTATTCATGTGACTACAAGTGCGAGTTTAATTATGGATAGTGATGTCCTTTATGTAGGTAGTGATCAAGTTGATCGACACATCCCCTAGGAACCAAGGGTGTGTTTGTGGGGGAAGACTTTTGGTAAGAAGGTAGAGATTGTTTTAGAACTCCATTGGTTCTTTTTGGATCATGGGTTGATTACTGATCTATTGATTATTGATTACTCTTCAGGGATAGGAGTGGTCGGGGTGGATTTACTCCAAATTGCAAAAGGTATGTATTCACACCCTTCTTTGTTGAAAGTTGGCAAAAGCCAAAAAGTTGAAACTTCAGCATTTGAGGCCTCACAAGCGTGCGATCGCTCGTATGGTAATCAAGCCCACAGATCAGGGGTGATTGACTGTAAAGGCCACCACAAGCGTTCTCGTGTACTGGGGCTGTTCTGGGCCTCGATGGGTCAAAATGGGCCGTGTGGGACCAATGGGCTCGTGAGCCCCACAGAGATAAAATCTACGGTAAGTGCCAAATAATAAATTGGGATATGACGTTCGCATAGCTGTGACTGAAATCAGGCTAAATGGGCTAGACAAGCGTGTGGGACCACTTGGGCCGAGTAATTGGCCTTGGGCCCATTTACACCGTTTGACCACCTAGGTTACCTAAGTAGCTCGAGGTGACGGCAGGCCATCTATGAGGTCTTAATCTGTACTGAGACCCCAAAATTAGTAAAATGACCAAAATACCCCTAAAGGGTAAAATGACTATTTTGCCCATCGAGGGTAAATGATTGATTTGTCTATGATTTGTATGATTGATTTTGTGCATGACATTCTGCATACATGACATATTATTTTGGGATTGGGATATTGTTATGGAGGAAGAAATTGTATTGGTGGCTGTGCCACATATTCTGATATTAGCAGCTTTGCGCTAACACTATAAGTGTAGGAATGGCATGGGTGATTTATTCCCCACAGGTAGTGCAGGGTTGGACGAAGGCAAGTGCAGGGTTGGATGGGTTATCATGCATTATTCATATGGGTTTGATTCTGATATGGGCTAGGCCCAACTGATAGTGATTTTGAGATGGGCTAGGCCCAATTGATACTGTGATGGGTTGAGACCTAAATGTTAACGAATCGGGCTTTAGCCCAGATATTTTCTGAATTGGACTATTTGGTTACTGAATAGGGCTCAAGCCCAGATAGGTTCTAAATCCTATTTTTGACTGACTGTTTGGATGCCAGGGGATTACACACTGAGTTTTCATAAACTCACCCCGTTTTTAAATGTGCAGGTAATCCCCAGCGATAGATGGATCGGTGCTGCGAGGGACTTGGTGATGGCCACACACTGCTTATGTTTTCAGATTTTTTTATTTACTGTTGCATTTTTTATTTGGGTTGTAATAAGGCCTTTCTTAATTCTGGTTTTATTTTAAACTTTGGGATTTCATCTACTATGTTTTATAATTGTTAGAAGTAGATCGCGATTTTCCAAAACTACAACTATTTTCAAAACACTACATTTTCCCAACTTAACCTTTAAACATCACGTTTTCGTAAATCGGTTACTTTTAAAATTATTTCCGTAACCCAAAAAGGAATTTTGGAAATAAAATTAATAAGTTTTCAATGTACTATGTTTTAAATAAGAAGGGTTTCTGATGAAAACATGATTTTCGAAAAACACTTCAATGTGACACGCTAGATTCGGGCCTAACTTTTGGGCCGGATTTGGGGTGTTACAATCCAACACATGTGTAAGATAAGCATCATACCCCTTTCTAACATATTTCTGCGCTAACATTGTTGAAATCACATTAGGTAATCTATCCAGTTTATCAGACTCAACACGAAGCAATTCACCATTCTTACATTTCAATACAATATATTTCTGTTTACAATTCATCACTGCATCATATTGGGTTAACCAATCCATTCCCAAGATCATATCAAATTCATAAATGGCAATAACATCAAATCAACTGAAAATCGATAACCTTTTACCTTCAATGGATAGTTCTTACAAACTTTATCCACTATAACACACTAGCCCAAGGGGTTTGAAAATTTAACCATAAATTCAGTGAATTCAATAAGTAAATTTTTAACAGTCACTAAGTTTGTGCATATGTACGAATGTGTGGAACCAAGATCAATCAAAATAGTAATATCAGTATCAAGTAGAGAAAATGTACCAGTAATGACGTCCGGTGCAGAGGCATCTTCTCTAGCACGAATAACATATGTCCTTGCAGGTGCTCGTGCCTCTGATCTAACTGCTGTATCCTTGATAGTACCTCGACTATCGCTAACATTGCCAGGATGGCAGGGTGGTCTGCCCCTCGAGACAGGATTACTCGGCCTTAGAGCTGGTTCTATTTCTTTTCCAACTCTTCTGAGACAATTCCTGAGAAAATGGTCAAGTAAACCACATCCGAAACACGCTCCACTTCTAGATCGACATTTCGCATGATGAAATTTGTTACAATGTTTACATTTCAGTTTGGGATTACCGACACTAACCACACTAGTCACAAACGAAGATGAAGACCTCGGGTTAGAACACTAAGAGCCCTGCTCTCTTCTAGAATATCCCGTAGAGGCGGTCATATGATCATAATGCTTCTTTATTTTTTTATAAGAAAATGATTGACACTTACTCATAGTTATTTTTCCAGAAACCTGATCCTCTTTTTTGGCTTGTTTCTTTTCTTTGCTCAATTACTCAACTTTATGTGCTCGGTCGGCTAGCACTGCAAACTCCCTTGTTTTAAGAATCCCAATCAATAACTTGATATCTTCATTTAGGCCCTCTTCAAAACGTTTACACATTTTAGCCTCGGTTAAAACCCATTCTCTAGCATATTTACTCAGTCAAACAAAATCCTGTTCATATTCGAATACGGTCATATTTCCTTGTTTAAGCTCTAAAAATTCCTTCTTTTTTTGATCCATAAATCTCTGACTCACATACTTCTTTCTAAATTCAACTTGGAAGAATTACCATGTGACATTCTCCCTCGGTACTACTGAGGTTATGGTATTCCACCAATGACAAGCTGTATCATTTAGTAGAGATACCGCACATTTCAGACATTCAGCAGGTGTACAAGACAATTCATCAAAAACCCAAATAGTGTTCTCTAACCAAAACTCAGCCCTTTCCTGATCATCATCTATGGTGGCTCTAAATTCTTCTACCCCATGTTTGCAAATTTTATCTATCGGAGCCTTACTAATTCTAACAAGTTCGGCACCCTATGGTACCTCAGAAATTGGTTGGGGAGCAGGTAGGGTAGGTCGTTGTACATGAGGGTTTATTCTCAGGTACTGGGTAAACCATTCATTTATCATTTCAAAGAAGGCTTGCTTTGTCGTCTCACTTCAGCTGTAACACCCCTCGCTAGTACCCAATGCCGGAACAGGGTTTAAGGTGCTACCGAACTTAAACTCAACCAATCTTAGAAAATCGGGCCAAAAAATTTTGATCAATATAAAACTTTTCATTTCATAGTCAATTTGTCCCTTAATAGAGCTTACTGGGCCCAAAACATACATTCAAGGTAGTTCAGGACCGAACCAAAGGCTTGAGAAAAACTCAAAAAAAATTCATACTTTAAGGCTCCACACGCCCGTGTGGGTATATGGCACACGCCCTTGTGCTAGGGACACGCCTATGTCCCATACCCGTGTGGCCAATTTAATTCTATAATTTTTCATGAAACAAGTGCATACTTCACACAGCTTGGACACACGACCGTGTCCTTTCACATGGCCACGACACACCCGTGGCACAGCCCGTGTGCAAAAAACCTGGGTATTCTATTTCTGACGTCAGCATCACACGACCATGGCACACACCCAGGTACTAGGCCGTGCCTTCTACACGGTTGAGACACACAGTCGTGTCTTTGCCCGTGTGATAAATACCATGCATTCTAAATACCATGCCTGTGTGTCTACCTGTTTGGACAATATGAGGCTATTTACCAAGCATATTTGCCACCCTAGTATGCCTATTTTCATGTCAATACCAACTAATACCGAATCAAGCATGATAGACATTCATTCAACCATGAAGATGCATCTATTATAGACTCAAAATGAATGTTACCCTCATTCAAGGCTTAATGTAAAATGTGGAAACTATTTCAAGCCAACACATTTGGCCAATTCTCAAGGACACAAAAATAATAAGGTCTAGTCCTATACATGCCATAATCAAAAATATAAATCCTATTATACCGAGTGTTACGGCTAATAGTGTGATCGATATCTCTGACTTCAAGGGATCCTTGAGCTAGATAAACGGCACTGGAAGAAAAGGGAAAAAAAATAGAGTAAGCATAAATCTTAGTAAGTTGCATATAAATAAATATACAACAACAATTTCAACGTTAGTCGTCATACTCATAGCTCAAAGGTAAGCATAAACTTGACTTGCTCATTACTGACTCTCAAATCACATTTTTTAATTTGAGCTCATTACTCATGCATACCAACTAGATACCTGTACCACTCATAACATCATTATACTTTCCTTATTAAATCAATTTAATAACCTTTAAAGTTGAACCTTTCAGAATACTACCGCATTTTTTATAAGCCTCAAACATGGGATAAGTTGCCGATGCCATGTCCCAGACATGTCTTACACTAGTACAACTCTTAGCTAATGCATGTCCCAGACATGTCTTACATTGGCTATCATCATCCAGGCCGATGCATGTCCGAGACATCTCTTACACTAGCACTTGTCTCAATGCCGATGGCATGTCCCAGATATGGTCTTATAATGGTTCTCATAATGTGGTCGATGCATGTCCCAGACATGTCTTACACTGGCACACAAATAACCCGAATGTCATGGCATGAATACCCAATTTGTTTCCTAGGGTTCCAACGGGATCTTTCTACTATCTCAATCATTAATTTGCATTCTCAGTTCACAATCTAGCAATTCATACTATATCAAATCAATAACAATTGGAATTCATGCATTAACAATGTAGTTGTATTATTTACATACAACTTACCTTGGATTACAAAATGTACTCAACTAGTTGATTTAATCGATTTGCTTGGCTTTCCCCCAATCTAGGCTCAGATTCGGTATTTCTTGATCTATAATAACAAAATGCACTTATTAAGCCACTTTATCAACCTAGGCACTCAACAATTTACAATTGGGCTAAACGATCATTTTGCCCTAGACTTTTACAAAATGACCATTTTGCCCCTCGGCCTGAAAATTAATTTTTATCGAATTTATTTAATTCATAAGACTAGCCGAACCTCTTTGACTCTTATAGTAACTCCAAATTCCCACTATTTCACACGCTTATCACCTATTTTGCAACTTATGCAAAATAGTCCCTTTAGGTGTTTTCATACTAACACCTTTCACAAAAGTTGTTCATGACACAACTAAGACTCCTATTCTTCCATAAAAACTCAGCAACTATCATAAATCCATTCATGGTGAAACTCTAAACGCTTAATCATTTTGCAAAATAGACCCCTCATTCGGAAGCTCATGCTTCAAGGGTCCCAAAAATATAAAAATCATCAAGAAAATCATCAAGATCACTTACATTATGAGAGGAATATGTTGCTGCAATTTTTCAGCTTTCAAAACCCTCCTATGGCTGATAAAAATCGGTTGAGAAGAAGAAAAATAAAAAGAAAATGGCCTTTGTTTTATTTAATTTAAAATTAGTCAAAATTGGTGACCAAACACCACCGAATTTTGGCTTCCTTAACAATTTGTCTCCCATGGCCGACCACCTTAGTCTCTAAGGGCCTAATTGCTCTTTAAAGGCCCCCAATTTTAATTCTCTAGCCATTTGGCACATTTGGGTACTAAAATGAAACTTTTTCCTTTTATGCGATTTAGTCCTTTTTCGCAATCGGGCTCACAAACCTTAAAATTAACTCACCAAATTTTTCATACACTAATATAATCATGTTATAACCTCATAATTGTAATAAAATAAATTTTATAACTTCAGATTTGTGGTCTCGAGACCACTGTTCTGATTAGGCCCTAAATCGGGCTATTACATTTCTCCCCCTTTAGGGATTTTCGTCCTTGAAAATCTTACTGGTGAATAAGTTCGAATATTGCTCTCTCAGAGACTCCTCGGGTTCCCATGTGGCTTCCTCGACTCCATGCCTACGCTAAAAAACTTCACAAGTGGTATATTCTTATTTCTTAGCTATTTGACTTCTCGAGCCAAAATCTTGATCGGCTCCTCACCATAGATCATATCCGGAAGAATCTCAACTTCAGTTGGCGCAATTACATACGAAGGGTCTGATCTGTACCGACGTAACATGGAAACATTAAACACATCATGAATCTTTTCTCTCTGGTGGTAAGTCCAATCGGTAGGCAACAGGCCCTACCCTCTCAGTAATTTCATAATGTCCTATGAAATGAGGACTCAACTTGCCCCTTTTTCCAAATCTGAGGACTTTCCTCCACGGGGAAACTTTCAAAAATACCTTATCACTGACTTCAAACTTAATTTCTCATCGTCTCAAATCCGCGTAGGATTTTTGCCTATCCGAGGTGGCTCTCAGGCAGTCACGAATCACTTTAACTTTCTCCTCAGCCTCTTTGACCAAATCGACCCCATGAATTTGATTTTCCTTGAGCTCAGTCCAAAATAAGGGCATTCGACACTTTCACTAGTACAAAGCCTTATAAGGCGCCATTTTCAGACTCAGTTGATAGCTGTTGTTGTAGGCAAATTCAACTAATGGTAAGTATTTTTCCCAGCTTCCTTGAAATTCGAAGACACAACATCTCAACATGTCCTCTAAAATCTGTATCACTCTTTTCGACTGTCCGTCAGTTTGCGGATGAAATGTCGTGCTGAAACTCAACTTGGTTCCCAAAGCCTCTTGTAACTTTTTCCAAAACCTTGAGGTAAACCTCGGATCTCTATCTGACACAATAAAAAATGGCACTCCGTGAAGCCTTACAATTTCAGAAATATATAAGTCGGCTAATTTCTCGAGGGAGAAATCAATACGCACTGGTACAAAATGTGCTGACTTAGTTAATCTGTCGACAATAAACCATACTGTATCTTTCTTTTTCGGAGTTACGGGCAAACTGGTCACGAAGTCCATAGTGATACGATCCCATTTCTATTTGGGGACCATAATAGGCTGAAATAAACCCGAAGGTACTTGATGTTCAGCCTTTACTTGCTGGCACACTAGGCATTTGGAAACGAACTCTGAAATGTCTCTTTTCATACCCAACCACCAATACATTTTCTTAAGGTCGTTGTACATTTTCGCACTACCCGGGTGAACGGATAAACAACCACAATGTGCCTCACTTAGAATTTTCTGAATAAGTTCATTATTTTTGGGTACACAAACTCTGTCTTTGAGCATTAAGCATCCATCGGTACTAATGCAAAAATTTGATTCAATTTCTGTCTCACACTAAATTCTCTTAGCTTGCAATTCCTCATCATCTTTCTGAGCTTCTCAAATCTCTTGAAGAAAGGTCGATCTAGCTCTCAACTCGGCTAGAATTGAACCATCATTAGCCACAGTCAACTAAGTATTCAAGGACCGTAAGGCAAACAACAACTTCCTACTTAAGGCGTTAGCGACTACATTCGCCTTTCCCAGATGGTAGTTGATAATTAACTCATAATCCTTTAACAGCTCAATCTATCGATGTTGCCTCAAATTCAATTCTTTTTGAGTAATCAAGTACTTTAAGCTCTTATGGTCGATGAATACCCGACATTTTTCTCTATACAAATGATGTCTCCAAATCTTCAGCGCGAACACTACGACCGCTAACTCCAAATCATGGGTCAGATAATTTCTCTCGTATGGTTTTAACTGTCTCGAGGCATAGGCTATAACCTTGCCTTCTTGCATGAGCATACACCCTAAACCATTTAAGGAGGCGTCGCTATAAATCACAAACTCCTTGCCTGACTCTGGTTGCACTAACACTGGGGCTTCCTTTGATAAGGTCTTTAATCTCTAAAAACTTTGTTGACTTTTTTCGGCCCATTCAAACTTGACGTCCTTTTGTAGTAGCCTAGTCATCGGGGTAGCTATCATAGAAAATCCATTTACAAATCATCTGTAGTATCCATCTAAACCCAAAAAGCTTCAAACCTCCGTTATATTCTTCAGCGGTTTCTAATCCACGATAGCGGAAATCTTAATTGGATCAACTCGGATTGCGTCACCTGACACAATATGTCCTAGAAACCCGACCTCTTTAAGCCAAAACTCACTCTTGCTGAACTTGGCGTATAATCTTTTGTCTCTCAAGGTTTGCAACACAACCCTCAGATACTCTGCGTGCTCTCTCTCATCACGCAAGTAGATCAGTATGTCATCGATAAAGACGACAACAAACTAATCTGGATGCGGACTGAATATATGGTTCATCAAATCCATAAATATTGTTGGGGTATTAGTCAAACCAAAGGGTATAACAAGAAACTCATAATGCTCATATCTTGTCTTAAACGCAGTCTTCGGCACATCTCACTCTTTAACCCTTAACTGATAATAACCAGACCTCAGATCGATCTTAGAAAACACGATAGCTCACTGATCAAACAAATTGTCGATCCTTGGTAAAGGGTATTTGTTCTTCACTGTTACCTTGTTGAGTTGCCTATAGTCGATGCATAATCTCATCGACCCATCTTTCTTCTTCACAAAGAGTATCAGAGCACCCGACAGAGAATAGCTCGGTCTCGCAAATCCCTTGTCTGTCAGATCTTGCAACTGTGCTTTCAACTCTTTCAGCACCATTGGAGCCATCCTATACGGAGTAATCGAAATAGGTGTCGTACCAAGAACCAATTCAATTTCAAACTCAACTTCCCTCACTGGAGGTAATCCAGGTAACTCTTTCGGGAACACATTTGTGAACTCGTAGACTACCGGCACTGATTCAATATTTATTTCTGACTCTCAAGTAATCAGCACAAAAGCTAAATAAGCCTCATATCCTTTTCTAAAATATTTCTCAGCAGTTAAAAATGATACTATTACGGGCAATCTATCTAACTCATTTGGTCCAACTCGAAGGAAATTCCCGTCTTAACATTTCAGCTTAATTTCTTTCTTTCCACAGTCCACTACCACCCTATGGGTAGTCAACCAATCCATCCCGAGGATTACATCAAACTCATTGAACGGCAATAACATTAAGTTAACCAGAAAAAAATGACCTCTAACTGTTAAAGGACAATCTCGACACACTTGGTCTACTAACACATATCTACCCAAGGGATTTGACACACTTATTACAAATTTAGTAGACTCCATTATCATGTTGATTCGAGGAATCAATTCCATACAAACATAGGAGTGGGTAGACCCTAGATCAATTAATTCAACTACAGATATATCATGGATAGAAAAAGTACCTGTGATCACATCAGGAGACTCTGCCTTATCGCGGGCACAAATAGCATAAGTCATTGCAGGTGCTCTACCCTCGGACCTCATTGTAACATCTTTTGCCGCACCCCTACTACTAGCCCGACTCTAGGGATTCTTTTGTGGTCTACCCCTCAACGGAGCACTGCTTGCCTTCATTTCTTGCTTCTTCCCTCTCTCTTCCATCTTAGGGCAATCGCGAATAAAATGGTCTAGTGACCCACACTTATAGCAGCCCCTCTCATCTACTCGGCATTCGCCTAAGTGACGTCTCCCACATTGCGGACACTCTGGCCTATTTGGTCGAGCACTACCAACACTAGCGACCGAAGTAGTCTGGGCTCTAGATGCCGTATTCTATTGATTCTTGTTTCTCTTCAAATACCCCACCGAAGCATTCGATCGGGTAGTAAATTTTTTTGATCTCTTAGATGAGGACTGATATGTTTTCCCCATCTGTCTTTTCTTCAAATCTCACGACTCAAGGGCCGCTTTCCTCCTCTCTTTTACTAGCACCTCTGCCTTGCACTCTCTCTTGGTGAGCACCACAAATTCTCTTATTTCTAAGATGCCCATAAACACTCGTATATCTTTATTGAGGCCATCCTCAAATCTCTTACACATGGTAGCTTCAGTGGATACACATTCCCGTACATACTTACTGAGTTTAACAAACTCACGCTCATATTTTGTCACAGCCTTATTACCCTGCTTCAACTTTAAAAATTCCTTCCTTTTCTGGTCTATGTACCTCTGGCTAATGTACTTCTTTCTAAACTCTTCTTGGAAAAATTCCCAAGCTACTCTTTCTCTCAATACCATAGACACGAGGGTATTCCACCACTGATAAGCTGAATCCCGTAGGAGTGACAGCGCACACTTCACGCACTCCTCAGGTGTGCATGATAATTCATCGAATACTCTTATGACATTTTCTAACCAAAACTCTGCCTTCTCCGGGTCAACATCTAAGTTAGCCCAGAATTCCTCGACCCCTTGTTTTCGGATCTTGTAAACCGGAGGCTTCTCTCTTCTAAACATGTTCGCACCTTGCGGAGCTACCGGGGCATACTGAGGAATCGGAGGAGGTGGGGGAGGTGGAGTGTTCAGGTTCACAAGAACAAACTTCGTATACCAAACGTCCATCATTCAGAGGTAAGATTCTCTAGCCCCTCTGTCTTCGCCCACACTCACGGGCTCGCTCTCTACTGGCGCAGTCCCTTCTGCGGGAGCCGGCGCATTACTTTCCACATCATCCGTCGTGGTTCTATCACGATCCATTTACTATACAAGAAAAGCATAATTTATTTCGTCAGGAATCTTCACACTATCAATATCTTTTTATGGCATGTATAGCTAGACTCGTACTCTAGCTTGGTTAGTCCTAGAACTGACTAAACCATGGCTCTGATACCACTAAATGTAACACTCCTCGTCAGTATCCAACATCGTAACAGGGTTTGAGGTGTTACCGAACTTAAACTCAACCAATCTTAAAAAATTGGGCCATAAAATTTTGATCAATTTAAAACTTTTCATTTCATAGTCAATTTGTCCCTTAATAGAGCTTACTGGGCCTAAAATATACATTCAAGGTAGTTTGGGACCGAACCAAGGGATCGAGAAAAACTCAAAAAAAATTCAAGCTTTAAGGCTCCACACGCCCATGTGGGTATACGGCACACGCCCGTGTGCTAGGGACATGCTCGTGTCTCACACATGTGTGGCGAATTTTATTCTACAATTTTTCATGAAACAAGTGCAGACTTCACACAGCTTGCACACACGCCCGTGTCCTTTCACACGGCCACGACATGCCCATGGCCAAAAACTTAGATATTCTGTTTCTCACGTCAACATCACATAGCCATGGCACATGCCCGTGTACTAGGTCGTGCCCTCCACACGGTTGAGACACATGGCCGTGTCTCTGCCTGTGTGATAAATACCATGCATTCTGACTTGAAATTTCTAGGTGCAGGGGACACAGAGCCTTCTCACACACCCATGGGGCTGTTCGTGTGTCACACACGGCCTAGACACACGCCCGTGTGGACAATATGAGGCTATTTACCAAGCCTCATTGCCATCCTAGTATGCCTATTTTCATGTCAATACCAACCAATACCGAATCAAGCATGATAGACATTCATTCAACCATGAAGATGCATCTATTATAGACTCAAAATGAATGTTACCCTCATTCAAGGCTTAATGTAAAATGTGGAAACTATTTCAAGCCAACACACTTGGCCAATTCTCAAGGACACAAAAATAATAAGGTCTAGTCCTATACATGTCATAATCAAAAATATAAATCCTACTATACAGAGTATTACGGCTGATAGTGTGATCGATATCACTGACTTCAAGGGATTCTTGAGCTAGATAAACGGCACTTGAAGAAAAGGAAAAAGAAAGAGAGTAAGCATAAAGCTTAGTAAGTTGCATATAAATAAATATACAACAACAATTTCACCGTTAGTCGTCATACTCATAGTTCAAAGGTAAGCATAAACTTGACTTACTCATTATCGACTCTCAAATCACATTTTCTAATTTGAGCTCATTACTCATGCATGCCAACTAGGTACCTGTACCACTCACAACATTATTATACTTTCCTTATTAAATCAATTTCATAACCTTTAAAGTTGAACCTTTTGAAATACTACCAGATATTCTATAAGCCTCGAACATGGGATAAGTTGCCGATGCCATGTCCCAGACATGTCTTACACTAGCACAACTCTTAGCCGATGCATGTCCCAGACATGTCTAACACTGGCTATAATCATCGAGGCTGATGCATGTCCCAGACATCTCTTACACTAGCACTCATCTCAATACCGATGCCATGTCCCAAACATGGTCTTACACTGGCTCTCATAATGTGGCCGATGCATGTCCCAGACATGTTTTACACTGGCACACAAATAACCTGAATGTCATGGCATGAATATCCGATTTGTTTCCTAGGGTTCCAACGGGATCTTTCTACTATCTCAATCACTAATATGCATTCTCAGTTCACAATCTAGCAATTCATACTATATCAAATCAATAACAATTCGAATACATGCATTAACAACGTAGTTGTATTATTTACATACAACTTACCTCGGATTACAAAATGTACTCGACTAGTTGATTTAGTCGATTTGCTTGGCTTTCCCCCGGTCTAAGCTCGGATTCAGTATTTCTTGATCTATAATAAAAAAAGGCACGTATTAATTCACTTTATCAACCTAGGCACACAACAATTTACAATTGGGCTAAACGACCATTTTTCCCCTAGACTTTTACAAAATGACCATTTTGCCCCTCAGCTCGAAAATTGATTTTTATCGAATTTATTTAATTCATAAGACTAGCCGAACCTCTTTGACTCTTATAGTAACTCCAAATTCCCACTATTTCACACACATATCACCTATTTTGCAACTTATGGAAAATAGTCCCTTTAGGTGTTTTCATACTAACACCTTTTACAAAAGTTGTTCATGACACAACTAGGACTCATATTCTTCCATAAAAACACAGCAACTATCATAAATCCATTCATGGAAAAACTCTAAAATTTTAATCATTTTACAAAATAGACCCCTCATTTGGAAGCTCATGCTTCAAGGGTCCTAAAAATGTAAAAATTATCAAGAAAATCATCAAGATCACTTACATTATGAGAGGAATAAGTTGTTGCAATTTTTCAGCTTTCAAAACCCTCCTTTGGCTGATAAAAATTGATGGAGAAGAAGAAAAATAAAGAGAAAATGGCCTTTGTTTTATTTAATTTAAAACTAGTCAAAATTGGTGACCAAACACCACCTAATTTTGACTTTCCCAACAATTTGTCTCCTATGGCCGGCCACCTTAGTCTCTAAGGGCCTAATTGCTCTTTAAAGGCCCCAAATTTTAATTCTCTAGCTATTTGGCACATTTGGGTACTAAAATGCAACTTTTGCCTTTTATGCGATTTAGTCCTTTTTCGCAATCGGGCTCACAAACCTTAAAATTAACTCACCAAATTTTTCATACACTAATATAATCATGTTATAACCTCATAATTGTAATAAAATAAATTTCTAACTTCATATTTGTGGTCCCGAGACCACTGTTCTGACTAGGCCCTAAATCGAGCTGTTACATCGGCCCTCAGGCTTCTAACCTCGGTTACATTTTTAGGCAGTTCCCAATCAACAATAGCAGAGACCTTACTTGGATCAACTCGGATGCCATCACCTGAAACAATGTGACCCAAAAAACCTACTTCATGGAGCCAAAACTCACTTTTGCTAAACTTAGCATACAATTGTTTTTCCCGTAAAGTCTACAACACAGTCCTCAGATGCTTCGAATGCTCTGTCTCATCCTTGGAATAAATCAAAATGTCGTCAATGAACACAATGACGAACTTGTCCAAGTATGGCTAAAATATCCTATTCATTAGGTCCATAAATACGGCTGTTGCATTTGTTAACCCAAACGGCATGACAAGGAATTCATAATGACCATACCTCGTCCTGAAAGCTGTCTTAGGCACATCCGATTCCTTAACTCCCAACTGATAGTAGCCGGACCTTAGGTCCATTTTAGAGAATATAGTGGCTCCTTTCAATTGGTCGAACAAATCATCAATCCTTGGCAAAGGATACCTATTCTTGATAGTTACCTTGTTCAATTGTCGATAATCTATACATAGCCTTATTGAGCCATCTTTCTTCTTTACAAATAATACGGGAGCACCCCAAGGCGAAAAACTTGGCCTTGCAAAGCATCTATTCGTTAGCTCTTGCAACTATGCTTTTAACTCTTTCAGTTCGGCTGGGGCCATCCTGTACGGAGCAATAGAAATAGGAGCTGTTCTTGGCACCAGTTCAATACCAAACTCTACTTCTCTATCAGCAGGTAATCCGGATAATTCTTCCGGGAACACGTCTGGATATTCACATGCTATTGGTATTGACTCAATGTTCAACTCCGTTTCCTTGGTCTTTAATATAAAAGCAAGGTAGGCTTCGTACCCTTGATGTAATTACAACCGGCAGTGTATCCAATTCTCTTGAATCAACCCGTAGAATCTTACCATCTGGGCACTTCAATTTAATATACTTGCTACCACAGTTTACAATTACATCATGCAGGGCTAACCAATCCATACCAAGTATTACATCAAACTCATCAAATGGTAATAACATAAGGTTAGCCGGAAAACAATGACCCTGAATTGCCAAAGGACAATTCTTACAGACTTTATCAACCAAGATTGACTTGCCTAATGGGTTCGACAATCTAATAATAAATTTCGTAGGTTCAATGGTTATATTCATACTAGACACCAATCTCATGCAAATTTATGAAAGCGTCGACCCCGGATCAATTAAGGCAACAATACAAGTATTAAAAAGAGAAAAAATACCCGTGATGATGTCAAGAGTAGAGGCTTCCTCTCAAGCGCGTATTGCATATGTTCTTGTCGGGACTCGAACCTTTGACTTTGCAGTGTCTTTAGCCGCAACTCGACTGCCAATAGCACTTCCAGGATATCTTGGAGGTCTACCTTGTGGAATAGGAGTACTCGACTTCGAGGCTACTTCCACCTCTTTGTCAGTTCGTGTGAAAAAGATGTTTAACACACCTCCAACTTTCATATTCCTCTATAAAACATCAAATAATAAACATGTCACATATGGGTCATTTTGCAAAAATGAACCCTAACTCAAAATATAGGTAGAAATGGAGAGAGTAAGTTATCGGGATTTCAAAAATATGAAGAACATAAAAAATGGGGCTAGGGAGCACTTACTATTGAGCTTGAAAAGCTTGGAAACCCTAGCTATGGAGAACCATAAATTTTCGGCCGCAACTTGAAGAATATGAGCTGATTTTTGTCTTATTTTCCCATTTTATTTCATTAATTAGCCAAATGACCAAAATGCCCTCAAGGCCTTTCTTTCAAATTTCATCCATACATGCCCATTTTTGTCCAAAAACTTAGAAATTGGGAAAATTGCTCTTTAATACCTTCTAATTAATAATCTAAAACAATTTCATACAAATTTCTTCTAGAATCCAACTTTTGTAACTTATTCAATTTGGTCCTTATTTTCCAATTGGACACCTTACTCATAGAATTTCTTCATGAAACTTTAAGACATGCATATTCTCATATTCTAGACCTCATAATAATCATAAAATAAATATTTCAACATCGAATTTGTGGTCCCGAAACCACTGTTCTAACTAGGCTCTATTTTAGGGTGTTACAACTAATCCATACCAAGAATTATGTCAAACTCATCAAACGAAAAAAGCATAAGGTTAGCCGAAAAATAGTGACCTCTAATAATCAAAGGACAATTCTTACATACTTTACCGACTAACACGTATTTGCCTGATGGGTTTGAAAATTTTATCACAAATTCAGTTGATTCAACAAGCATGCTCATAGTAGACACCATTTTCATACAAATATAGGAATGAGTAGATCCCGGATCAATCAAAGCAATAACAGTAACATTATAGATAGAAAATGTACTCGTAATCACATCCGGGGATGAAGCCTTTTCGCGAGTTCGAATGGCATACGTCTTTGGAGGAGCTCTTCCCTCGGGTCTCACAGCAAACTCTTTAGGGGCATTCTTACTGCTCGCTCCATTACTCAGATTTTTCTGCGATCTACCTCGACTAGCAGTGTTACCCGATCTTGTAGTTTGATATCTCTCCTTATCTGCCATCTTGAGGCACTCTCTAATAAAGTGGTCTGGGGAACCACACTTGGAGCAGGTCCTGTCACTCCCTCGACACTCACCGAGGTGACGTCTATCGCATTTGGGACATTCCAGTCTACTTGGTCAAGTATTACCAACACTAGCAATCTTGGTGGTCTGGGCCTTAGTACCCGAATATGTGATCGAATGCATTTGAATTAGTTGAGTGATCCTAACTAGACGACGACTAATGGACGCAACAAATGAAAAGTGCATGCTTAATTTAGATCCTAGCCCAACTAAATTAAAGGGTCATAATTGTAACATCCCGAAATAGGGCCTAAATGGAATAGTGGTTACGAAACCACAAATACGAGGTAGAAAAATTTATTTTATTATCATTTTAAGGTCTATGGCATGACTGCGTGATTGTGTGAAAATTTCATTTAGAAATTTTATCGATAGAGGGTTCAATTTGGTATCTAGGACTAAATTGCAAAAGTTGTAAAATGTGTGTTCTAGTTCACAAAGTTACTAGGTACTTGTGAGTAATGGGTTTTTAAAGTGGAGGTCCTTGGATAGTAATTAGACATTATACTAGTTTGGACAAAAATACCTAAAGGAAGATAAAACACCATAGTTTTTAATTAAGGGCATTTTGGTCATTTAGTTATTAAAATGAATTAAAAACAAAATTAAAAGCCAATTTTTGTCCATCTTCAACCCCTTGGCCGAATTTCACATGAGGAAGACATAGCTAGGGTTTTTCAAGCTTTCAAGATCGATTGTAAGTCTGTTTTGGCCCCGTTTTTAATGTTCTTTACGTTTTTAGAGTCTCGGTAACTTGATTAAGCTTATTCTAGCAATAATTTAACCTAGGGTTTATATTTGGAAAAATACCCATAGGTGAAATGTGTTTATTATGATGTTTTATGGTAGATATGAAGCTTGAAATTGTGTTAAACAACTTTTGCTAAGCGATTTTACGTGAAAACGAGTAAAACAACATAATTGGTAAAAATACCTAATGTTCATAAGTACATGTTAGAGTGAGAATTTAATGTTGCCATAGAAGGGAAAAATGATCAGCATGTCATAAAACATAATAAAATAGGATGAAGTTTAATTTCTGAGCCTTGGGGCAAAAGTATAAATATATAAAAGTTTAGGGGCAAAAATGTAATTTTGTCAAAGTTTGAGTCAATGACTGTTTTAAATAAGCTAAATTTTTTATTATAGATCAAGAAGAACGAAATTCAGATTTAGACCGAGGAAAGAAAAAGATAGTGGGCTAAATCGATATAGTTGATCGTATTTTGTTTCGAGGTAAGTTTGCGGTAAATAAATGCAATATTCTATTATTTTATGTTAAGTTGTTAATTTCTAGCATGTGTATATTTATTTTATGAAATTATTCAAAGAATACTGAAGCATCAATTAACGGAGAAGTAATTTCAAAAAGTCCCAGTTGAACCTTAGGAATGTGTAGGATACAAATGTCATGACATTAGAGTTTAAGGATACCATGTAAGACCATGCCAAGGCATGAAAATTGGTAAGGTTTCTAAGGAAAGGAAATCATGTAATACCATGTCAAGACATGGCATTGATAAGTTACTATAAGGCAAAGGTCCCATGTAAGACCATGCCAAGGCATGGCATTGGTGAGTTCATAAGGCAAGGATACCATGTAAGACCATGTCAAGACATGGCAATGGTGAGTTTCAAAAGGATACCACGTAAGACCATGAAAAGTCATGGCAATGGTAAGGTACCCGTGTATCCTTAGTATTCCAAGTGGTTCAACGGGAAAAACTTAAAGAGAATATCAAGGTAAGGTAAGGTAAGACGAGTTATGCTAAAAAGGTAAGACAAGTTCATGCTAGAAGAGCAAAGATAAGTATATAATGTTCATGTATGCTTGATAAGGAAAAAGGTAAGTAAAATGTATTAATAAATTTGATTAAGTGTATTTAAGTAAGTGAGCAAGTGAAGAAGTTTAAAATATGTCTATGACAATTAACGAACTTGCATTAAGTAGTATCATTCCAAGTAGTAAAATAATTCTTATGAATGTTGTTATTTATTTGCATGCAAAATTACTAAGCTTAATGCTTACCCCCTTTGTTTTCCTTCTTTTTATAGTTTTGTTAAGCTAACTCGGGGATCTTAAAATACGTTGGAGGTTCAGGCACACTATCACAAGGATTATTTTGGTATAGCTAGACGTTTCATTTTGAGTATGGCATGTATAGCATCGTAGCCATTTGGTGTGTATGATCTTATGATATGGCTAATGAATGGTATATAAATGCTTGATAATGATTAGCTATTGGGATGGCTAATCAAGGACATGTTTGGTGTTATGTATGCTTAAATGCTAGTTATTCCATGGAAATCATGAAAAAGGTGAAATTAGCTTTAAAACAGTATCAGACAACAGTAATTATGTGAATTTGTAAAATCACTAAAAATAGTATAAATGGATTTAGATAGTGAATGAGATATAAAATTAAATATTATTGAGTCTATTTTCATATGAAAGAAACAGAGTAAATAAAGGAGTTGTATTTTATGAGATGTTTAAATTTTGGTGAGACAGGGTCAGAGTGATTTCTAAATCCCCTGTTCTGAATTAGGAGTTATAAATTATATGTATAGATTCCTTATTAAGTCTACTTTTAAAGGAAATAAACGGCATGGTTATTTGAATTCTTTACAGGGAGAAAACTAATTTGTAGTGAACAGAGGTCAGAGCAGCCAAACACTGAAATAGGGGAAATTTTAACTAATAAACTGTACTAATTGGCTAGACCAAAAATTCTGAAAAAAATTTAGTAAGAAGATATATGAGTCTAGTTTCAGATAAAATTTACGGATTTGAATTTTGAGTTTCTTAACTCAAGTTATGATTTATTTCGTGACTATGACGCAGATGAACAATTTATTTATGAAAGATGAAATAAATTGTTTTGATTTGTTTAAGTGATCGGAAAATTTTTATTGATTCCGGCTTGTTCCCGAACCATTTCAATTTCATGTTTTAGGATCTCGAGGACCCTTTTTAGGGACATATTTAATGAATGAAACTAAATTAATTTTAAAAGTAAATTTTTATGCCCCGAATTAGTAAGCTAAGTCAGGTAACGCCTCGTACTCGACTCCGGCGACGGTCTTGGGCAAGGGGTGTTACAATAATAACTCGAAAAAGTTCTATTATCTTGTATAGATGTTAGGTTTATGTGATTAAATTGTTCCAAACCTAGCCTGTCCCTATTACTTTACATGAATTCTAAGAAACACTTAGTTAAATATGATTAGTAATATGCATGTTTTTCTAAGTAAAAGATTCTAAAAGGGCTTAATATTGGTTTCAAGCTTATGAAAGGACGAGTTGCCATGTAATATTTTCCAGAACATTATTAAGCATGATAAAAATGAACTAAGTTGATAGATGTAATTATTTTAGCCTATTCGTGTTATTGATTGTTAAAGTCTGTGAATTTGAGAAGATACTCATCTTACTCTTTTTATTACATACATTGCATTTAGATTAATTTGCATTAGGGATCACTTTGCATTTAGTTAACTTAATTTAATTTAACAATCAATCACCTCAAAAATATTGTGTTTTTCTACCAACTTGTAAATTCTTAATTTTACAATTAATTGAGTAACATACACATCCCCTATGGAGACGATAACTTTTTTACTTATTACTTGAAACGACTATGTACACTCGCACAAACCACACGTTACAAGTTTTTGGCATTGTTGCCAGGGACTATTGCCTTAGTAATTTTTGTGAAATTATTCTTTGCAAATTGGTTTTATTTATTTTCTAACTTTACTAATGAATTCTTTATTCTTTAATTTTTGTAATTTATTTCAGGTGTTTATGAGCATAGATTGAATCATCAACTTATTACCTATAGACCTTGAAATCGAGTGGACATTTAGACAAAAAAGACATGAGAGATTAGCCTAAGGACAAGCAGAAATGGACCATGGAAATCAAAATGATGTTCAATGAAATGGAGCCACTAATGTTTACAATCCAATCCTTGTTGTTGATGATAGGGATCGAGCCATAAGGTAGTACGCTATGCCACTTTTTAATGAGCTTAATATGAGAAATAGGAGACCGGAGATTGAGGCACCCCAATTTGGATTGAAGCCAATGATGTTTCAAATGTTTCAAACCATGGGTCAGTTTAGCAGCATGCTCACAGAAGATCCACACCTTCACCTTCGATTGTTTATGGAGGTAAGCGGTTTCTTTAAGATAGCCGGCTTTAGTGAAGATGCATTGAGGTTAAAGTTTTTTCCATACTTGTTTCGAGATCGAGCACGAGCATGGCTAAATTTATTACCACCACACTCAATTTTTACATGGAAAGAATTAGCTGAACACTTTCTTGTAAAGTATCTCCCACCTAGAAAAATGCTATGTTGTGGAAGTCGATGCCCCTACTTCACTCTTAGCTCAAGTATCTTTTATATCTTCAATGTTGAAATAGTTTACTACTAACAGTTCTAATCCAATTGCAGCCCAACCATCAAGTTAAATTGAGATTGTTTCCTGTGTATATTGTGGGAACGGCCATTTTTTTCGAGAATTGTCCATCAAATCTCGAGTTGATTTGTTATGTAGGGAATCAACACAAAATAGAAGTGTACAAGGACTCAGTCCAATTTCTTCAATCCTTCATGGCAAAACCATTCAGTCTTTTCTTAGAATAAACAAGGAAATAGGCCGAACAACACTTACATGCAACGTAGACCGAGTCAACCTGAAGGGTTTAATCAACAAGTTCCAAAACTATCACAAGCTGAATCATCCAACAGTTTTAAGAATTTCTTTAATGCGAACATGGAGAAAAATGACCCTTTAATCCAAAGTCAAGTAGCAACACAAAAAAATTTGGAGAACTAAATAGGTTAGTAAGCTATGGAGCTTCGCAATAGACTGCAAGGAGCCTTGTTGAGGGATACAGAAAATCTAAGGAATTTGGGTAAGGTACATTGTAAGGTAGTTGTTTTATGAAGTGGTAAGACTTTGGAACCCAATAAGCTTTTGGTTGAAGATGAACCTATTAAGAAGGAGGAAAGTCAACCAACAATTGAAGTCCCTGTAATAGAAGAGCCAGAGCCTACAAAGTTTGATAGGTAAAAGCTAAACAAGTGGATTTTAATAAGCTAACTCCATTTTTAGTAAACTCGCCTACCACCTTTCACTATGAATACCCACTCCCATTCCTCATATCCATCATCCCTTATCTCTCAAACATTATTCATCTCTCACTCTCATTTCATTCTCCCATTTGATTTCTTTCTTTCCACACATAACCATCTATATTTTCCCTTTCCTTTACCCACCATGTAACACCCCTAACCCGTATCCGCCACCGGATTAGGATTACGAGGCATTAACGAACAAAAACAAATTTTCAAACAACCACACATTTATACAAGTCAAATTCATATATATATAAAACATAAGTTCAATTAAAATAATAAGCATGATTTTATTAAACATAATATAATATATAATCATATTAAAATATAAGTCAATAATGAACCTTAACCAAAATACCTCCAACAACCATATTTATTCACTAAAATTAAATTCATATACTCAACATCATATTTATACACTTACATTTATCAAACTGAAACATTATATACTTAATTACATAAGTGCAAAAGCCAAATCATCAATCAACATTTTCATTACTTAAATTCACATTCCATTGAATGTATTTACCAACCAAATTATACTACTCAAATAAACTAACTAGAATTTTAAAATAATATACCATTAGAGATCGATACAAGAACCATATTTTTCTTTTGTTTATTCGGATAACAAAGTTTACCTATATAAATATATACCTTAAGATGAGTTATATATATATATATATATAACCCATTCATCATGTGCACAATATTTATATAAACAAATATCAAATTACAAGTTGTCATATATTCAAAACATAAATCTTACAAGTAACCAACGAATTTATATAACTAAACCCGTAAACATATCATCCATATTATAAGTATACATATATATTATATGTTATCATGAAACATGTTTGAGCCAATTATATACACCTATGAATATGCATATATGTATATCATAGCCGATTTTTCATCCACAAATATATATATACCTGCAATCATCAACCAACTCCAAAGCATATATCACATGAAAATAATAACGGAAAACCAAAATTAACATGACTAATTGTAAAAACAACCATTAGCATTATAATCAACCACATTTCACAAGTATATATATACCGAACTAATATCCAAACATATATTCATTATCTCATTTCTACAATTAACCGAATGTACTTGTCAACCAAATGTAATTATTATTATTACAAGTCATAGCCAAATCATTTTAATAAAGAGTAACATAGCAAATATAGTTCATACTTATGGGTAGACTATAGCCGAATCTTCCAAAACACATCCAAATTACTAATCAACTTCAATGCTCCACAAAACACATATCACAAATATTATTCATCCATAGCTTAAGATACCATAGCCAAAATAAACTCAAAGCATAAGCAAACATATCTGAAGTTGACATGGAAATTAAGCCATTTTCGCATGGCTCAAATTATACAAAACCAAAGTCTAACATTTCAAAACACATTTCCAGCCTATACATGCCATAATTCGAGTTTGATTATTTAAATACCGAAGCTGTAGATAGTGTGATAGACTTTGCTGTTGATCCCCTAGATTGTAACTTGAATCCAAAATCTATAAAATAGAAACACACATAAAAACACAGAGTAAGCTTTTGAAGTTTAGTAAGTCATAAGCAATTAAACATTCCAATATTATTATCAACTTATTTAAACTAAACTAAATTATAGTATCATAACATATCAGATCCACATATATGTAATTCATTATATATATTTTCATACTCAATTATCACCCTGGCAGAATACTCATGAAGCCAAATTATCATTATTACCATTTATATTCCACAACCAACTAGTCACTATAACTTACTTCACGTACCCATTCACATATAAACTCATATGTAATCGCATAGTTTCATATGCATATATTAACCATGAAGCCAAATACATATAATCATGCATGCCTAATACTAAGTTTCATTTCAATAATAGTTTTAAGGCCAATTACACTTGATTACGTAAGCCTCTGTATCAAAATAATTCATCATATTCATATATTAAATATATAATCGAAATTACCTAATCATATATGCACATGTTTAAAGGTCATTCATGATAAACAAGTTACTAACACACAAAGTCAAATACACATATCACATTCGCATATATTCTCCATTTGCACCCTTTCAAGATTTGCAACAATTAATCAAGGTACTTACTTACTTTACCTCAAATAGGTAACGAGTTAAATCATACCTGGCATATAGCTCATTTTACACATTTGAGCTCAATTTACCTTTGCCCGATGAACCACTTGGAATTGGATAGGACACTCGGACAGTCACACAAATTGTACAATGCCAACGTCCCAGACGTGGTCTTACATGTAGTCACATATCGATGCCACTGTCCCAGACAGGGTCTTACCCGTAAACACATATCGATGCCATGGTCTTACTCGTACACATATATCGAAATCCTATGTCATGACATATGTATCCTAATTATTCTTAAGGTTCATACGGGGCTTTCAGACATCGTAACTCGGTCGAAATGAATGCTTGAACATGGTTACCAAGCTTATACACATTTGGCAATAACACGAATAAATTCATACATTACATACCAGCATATATATTTATTATTTAATGACAATTAGGCACGTCTACTCGCTTATAAACTTACCTCAGACGATGTAAAACGGAATGGAGCGGCTAGTCGACAACTTTCGTTTTTCCCCGATCCAAATCTAATTTCTTTGGTTCTTGATCTAAACATATTCAAATTAAGCTCATTCAAACATATTTTCATTCAATTTAGTCCAAAACCACATAAATGGGAAAATTACCATTTTACCCTGACATTTACACTTTTTACAATTTAGTCCTTTTTGCACAAAACACAAAATACACAAAATTTTAGAACCAAATTTTCCCACTCTCAAACAAATCCATATATTTAATTTATTTCACATTTTAGTCCCTCAAATTATTATTTTTGCAATTTAGTCCCAATAACTAAAAATCATCAAAAACTCTAATACAAAATATGTTAATCTAAAACATATCTTTCATATTTCATCATCAAACAATAAAATTCATAGCTCTCAACAATAGCATAACTCAAAATATTCACCAAAATAAAAAATTCAAGCATGGGTTTTGTAGTACTTGAAGAAACGATCTCAAAAACGTAAAAATCATCAAAAACCAAGCTGAACTCTTACCTTGATTGAGCTTGAAAAGCAACCGAACCTAGGTTTTATTTTATTTTTTCTTTCTTGTTTTTGTTTCGGCAATGATATAAATAATATGAACATGGATTTCTTTTCTTTTTTTATGTTTTATGTTATAATATATATTTTATTAACTTATGATTTAATTTACTTATTTAATCATACTAAAATTATAACAAAACCATATAATATATGTCCACTACCGTTCATTTAATAAGTCAATGGGCTATTTACCACTTAAGGGCTTCCTTTTATAAAGCCAATAACAATTCGACCCTTTATACATTAAACTACCAATTTTTAATTTACGCGATTAAGTCCTTTTATTAAATCAGATACCTAAACGACAAAATTAAATCACGAAAATTTCATAGATATAAATTCACAAAAAATAAACACAGAAAATCATTTTAAAATATTTTTCTGACTCAGATTCGTGGTCCTAAAACTACCATTCCGATTAGGGTCTAAATCGGGCTATTACAACTATTCCCCCTAAAGGATTTTCATCCTCGAAAATCTTACCGGTGAATAGGTTCGGATAACATTCTCCCATTGCACCCTCTGGCTCCCACGTTGCTTCCTCAACTCCGTGTTTATGCCACAGTACTTTAACTGACAAAAATTTCTTATTTCGCAACTCTTTAATCTCGCAAGCCAGAATACGAATCAGTTCCTCTTCGTACGTCATATCGGGCTTAATCTCAACCTCAGTCGAACTAATCACATGTGAAGCATCAGATCGATATCTGTGAAGCATCGAAACATGGAATACATTGTGGATCTTTTCTAGTTCAGATGGCAATAAGAGTCTATAAGCAACCAGTCCGATGCGCCCTATTACTTCATATGGCCCAAAAAACCTCGGACTCAATTTGCCTTTGCGACCAAATCTGTGTATCTTCTTCCACAGTGAGACTTTCAAAAAGACTTTATCTCTGATCTAAAACTCTATATCTTTATGTTTTAAGCCCGCATGTGATTTCTGACGGTTTGATGCTTTTAGATTTTCACGAATCACTTTCACTTTTTGTTTAGTTTCTCTAATTAAGTCAACCCCGTGTATCTTACTTTCACTGAGCTCAGTCTAGTACAATGGTGTACGACATTTACGACCATACAAAGCCTCATAAGGTGCCATTTTGATACTCGACTAGAAGCTATTATTATACGAAAATTCAATTAGAGGTAGGTATCGTTCCCACATACCTTCAAACTCGAGAATACAACATCCCAACATATCCTCAAGTATCTGAATGATTCGCTCAGCCTGACCATCTATTTGCGAATGGAAAGCAGTGCTGAAATGTAATTTCGTACCTAGTGCATCTTGCAGTTTCTTCTAAAACTGCGATGTAAACCTCAGATCTCTATCCAAAACAATAGAAATAGGTACCCCACGTAATCTCACGATCTAAGAAACATATAGTTCAGCCAGCTTATCAAGTGAGTAGTCTATACGTATCGGAACAAAGTGAGCCGATTTAGTTAATCTATTCTTGCTTGGTGTCAACGATAAACTAGATACAAAATCCATAGTAACTCTGTCCCACTTCCACTCAGGTATCATGATCAGCTGAAGCATTCCAGAAGGTACCTGATGTTTAGATTTTACTTGTTGACAGACTAAACATCTTACAACAAAGTCAGAAATGTCTCGTTTCATACCATGCCATGTAACAGCCCGATTTAGACCCCAATCGGAACGGTAGTTTCGGAACCACGAATCCGAGTCAAAAAATATTTAAAAATTATTTACTGTGTTTATTTTGTGTGAAATTACATCTGTGAAACTTTCGTGATTTAATTTTGTCGTTTAGGTGTCCGATTAAATAAAAGGACTTAATCGTGTGAGATAAATAGGTGGTTAAATGTGAAAGTGCTTAATTGTTGTTGTCTTTATTAGTAGAAGTACTTATAATGCAAATATACCCTTGTATTTTTGCATGGACACATTCGTTCATTAAAAGGTGAATTATAAATTATTTATACTAAGGTTAAAATGGTAACTTATGTGATAAAATGTTATAATATAAAACAAAACATAAAATAATAAAACAAAACATTAAGTGTTCATACTTCCTATTGCCGAATATCAAAATAAAAAAATAAAAGAAAGACAAGCTAGGGTTCGGTGGTATTCAAGCTTGATTAAGGTACGAGTTTAGCTCGATTTTTGATAATTTCTACGTTTTTGAGATCGTTGCTTAGTAATCTTCATGACCCATGCTTTAATTTTTTATTTTGATGAATATTTTGAGTTGTGCCATTGTTGATAGCTTGTGATTTTTGTTGTTTGATGATAAAATATGAAAGACATCTTTTAGATTAACATGTTTTGTATTGAAGTTTTTGATGATTTTGAGTAATTAGGACTAAATTGCTAAAATAATAATTTGAGGGACTAAAATATAAAATAAATGAAATATATGGACTTGTATGAACTTTAGGGATATTCGGCCAAACATGGGCAATTGGAAAATTTGTGTATTTTGTGTTTTGTGCAATAGGGACTAAATTGTAAAAATTGTAAATGTCAGGGGTAAAATGGTAATTTGCCCATTTATGTGATTTTGGACTAAATTGAATGAAAATATGTTTGAATGAGCTTAATTTGAATATGTTTAGATCAAGAACCAAAGAAATCAGATTTAGATTGTGGAAAAATGAAAGTTGTAGACTAGTAGCCTCGTCCCGTTTTACGACGTCCGAGGTAAGTTTATAAGCAAATAGATGTGTTTAATTGTAGTTAAATATTAAATATACATGCTGTTATGAAAAGTTAGAATTTATATTAGATATAGCCGAATATGAAAAGGCTTGGTTACTATGTTTATAAATTCATTTCGATCGAGTTACAATGTCCGAAAGCCCCGTATGAACCTTAGGAATAGCTAGGATGCATATGTCATGACATAGGATTCCAATAAATATGTGTGAGTAAGTCCATGGCATCAAATTGTGATTCTGATATGTGTTTACGAGTAAGACCCTGTCTAGGACAATGGCATCGTTTGTGGCTACATGTAAGACCACGTCTGGGACGTTGGCGTTGTACGATTTATGTGATTATCCGAGTGTCCTATCCATTTCTGAATGGTTCAATGGGCAATGATAAGCTATGTTTGGATATGTAAAACGAGCTATGTGCCAGGTATAGATTAATTTGTTACCAAGTCAAGGTAAGGTAAGTAAGTAATTAGTATTTAATACCAAGTCTTATTGAATAAGTATGGATGGTGAAATCCTATAATAATAATCGAAATTGATAAGGATATACATATATGTACTATAATTGTTTTCGAAATGATATATGATATGTTTATTAAAGGTACCAAGTATATTCGATCATTTATATAATATATATGATGATATATTATGATGATTGAATAAAAGCCATGAATATATGTGAGTTTGATTGTTTAATGATATCTTGACCTTGAAAATGAAGTATGAAATACTTATGTTGGTTATATAGGCATTTGGCCAAGGTGAGAATTTTTTATAAAAACGAAATATCATGAATGAATGTGGTAGGTTGAGACTAAGCACACTCATACTAGTATAGTTCGGCTAAAATATATTATGAGATAGTTATATCATTAGATTGTTTATTTGCTTATAGCTTACTAAGCTATAATAGCTTATCGTGTGAATATTTGTTTTTGTTTTTATAGATTTTGGGAATCAAGTTACAAGCTCGGGGATCATTTGCGAAGCTCATCACACTATCCATAACTTTGGGTACTTTTATAAGTTAAACTAGAAATTATGGCATGTATAGGCTAAAATACGTTTTGGAAATATTGAATTCTTGGTTGTGTATAAAGCCATGCAAAAATGGCTAAGCTATTATCCTTAAAACTTTAGCTGTGTTAAGTTTAATCATCGTCCACTCTGCTTTATAATTATGTGTCATGTATGCATGAACTTGTGTTAGGTATTGCGTGTGCTGAAAATTGAATGATGCTATATTCCTATTCGGTTTATGCCTATTGGATTGAATATTCACTAAGTTTGATTGATGGCAAATAGTGTATATACTTTGTGGACATTTTGAGGTGTTTAAATGGTATGTACTTTATGTTAAATAAGGTTTTTGCTATAGGTAAGATACATATAATATATGTGTACCTTATTTTATTGGTTCGGCCTTGATATATATTGTATGGGAATGTATATATACAAGAATGTTATTTAGATAAATTAGTATGTCTGCATACATATATTGAGTATTTATGATGTTGCCGTATGGGTTAAATCAACTTTGATAATAGATAGTTAAAAGTTTAAGATAGTTGGGTAATATCAATGAATATATGTGATTGAGTATTCGACCATGACATATGGATGAGTCCTTAAATATCTTGTTATATATATTTATAGATGTTTATATTATGATTGATTTGCAAATGTGTATGATTATATTGATTCGTTGATTTTTGTAAAGTTACGAAATTATGCAATTGAGTTGTGATAGCCGAATAGCTATAAAGTGGAATAGATTTTTGTACATTCCTAAATGTTTGTCTTTAGTTTGTGTAATTATGCATAACATGCAAAGTTGGTATAAACTTAGGCTTAAAAGCCACATTAATGACTTATAATGGATGTATAAGTTGATTGAATATAATTTAAGTGATTTAGTTGTACAAGTGCATTTTATTTTATTACATTTTATTGTAGATGTTCAAAATGATTCAAACCTTGATAGGGATAATCGTTTGTAAAGTTTATATTATTGTATGAATTGTCCCTGATATATCAATGAAATCGATACAAACATTTATGTTAATGAATATTCGTATAAGCAATTGTATGATCGGTAACATCTTATAACCCTAGTCCGGCGACGGATACGAGTTAGGAGTGTTACATGCCACCAGTAAAGCTGTTTCAGATCATTATACATCTTTGTACTACCTGAGTGAACAAATAACCAACTACTATGAGCTTCATTCAAAATCATCTGTGTCAACTCTGAATTCCTCGAGATACATATTCAGTTTTTGAATCTCAAATAGTCATCAGCATCAACTCAAAATTCTGAATCAGCACTTGAATCGTATTGAGCTCATTTTGCTATCAACTCATTATCAACCTTCTGGGCATCACAAATTTGTTGAACAAATAATGATCTTTCTTTCAATTCAACTATTATCGAACCATTATTAGACATGGCCATATGTGCATTCATTGCACGCAAAGAAAACAATGAATTTCAGATTAAAGCATCAGCAACAACATTAGCCTTTTCTGGGTGGTAGTCAATCACAAGCTCGTAGTCTTTTAACAATTCTAACAATCAGCATTGTCTCAAATTCAGATCTTTCTGAGTCATCAAGTATTTCAGGCTTTAATGATCAGAATAAACATGACATTTCTTACCAAACAGATAGTGACGCCAAATTTTCAACGCAAACACAATAGCTGCCAATTTTAGGTCGTGCGCTGGAAAGTTCTTTTCATGTGGCTTTAACTGTCTCGAGGCATAAGCTATAACTTTGCCTTCCAGCATCAATACACAGCCCAAACCATTTAAAGATGAATCACTATAAACAACAAATTCTTTACCCGATTTTGGCTGAACTACCACTGGAGCTTCGGTCAAGAGGGCTTTCAACTGATCAAAAATTTTCTGGCACTTCTCTGACCACTCGAACTTAACATCTTTCTGTAATAGCTTTGTCATCGGAGCTGTAATCATAGAGAAACCTTTCACGAACCGTCTATAATAACCAGCAAGTCCTAGAAAACTTCAAACTTCAGAAACATTCCTTAAAGGTTTCAAATCGAGTATAGCTGAAATTTTGCTTGGATTAACCCAAATACCCGATGCTGATACCATATGACCTAGAAAATTGACTTCATTTAACCAGAACTCACATTTACTAAATTTTGTATACAACTGCTTATCTCGCAAAGTCTGTAATACAAGTCTCAAATGTTCGGCATGTTTAGCTTCATCACGAGAGTAGATCAAAATGTCATCTATAAACACAACCACAAACTAGTCCAGATACGGTTTAAAGATCTGATTCATCAAATCCATGAAAACAGCAGGTGCATTAGTAAGTCCTAATGGCATAACTAAAAACTCATAGTGTCCATACCTCGTTTGAAAAGCAGTCTTTGGCACGTCTGAGTCTTTAACTCGCGACTGATAGTAGCCTGATCTTAAATCTATCTTTGAAAACACTGTAGCCCCTTTCAGTTGATCAAACAGATCATCAATCTGTAGCAACGGATACTTATTCTTTATAGTCACTTTATTGAGCTGCCTATAATCAATGTACATTCTCATAGTTCCATCTTTCTTTTTCACAAACAGTACTGGTGCACCCCAAGGAGAGAAACTCGGTCGCGCGAAACCTCTATCTGTCAACTCTTGCAACTGAGCTTTTAATTCTTTTAATTCTGTAGGTGCCATTCTGTATGGAGCTATGGATATCGGAGTCATCCCAGACATTAACTCAATACCAAACTCTACCTCTCGAATAGGTGGAAAACCTGGTAATTCTTTAGGAAACACATCTGGATACTCACAAACAATAGGTACTGATTCAATGTTTCTTTCGGCCACTTTACTGTCAAGCACATATGCAAAGTAAGCTTCGTAGCCTTTTCTCACATATTTCTGAGCTAACATCGAAGAAATCACTGCTGGTAACCCATTCAGATCATTAGATTCAATCCGAATAACCTCATCATTCTGGCTCCATAGATCAATGGTCTTTCTCTTGCAGTTTACTACAGCATCATGTAGAGTTAACCAATCCATACCCAGAATTATGTCAAACTCATCAAATGGCAACAACATCAAATTAGCCGGAAAGCACAAATCTCAAATCATCAAAGGACAATTCTTACACACTCTATCAACAATAACACACCGACCCAAGGGATTTGACACTTTAATTACAAACTTAGTAGACTCAACAGGTAGAGTCTTGCTGAATACTAATGTCTCACACACATAAGAATGAGTAGAACCAGGATCAATCAATGCAATTACATTAGTATCATAAAGAGTGAATGTACCAGTAATGACATCTGGGGGTGAAGCCTCCTCTTGTGCACGAATAGCATAGGCTCTGGCAGGTGCACGAGCCTTAGATCTGACTACTGTATCCTTATTTCCTCTCTGACTGCCACTCGCATTACCCACATTTAGTGTGTCTACGAGCCGCGAGATACCCGATCCGTGTTTTGCTGGATTTTCTTGACTAACCACAGGTAATCTCGAATATAATGATCTACCGATCTGCATTTAAAACAGGATCGATCATGCAATCTGTAACTACCGGGATGTCGTTTACCATAGTGTTTACACTCGGGTTGATTTGATATGACATTACCCACACTCGCTATTGAGATAGCTCTCGAGCTCACTGGTGGTCTATTCTGATCCCGTCTAGAATAACCTGAAGTGGCTTTAGAACGGCTGAAATCATCTGGGAACTTCTTTGGTGCCGACTGGAATGACTTATCGGATGTTCTTTTACATGCATCTCTAGCTTCAAAGTCAACTTTTCTTTTCTCTTTCCCTAGTTCTTCAGCTTTGCAAGCTCGCTCAATAAGTACCGCAAACTCTTTTATCTCAAGTATGCCAACTAACAATTTAATGTCTTCACTCAACCCATCTTCGAATCTTTTACACATTATGGCTTCGGTAGAAACCCACTCTCGAGCATACCGACTGAGTCTTACAAATTTCCGCTCATACTCTGTCATGGTCATCCGACCCTGTTTCAACTCCAGAAATTCTTTTTGCTTCTGATCAATAAATCTCTAGCTAATATACTTCTTACGGAACTCAGTCTAGAAGAATTCCCAAGTCACTTGCTCTCTCAGAACTACCGATACTAGGGTATTCCACCAGTGATATGCTATGTCACGAAGAAATGATATGGCACATTTCAAACATTCATCTGGGGTACAGGACAGCTCATCAAACACACGAATAGTATTATCAAGCCAGAACTCAACCCGCTCAACATCATCATCATCAGTAGCTTTAACCTCTTCAGCCCTATGTTTTCTGATTTTATCAACAGGTGGCTTATACAATCTCAACAGATCACTTACTTGAGGTACAACAGGTATTGAAGATGGATTAGTTGGGGGTGGATGTTGTTGTGCAGCCGGGTTAGTCCGAATATACTGAGTAAACCAGTCATTCATTATTTGGTAAAAGGCTTGTTTAGCCTCTCCCTCCTGGTTACTTGAAATCGGTCGAGAATCAACCAGCGCTGTCCCTTGCGGGGGAGCAGGCGCTACACTCTCCACATCATCAGTTACAGCTCTGTTGAGATCCACTATCGCAGTATATAATATGGCATGTATAGCTAGACTCACACACGCTATGTTAGTTCTAGAACCGACTAAACCGTAGCTCTGATATCAATAAAATGTAACACCCCTAACCCGTATCCGTCATCAAATTAGAATTACGAGGCATTAACGAAGAAAAAACTCATTTTCAAACAACCACACATTTATACAAGTCAAATTCATATATATATAAAACATAAGTTCAATTAAAATAATAAGCATGATTTTATTAATCATAATAAAATACATCATGTTCCACCGAGCTTAAGCACATCTTACCATTTTAACCTAAAACTATTTTCAAACACAATAACATCTCAATACCAAATCATGCATAATTTACTATATCCTCAATCTGACATTTATTTACAAACAACTTCTGCACAAGCTCATAATAAAACCAATTGAAAACAAATTATATAATATAATAAGCAAATACATATGCAACTTTAGTACAATAAGACATGGCCAAACATGCTATAAATGCATGTATGCATGGTGCGCATTTACCCTAAAACTAAAGGCCACAATTAGCATTTGAATGCATACTAAAACAATTGACCAAACCAACCATGGAACATTTTCATTACCTATTACCTTGCATGGTCGAATCATACTACTTAAAACCACGTACACATCTAAAATTTCCACCACCGAATTACTGAAACTAAACTCATTAGGCATTATGACTAAGAACATATAAGATCAAGTCTAAACATAATAAGCAAAATTGCTTACATACTTTATTTTAGTATAAACAGCATCCAAATTGAACAAATGTGCTTATGTATATATTATGACCAGTTCATTCATACCACTTCCAAATCACCAATCAACTCCAATGCACAACAAAGCACATATCACATATATTATTCATCCATAGCATAAAATACCATAGCCGAAATAAACTCAAACCATAAGCAAAACATAACCGAAATCAAACATGGAAGTTAAGCCATTTTTGCATGGCTTAAATTATACATAACTAAAATCCAACATTACAAAAGATAATCCAGCCTATACAAGCCATAATTTAAGTTTAACTTATAAAGGTACCAAAAATAGTCGATAGTGTGATGAACTCTGCTGACAATCCCGAGCTCGTAGCTTGACTCCAAAATCTATAAAACAGAGTAAACATGTACACACAGAGTAAGCTATCATAGCTTAGTAAGTCATAAGCAAATAAACAACTCAATGATATAGTCTACTTATTTTAACTAATCGAATTACATTATCATACCATGCTTAATTTCAAACTTACAAATTTTATAAATAATACATTTTCATTGACAATTTCTCACCTTGGCCGAATGTTCACATAATCATTTTAACATATTATTAATCAACTTCCAAAACCAAATAATCATAATAAAACCTAGTTCACATACACTCAAATATATATAAGCTCATATATCGAATTATAACGGCATATACCTATATAAATTTTATGACCGAATATACCTAAACATATATACACATAATAAGAATTATTTCAATGATACACAAGTTACTCATTCTCAAGGCCGAATACACATACCTCATACACATATATTTTCATTTGCATTGTATATGATCTTGTAACAAATAAACAAGTTACTTACTTACCTTATCCCAAATAGGTAACAAGTTAATTCATACCTGGTCATTTAGCTCGTTTTACACATTCGAACACAACTTATCTTTGCCCAATGAACCATTCGGAATTGGATAGGACCTCGAATAATCATACATATCGTACAATGCCAACGTCGCAGACATAGTCTTACATGTAATCACAAATCGATGCCACTGTCCCAGACAGGGTCTTACTCGCATACATATATCAGAATCACATATCGATGCCATGGTCTTACTCACACATCACATATCAGAATCCTATGTCATGATATATGTATCCTAACTATTCCTAAGGTTCATACGGGACTTTCGAACGTCGTAACTTGATCGAAATGAAGTCGTAACATAGTTACCAAGCTTAACAATATTCGGCTATTGCATATATAATTTCATATATTTCAATTCAACATATATACTTTGCATTTAATTATAATTAAGTACGTCTATTTGCTTATAAAATTACCTCGGACGATGTAAAACGGAACGGGACAACTAGTCGACAACTTTCATTTTCCCCCGATCCAAATCTGATTTCTTTGGTTCTTGATCGAAACATATTCAAATTAAGCTCATTCAAATATATTTTCATTCAATTTAGTCCAAAAACACATAAATGGGAAAATTACCATTTTACCCCAGACATTTATACTTTTTACAAATTAGTCCCTATTGCACAAAACACGAAATATGCAAAATTTCCTTATATCCATGTTAGGCCAAATCTTACCCATATTCATACAAGTCCATATATTTCATTTATTTCATATTTTAGTCCCTCAAATTATTATTTTTTCAATTTAGTCCTAATTACTCAAAATCATCAAAAACTCCAATACAAAACATGTTAATCTAAAACATATCTTTCATATTTCACCATAAAAAAACAAAAATCACAAGTTCTCATCAATGACATAACTCAAAATATTCATCAAAATAAAAAAATTCAAGCTTGTGTCTTAAAGATAACTTAGCAACGATCTCAAAAACGTAAAAATTATCAAAAACTGAGCTAAACTCATACCTTAATCAAGCTTTTAAAGTGTCGAACCCTAAGCTTCTTTATTTCTTTTCTTTCATTTTTGTTTTCAGTGGATGACAAAGATATATAAAAAGCTTGTTTTAATTATCATATAATATAACATATATATATTAACATATTATTATTTTACCTAATTAACCTTTATCATTAAATAACTAAAACACATAATACAAGGGTACAACCGGCCATCACTACTTCTAATGATATATTTACAATTTAAATGCTTCAATTTAAAAAGCCACTAGCAATTCAGCCATTTTATATTAAACTACCAAATTTTTAATTTACGCGATTAAGTCCTTTTTATTTAATTGGATACTTAAACGACAAAATTAAATTACGAAAATTTCACAGATATAAATTCAAACATAATAAACAAAAAAATATTTTTTAAATATTTTTTCTGACTCAGATTCGTGGTCCCGAAACCACCGTTCTGACTAGGGTCAAAATCGGGCTGTTACACTTAATAGAAATTTTCTTTTCTTTAGCACTAGTACTTTCAATCACTGTATTTGCTTAATTAAACTTCCCTTGCATCTTTTTTGGATGTTTGTTTCTACTATCATCAGTATTTGCCAATTTAGGCGAATGTACCTACATTCAGCACATATTTACTTAACATCTTAAGGACTTGATGGACTTAGCCAAATCGAACATCTTGCACATAAGAGGTACCCCATCCCATTACTATGTCCAAAGGATTGACTAAATTATACTCTGATACCACTAAATTTGTAACACCCTTACCCGACCCAAACGCCAAAGCTGAGTATGGAGTGTCACTATTGAACCAGATTGATACTAAGCACAAATTTAAACTTAACCAATTTTAAAGTATGTTCAATTACAAATATATTTGCCCTCGAAGAGAAACAAAGGGTAAGAGAATTTTTTTTTAAACAAAGGGTAAGAGAATTTAGTATGCCTTAAAAACTATTTTTGTCAAGAAATTGTAAAAAATGAGCATGTTGGTTTAGTGGTAAAGCCTTAGCTTACCCGTAAGTCCCAAGTTTTTAACCCCTTTTATGCATTCGGCAAAAATATTTTATTTCCTTTTTTCCCCCACAAAAGTGTCAAAATTAAACAAGCAAAAAAATCATTTTTTTCAATTTATTCCTTCTTTTCAAATAGTCCTAATTCTATATGAATTTTTAAAACCTGTTTTAATTAGGGAAAAAGATGTTTTAAAAAAATAGAAAAAATTTGATCAAAATTTAGAGATTTACCCAGAGAATTTTCAAGAAAAACACCCTCAAAGCTCTTTTCTTTCCAAATCAACTTTCAAACAAAAGGAGTCAAAACTTTCAAAATCATCCATCTCCTCTCAAGTAGATTGTTAGTCTCCTTATATGATTAAGGTTTTTATGTTTTCAAAATCAGATGTGGGATCTAATTTAAATTTGTTATGTATGATTAATATTGTTAAATAATTGAGAATTTAGGGTTAAAATACGTAAAGAATAAACATGCAAGCCCCTCTTTTGTGAATACACCTGCGAACCCCTACGTGATTTACTATGCAAACCCCATGAGTTGATAGGTGAACCTTAAAAGAAAAACATGTTTATATATGAACCCTTAAGTAGATGTTAAGCAAACCTAACATATTCATGTGAACTCTTAGTTTATAACATACAAACCCCCTTATGGTATGCAAAACCCTCTGTAGGTGCGAGCTTGTGAGTGTGAGCCTTAGCTTTTGCGAACCCCCTACCATGAACTCCCATGCATAACCATATAGGATTATCTCTATGAATCCTAAGTATATCCATGCATACCCTATATGTTGAAACATGTGAACCTTCATGTTGTTATATGCAAACCATTTCTATGCAAACTGTATATGTATATGTGAACCCTAGGTGATTAATATACGAACCCTAGGAGATTAACATGTGAACCCTTAATGTGTACTGTGCATACCCTATATTGCATGTGAACCCTTATTGTTAATACATGCAAACTTATACAATGTTACATGCGAAACCCTTACATGTAGTTACATCCAACCCTCCTTTATGCGTGTTTGTTTATAAATGTATGCAAACACTAAAGATCCATTATACAAACTCATGTCTTAAAACTATGCAAACCTATGTGTCAGTTGTATGCTAACCATGAGTATTTTGTGCGAACCATATATTGTTTTTTTTCATGCGAGTCAACTATTGAACATTACATGTGAACTCTAGGAACATGCGAGCCTATATGTTATGCGAACCCTAGGTACATGCAAACCATGTTATACGAACCCTAAAAGTTTAATATAAGAACCCTAAATATTTTTATGATAACAGTATACAAACCCACAACATGCAAACCCTAAACTTTTGAACCCTAAGAGCGACCCCGCATTCATGAGCCCTATATGTGAACCTGTATATGTGTTAAATAATTAGGCATGTTAAATCACATAAAAAATCTTGTACATGTGGCACTTTTTTGTTTTTACTCGCACAAATTATGTGTGTATATATGAATGTTACTATAATGAATGAATGGTAGCATGCCAGATGATGATAGTATGTGGCAATGAATGTGCTAAATAAGCATAGTATCAAATATTGATAATGAGTACAATATGATGAGTATATGTGCATAATACATGAAATTGGCTATGGAGGATAAAGGAGTTCCACAGGGGACATGGCAATTTAAGTCCACACTAAAAGTCAGAACTATATAAAGTAGGCGACAATGGCATCCAAAATGGATAAGTCAGGATGGTAGGTTAATAAACCACCAAATTGAGTTGACTAGGATGATAGTTATTGTAGTAAAAAGCCATCAAAATCGAGCAACCAAGATGGTAAGCTATTTTAGTAAAAGTCATTGTCACATATGACAAGTGAATAACCATCGTCACTGGAAACTAAATTAGGATGGCCAGGTTTTTATATGGGTTTTTGGTCTGTCAAGCAATGCTCGAGGGCAGTTAGGACGGACAGGTGGGAAATTTACATTTGCATCGTATATATAAAAATTCTATATATGCATTGATTTATTATATTTTCATTATATTATGCTTAAATTGTTATTATGCTATAAATTAAATGTTGTACTGTTTGATGATTATATATAATGATTTAAGATTAGTCTCACACTGAGTTGTTGTAAGCTTATTCCCCCTTTTTCTTACCTCTCAAGTAGTGCAGAAAAACTAGGACTCAGAATGGCATCGGAGGAACCTCAGATTAACAGCTAGTTTTCAATTATTATTATTTTAAAAGTTTCATTAAAGTTTTCCTTGATCATTCTATTTTGGAATTGTAATTATTAAGTATTTTCTTACTTTTATAACTTAGGTTTGAATTTGTTTAGCTTATTTATTTCAAGCATGAGGTTTAGTTAAACTCTGATATTTGCATGCTTTTCGGTTTAGAAAACGATTACTTTAAATGTTTTCCACTGCTTAATAAATACTTAATGCTTTGATAAAAACTCTTTAAAAACTTAATCGTTTTCTCAAAATTACACCTCAATAATATTGTAATTGAAATGTTAAGTAAAGCTGATTTAAATTAATGAGTGTCTTTCCTAAAAACAAATGAGCATGTATCACACAAAATAACTTAAGTAAAAAGAACGGCTTTACAAGATCACTTCGGTGATCAATGTAACACCTTCAACTTAGCTGAAACTCCTAGGCTAGGTCGAGAGTGTTACATTTGCCCTCGAGGCGAAACCTCTAATGGTATCCCCTACCTATATGCATGACACCTTTCTGACGATAATCCTGGATCTGACACTGTCTGGCTTAGTCCTTCCTTAAGTTCCTTATCCAACTTGTCCTCCATACATAAGCCAAATTCTATAAGTTTAGAAGAACATAGTGAGTTTTTTCACTATGTTACTCAAACATAAACCCTATCTCATAAAGGTATTAAATGAAAAGATACTAGATACATTTAACCCTCTGCTTGTTTTGGGGACAATTTTCCTCAAATTGAACTGGCAGTTAAACCATAAGAGATTTTCCCTTGGAAAATCCTATCACCCTTTGACTACTTCCTATGTTCTATGAGATGTCCTGCCCTATTAGTGGACTATGTACTTCGTGTACTTGCATTCTTCCTGTCATTTATTCATAGTGTTAGACTCTTCTTTTTATCATGTGCTTATAAGGTAGTTATTCAGTCTACCCTCCGAATGACCCCTTTAGTTATGTCCTCATTGGCAAACATTTAGCCTCTGATTAGTCCTTGACGGACTTCTTTTCTTATCGTAGCCCTAAAGGACTTGCTGGCATTCCATACATTGGCCTAACTAATAAGGACCCATACCCCTCTGAAGGAACAAGTTCCACTTAGGTTGAATAGTGGCCAGATTACTTCCTTGTAACTTGCCTTGCTCACGATAACTTGCTTTTAACTGTAACATTCTCATCTGCTATGGACCGCTTTGGCGTTCAGTACCTGACAAACTATCATCAGAGTGATCACCTATGTTCACGATTTCTCCCATATGTTGGTTCCTTATGGAACTAGCCATTTGGTTGGTACTTTCTCAATAGTTTTCTCCTTGAAGAGGAATAGTCTTAATACACATTTTTGTCACTTGGTACCTCTTATTGGTGCCCTTCTCTTGCATACCAAACTTATTGAATGCCTTCTGGCAAACCTTAATGATAGATCCTCATCGAAAATCCTTGGATACATATTCTCTCGCTTGTCTTTACACTGTCTCAATCTTGTTGGCTTACCACCTATATGCCCTTTCAGCTTTCCTGATTACTAATTTGGTAGACATATTTCCTTTTCTACTTCTTTTTTTCTTATTCAAAGGATTCTCCAATAATTTGCTGGCTCACTGTCATTTTTCCATTACTTCAAATTTTTTTTAACCCTTTTTCCTTGTTTGCGAGATTTCCCACAATTCCTGTCTTAATTATCTACTTGTTTTTATTGTCTAGGTGAACTACCAAGTTTTTAGTGCCCTAATAGACTCCACAAGCTGCCAAAGTCAAGCTGTGGTCTTACTCGTCAAGTTCCATGTCTAATGTCCCAGCAAACTCTATTGGTTGTCATAGCTGAACTATGGTCTTACACCTCATAATCCCCGTGTTCACTATCCCGACAGACTACCCTATGTTACTGCCCCGACAGACAATGTTGGTTGTTATAGTTAAGCTATGGTATTATACGTTAGACCTCCTTAGAGGTGTCTCCCCATAGGATCTTACTATGATCACAGTGTCACCCCATTAAGCTTGCTGACAGCCATCGTGGTGTTGCTCTATGGAACATTATAATCATCGACATCAGTTCATCTCATATCTACCTTGATGCTTGAACACCGAAGTGTCCCCTCTGCAAGGCTCGAAACTTCACACATCATAATTTGCACTTAGCAATAATGTATGGCAGTATCTAATAGGAATTCCATTTTTCCCTATTCCTCTAACCATTCCTCTAGTTTTCCATTCCTAACATTGATGCTCGAACACTACAGTGTCCCCTCCGCAAGGCCAGGAGCTTCACACATTACGATTTGCGCACAACAACTCCATATTGTAGTACTTAACATAATCACTCTTTCTCAATCCTAACTTCCTATAACTCGTTGATAATTCCCTTCCATATTCCACACTAAGTAAATAAACATTAAATGAAATTCATAAACATCTTTTCATAAAAACACACTACTGAATACTTATAAACAAACTCATGTCGAACACACATCATCTTAGGTATAAAGTAAAAAGACTCACATGATGCATCTTTGCCTTATTAGCTTAGCTTTTCCAAATGCTAGAGCTTCTATTCTCCAAGAAACTAAGCATGAAAACCAAATCATGGGTTAAACTCAATATTTTTAACTTAAACCTCAGTTTTCCAAAAACATGCCAAACCCCTAAAATGGTTTTGAAAACCCTTAACTTTGTTTTCTAAATCTTACATACACCAAAGGACTTAGAACCTTACCGGCTCTATAGATTTCCTACCTTTCTGACTAATTCTTCGCAATCATTACTCCATGCAAAGATTTCCATAACCATCACTACCTAAAAGCAACCAAGGAACAAGATGAAGAATGAGAGAAAATGAGATAGAATCGAGACAAATCCTCTCATAGAAAACACCTCTCAGCTACTTATAGCCCTTATTGTAGGGTCTTCAACTATGTAAAATCCATCCACTAATAAACATTGTATCTCCCACTAAAAACTGAGCTAGTTTGAATCCAACCGAACCAGCACTAGATTTCAACCAAGTTCAAATTAGTTACTATCTTCTCTTGATTTTCTGGTAGAGGCCACCAACTTTTGGCTTCTTTTAATTCAACTCATCAATTATTTCTTAATTTCTAAACTTAGTGAAAACTAGGTGTGACACATTTGAGCTTTTAAAAGCTCTTAAGTTGGCCCGAATAAGTATAAGGATCATTTTAAAAGATTTTACAAAAATAAAGGCATTTATGAAATATAAGGGTCACACAGTCGTGTGCTCAAGCTGTGTAACAAACTGAGACCATGCGTACACCTTACCACCCTACGAAGTCAGTACGCACTACAATAGTATGTATTAAGACCCGGTTCACCTACTAACATGATTTGCACCACATTAGCTCACACAATACACAACCTGCCAATTGACTCTTTGCAAAGTTGGCTCGAACAAAAAACAATCAAATGAAATACAATAGATCTTGTAGATAGACATAACATGAATAACTTCATGTATATACGCCTCGCAAACCTCTTATTGTGGTCTACTCCGCGAACCAATACATTGTGGACTATCCCACAGACAAGGAAACTATAAACAGTCACACAAACATGCAAACTACGGACACAGTCACCGGAGCAATCACATATATAAAAAATTATATTACCCTAGATTTACTACAGCTCATGAAATGACGTAGTTCACACTTGTCATGGCTCGCACAATTCTACAGCTCACATAAAAATAGTCAAGTGTGGAGGGTCTTGGAAGATGATTTTTGTTGCGGACTATTACTAAGTGATTAGTCCTAACGGATTTACACTTGTTCGATATTTCACATGAACTCATTATTGATAGACTCATGCATTCAAATTCACACTTGGGGGACTTATGCATATGGATTCATACTTAACGGACTATCACATGAATGACCAAACAGCAAACAATCACGTAGACAAGAAAACTGTAGACTATCTTCACGAATAGTCTGACTACTGACCATCCAAAATATTCACTCATTCCTAACACATTCAAATATTTATCAAACATATCAATACATACAATGTGCCCAAACAATTACACATATATTCAAACACCACTTTTTATCCACAACTAGCCTTTAAATAATCAAGCCACATTTGATAGCAATTCCTAACATTATTAACATGCACACTTAACTTCATGTCAAATATCACCCAAATTCAAACATTATAAATAATCCAACTTAAGAACATTTGAAGTAACCATAACTATAATACATCTCCTATATACTTGCGACATAACCACGTATCGAACATTAAAGGTCTACCGAGTCAGAAATTAGATAGTGTGAGCTCTGAGGTGATCCATTTGATATGTTCGGTAAAAATGGCCACTACTACAGGGATAGAAAATTAATATAGTAAGCATTTCATATGCTTGGTAGGTTCATAAAAAATTTACTTAACTTACCTTGATATTCAGATAATCTAAGTAATTAAAACATATTGAAATTAAGCATGAAAAGCCTTTGACATCCTGTAACTTTTAAATGTACATCACAAATATTCAGAGATTAGTACGTTACTTATCATGAACTTAACATATTCATACAGATTATAACAGTCAATCAAATAACATATACAAATTTAATCATACTTCAATTGTAACATGTATAATTCCATTCATATCAATGAAAAATGGACCAGAAATCAATGTAAATCTATAATAGGCTCATAAATATTAATAAATAATATTTACTAACTCGATCATCAAAAAATAGAGTTTTGAAACTATCGTTTCTGGTATAGCTGAAAAATGAGTTGTTATATTGAAGGGCATTGCTTTATTTTCTCAAAGCTAGTGGTTGTTTGCATGATTTTCTCCATGTAGGTTGTAGTTTCCTTGATTCTTTCAAGGCTGGTGTGACACACGGCCTAGCACATGGGCATGTGATCTGGCCGTGGGTTGCAACAGCCCAGTTTTTGCTTAAATCAGAACTGTAGTTTTGGGACCACAAATCTGAGGTTAGAGAATTATTTTAATGTTATTTTTGCGGTTTATAGCATGTCATTATATATGTGTGAAAATTTTGTGAAATAATTTTAGCGTTTGAGTGCTTAATTTGACGAAAAAACTAAATCGCATAAAATGCAAAAGTTGCATTCTATTTGATAAAGGTGTCTAATTGCTATGATTCATTAAATGAAAGGTCCTCATGATGATATTATACCATTGGTAATGGAATTTAACATAAATGGGCTTTCACTAAGTGAAATTTTAATGTATTAAGCAAACGATAAAATGGTAAATTACAAATTAATTAATATTAAACAAAACCAAAGTGATTTTATGTTCATATTTTACATTTCTTCACCAAAAATTGAAAGGAAGCTAGGGCTTGGAACCTTTAACATTTTGGCACATTCTTGGCTTGATTAAGGTACTATTTGAGCATAATTTTTTATGATTTCTATGTTTTTGTGATCATTGCTTAGTATTCTAGCTAGCCCGTACCTTAATTTCTAAATTGGTTGATGAATTTGTGAGTTTCCATTGATGATAGCTTGATGTTTTTGAATGTTGATGGTGGAAAATGACTATTTGTTGATAGATTTTCATGTTTTGTAAAGTGATTTTTGATGAAAATGCTTAAATAGGATTAAATTGTGAAATTTGTAAATTGAAGGGTTGAAATGTGAAATAAATGAAAATAATAGGCTGCTAGGAGTATATGAAGAATTCAGCTAGCATGAAATTAGAAAGAAATTGTGTAATTTGTGTTTTTATGAATTGAGGACTAAATTGAAGAAATGTGAAACTTTAAGGGGCTAAAGTGTAAAAATGCCCAAATATGTGTTTGTGGACTGAATTGAATGATTTGGTGAATAAATGAGTTAATTTTGAATGTGTATAGATCAAGAAATAAAGAAATCAAATTTAGATCGGGGGAAATCGAAAGTTGTCGAGTAGTCGATCTAATCCGTTTATTGTATATACAAGGTAAGTTCATATGCAAATAAATACCTTTAAATTGATTTATAAATGTTTATTTGTCATTAAATTATTATGAATGTTGAATGAGCAAATACGAGCAAGAATCGATAAAGTTACGATATCCGAAAGTCCAGTACGAACCTTAGGAATAGTATAGTGTACAAATGTCTTGACATTAGGATTACCAAGATGTGATTACATGTAAGACCATGTCTGGGACATTGGTATTATATTGTGATTATGTGTAAGACCATATCTGGGACATTGGCATTGTTATATGATTTCGTATAAGACCATTTCTTGGACAGTGGCATCAATATGTGATAACATGTAAGACCATATCTAGGATATGGCATTGTACGAGCTTTGTGTGATTTCTGAGTATCCTTAACAATTCTAAATGGTTCAACGGGCAAAGTCAAGTTGAGAAATAATGTGTGAATAAGTTAAGTGACTCAGGTACATACGAGATTCATACGAGTATTGAAAAGAGAAGAATTTGATGAATTCAATTATGATATTGAATATGTGTACAATGAGAAATGTTTGTGAACTTATATGTGTTTACTTATAGTTACCTATTGATAGAAATGATATTGATTCATGTGGTAATTTTATTTGTATATGGCCTACTAAGCTTTTAAAGCTTACTTTTTGTGTTCTTTCCTTGTTTTATAGATAATCGAAGCTAGCTCGGACTCGGGAATCATCGGAAACATCATCACACTATCGACTACTTATTGGTATTTTTGGATGTTTTGTAAAATGGTGTAACACCCCTAACCCATATCCATCGACGGAATAGAGTTTCGAGGTATTATCGGATAATACACATCATTCAAATACACTTATACAATCATAAACAAAATTCATTCATCTCAAACACATTGTCCCTTATAAGTTCCTACAAGACCTTAAAACATGCTTAGAAATGGTTCGGGACTAAACCAATAACAAGTTCAAACTTTGAGAATCATAGAAAATTTTCATGTTTTCAAGGGTCACATGCCCATGTGAACAGGCTATGTGCCTCACACAACCACTAGACACGCCTGTGGCGTAGGCCGTGTGAATACAGGGCATACATACTGACTTAGGTCACACGACTGACCACATCCCCGTGTGTCTAACCCGTGTAACTTACTGACTTGTACCACAGGGCCAGTCACACGCCTATGTACTAGCCCGTGTGTCTAGGCCGTGTCAAAACTGTAGGGTATACTGACTTTAATTCTAAGGGTACCCTAGGGGACACACGGCCGTGTAACATGACCGTGTGTCGCAACCCGTGTCTCTATCCGTGTGGACAAAAATAGGCCATTTGTAAAGCCAATTTGCCACCCTATTCTCATAAACACTTAGCAACCAAAATATACCATTTCAATCTATCATTAGGAAACAAAATACATACCAATTCATACTCATATCATGCTATCAATTCATAACTATTTCAACTATTCAATTCCATATTGAAAACATACTCAATCATTATACTAAAACCATCAAAATTTACTACTCCTCAAACATTGATAATTAACCAAATCAACATCCATTTAACTATATTCACAACTATGGCAAACATACCAAAACAAGCAAACATATAAAGGCATTATATGCATCACATATATCACTTATCAAGCACATAACTTAAGCCAACTTAAATGGCTAAAAACATACCAACATTTACATCATTAACAAGCCAAATCACATGGCTAATATCATAGCTCATAATATACCAAAATGACACTAGCCTATACATGCCATATACCATAAATACAAGCTTCAAAAATACCAACAAATGATCGATAGTGTGACGATGCTCCTGACAATCCCCGAGTCCAAGCTAGCTTTGACTATCTATAAAACATAGACAAATAACACACAGTAAGCTTCATAGCTTAGTAAGTTCGTAGTTAAGCAATTCAATTCATCAAATAAATATAATTCAATCACATACACATTACCAAAACAACATCTCATTAACACAAACCTTCCTATTATGCCTCCAATCATGATTCATTAACATCTCATTGATCTTTCTCAATGAAATGCTCAAATATGTTCCGTACGTACCTGTACCACCTCGTACTAACCTCTTTTTCAAACAAGTCATTCTTTTATTCGTTAAACCATTAAGGATAGAATTTGTACACCCACAAATCACAATCGACAAGTAGCTATACCATGGCCCATAGCCAAATCAAGGTAACTTATCCCAGAGTACCTATACCATGACCCATAGCCAAATCAAGGTAACTCCTCTAAAAATACTTATATCATGGCTCGTATCCAATTCAAGGTATTATTCGAACCTGAAGTTCCAATATCATGGCCCGAAGCCAATGCCTTAACTTAATGACATTACATTATCATCATAACTGTACTTAGAGTGTATCAGGGAAGTTTCGCTTGTCAATTTCATCATCGAACACTTTCGTATAGTCGTATACATAGTTCAAACATTTTCCACAATCTTATAAACATATGTTATTCAATATTAAAGCATATAACATTCATTTATGATGAAATTAACACATACGAACTTACCTCAATCGTAGAAACAATGAAACTAGCCGATTAATCGAGTACTTTGGTCTTGCCTCGATCTAAGTCTGAGTTCCTCTTTTCTTGATCTATATGTATTTAAAATTAACCCATTTAATCACCAATTCATTCAATTTAATCCACAAACACATATTTTGGCATTTTTTCACTTTAGCCCCTAAAGTTTCACATTTATTCAATTTAGTCCATATTTCACAAATACATAAAACTCACAAAATTTGACAAAACCCATGCTTGGCCAAATTTCATAAGGACCTCTAGCATCCCTAAAATTTCATTTATTTCACAATTTAACCCCACATTTTTACATTTTCACAAATTAACCCCTTTTATGCAATTTCACCAAAAATCACTTTACAAAATATGATAATCTATCAAAAATTACTCATTTTCCATCATCAAACATCCAAGAACTCAAGCATTCATCAATGGCACTTTACAAAATCATCATCAATTCTTAAAATTAAGGTATGGGTTAGCTAGAACACAAAGCAACGATCACAAAAACGTAGAAATCATTAAAAATCAAGCTCGAATCATACCTTAATCAAGCTTAATATGTGCCAAAACCCTAAACATCGTCATTGGTTTTTTCCCCTTCATATTCGGTCAATATGAATTAAATATGGACATAAATTCAATTTGTTTTCTTTAATATTAGCTTATTTACAAAATGACACATTTACCCTTAATGAATAAACATTAAAATTCCACTAACTATGGGTATATTTGCCTATCCATTATTCAAATGGCATAATAGCATCATAAGGGCTCCACACTTAATAAACCATAACAATTTGGCACTTTTAACTTATAGCATACTACTTTTGCATTTTGCGCGATTAAGTCCTTTTCTCAATTAACCACTTAAATGATAAAATTTTCACACTAAATTTTCACACATATCACATATTATGTTGTAAACATAGAAAATAATATTAAAATAATTTTACGACCTTGAGTTTGTGGTTTTGAAACCACTATTCCGACTAGGGTCTAAACCGGGCTGTTACATATGGTATATGGCATGTATAGGCTAGTGAGTTGATGATAAGTTTTGAAATATGTTATTAGCCATGCGTGTTGGCTTGTGAAATGATGTAAATGTTGGTGTGTATGGCCATTTAAGTTGGTTTGAATTAGAAGTTTGGTAAGTAATACATGATGTATAAGTTGCCTTATGTTTTGGTATGCTTGGTATAGTTATATAGTTGCTCAAGTAGCTAGTTGTCATTTGGTGAGCTAATGCTTGATAGATGATATGTTATGGCTTGATTTTGAGATGATGAAATGGTATGTTTTGAAGCATGAAATAGATGATAAGATGATAAGTAAATGTATTTAGAAGTTATGTAAGTTTGATGGTTTTGGCATATTAATTTGGTATGTTTTTTTATGGATTTGAGTAGTTCAGAGGATGGTTTATAAATGGCATGAAATGTGTATGATATAGCATGTTTTGGTTGCCTATTAATGTATTGAATTGGTACAAATGTTGTGGTTTAGGTATGCTTGAGAAAGGGTGAGAAATGTGGTTTTAACCAAGCCTATTTTCACTCCACACGGCCGAGCACACGGGTGTGTTGCTTGACCGTGTATGACACATGGCCTTGGTATACGGTCGTGTGTCTCCTGGGGTAGCCTTTCGAATTAAGTCAGTATACCCTACAGGTTTGGCACGGCCTAGACACATGGGCATGTCTACTGGCTGTGTGAGACACACGGGCTAGCACATGGGCGTGTGGCCGGCCGTGTAACCCAAGTTATTATACCTCTAAATTTCCCATGGTCATAGCACACGAGCGTGTCTCTGGTCGTGTGGTGTAAGTTAGTATGTATGCTTGTTTTCACATGGCCTATGACACGGGCGTGTCTAGTGGCCGTGTGAGGCACACGGCCTGTTCATAGGTGTAATAGCCCGATTTAGACCCTAATCAAAATGGTGGTTTTGGGATCATGAATCCGAGTTATAAAAATATTTAATTATTATTTTCTATGTTTATTATATGTGAATTTGCATGTGTGAAAGTTTCGTACGAAAATTTGATTGTTTGTGTGCTTAATTTAATAAAAGGACTTAATCGCTTAAATTGAAAACTTGATAGTTTAAAGCATAAAGGTTGAATTGTTAGTGGCTTTTTAATATGGAGTATTTATGTTGCAAATTTCCCATGATAATATGTATTGGACGGTAGTGGCCTTATTAAATCATGGTTTATAATAAGTTATAATAAAACATAAAAATTAAATAAGCATGCATAATTCTTGTTCTTGCCGAAACTTGAGAAAGAAAGAAAGAAAATATAGTTTTGTGATATTCGGCCATTCTAAAGCTTGAATCAAGGTTAGTTTGGTTTTGGTTTTTGATAATTTTTACGTTTTTAGGATCGTTGCTTCGAGTACTATCCGACCCATGCTAGAATTTTTTATTTTTATGAATGTTTTGAGTTATTCCGTTGATGAATATTTGTGTTTTATGATGTTTGATGATGAAATATTAAAGATATGTTTTAGATTAACATGTTTTGTATTGGAGTTTTTGAAGATTTTGAGTAATTAGGACTAAATTGTAAAAATAATAAATGGAAGGACTAAAATGCAAAATAAATGAAATGTGTGTATTTGTATGTACTAGAGGAGCATTCGGCCTAAGCATGAATGGAGATTTTTTGTATTTTGTGTTTTATGCAATTAGGACTAATTTGTAAAAATATGAAATATCAAGGGTAAAATGGTAATTTTCCCATTTATGTGTTGTTGGATTAAATTGCATGAAATTGTGTTTGAATTAGATTAATTTTAAATTGTATAGATCAAGAACAAAAGAAATCGGACTTGGGTCAGGGAAAAGCAAAAATAGTCGAATAGACGATTTACATCGTCCGTCGATATCCGAGGTAAGTCTTTAAGCAATTAAACATAGTTAATTTTTAATGTAACTTTATTTAATATACTGATTTGGAATTTATAGATTTTTTAATAGAGTTATTCGAATATGATTAAGCATGGAAATAATGTATTTGAGATTAATTCGACTGAGTTATAACATTTGAAAGTCCGTATGAACTATATGGAATATCTGGAATTTTCGATATATGATTTGTTTATGTAACAGCTTTATAATAGTGATATTCGGGCTTTGATCCTAGCAAGCATTGTGTTGGTGACTTAAATCGGGCTTTATGCCTAGCAGGCTTATTGTCGCTGTATAAAATCAGACTTTGAGTCTAGCAGGCCTTGTGCCAGTGTGAAATACAGGCTTATGCCTAGCAGGCTTTATGCCAGTGATTACTTACAAGTTTATGTTTAAAAGATTTTATGCTAATGTGGTATTTGATTACATTACGAGCTAAATGGCCAGGTATAAATTAACTTTCTACTTACTTATAATAAGGCAAGTAAGTGACTTGATTATTTGTTACATATCATGTGTAATGCAAATGAAGTATTTATGTGATTATGGTATATGTATTCGGTTTTATGATCAAATGATATAAATATTATGGATTTGGTCTTTGAATATGTGTATACAAGACCATGTTTATTCGACCATATGGATAATTCATGTACATGATGTTATATTATGATTTTTTTTGAACTTGTGTATATAAGTGTATGTGCAATTGGTTATATAATGACATCTTGAATTTAAAGGTTGGATAATAATTACTTGTTTTGATTATATGAGCATTCGGCTAAGGAGAAATTATTCTATGAAAGTATATGTTATATATGTATGGAATTGAAAGCTTGAAATTAAATGTTATTATGCATTAATTGTTTAATTTGCTTAAGGCTTACTAAGTTAAGTTAGCTTACTCTGTGTGTTTTTGTTACTCTGTTTTATAGATTTTGTTGTAAGTTACGAGCTCGGGGATCGTCAGTGAAGTCATCCACACTATCATCAACCTTCGGTACTTTTAAAAGTCTATTTTCGAACTTATGGCATGTATAGGCTAATATGTATTTTTTTCGATCTTGGATATGTATAATTTGAGCCATGCGAATATGGCTTAACTTCTAAGTTTGAATTTGGTTATGTTTGGTCATGATTTAATCCGTTTTGGTTATAATGTTATATGCTATGAATGAATGGTATATGTGATTGGTGTTATACGTTTTGGAAATGGCTTGATAATGGTTGGTGGACTTGATTGTGGTTGATGAGTTGGTCATGGTGTGTATAAATTTTCATAAGTATGGTTAGATGATTTGGTTTTGGTTGGGTATAGATAAAGTATATATATGAAATTGGTTTTTATGTTTGATATAGGTGTTAATATGTAAATGAACATTAGATGATATATATATATATTTAAGTTCGAATATAGTAAGGAATTATTATGATATTTTATGTCTTGTAAAGGTCTAGTAATTTGGCTTAACAAAAGAGTAAGATGCTGATTGTATATATATATGCACATGTGTATGTGTGTGTAATCGAATGATGCTTGTCATTATGATTCAGTTTATAACGGAAGTGTATATGCATATATATGATGCTTATGTGGTTGGTATAATAGGTATAATTGATGAAGATAAATATTGAGTAGGTATTAGATATGCTTTGTTAGTAAATTGTATATTTAATAAGTAGCAAGTACACATATATATATTTGCAGATATATAATTAGTACACTTCTAGTTTAAGATTGAATAGTGGAATTTGTATGACATTAATGTTTAATGAAATATTTTTGATCATTTGTGAAGTTGATAATGCCATATATGCTAAGGGATAAAATGCCTTGTGATACTATTTATTTGGTTAAATATGAGCACGTTTAGAATTAAGAAATATAAAGTTTGATTTTTATTTTTGGTATTCTCTTATCAATAAAGTGATGAACCTGTAATCCGTATATACAATATGTTTTATAATGTATGTTTAATTTTAAATTAATTATATGCTTTACATGTATATATGAATATGACCTGTGTTAGCATGAGAATGTTCGGAACTGTATTTATGTTCAGTAATGCCTCGTGACCCTAGTCCGGTGACGGATACGGGTTAGGAGTGTTACAGCACGGGCGTGTGATTTTTGTAAGTATGAAAATATTATAAGTTTCCTAAAGTTTTCAAATGTTATTGGTTTAGTCCCGAACCTCTTTCAAGCATGTTTTAAGGTCTCGTAGAGCCTTATAAGGGACAATGTATTATATTTGATTGATGTTTATGTGATAATAGATTTATGTGTGAGAAATATATGATTTATGTTGTGATTTGTTTGGTAATGTCTTGTAACCCTATTTCAGTAACGAATACGGGTGTTACATGTGTCCCCTGCATTTTTTAAATGTGAAAACAGAATGCTCAGAATTGATAACGTGGCCTGGCACATGGACGTGTGGCTTAGCTATGTGACCCTTGTACCTACACACGGTCTAGTTCACAGGTGTGTGACCTGACCGTGTGACCCAAGTCAAAGAGTTACACGGCCTGACCAAACGGGCTTGTGACCCCTGCACTTAGGAAAAATTTTGAAATTTTACAAAAAATGTTTTATGTACCTAGTTTAGTCCCGACATGATTCTAATGCATGATTTGGGTCTTGAGAGCTTATGTAAGGGACTATATGATTAAATTTGATTGAAATCTTATATGAATGCTAAACGTTTATGAAATGTCTGTTACTTGACCCATAAACTTTGGTAATACTCTGTAACCTTGTTCCAGTGACGGATTCGGGTTAGGGGTGTTACATTTATTGGTATCAGAGCTATGATTTAGTCGGTTCTTGGACTGAACATAGCATATGTGAAGTCTAGAAATACATGCAATTATATAACTAGTGATAGTGTGATATCTCCCAAATCTGATGAGAATTGTTTTACTGATAGCCAGAGATGCTTTCCAACTGAGCTAATTTCGATAACGTTGAAAGTGATACTCAAGTATCTGAGTGAAAATGTTGCTTATGATGATTAGAAATTCATAAAGGTATGAAATAAATGTTTTATAATGAACATGTTGATGATAAATGTTATGTTATACGTATGTATATATGAAAGTTAAATTTTGAGACTTTACGACCTACACCCCCTCACTAGTACAGTTTTAAATAATGAAATTCACAAGATTTATATTGATTCAATTCACAAGTGTGAAATTGAAAATTTTAGTGGCTAAATGAGTAATAATGCCGTTAGAGCTGAGAATAAGTTAGTAAATAAAGATGGTTTTAAAAGAGACATTAGATTATTCTGAAGATTTATTTGGGATATGCAATGTCACTGTTAAGGAAGAAGTTATTCATGGGTGATTGACTTATTTAGGTATGGTATCTACAGAATGGATTAACCAAAAATTTCTTCCGAATTTGCTCCTTTAGTGAACTGAATAATGTGAGATTATTGATGACTTTATTAGTCAGTGGAATAGTGATGAAATTGCAAAGATATTTGAATGCAATTGTTAATAATCGGGTATATTACAGGAATTTCTTCTGGGTATTCTACATGTTCTGTTATTCTCAGAGGCATATGAAATTGTTCATGTTCAAATGCGATATTTATCATATAGAAAGGTTGGAGAATCATGATATTAGACGAAATTATTGTTAGTCTGAATGATTCATGAGCGTTATTGCTCTATCTTCCCCTAGTTTTCTAAACTATTATGTTTGAGAGAAAACTTGATGATAAGCTTCATATGATACTATTTTCTACTTCTACTGGTTGAAGTTCTAAATTCCAAATATACAATTTACACTATTTTTAGTACGTATGAGCAATATTATTCTTCTAGACTTTTTCTGGGATATCATCGATCTCATTACCATTTAATATGGGTTGTATTCTTGGAAATTCAGTATAGCTTCACATTTTGGATTTCATTATCTCGGTTTTCTTGTTATCTTTATGGTTTGATCTTATCTATCAAACATGGTTTAATTGTGAAAGATATTCATTATCCAGAGGTAATTACATTTACTACTGTTATAAACCCTAACTCGATCATGGGTGTTTAGTGATATGAATTTCAGATTATAGAAATTGTATTATGGCACTAATTGTTATTAGGACTACTTTTGGTTTTCTTCTTCTATTTGGAGAATACTATTGATGTTGAGATATTGTTTCATCTATACTATTGAAATTTTGGTCCTATTATAGCACTATGATTTTTAATCTATCTGATGATTGTGGCTTCAGAATAATTCAAAGCTTCGATGCTAATAATTGAAATAGCTACAATGATGACATGATTATTACAGAAAGATGAAAGATTTGAATGGACCGATAAATGTCAATAAAGTTTTGATCAGTTGAAAGCCCTGTTGACCGAAACATCAGTTCTGGATAAGCCTGAATCGGGTAAGGAATTTGTGATTTATAGTGATGCATCATTGAATGGGTTAGACTGTGTTTTGATGTAGTGAGACAAAATAATAGCTTATGTTTTCAGACAGTTAAAACCACATGAAAAGAATTACTCGATATATGATTTAGAATTGACAGCTATTATTTTTGCACTGAAAATTTGCCAATATTATCTGTTTGGTGAAAAATTCCATATATGTACTGATCATAAAAGTTTAAATTGTCTGATGTTACAAAAAATTTTGAATCCAAGACTTTGTAGATCACTTGAATTGCTAAAAGATTTGGATTCAGTAATTGATTATTATTCAGGAAAAGCAAATGTAGTTGTGGATACTCTAAATTGGAAGTCTTTGTTTGTCTTATGAGCAATGAAAATTTGATTGTAATTATCTGATAATGACTCAATTTTAGCTGAGCTTAAAGTTAAACTGAAGTTTTTACAACATATCTATGACGCTCAGAAAAGTGATAATGAGTTGCAAGTTAAATTGGTACAAAGTGGGTCAACTTCTAATTTAGAATTTTTAGGATGGATTTGATAATTGTCTATTATTCAGAAGCAAAGCCTGTGTAATGAAAAATTCAAAGCTTGTACAGAAATTTTTGCACGAAGCTTATAATAGTAATATGTCTATCATCCAGAGAATAATAAAATGTACATTGATTCGATAAAGATGTGCTAGTGACCCGGAATGAAATGTGATGTTTCTGAATTTGTATTTAAATGATTGATATGTCAGCAAGTTAAAGCTAAACATAAGGTATTGATACCTTCAGGATTGTTAAGCTAGTGATGATACTAGAATGGAAATGGAATAAAGTTACTATGAATTTTATATCAGGATTACCCCTGTCTCTTAAAAAAAAAAAGATGCTATTTGAGTGATCGCCGATCGTTTGACGAAGTCTGCATATTTTATCCTGGTATGAATGGATTTCTTTCTTAATAGATTGTCTGAATTATATGTTTTTGAGATTGTCAAATTATATGGTATGTCAGTTTCTATTATTTCTGATTGAGATCCACGATTCACATCCCGATTCTGGAACAAGTTACAAGAAATTCTGGGTAAGTGATTATAATTTAGTACCGCATTTCATCCTCAGATGGATGGTTAATCTGAATGTATGATTTTAACTCTTAAAGATATGTATCGGTGTTGTATTCTAGAATTTGAAGGCAATTGGAAAAGAAATAATTATCGTTAGTCGAATTTGCATATAATAACAATTTCTAGTTAAGTATTAAAATGGCACTGTACGAAGTTCCGTATGGTCATAAATGCAAAACTCCATAGTAATGGACTGAGTTTAGTGATAGAAAAAGTACATGGAGTTGATTTGATCCGGGAAACTGAAAAAAAAAAGTGAAGGTGATCTAAAATAATTTTAAGGCAACTTCTGATTATCAGAGATCTTATGCGGATCTTAAATGAAAAGAAATAGAGTTTCGAGTTAACGATAAAATATCCTTGAAAATTTTGTTATGGAAGGAAAATTCTCTAGTTTGGCTGTAAAGGCAGATTAAGTCTGCGGCTTATTAGGCCATATGAGATCATTGAGAAGACTCGGACTTGTTATGTATTGATTGGCATTATTGCCAAAGCTTTACAGAATTTACAATTTTATTCATGTGTATATGCTACGATGGTATCGATCATATCCGTCACATGATATTTTTCTAATTGATATTGAAATTCAACTTGACAATTACAATGAGAGACTGATTGAAATTTGGCATCTGAAGTGAAAGAAATATCCAGACTTCTTTACTGGTACAATTTTTGAGGACAAAAATTTTTAAGGGGAAAGTTGTAATAGCCTATTTTCGGTCAAATCGAAATAATGGTTTCGAGACCACAAATCTGATTTCGAAAACAAAATTTATTTTAATATTATTTTATGATCTACAGTATGATAATAATGTCATATAAAAATTTCGTAAAGAAATTTTACCGATTACATGTTTAATTTGATAAAAGGAACAAATTGCACAAAGTGCAAAAGCTGAGTTCTAATAGCTAAAAGGATTAAATAGCTATGGAATTCAAAATTTGAGGTCCCTATATGGAAATAGACCATTAAAAAAGTACTTAGTTGTTAAGGATGGTGAATCATCCATGAAAAATAAAATAAAGAAAAGGATAAAATTGGAAAGATGATAAATAATAAAATAAAGAAAATATCATCATTTTTATCATCATATTTCCCAAATAAATATGGAAACCCTAGCCATGGAGAATGGAAGAAAAAGAAAACTTATTTGGCCAAATTAGATAAGTATTTAAGTCCCGTTTTTAGTAATTTTTATATTTTTTAGATCAGGATAACCTAATCTAGTTATTTTAGGGATTAATCTGAAAAGTTATCAAAGTATAGAAAATATGAATTAGGGACTAAATTGTATATGAATTAGGGACTAAATTGTAAAGTTGTAAAATTTATGGAAAAATTTTGAATTTTGTAAAATACATGGGCTGTAAATGTTACTTGTAAAATTTGGCTAGGCCTAGAATAAGGATTAAATTGCATGAATTTCATTTTCTGAGCCTAGGGATGAAATCGTCATTAATTAAAAGTTTAGGGGCAAAACGTAATTTTGCCTAAAATGTGAATTGGACTGAATTGAGTTTGAATTATATGAAATTGATGTTAAATTTACTTGTATAGATCCGGATAGACCAAATTCGGAGTTAGAACGAAGAAAAGAGAAAAATGTTGGATTAGTAGATTTTACGTACACGAACAATTGTTGAGGTAAGTTCGTGTAACTAAATTATGCATAATTGTATACTTGAATTGAATGTTGTGCATGTGAATTATATAAATATTATTTATATATGAAATTGAAGACATATCCGACAAAGCCCGATAAATGATAATGCCCGAAAAATGTTAAGTCCCGTTTGAATAAATGAAATCCAATGGATTACTAGATTTCCTATAATGGTTGTAGTCTTGCATATGTTGCAAACATACTATAGCTCGGACGAGCATTTTTTTATTAGCACTCTCGAATTTCCTGTTATATGAGTTTCCTGATTTAGCCTGGATAAGCTTCCTGGTACATAGCTCATATGAGCATTCCTGATATATGGCTCAAGAGAGTGCTTCCTGATTATGTACTCTAATGAGTACCCCTGATTATGAATTGACGGAATTCTTATTTGTACACTTCAAGTATACTACCTACGTATCCATCGATATTTCAAATAAATTCAACGGGCAAAATTCTAACATGAGAAAATATGAACAAGAAATGAATTATTACAAGTGTATGCCTGAAATACATGAAATAATTATACATGATTTATGGAAATACAAGTTGATGATATATGAACATGGAATCTGTTTAATAAATATGTTCATCCATGAATATAGATTAGTACACCTTGAGTGTATTTCCTATGTGACATTGATATTTCAAATGATTTAATGGGTAAAGTTTCAACATGAAATAATTTGAAATCGAGATGAATTATTATGAAAATGTACTTGAAATACAGGGATATGAATTATATATGTTATTTGAACTCATGATGTGGAAAAATATATGTATATGGGAATTTGGTTATTATTGAGCCCATACATGTTTCTTGATGTTTATATGAGATAGTATGACTTAGAAATGAATTATTACCCATATGTACATGAAGTACATGGAAATGACATTACTTGATATAATGATGCATGAATTGGTTATTACATGAATGTGAATCATGCTTGATGAATTTGTTCATCCATTTATCATACGTGATTATTTGGCTAACATAATAAGGATATGTGTTTAGGGCTTATGATAAAATTGATTGATAGTGCCTTGCAAGTTTATTCTTAACATAAATATATGGCATGTTATTTACCATGTTATACGAACTTACTAAGCATTTCATGCTTACTCTGTTTTATTTTCCCTTGTTCTATAATAATTCAGAAGCTTATTGGATTGGAAGCATCGGTGGAGATCACTCACACTATCCATAGGCCCATCTTGGTACTTATGGTAAATTAATTGTAACAGCCCAATTTTGGGTTTAGTTGGAACAGTGGTTTCGAGGCCACAAATCTGACGTAAAAAAATTTATTTTTATTATATTTTTATGGTCTACAATTTCACAAAATGGTTTAGTGAAAATTTCGTTCGAAAATTTCGACGTTTGAGCACTCAATTTAGTCTAAAGGACTAAATTGTAAAAAGTGCAAAACTTGAGTTCTAGAAGCTAGAGGTGTCAAATTGTATGAAATTTTAAATTGGAGGTCCTTAAATGGTAATTAGACCATTGGTTAAGTTGGTGGACAAAGATGGACATGGTTTGGTAAATTTCTAAAGCTTTTCATTAAGGGTAATTTGGTCATTTGGTAATTAAAATGAATTAAAAACAAAATTAAAAGACAATTTTTGTCCACCTTTAACCCCTTGGCCAAATTTCACATGAGGAAGACATAGCTAGGGTTTTTCAAGATTCCAAGCTCGATTGTAATCCGTTTTAGCCCTGTTTTTAATGTTCTTTACATTTTTTAGATCCTCGTAGCTCGGTTTAGCTATTTCCACCATTATTTTGAGCTAGGGTTTATGTTTAAAAATTTACCCATAGATTGCATGCATGTGTTTTGATGTTTTATGGAAGAATATGAAAGTTTGGGGTGTGATAAATAACTTTTGCTAAGTGATTTTTGATGAAATTGCATAAAAGGACCTATTTGTAAAAGTTGTAAAATTATGTGTAGAAAATGTGATTTAGTGAAAAATGTGAGCTGCTATAAGAGGGACTATGAACCGTCTAGGCTTAGGATTTGAGAAAAATAAGTGCTTTTCATCTTATGAGCCTAGGGGCAGAATTATAAATATGTGAAACTTTAGGGGCAAAAATGTAATTTTTCATAGTGTGATTTTTGGACTAAATTGAATAATGTGAGTATTAAATGAGTTAAATGTGTTATTATAGATCAAGAAAGATGAGGAATTGACCTTGATCGGGGAAAAGAATAGGTTATGGACTAAATTGCAAATTCGTCATATTTTGCACCGAGGTAAGTTTGTATGTAAACAATGCATCATTTTTACTTACGTTATCACATTTTATTATGTTTTATGAAATGTGGCTGAATATTTAATGAAATTGACAAGTATCGAAAAGTGAGAAATTTCCCGATTGAACATTAGGAACGGAGTAGGATACAAGTGAAATGTCACTAGTGACTCAAATGTGCTACTATGTGAAGGCCACTTTGAGAAGAGATAGCTTGGTCACAAGTGTGGTACTATGTGAAGGCCATTTTGTGAAGAAAGATAGCTTTGGTCACAAGTGTGGTACTATGTGAAGGCCACTTTGTGAAGAAAGTAGCTTTGACTACAAGGGTGGTACTATGTGCAGGCCACCGGGTATTTGTTATTATTCCGATGTGTTCAACGGGAAATGACTAGGTGTAACTGAATATGACTATGTGATGAATAAGTGCTAGTACGTGTGTAAACTTATAAGCAATGTGCTCGGTATGTGATCGAACTTTGGTAAGATTGATACGGAGTAACTGTTACAATGAAAGTTACTACAAAAAAAAATGAAAGAGTGAAATTTAGTAATAAAATAGTTTTGGACAGCAGTAGTTGTGTGAATTTGAAAAATCACCAAAAATTGTGGAAACAGAATTATAGGTTGATGATGGTCGTAAAACTAACTAAAAATTCGACTAAGGCAAGCGCACCTATCGAACAGTAGTATAGTTATGGTGAGACCGAAAATATCGTATCCATGAGGACTAAAAGTACTAGTAATTACTATCTTTTTATTATCTAGCCTAAGAATTAAAGGGTGTTTTTAAGCTAAAACTAATTATCTAATTAACTAAAATTACGACAAACATGACAGTTGGAAAATACTTTAGGAAAACCATGGAGAAGACAATACCCAAGGAAGAATCCACCTAGACTTCACTTATTACCTTTGAATTAGATGATCTATTCACTTGACTTAATCCGTAAAAATCTCTGATTATGTTAATATCTCTCTCGAGACTAAAAACAACTAACTCTAGGTTGATTAATCGATATTGCTTTCTAGTTAAAACCCCTATTGTTGCATTAACTCGATCTATGGATTCCCTTATTAGATTTGACTCTAATCCAGCAGATTTATGTCGTCCTATCTCTAGGATTGCATGCAACTCTGCTTAATTATGAATCATCTACTCTTAAATAGGGACTTTTCCTCCACTGAATAAGCACATCAAAAGCCTGAATTAATATCCTGGAATATTAGAGCAAGGGTTAAACTCGCAATTAAGAATAAGAACAAGTATTTATCATATAACTCAAATAGTAATAAGATCTGTCTTAGGTTTCATCTCCCTTAGGTATTTAGGGAGTTTAGTTCATAATAATAATGGAAAACATCTCAAAGTTTGGAAAATAACAAAACATAAAGAAACTCAAAGAACTTCTAGGAAATTGGATGGAAATCTTCAGTCTTGAGGTAGATCTTACCTCCGAGGTGATTACGATGGCTGTCCTTGAGTATTTCCTGCCTTCTACTCTTCATCTCCCTCTAATCCTCTTCTAAGGTGTTTATATAGGCTTTAGAATGCTTCCAAACCCTCAAAAGTGGCCTTTTTCGAGTAGAATTAGACTTGGGCTCGATAGGGACACAGCCGTGTGCCACGCCCGTGTGCAAGTGCTTAGGCCGTGTGCAATTCTGACTTGGTTTATTGTCGACACGGCCATGACATACGAGCGTTTGGAACAACCGTGTGAAAGTGCTTAAGTCGTGTGAAACACTGATTTAGGCCTAATTTGTCCGTTTTAGGCCCGTTTCTCACTCTTTTTGCTCTTCTAAGCTCTCATGAGTATAAAACATGAAATTAAAGGATTAGGAGCATCAAATTCAACGAAACCAAGGAAAAATCATCCATAAATATGCCAAGCATGGGGTAAAAATATGTATATATTATGGTTTATCAAATATCCCCACACTTAATCAATTGCTTGTCCTCAAGAAAAATCCTCAACTCACAAATAAAATAAATCCTTCTCCACTTATAATTCTCATCAATAATGTTCAAAATAATCCACAAGTAAACATACGTTAAGATTTTAACTAAAAGAGCATTAGAGTTTCAAACAATCCAAATTTGAGCATTTCAATCATAAAATCATAGATATCCCCCTTAATCTAAGTAATCACCTTTAATTTCAAATTAACAAGGTTGACATCCTCACTAATGATTCACTCAAATCACTCAAAGTGTTTAAGGTTCAATAATTAAGCACTCAATATTCAAACATGAAAAGTTATTACCATAGGCTTGCATGAAAATCAAATCTCCACCACTATAAAGAAATGATACACAAATCAAAAGGTCTTTAACAGGGTTGTAATGAGGCTTGAGTCAAAGGTGTGGATAAAGGCTGAAAAAGAGGGTTAGAATCGAGATTAATTTAATAGCTTACCAAACTTAGAAAAACAAAGCTAATCACTGAATTACAAACAAGTGCTAGAATTAACACTAACCAAAACTAATGAAGTGAGCTTTTCTCTCAATATAATGACTTTAACTTATCCAAGCTCTTTTAGAATAATATGTAATTTGAATGAATATAAATGATTTTTTTTTAAGAATAAGAACATAATGGAAAGTACATAATAAGAAATAATTCAGCAACTGGAATGAACGAACTGTAACACACCAAACCCAGCCCAGATGTTATGGCCGAATCCGACGTGTCACATTGAAGTTAAAAATCCACGTTTTGTTTTAGTGCTTTAATAAACCGTCTTTTTAAAAAGGCTTAACCAAGTGAATGGAAGCTGTGCACCAGGTAGGTATCCAAAACAGAGGAGGTGAGCCATGAAGGCTCATGCCCACAACCATTGCCACACTTGGTTATAACGAGTTGAAATTTATTGAGTGGACACCTTTGATAAACCAATTAATCGTGATGTTGTATTATTTTGAAAATGTGTATCATTTTGAAAACGCACCCTAAGTCTAGCCCATTTCATTTATCATCAACCAGTTTAAAGTTATTAAAAATAAAATAATCCCAGAAAAGAGAAGAAAATAAAGTTAAAGTGGCCTTATTACAACCCAAAAATAAATAATAAATAAGATAAACTAAAGAAAACCAGTTACTTATTTTAATGTCCAAAAGCGATCTTCGTGGCCACTCTGAATCCCCTCCGGCTCCAAGTCCTCACCTCAAGGCTCATCTGCAAGGTTAAGGAAGGGGGTGAGTTTGGAAACTCAGTGTGCAACAAGCCCCTTTCAAAGCCCAAACAATGTCAGCCCCAAATTCAATCACAGCATATACTGGGCCGAAGCCTTTACATTATTCATATCACTGGGCCGAAGCCTTTTCATTATTCATAATTCCTACCACTGGGCCAGAGCCTTTTCATTATTCATAATTCATATCACTGGGCCAAAGCCTTTACTGTAAACGGTATGGCCCATAGGCCCATCTCAATATCACATGTAATATCAAACGATGAATGCAAGCCCATTTGGGGAGACTACTCAACCCACCAACCGCTACTCTCCACCCATACCAACCAAGCTCTCCATGTGGGGAATAACTCAACCCACCTAACCAAACTCTCCACTGGCAGCATAGCTGCTTTATCATATAACTGGAGGCCTAGCCTCTTTTAATAATTGGGGCAAAGCCCTTTTTCATCAACTGGGGCAAAGCCATTTTCGGTAAACTGGGGCAAAGCCCTTTTACACTTCCTCCATCCATATAAAACCCAACCCATGCATAAATGAATACATCATGTGCATATCATACATATCATGTGCATATCATGTCAAAACATGTATATCAAAATCTCATGCATCAATTTCATTATTAAACCCTAGGGGTATAATGGTCTTTTATACGTAGGGGCAAAATAGTCATTTCCATATTATAAGGGTAATTTCGTAATTTTACCAAATATTAGAGTTTTCCATGTCCATTATCAGTTACTAACGACAGCGATTCTAGCCCATTCTTAGCAAAACCGAGTTATTGGGCCAAAAACCCTTAATAGCCCTACTTAGCCGATTTGGTCATTTAGGCCCATTTAGCCTATATTCCATAGCAATATTAACAGTCTTAACGCGTAATTTAACAGGATTCCTCTTTCTACCAAAATTACCCAAATGGGCCTGAAAGCCTATTGGGCCCGATTTCAGCCCCTCGAGGCCCAATTTATCGTGATGTAAGAAATCATGCCCTTACTTGTTCCAACAATCCCGATCATCAAACTTAGCGTATCTAACTAACCTATGAGCATTCGCATGCTCACGAGTTCTTGAAATGCCGAAATTTTCGGTATTTCAGCTTTTCAGCATATATCGAGTTAAGCTACGAAAGAGGGTTCGTTACACACCTAATTTGTGACTATCTCCACGAGATCATCTACGCGATGATTTCTACAATTCACCACTTAACCGATTAAACTATGAATCCATGAAACCTTAGTGGCCATACTCGGCCAATACCTTAGTGGCCATGAAACCTTACCTTTGTCGACTTAGATGCACCAGATCTAAATCTAGCTGTGCCCACACCTTTAATCCAACGCTCCTCGTTGATCACCTCCTTTGTAAACTAACACAAACCTACGAATCAATCCAAAGTTATAATCAATCTAGACAAGTCGACAGCCTCCCCTATGCCTTTAGAGATTTCGGCTTCTAAATCCCGAAATAATGAATAGACGAAAGTTTTTTTTTTGAGTGCTTACTAGATGAAGGGATCGGTCACCAAAAAGTGAAGGAAAAAGAAGGTTACTGGTCAATAAGAAGTCGGCACAACCAAGTTTCACAGGTTTCAGCTTTCGTGGCTTTTCGTCAAAAGTGGAGATAAGAAAAGGAGTAGTAGATGGGAAGAAAGGAATAGTAGACTGGTTTTGGAGAAGAAAAGAAAGGAAGATGAATGGGTAGGGTGGCAGTTTCGGTTAGAGAAGAAAATAAAAGAAAAAGAATAGTTCTATGGTGCTCAAATAGAGGAAATTCGGCACAACTATAGCTTAATGCCGAAATACTACCCTCAAAATCCCCCTAGCCGATTTCTCCTCCCCAATCCCCTCTATTCGGCCAACTCTAATCTCTCTTTCAAATCCCTAAAATCTCTCCCCTTATCACTCCTTAATTCAAGCACTCAACTAATCAAACTTTCTCCAACAGAGTTCCATTCGGTTTCAAACTTCTGCATGCATAAGGCATAAAAATATAACATCACATTTACCATCACAGAGAATCGAACCCAGGCTTCCCCCCAACCACTTACACGCCACCTTTTTAGCTCCTTAGTGGCGTCACTTAGCCACTTTGCCAGGGGCTCCTTTTGTGTTACATTTTACCCACAACTTTTAATAAAGTCATCTATCCAAAGCCCCTAACTCTTTAAGTCCAAAATTCAAAAATTCTACCGGGTTTTGGCCAACACATGGGTCTTCCATAAGCCCATTTACATATTCCAACTATAAATTTTCACCTACCAAATACCAAATTTTAAAACTTACCAAATTCTCAGAAATTACGAAAACTCGAAAATCAAGATGTTACAACTCTACCCTCCTTAAAGAAATTTCAGCCTCGAAATTTTACCTGATCCAAACAGTTGAGGATATTGTTGATGCATCGCCTCTTCGGACTCCCAAGTAGCCTCTTCTTTGCCATGGTTCCTCCAAAGTACCTTCACTAATGGGACTGACTTTCTTCTCAGTACCTTGACGTCACGGTCAAGTATCTGCACAGGTTCTTCCTCGAAAGTCAAGTTTGACTGTACCTCGATTTCTGAAACTGGCACGATATGAGTTGGGTCAGATCGATATCGCCTTAGCATGGACACATGAAAGACGTCATGAATACGATCCAACTCCGGAGGTAACTCTAGCTGATAAGCCACCAACCCTATCTGCTTAAGGATCAGATAAGGCCCAATGAACCGTGGACTCAACTTGCCCTTCTTACCAAACCTCAATATCTTCTTCCAAGGTGAAACCTTCAAAAAGACCATGTCCCCAACTGCATATTCAATGTCCTTACACTTTAGATCTGCATAAGACTTTTGTCGATCCGCTGTCTCCTTCAACCGATTCCTGATCATCTTAACCTTGTCTTCAGTATCTACTACCAACTCTGGCCCAAGTACTTGCCTTTCCCCCAACTCTGCCCAACAAGTAGGCGAACGACACCTTCGCCCATATAGTGCCTCATAAGGAGCCATCTGAATACTTGCTCGGTAACTATTATTATATGCGAATTCTGCCAATGGCAAGTAATCCTCCCAACTGCCCCTAAAGTCGATAACGCAACCTCTCAACATGTCTTCTAGAATCTGAATGACCCTCTCTGACTGCCCATCCGACTGAGGGTGAAAATCCGTACTAAAATCCAATCGCGTTCCCAATGCCTCATGCAGCTTCTGCCAAAACCGAGATGTAAACCTTGGGTCTCGGTCAGAAATTATTGATACTGGCACTCCATGCAACCGCACTATCTCTGCCACATACAACTTGGCCAACTTCTGAAGTGAGTAATCAGTTCGGACAGGTATGAAATGGGCAGATTTTGTTAGCCTATCCACAATCACCCAAACTGAGTCCTTCTTAGAAGGTGTCAACGGCAGACCACTCACAAAATCCATGGTCACCCTTTCCCACTTCCAAAGTGGTATCTTTACTGGCTGTAACAATCTTGAAGGCAGTTGATGCTCGACCTTTACTTGTTGACACGTCAAACACTTCCCCACAAATTCGGTCACTTCTCGCTTAAGCCCAGGCCACCAATATAGCTCTCGCAAGTCTCGATACAACTTACTCCCTCCTGGATGCATAGCACAAGGTCCACCATGTGCCTCCCTCAAAATCATCAATCTCAAGTCAGAGTCCTTCGGCACACAAATTCTTCCTCGAAAACAAAGAACCCAATCATTATTTAACCCAAAGTCTGAATTCTCCCACTTCTCAACTTGCTGAAACCGAGAAACCAACGACTCATCCACCAACTGCTGCTTCTTAATCTGCTCCACCCAAGTCGGTTTCACTTGTAACTCTGCCAATAAGCTTCCATCGTCATACAAGCTTAAACAAGCAAACATCGCCTTCAATTCTGCCACAGTCCTTCGACTTAACGCATCAGCCACGACATTTGCCTTACCTGGATGGTACTCAATCGATCAGTCATAGTCCTTTAGCATCTCTATCCACCTTCGCTGTCTAAGATTCAGCTCCTTTTGAATCAGCAAGTACATAAGACTCTTATGATCCGTATAGATAATGCATCTCTCTCCATACAGGTAGTGCCTCCATATTTTAAGCGCAAAAATCACCGTTGCCAACTCCAAGTCATGAGTAGGATAGTTTACCTCATGAGGCTTAAGCTGTCGTGAAGCATAAGCGACCACTTTACCCTCTTGCATCAACACGCAGCCCAAACCTACATGTGACGCATCGCTGTACACCGTGAAATCCTTATCAGACTCTGGCTGAATCAACACTGGTGCCTCAGTCAGAACCTTCTTCAGCTTCTCAAAAGCCTCTTGCTGCTTATTCATCCAAACAAAAGGTGCTCCCTTCCTTATAAGTTTAGTTAACGGTGCTGCCAATACTGAAAATCCTTCCACAAATCTTCGATAATAACCTGCCAACCCTAGAAAACTTCAAATTTCTATTACTGACCTCGGTGGCTTCCATCCCAGAATTGCCTCAATCTTTCAAGGGTCCACCTTGATCCCCTCAGCAGACACAACATGTCCCAAGAAAGTGACTTCCTTCAGCCAAAACTCACACTTACTATACTTTGCATAAAGTTGTTTTTCCCTTAGCACTTGCAGCACAATACGGAGATGCTCATCATGCTTCTCTTCCGTTTCCGAATACACCAAGATATCATCGATAAAAACAACTACGAACCAATCCAAGTATGGCTGAAACACCCGATTCATTAATTCCATGAAAGTTGCCAGTGCATTAGTCAAACATAAAGGCATAACCAGAAACTCGTAATGACCATATCGAGTCCTGAATGCCGTCTTATAAATGTCCTCTTCTTTGACTCTCAACTGATGATATCCTGACCCAAGGTCAATCTTAGAAAATACCGAGGCTCCTTTCAGTTGGTCGAACAGATCGTCGATTCTTGGCAAGGGATACTTGTTCTTAATCATCAGTTTGTTCAACTGTCGATAATCAATACACATCCGCATGGTCCCATCTTTCTTCTTTACAAACAACACTGGTGCACCCCACGGAGAAACACTTGGTCTTATAAACCCTCTATCTAACAGTTCTTGAATCTGAGCCTTAAGTTCCACCAGCTCCTTTGGTGCCATCCTATAAGGTGCAATGGACACTAGAGCTGTTCCAGGTAACAAGTCGATTCCGAACTCGACTTCTCTGTTCGGAGGTAGTCTAGGAAGTTCCTTCGAAAATACATATTGAAATTCCTTGATGGTCCTAATCGACTCCACGATGCGTCCCCTCGGTTCAACTTGACTCACGAATGCTAAAAGCGCCTCGAGAACCTTTTGAATCAACTTCCACCATTTCTTAAAGCCGAGACAACATTGGACAAGTAGTTCCTTCGCTCCCCTATGACCATTATCTCTTCATCCTTGGTAGTTCTTAGTACCATTCTCTTAGCAGCACAATCCAACGTCGCTCTATGCTTAGTTAGCCAGTCCATTCCCAAGATAAGATCAAAATCCCCAAATGGCAGCTCCATTAAATCTCCTTCAAAAATCTTATCTTGTGTCTCCAAAGGCACCTCCTAAAGAGTTTATCTACCTTAACCGAGTGTCCCAAAGGACTTATCATCGATACCCATTCACGATGCGCTCGTAAAACACACCCAATGCCCCGGATCGTTTACGGGCAACATACGAGTAAGTGGAACCCACATCAATTAAAGCAGTGTAAGGCTTGCTATGAATGAAGAATGTATCGGTTATAACATCAAGAGCATCACCCTCCTCACGACGCCGTGCAGCATAAACCAACACGGGCTGACGAGCTTCAGCATGTCCAGCACCCCTACCAGGTGCCCCACGTCCTTGTCCATTACCATTGCCACCTCTACCTTGCCCACGGCCTCTCGTGGTGGTGGTCCTCGCTGCGGTTGGACACCTCTTGGCTCGCATGACTTGATCTGAGCTGCTCTCGAGGACACTCTCGAACTTATGTTCCTTTGACCCACATCGAAAACACGCCCCAGTTCGTTTCCAGCACTCTCCCATATGCGCTCTGCTACAGTCCCTGCAAGCCTGCGATCTAAAAGTATTAACCGGAGCTGGTCGAACTGGTTCCTTCATTCTAGCTCTTTTAACATTTCTATTTGCAGCACCCGAGGGTCCAGAATCTCTCCTAAATCTGGGTCGATCCTTCCCACAATTCTGTCGTTCATTCCGTTTCACTTCTTCGGCTATCTTAGCCTTCTCTACCAATGCAGCGAAATCGCGCTCCCTTTGTGGAGCTATCAGCACCCTAAGCTCATCGCGAAGGCCATCCTCGAATCGAACACTGCACTCATATTCAGTCGCAACTATCCCGCTAGCATATCAACTCAACCTCAAGAATTCTGCCTCATACTCCGCAACAGTCTTATTTCCTTGTGCCAGATTCAAAAATTCCTTTCGACGGGCATCCACATAACTATCTCCAACATACCTCCCCTTAAAAGCAGTCTTGAACAATTCCCAGGTTACTCGTTCGATTGGGGTACTCTCCCTTACAGTAATCCACCACCGGTATGCCTCGTCTTGTAGCAACGACACAGCCCCCTTTAGCTTTTGCTCCATAGAGCAATCTAAGTCATCCATAATCCGCTCTGTTGCCTCTAGCCAATACTCAGCCACACTTGGGGCTACTCCAGATGCGCCCCTAAAAACCTCTGCTCCGTTAGCCCGAAGTCGCTCAGAGATGGATCCCCTATTCACTGTCCCGGTGCTAGCTCCAGCAACCCTTTCCAAAACCCTTAACATTGCTTGGGACAAAGCATCATCCCCCGCAGCCCGATCATGGGACCCAGCCCCAGTTGCCTGTGGCACAGATGCCTCCTCAGCTAGCCTATGCCCTGAGGATGAAGATTCAGGTTGCACCCTTCCGCGACCACGTCCGCGGCCTCGTCCACTAGTTTCTCTTGTACTCATATCGAATTTTCTGTTTACGAATTTTATGACATTAGTTTAATATTTCAGTTGTTTATTACGAGATATCTTATGGACATATAGCAATTCAGGGATTGTTTTCGCAATGTCGTAGCCTAGCTACAGTCTTAATCCTACTATTTTACAGCTCTACCCTATCTAAAGCATCATAGTAGGGTCTCAGTTCTATCTATAGCATTATATAAATATCACACGGTGTAAAAGAAAGTACACTTACAGACTTGGTGCCGGGGATTAGTGTGCCACTTCTTTTCTCCAAACCATTTAAAACAAAAACCTTGGGCTTGGTCACAGAAAATAAAAAATTTCCTAAAAATTGATTTAAAATACCTTTGGTTTGAAATTCTTGATGTTAATTCCTTTAAAAACCCACAGTCGAGTTGTTTCAACTGGGCTCTAATACCACTAAAGTAACACCCCAAACCCGGCCCAGATGTTATGGTCGAATCTGACGTGTCACATTGAAGTTAAAAATCCACTTTTTGTTTTAGTGCTTTAATAAACCGTCTTTTTGAAAAGGCATAACCAAGTGAATGGAAGCTGTGCACCAGGTAGGTATCCAAAACAGAGGAGGTGAGCCATGAAGGCTGCTTAAGTACCAAGCTCTTCGATTGGATCCAATCCTAGACATGCCCACAACCATTGCCACACTTGGTTATAACGAGTTAAAATTTATTGAGTGGACACCTTTGATAAACCAATTAATCGTGATGTTGTATTATTTTGAAAATGTGTATCGTTTTGAAAACGCACCCTAAGTCTAGCCCATTTGATTTATCATCAACCAGTTTAAAGTTATTAAAAATAAAATAATCCTAGAAAAGAGAAGAAAATAAAGTTAAAGTGGCCTTATTACAACCCAAAAATAAATAATAAATAAGATAAACTAAAGAAAACCAGTTACTTATTTTAACGTCCAAAAGCGATCTTCGTGGCCACTCTGAATCCCCCCCGGCTCCAAGTCCCCACCTTAAGGCTCACCTGCAAGGTTAAGGAAGGGGGTGAGTTTGGAAACTCAGTGTGCAACAAGCCCCTTTCAAAGCCTAAACAATATCAGCCTGCAGGGCCTAAGCCCAAATTCAATCATAGCATATACTGGGCCGAAGCCCTTACATTATTCATAGCGCTGGGCCAAAGCCTTTTCATTATTCATAATTCATATCACTAGGCCGAAGCCTTTTCATTATTCATAATTCATACCACTGGGCCGAAGCCTTTTCATTATTCATAATTCATATCACTGGGCCGAAGCCTTTACTGCAAACGGTATGGCCCATAGGCCCATCTCAATATCACATGTAATATCAAAGGATAAATGCAAGCCCATTTGGGGAGACTACTCAACCCACCAACCGCTACTCTCCACCCGTACCAACCAAGCTCTCCATGTGGGGAATAACTCAACCCACCCAACCAAACTCTCCACTTGACGACATAGATTGCTTTATCATATAAGCTGGAGGCCTAGCCTCTTTTAATAATAAGGGCAAAGCCCTTTTTGAAATGGGGCAAAGCCCTTTTCGGTAAACTAGGGCAAAGCCCTTTTGCACTTCCTCCATCCATATAAAACCCAACCCATGCATAAATGAATACATCATGTGCATATCATACATATCATGTGCATATCATGTCAAAACATGTATATCAAAATCTCATGCATCAATTTTATATTTAAACCCTAAGGGTATAATGGTCCTTTATACGTAGGGGAAAAATAGTCATTTCCATATTATAAGGGTAATTTCGTAATTTTACCAAATATTAGAGTTTTCCATGTTCATTATTAGTTACTAACAATTTTGAGTGTTTTGACATCGATTCTAGCCCATTCTTAGCGAAACCGAGTTATTGGGCCAAAAACCCTTAATGGCCCTACTTAGCCGATTTGGTCATCTAGGCCCATTTAGCCTATATTCCATAGCAATATTAACAGTCTTAACACGCAATTTAATAGGATTCCTCTTTCTACAAAAATTACCCAAATGGTCCCAAAAGCCTATTGGGCCCGATTTCAACCCCTCGAGGCCCAACTTATCGTGATGCAAGAAATCATGCCCTTACCTATTCCAACAATCCCGATCATCAAACTTAGCGTATCTAACTAACCTATGAGCATTCACATGCTCACGAGTCCTTGAAATGCCAGAATATTCGGCATTTCGGCTTTTCGGCATATATCGAGTTAAGCTACGAAAGAGGGTTCATTACACACCTGATTTGTGACTATCTCCACGAGATCGTCTATGCGATGATTTCTACAATTCACCACTTAACCAATTAAACTATGAATCCATGAAACCAACGCAAGAACTCTCTTACCATACTCGGCCAATACCTTAATGGCCATGAAACCTTACCTTTGTCGACTTAGATGCACCAGATCTAAATCTAGCTGTGCCCATGCCTTTAATCCAACGCTCCTCGTTGATCACATCCTTTGTAAACTAACACACACCTACGAATCAATCCAAAGTTATAATCAATCTAGACAAGTCGACAGCCTCCCCTATGACTTTAGAGATTTCGGCTTCTAAATTCGAAATAATGAATAGACGAAAGTTTTTTTTTTTGAGTGCTTACCAGATGAAGGGATCGGTCACCAAAAAGTGAAGGAAAAAGAAGGTTACTGGTCAATAAGAAGTCGGCACAACCAAGTTTCACAGGTTTCAGCTTTCGTGGCTTTTCGTCAAAAGTGGAGATAAGAAAGGGAGTAGTAGATGGGAAGAAAGGAATAGTAGACTGGTTTTGGAGAAGAAAAGAAAGGAAGATGAATGGGAAGGGTGAAAGTTTCGGTTAAAGAAGAAAATAAAAGAAAAAGAATGGTTCTATAGTGCTCAAACAGAGGAAATTCGGCACAACTATAGCCTAATGCAAAAATACTACCCTCAAAATCCCCCTAGCCGATTTCTCCTCCCCAATCCCCTTTATTCGGCCAACTCTAATCTCTCTTTCAAATCCCTAAAATCTCTCCCCTTATCACTCCTTAATTCAAGCACTCAACTAATCAAACTCTCTCCAACAGAGTTCCATTCGGTTTCAAACTTCTGCATGTACAAGGCATAAAAATATAACATCACATTTACCATCACAGAGAATCGAACCCAGGCTTCCCCCCAACCACTTACACGCCACCTTTTTAGCTCCTTAGTGGCGTCACTTAGCCACTTTGCCAGGGGCTCCTTTTGTGTTACATTTTACCCACAACTTTTAATAAAGCCATCTAACCAAAGCCCCTAACTCTTTAAGTCCAAAATTCAAAAATTCTACCGGGTTTTGGCCAACACATGGGTCTTCCATAAGCCCATTTACATATTCCAACTATAAATTTTCACCTACCAAATACCAAATTTTAAAACTTACCAAATTCTCAGAAATTACGAAAACCCGAAAATCAGGATGTTACACGAACATAGTTAGGTAACTAATCAAATTAAATCTCGATAAAAAAAGGGAGTCAATGAGAGGAGAGAAATTCTTAATGAATCAAGAAGGGTTAAATTGTGGGTTAATATTAAGGGTAAAATCAAGAACTAATAGTTAAGGCTCAAAGGGGTTCACTAGGGGTCAATTATGTGGGTAGGCTTTTTATGGGGTAAATGGGTTAAAACCTAAATGCCTTTATCATTTTAGTATATCAAATCAAAGGTGTTGTCTCGACATGTATAATCGATGCAAGTTCTAGAATAGCAAATCAATGTTGACACACTCATAAAAATAATCAGTGAGTAAGAAAGATATATGCTCTAAAAGGCTCAAAATCTTACGAAAATTATGGGTATTTATGTCAATCTTGTGAATTCAAAACTTCAAGATAATACCTCAATTTAGGGAAACAACCTAGCAATTTTAATTGTCAAAAGTCAACTTATCATGCTTGATTCTCTAATGTCTTAAAGTTTAAACAATCAATGCACAGCTACCTATGATTTAATTCAAAACATATCAATAAAAATCATAAATCAATCAAAATTTACTCTAATAATGATATAAGAAAATTATTTGAGAACAAGATAAAAATTCAGGGATTTTCTGATAATAAATAATCTCCCCGCACTTAAGATGTACATTGTCCTCAATGTACAAAGATAAATAATAGTAGTAAAAGCATAATATCAGAAGAGAGGGAGAAAAGTGAAAGTTCTCTGAATTTTTTGGATGGAATCCTTGGAAGAGCGGAAACGGCTTTAGAGACATTGAAAGTGATGTGTATGTGATATGTAGACATAAGTGAAGGTGGTGGCAGAGGTTGGGTTCCACAATCACAGTGCCAACGAAGAGGTTATCGTGGTGGTCGATGTCGTGGTGGCTATGGTCATGGTCGAACAGGACATGGCAGTCGTGGAGGATTGTTTGTTTATTCCTGAGTAGTATCCATCAACTAAACCTTTTGATACTGCGATGCCATCAGTAATATTTAAGGGATTTATATTTATAGGGTTGTTATGGTTAGAAATAATGAAAAAATTAGAGAAAAGAGAATTCAAATTATACTAATAAAAGTCCTGTAAGAAAATGATAAATAAAGTGCAAAAGAAACGCAAAAATAAAAATAAAAGAAAAAGAAAAACAAGTTGAAAATTAAATGGACTTAAAAGTCCTCGTTGACAGCTGGATCCTGAGGTGGTGGTGTTGGAGGTGATATGTGAAAATGTTGGAAAATTTGTTGTAGAGTCGCCTCGATGCTATCGAATCGCTGAGTGCAATATTGCTCAAAGCGATGAAGGTGGTCTGAAACTTCAGACAATGAAGCAGTCGCATGAACTGGTCGGTGACTCAGTGGTGGCTGAGAAGGTGGGTCCTTCTAAAATGCAGGGATATCTTCAGGAATATCCTCGGCGTTATCCTCATTAGTGGCTCGTGTAAGTTGGTACTGAGGAGGGTCGAACCTACGATGACGCTCAACCATCCGCATATGAAGCATACTTTGGATGCCCTGTGGAGACATCTGGCCAATGAGCATGAGTGAAGAGGACTATGTCGTTGTATTCAGGAGCCCAAAGTATCATGCTGTATGAGTCACATATGGGCCAAGGCTGATGACTCCCTTCTGGTGTCGCTCGGTTTGATGGTGAAAGGCAAGGGCGATGAAGTAGGCAAGATAAAAAATGTGCCCTACCTCATGCTCCACAGGAAGTATACGTCGTGAGTGTTAATGACACCAATGCTCTCTCATCTCCCCATTAATGTGTGTGCCAAAATAGCATGTAGATATTGCAGAGCTGGAGCTAGCGCTGATGCCTTAGAGCGGCTGGGGTCATAGATGCCAGTAGCAGGCATCATGGCGTTCCATCATGATGATGGCGCATAGTGAATGTGGCGGTGGAGGTGGGGAAAGTTGTCGGCCTCCATAAACTTGTCCGTATAGAGTCCCAAAGTGACGCCAAATTCTGGGACACTCAACTACCGTACTAGATCGCCAAGGCAGAATTGGACTGTTCCCGGGTCATCATGCTCCGCCATAACTGTTTGCATCTGAAATGTAGAGCATAGTTCCAAAGTGGGCTCTAGATACGTCGACTCGACGATGTCAAAAAATCGGTCCCATAAAACAGTGGCTAGAAGGGATCGAACCGAATCAGCTAGATAGTCCTGCTCTAGTGTGGTCCAATCAATGCAACGGCCCACACCTAGGGGTCAGGCCCGTTGAATCTGAAATAGTTCCTCCTGGGGCCCTGGTGGGATTGAAGGAATGGATGTCATATCTCAGCGATGGGTCCAGAGGAGGATGTCGCTCCTTTTCATTTTTTAAAGGCAAGGACCGCAGCTTTCTCGCCTTTTGGATTCGTCATAATGCACCTACAGTAAAGGGAGTAAATAAATCAAATATGACTAATCAACACAATAGGCCAGTCTAGTAACTTGATTTGGCTCAACAACTTGGACAAATCAATATGCCAATACCCAACAATAACCTAATAAGCTGAATTAAAACTAATAATGATCATGAATAAGTAATTAAATAAAAATAAAGAGACAGAGTGGCAAGATAATGACATAAAAATAGTAGCAAAACTCAAGTAAAAATAGGGATGTAAAATAGAGCCAATCATGACTGGGAACATAAAAAAAATGAACAGGATACTAAAGCCACAAAAGAACAGAGGAAGATTTAATTAAACTAATTGAATACTCAGGAAAAATAAAAATAGAATAACTATGTAGAATACCACCAAAAGAAGAATATCATCAAACCAAATAAATAATCAGCATGTCCAAATTCATTAAACATTTAGATGTGAAATAAGTAAAGCAATAAAGTCAAATAATAAACATAATACAATAAGAAATAATAAAAAAATGATTAATATTAATAATAACAATGATAACTAAATAAATAATAGTAATAAGGAATGGATGGGTGAAGGAAATATGACCGTCGGTGGTGGTTACTTGTCGATGCGGGTCGGAGCGGGTACAGGCAGATGATGGTGAGCGAAAGAAGGCACGGGCGTCGGAGTGGTGCGTTAGTCGTTGTGAAGAGGAAAGAAAAAGAAGGGGGAAGGGAGGGAAAAGGGGAGTTGTAGGTGAAGGGGAAAGGAGGAAGATGAAGAAATAAAGGGGAAGAGAGTGAAGTGTTGGTCGCCGGAGGTTCGTCAGAAGATGGTAGCCGGAATGGAGAGGGTGAGTAGTGGGGAAGATGATTAATAGTGCTAGGGGGTTTAAATAGAAAAGGGGGAAGAAATTAGGGTTAGGGGATGAGGTTAAATGAGGGCCACGGTCGTGTAAGCGCTGTTTTAGACCACACGGCCGTGTTACACGCCAGTTTAGTGTGTTCCTAGCCCGTGTTTTTCGTGAAATATTAGTCAGTGCCGTACACAGTCCCTTGGACACACCCGTGTGTCTAGGCCGTGTGGTGCGCACGGTCGCGTCACACGGCCGTGTGCACGTTCATTCGCTTCTCTCACGCTCGTGTTAGCTCTGACACACTCGTGGTCATGATTTGTGCTTGTCGGTTGATGCTTTAAGTTAGTATCGCACACGGCCCCTGGACACAACCGTGTGCCACACGGCCGCATCGTACGGCCATGTGGTGCTCCTTTCGTTTCTCTCACACCCGTGTTCAATCCAACACGCCTGTGTCAATTAATCAGGATTGCGCACGGCCTTTAAGCACAGCCGTGGCCTGAGCCCTTGTTCTATTCTGACTTCGTTTACCGTTTCGATTTTTGGGCAAGTTCTCACATGGCCTCAAGCACGCCCGTGTTACAGGCCGTGTGGCTCCCACGGTCGCCTCGTACAGCCATGGCGATTTGTTGCAGCCCATGTCTCTGCTAATTTATTTGGGAAATTAAAGTGCAGTTTCACCACAGTCTGGGACACGCCCGTGTCCCTTAGCCGTGTGGTGCACACGACCGTGTCGTACGGTCGTGGCTATTTATCGCAGCCCATGTGTCATTCTATTTTTGGGAAAAATGTTTGTCCTATTTTAGCATGGTCATGGCCATGCCCATGTCTTCTGACTGTGGGGGTCCCACGACCTAAAGCACGCCCGTGTGCTAGCCCGTGTGTGCCAAGAATACCTGCAGTTAGATTATAAGATAAAAAGGAAAACCAATCTAAGTTATTTAGTGGGGTTAGTGCTCGGGTTGCCTCTCGAGAAGCGCTTATTTAAAGTCTAAGCTTGACTTACCTCAATTTTGTGTGGTCACGGTGGATTGAGGAGTAGAAATTCCTCATCTCTGCTATCAATTTTATCAATATAAGGTCTGAGTCGAGTATTATTTACCTTGAAAGTTCTGAATTCAGTGTGTTATCTCGAATGTACCATGTGGGAAGGTTTTCAGTACCATAAAGGGAATTGCTCTGTCTATATTGTGCTCTAAAGTAGCAATTCGAGGGTCTATTTCATCTAACAATACTTTGTCCCCGACCTTAAGTTGTGTTGTTTCATCCTTACGCTTGTCGTGGTGTTGCTTTGATTCATCGTGTGCTTTTGGTTTCTCCTTAACATGTGTTCGCCATTCGTCTAGTTCATTGATTTGTAGTCTTCGTTCCTCATGACTCGTTCTGTTTTTTTCACATGGGCTAGAATATGGCTCCATCATGTTCATCCTAGGGGTTTCCTGAAATGAAGTTTGAGCCATAATTTTTCTCAAGTTAACAGAATTTAAACAATCATCTCGATTACTAGATATATTATCAGAATCACGAGCTTGAAGTGTATTCATGTCATCTCCTACATGAAATATCAATTCACCTGTGCCAACATCTATGATAGTTCTAGCGGTTGCTAAAAAGGGCCTTCCTAAAATTATAGGTACGTCACTATCTTCATCCATGTCTAGAACAACAAAGTCAACTGGGAATATAAATTTATCAATTTTGACAAGCACGTCTTCAATAATACCCCTAGGAATTCTAATTGTTTTATCTGAAAATTGAATGCTCATCCTAGTTTGTTTGGGTTTCCCAAGACCTAATTGTTTAAACATTTTATAGGGCATGACATTAATATTCGCCCCTAAATCAGCTAACGCATTGTTAACATTCAAACTACCAATTAAGCAAGGAATCGTAAAACTCCCTAGATCTTTTAACTTGTTGGGTAGCTTATTCTATAGAATGGCTGAGCAAACTGCGTTTAGTTCCACATGCGATGCATCATCTAACTTTCATTTATTAGCCAAGAGCTCCTTTAAAAATTTCACTGCGTTTGGCATCTGCGAAAGAGCTTCAATAAACGGTAAGTTAATATGCACATTTTTTAGTAATTTAAGGAATTTACCGAATTGATCATCCATGTGGTCTCTCCTTGTTGCCTTAGGGTATGGTACACGAGGTTTATATTCCTTGCTTACCGGCTTCTATGTACCATTTCTTGCATCAACCTTACATTTATCTTCCACATTGTCTTGCCTCAGTTTCAGTTCAGCTTCAACTAACCCTTCATCATTGTGCACAGCAATGGCATGAAGTTGCTCCCTTGGGTTAGTGTCAGTGTTACTTGGTAGGCTACCTTGTGGTCATTTAGAAATCAACTTAGCAAGCTGTCCTATTTCAGTTTCGAGCCCTTGAATCGACGCTTGCTGATTCTTAAGTGCTGTTTCAGTATTCTGAAAACGAGTTTCTGACACCGAGATAAATTTTGTGAGCATCTCTTCAAGGTTCGGTTTCTTCTCTTGTGTGTAAAATGGTTGCTGAAAGCCCGGGGGATGTTGTGGTCTTTGATTTCCTTGACCACCCCACGATAAATTGGGATGGTTCCTCCAACCTACATTATAAGTGTTACTATACGGGTTATTTTGAGGTCTAGGATTATTACCCATATAGTGAACTTGTTCCTCCTTAGTGTTAAGGTTGAAGGATGGATAATCTGTGTTGTGTATTACTCCTCCATTTGAATCACACCCCATCACTGGATGTACATGAGTAGAACCATACAAACCATCAATCTTTTTATTTAAAAGTTCTACTTGGTTAGATAGCATAGTGACCGCGTCGAGGTTGAAAATACCAGCAGCTTTTGTCAGCTTTGTTCTCATGACTTGCCACTGATAGATATTCAGTGACATCTCTTCAATAAATTCGTAAGCCTCTTCAGGTGTTTTGTTGTTTAAAGCTTCACCGATGGCTGTGTCGATCAGTTGCCTTATTGAGGGGTTCACACCGCTATAAAAAGTCTAAACCTGCAGCCATAGAGGTAACCCATGGTGAGGGAACCTTCTTAATATGTCCTTGTATCTCTCCCATGCATCATAAAGAGTTTCTAGATCCATCTGCACAAAGGAAGAGATGTAACACCCCTCGCCCGTATCCAATGCCGGAACAGGGTTTGAGGTGTTACCGAACTTAAACTCAATTCATCTTAAGAAATTGGGCCATAAAATTTTGATCAATTTTAAAACTTTTTATTTCATAAACAATTTGCCCCTTAATAAGGCTCACAGGGCCCAAAACATACATACGAGGTGGTTTGGGACAAAACCGAGGGCTCAAGAAAAACTTAGAAATTTTTATGCTTTAGGGCTCCACACGCCCGTATGGGTATAGAGCACACGCCCGTGTGCTAGGAACACGCTCGTGTTCCATACCCATGTGGCCAATTTAATTTTACAATTTTCATGAAACAAGTGCAGACTTCACATGACCTAGACACACGCCAATATCATTTGCCCGTGTCCTTTCACACGGCCACGACACACCCGTGGCACAGCCCATGTGCAAAAACCTGGGCATTCTATTTCTAACATCAGCATTACACAGCCATTGCACACGCCCGTGTATTAGGCCGTGCCCTCCACACGGTTGAGACACACGGCTGTGTCTCTGTCCGTGTGATAAATACCATGCATTCTGACTTAAAATTTCTAGGTGCAGAGGACACACAGCCTTCTCACACGCTCAAGGAGCTGTCCGTGTGTCATACACGGCCTAGACACATGCTCGTGTGTCTACCCGTGTGGACAATATGAGGATATTTACCAAGCCTCATTGCCACCCTAGTATGCCCATTTTCATATCAATACCAACCAATACCAATTCAAGCATGATAGACATTCATTTACTCATGAAGTTGCATCTATTATAGACTCAAAATGAATGTTATCCTCAATCAAGGCTTAATGTGAATTGTGGAATCTATTCCAAGCCAACACTTTTGGCCGATTCTCAAAGACACAAAATAATAATATCTAGTCCTATACATGCCATAATCAAAAATATAAATCCTACTATACCGAGTATTTCGGCTGATAGTGTGATCGATATCTCTGACTTCAAGGGATCCTTGAGTTAATTAAGTGGCACTGAAAGAAAAAGGAAAGGAAAGAGAGTAAGCATAAATCTTAGTAAGTTGCATATAAACAAATATACAACAACAATTTCACCATTAGTCATCATGCTCATAGCTCAAAGGTAAGCATAAACTTAAGTTACTCATTACCGTCTACTCAAGTCACATTTTCTAATTTGAGCTCATTACTCATGCATACCAAATAGGTACCTGTACCACTCACAACATTATTATACTTTCTTTATTAAATCACTTTCGTAACATTTAAAGTTAAACCTTTCGGAATACTACCGAATATTCGTTAAGCCTCCAACATGTGATAAGTTACCGATGCCATGTCCCAGACATAGTCTTACACTAGCTATCATCTTCGAGGTCGATGCCATGTCCCAGATATGGTCTTACACTAGCTCTCATATATACGAGCTGATGCATGTCCCAGACATGTCTTACACTAGCACAACTCTTATCCGATGCATGTCCTAGACATGTCTTACACTGGTTATTGTAATGTAGCCGATGCATGTCCCAGACATGTCTTACACTAGCACAACTCTCAGCCGATGCCATGTCCCAGAGATGGTCTTACACTGGCTCTCACAATGTGGCCGATGCATGTCCTAGACATGTCTTACACTGGCACACAAGTAATCTGAATGTTAAGGCACCAATATCCGGTGTGTTCCTAGGGTTCCTGTAGGATCTTTCTACTATCTCAATTATTACTATGCATTCTCAATTCACAATCTAGCAATTCATGCTTTATCAATTCAATGACAATATGAATACATGTATTAGCAATGTAGCTATATTATTTACATACAACTTACCTCGGATTACAAAATGTACTCGACTAGTCGGTTTAGTCGATTTGCTTGGCTTTCCCCCGGTCTAGGTTCGGATTCGGTAAATCTTGATCTATAATAGCAAAATGCACTCATTTAGTCATTAAGCACAATTAGGCAATCTAAAATTCACTTCATAGGTAAATTGACCATTTTGCCCTTAGACCTTGGCAAAATGACCATTTTTCCCCTATGCTCGAAATTTGATTTTTATCGAATTTCTTCGTATCTCAAGCCTAGTTGAACCCTTTTTACTCTTATAACAACTTCAAATTCTCACCATTTCACATATTCATCAACTATTTTACAACTTATGCATAATAGCCCCTTTAGGTATTTTCATGCTAACACCTTTCACAAAAGATGTTTAGAACTCTTCTAGGTCTCATATTCTTCCATAAAAACTCAAAAAACCACACAAATACTTTCATGGAAAAATCCAAAACACTTGATCATTTTGCTAGATAGCACCCTCATTTGAAAGCTCATGTTTCAAGGGTCTCAAAAGTATAAAAATATTTTTGAAAAGCCATTAGGATTACTTACTTGTGAGTGCTTCAAGTTGCTGCAAATTTTTTAAGCTCAAAACCCAGCAATGGATGATATTTTTGGCTAAGAATAAATGGGAAATAGGGTGATATCATTTGTCCTTTTTTTTATTTCTATTCTAGTCAAAATTGGTCACCTAATCCCACCAAAAATTAAAATTTTGACCATACAAGACTCCTATGGCTAACCACCCTATTTTTAGGGGTCTGATTACCATTTAAAGGCCCTAATTTTAATTCTCTAGCTATTTGGCACATTTGGGTACTAAAATGTAACTTTTTCCTTTTATGCGATTCAGTCCTTTTTCGCAATCGGGCTCACAAACATCAAAATTAACTCACCAAATTTTCCATACACTATTATAATCATGTTATAACCTCGTAATTGTAATAAAATAAATTTTTATAACTTCAAATTTGTGGTCCCGAGACCACTGTTCCGACTAGGTCTTAAATCAGGATGTTACAAGAGATGTCATTCCTCAACTTAGCCGTTTTAGCCGGCGGAAAGTATTTAAGCAAAAAATTTTCGGTCATTTGTTCCCAAGTGGTGATTGACCCTCACAGTAACGATTTCAACCATTGTTTAGCCTTATTTCTCAATGAAAAAGGGAATAACCGAAGGCGAATGGCATCGTCAGAAACGCCATTTATCTTAAAAGTGTCGCAGGATTCCAGAAAATTTGCTAAACGAGTGTTTGGATCCTCGTCTTGCAAACAATCAAACTGGACAAATTGTTGTATCATTTGAATTGTATTAGGTTTCAGTTCAAAATTATTCGCAACAACAACAGGTCTAATTATACTTGATTCAGTTCCTCTTAAAGTAGGCTTAGCATAATCATACATAGTACGAAGAGCAGGATTCTGTTCAACTGGATTTTCAACAACCACAGGAGGTAGCAGATTATTCTGATTTTCAGCCATCTCCTCAGTTGTAGTATGGTTATTTCCCTCTTGCGCTTCCTCTATGTATTGTAGGCTTCGCCTTATTTCTCTTCGGTTTCTACAAGCTGTGCTCTCGATCTCACTGTCAAAAAGAAAAGGTCCTAATAGGTTTCTTCTTGTCATAAACTATAAAAATCTGCCAGAAGTAAAGAAAAGAAAAATTAGTAAAGAACATTTAAACAAAAAATAAAGAGTAAATTGTGATAAGAGTAAAAATGGCTAAAGTAATAAAAATTAAGTGTTCCTAATATCTTAGTCCCCAGCAACGGCACCAAAAACTTGATGGTCGTAAAACTAACTAAAAATTCGAATAAGACAAGCGTACCTATTGAACAGTAGTATAGTTATGGTGAGACAGAAAATATCGTATCCACGAGGACTAAAAGTACTAGTAATTGCTATCTTTTTATTATCTAGCCTAAGAATTAAAGGGTTTTTTAAGCTAAAACTAATTATCTAATTAACTAAAATTACGATAGAGATGATAGTTTGAAAATACTTTATGAAAACCGATGGAGAAGACTATATCCAAGGAAGAATCCACCTAGACTTCACTTATTACCTTTGAATTAGACGATCTATTCACTTGACTTAATCTGTAGAAACCCCTGATTTAAGTTAATATCTCTCGAAACTAAAAACAACTGACTCTAGGTTGATTAATCAAAACCTCTTTCTAATTAAAACCCCTATTATCGCATTAACTCGATATATGGATTCCCTTATTAGATTTGACTCAAATCCGGCAGATTTATGTCGTCCTATCTCTAGGATTGCATGCAACTCCGCTTAATTATGAATGATCTACTCTTAAACAGGGACCTTTCCTCCACTGAATAAGTACATCAAAAACCTGAATTAATATTATGAAATATTAAAGCAAGGGTTAAACTCACAATTAAGAATAAGAACAAGTATTTATCATAAAAATCAAATAGTAATAAGATCCATCTTAGGTTTCATCTCCCTTAGGTATTTAGGGAGTTTAGTTCATAATAATAGTGGAAAACATCTCAAAGTTTGGAAAATAACAAAACATAAAGAAACCCAAAGAACTTCTAGGAAATTGGATGGAAATCTTCAGTCTTGATGTAGATCCTACCTCCGAGATGATTCTGATGGCTGTCCTTGAGTATTTCCTGCCTTCTACTCTCCATCTCCCTCTAATCCTCTTCTAGGGTGTTTATATAGGTTTTAGAATGCTTCCAAACCCTCAAAAGTGGCCTTTTCTGAGTAGAATTAGACTTGGGCTCGACAGGGACATGGCCGTGTGCCACGCCCATGTGCAATTCTGACTTGGTTTATTATCGACATGGTGGAACACCCGTGTGGAAGTGCTTAGGCCGTGTGAAATACTAATTTAGGCCCAATTTGTCCGTTTTTGGCCCGTTTCTTACTCTTTTTGCTCTTCTAAGCTCTCCTGAGTATAAAACATGAAATTAAAGGATTAGGAGCATCAAATTCAATGAAACCAAGGAAAAATCATCCATAAATATGCCAAGCATGGGGTAAAAATATGTATATATTATGGTTTATCAATTATCAATTGAATAAGATATGCAATTAAATCTTATTTAGTTTATTTTCATATAAATGAAACGGTGTAAGCAACAAAATTTCATATTATGAGATATTTGAATTTTTGTGAGATAGAGTCAGAATGATTTTAGAATCTCTTAGTCTGATTTGGGAAAATCATTAAAAATTGTACAAAAATAATTATGGGTTATAATTTATAATCTTAAAATCCTTAATGAGTCTAGTTTCAAAAGAGATAAATAGAAACATCATCTGAATCCTGTATGAGAAGATAATTAATTTTTAGTTAAAAGGGGTCGAAACTATCAAACAGCGAAACAGGGGTGACTTTAAAGAATAAACTGTACCTATTGGGTAAACCAAAAATTCTAAAAGTTTTATGGTAAGAATATATGCGAGTCTAGCTTTTGGAAAAATTAGTGAGTCTTAATTTGGAGTTTTATAGCTCTAGATATAAGTAATTTAGTGACTGTGACTTTAATAGACAGCTTGTTTTGAACTTGAGTAAATAGTGGATCTATGTGTAGTTATGATTGTATTACTTTGAAAACATATTTTGAGGATTTATAAAAGCATGTTAATAATTTTTTTTTATTTACATACCTACTTACTAAGTTATATGCTTACTCCCCTCTCTTTTCCCTTATTTTATAGTGTCACCAAGCTAGCTCGGGGTACGGAGATCATCGGAGATCCATACACAATATCAATACTTTTTTGGTATTTTGAAAGCAATATTTTGAATTATGGCATGTATAGAGGACTTAGTTATTTTTTTATGTGTCATAATTGATTTAGCCTAAAATGTTGGCCTATGTTATTTGATAGTTCATTTTGTATAAGGCCATTAATGTTGGCTATTATTGGTTAAGTTGTATGTTTATGATAATGTCATGTTGTGTGTTGATAAATTTGGTATAAGCGTGTAAATGTTTTGGATGGAAAAAGGCTTGGTAAATAGCCTAACTTTCATCCACACGGCTGGCCACACGGCCATGTGCTCAGGGCGTATGCCCCTATTTTTCAAGAAATTTTTCAAAGTTTTCAAAAGTTCTCGGTTTGGTCCCGAACCATTTTCAAAGTATGTATTGGGCCTCGTAAGCCCATATTAGGGACTTTATGATGAAACATGAAAAGTTTTAATTTGGATGAAATTTTATGACTCAGTTTTGTATGATTGGTTATGTTTAAGACTGGTAATACCTCGTACGCTGTCCCGGCGTTGGACACGGGTAAGAGGGTGTTACATTAATTATGGTTATAATGGAATGTATAGGTTAATTAGCCAATATTGGCATATAAATATTTGGGTTAAAACTAGCCATTGGAATGGCTTGTGATGAACATGTTTTGATATGTATAATGAGGCTATAACATATTTGGTGTGTAATTAAATGGTTGAATGGTAGAAATCATGTTGGCATATTGATGATTAATTCTAGCATATTTGGTAAAATACGCATATAGGTGAATTTGATAAGTTAAGTAAGTTTTGTATGTTTGATTACATGATGGTAAAGTGTTATTTGAGGTGCTTAAGAGCACATTGGTTGTATGTGATGTTATGTCATGCATGAGATTCAGTTTTGTCTTGAATTAATTGTTTTAAAAATGGCTTGTGAATAGGTTAAAGTATTAGTGTAAGAGGAAGACAAATTGGGTGAGAAATGTGGCTTGGAAAATAGCTTATTTTTGTCTACACGAACAGAGACACGGGCATGTGTCTTAGCCGTGTGTGACACACGGACTAGCACATGGGCGTGTGATCTGGCCATGTGTCCCCTGTATTTTTTAAATGTCAAAACAGAATGCTCAGAATTGATCACACAGATTGGTACACGGGCATGTGACTTGGCCATGTGACCCCTGCACCTACACACAGTCTAGCACACGAGCGTGTGACTTGGCCGTATGACCCCTGCACCTACACACGGTCTAGCACAAAGGTGTATGACCTAACCGTGTGACCCAAGTTAGAGAGTTACACGGCCTGACCACACGGGCGTATGACCCCTGCACTTAGGAAAAATTTTAAAATTTTACAAAATAATATTCTGAGTACCTGGTTTAGTCCCGACATGATTCTAATGCATGATTTGGGCCTCGAAGGATTATGTAAGGGACTTTATGATTAAATTTGATTGAAATCTGATATGAACGCTAAACGTTTATGAAATGTCTGTTACTTGACCTGTAAACTTTAGTAATACTCTGTAACCCTGTTCTGGTGACAGATTTGGGTTAGGAGTGTTACAGGGTTTCTCCAAAATTGACTTTGTCAAGTCTTTTAAAATGCATCCATCTTTTAGGATTAATGAAGTTTTCCAATGTGAACTCCGTGGTAACAATTGTAGAGAAATTTTTCTATGGCCTGCCCAAGTTTGTTGTAACTTTGAACCTATCATTGAAAAACTTCTACTCAAGTGCAATTTTGCAATTTTGGATCATGGTACAAGTTTTTTCATCAATGAAATCCTTGCTTTGTGCTACTATTGTGTTGAATTAGTTATCTATTTACCTCCTTACAATGACTAATGTGTTTTGGATGACAATAGAAGAGTCACCAAAGATGAAGTGAATTACTCCAAAGATGACACAATTGCGAAAATAATTGACAGATTGCTAGATAATACAAGATGCCTTGGTAGGCATCTATCCTACAATTGAAAAAAGGCTAACTTATCTAATTGAATGCGAAAAGTCACTGCCTGGTGCTTTTCAAGACCAACTATGTTCTGGAATCCCATAGATTTGGAACCTCTCGAATAATGACAACTTTTTGTGATCCACAATCAATCTATGCATAAGAAATAATGATGTGTTAAGCATAAATGCTTAGTGAGCAAACAAGGAAGATACTCAACTTACCTTACAACCTTTAAAGGGGTTAATCCATATGGAACTCCTGCACATTCATTAACAATTTACTATATAATTAAATTAAGGTCAACATAGTTTAAATTCTCATTTTTACACATTTTATAAATCAAGTTTTACTTAGTTAAATTGATTTTCAAGTTCATTATTTGATTCTTCAATCTCCTATGGCCTCAAGATCCGACACTTATTTATAGTTATAGAAGCATACAAGTAAGTCATGTTAAGCCCTTAGAATTTGTTTCATAATTCATATTTAGTTCAATATTGTCACATTTTATATTTTCATTCTTTTTATAACATACAATCCTTAGTAAACACTAGTAAAAGTAGACTTAGATACTTGGAAACCACCCTAACTCTAAACATATATAGCACTCAAAGCACTTCCAACCAAACACCAACATGTAAGGGCCATAAATGCACCGAAGTGCTTTGTCGTGAGGCAACATATAATATCTTGTTCAATGGAATGCCTCCATTCAAAAGTGCACATACTATTCCCTATGGCATGTCAATGGTATCTTAACAACTTCTCTAAGTTTACAAGAGTAAAGTTTAAGCAACAATTCAATTTTGTTTCACCGCAATCATATTCACATATTCACTCATTCATTTATGCACATATCCATACACATTGCCACTTGATACTTTTTAGAGTAGCACCCATATATCAAAATCATAATCAAGGATTCAGTAGGCAACCATTCATGTTTTAATCTAAGATTTTATACTTTCTTGCTCTTATATTCAACAATGCACATACTATTTCCTATAGCATGTCAATTGTATGCTACAACTTCTCTAAATTTCGAAGAGCAAAGTTTAAGTAACAATTCAATTTCGTTTCACTGCAATCGTATTCACATATTCACTCTTTCATTTATGCATGTGTGCATACACATTGCGACTTGATACTTCCCAATGTAGCACCATATATCATAGTCATAATCAAGGATTCAGTAGGCAACCATTCATATTTTAATCTAAGAGTTTATACTCTCTTGCTCTTATATCCAGTAAGTGGTTGTCAATAATAATTAAGCCTTGTTTCACACAATTTCTGATATACACAACCTTTCATGATGCACATTTGTTTAAGCTCATTGAGCTAATAGCCATATCTTTATGACAATTATCCATTACACTTCATGTTTCATGAAGTATTTCATTAGCCAAGTCCTAGTCATTACACTAGCCAAGGCATTGCAACATCCTTTCACATTCGCACACCAACTCACCTATTAATCCATTTAATGCTATAACTTACTCTTCTCGTTACATTTAGCCCACTTCATTAAAAACTGTTATTTACCATATTTTAAGTAAATTTATGTTCCTACTTTGCCCTATAAAAAAACATGAAACATGGCTTCTTTATTCTTACTGTATTTGCATTATCATAAATTAAATATAGTATTTCTATTAAAAACATGGTGCAAGTATAGTTCTTTTTCCTTTTTTGATAAGTTCCTGACATTTACTGTTAATTGAACATATGTAACCAAAACAACCCAAAGCATTATATTATGCAAGTAAAATGTTGAAGAAAATATCATTCATCAGATGTCCAAAAATGCCCAGTACCAACTAGACAACAGCAATTAATCGAATAATAACCATTAAAATGAGGGTTTCAATCAATGAATATTGCACAACTCAACCAAAAAAAAAGGCATCGCTAAGTGTTTGCCTAAATTATCCTTTAAACATCATAAAATCACTGAAACAAAAAAGAGAGTTTAGCGTTTCCCACTGTTTGGATTTGATTTGGTGCAGAGGACCTTCCGGCCCTTAGCACGTCTACGTTTCAATACAGCTCTCCCACTAGTGGTTCTCATTCTTCTACGGAACCCATGGGTTCGAGCCAATGATTTCCGAGACCTATTCCTCTTTGTTTGACAAAGTGCAGCCTTTCCTGCCCTAACCACCAGGCATCTCCTCTCATTCTTCACCCCATTATTTGAACCAAAATCAGTCCCCAAAGATAACCCTACCACCAAATTTTGAAATTAAAACCCATCGAAGAAATCAGAAATTAACAAAAATGGGAAACTCTGTCGTTACCTGAAAAGGAAGAAGGGAAAGAGAGAGAAGATGATGAAGAAGGGAGAAAGGAGCAGTGAAGAAGGGAAGACTTGTTTGCCGAATTGGAAGAGACGGAAATTCTTCTCCTTGAACCTGTTAAGAGAGTGAGGGAAGCTGAAGGGATGTGGGTTCTTATGGATTTTGTAGGAAGGCATTGAAGTGATGTTATTACTGGCATTGAAGCCATTGTTTTTGCCTCGGCACACTGCCTCACTTTTTTCTTATCCGGATATCTTTTAGAGCAACACTGCCTCAAAATGGCTTTGGGTAGAGATGGAATGTTATGGGTCGAGTAGAGAGATTGAAGTTCTTGCTTAGCCCAACTAGAGGTTAATTGGACTGGAGGATATTGATTTTAGAAACCCTCCAAGGGCCTAGACCCAAATAAAAGATATAGCCCGTTTTGACTTGAGGCGTTCAGGCAATGACTGCCGCAGCAAATGGTGTCTTCCTGGATGGGACCTGCTTCTATATACAGCCCTCTTTATCTGATACATTGGGCTACAAAGAACTTCCCTTTTCATCCACAATTGTGCATTCATGGTGTTGCTGATCTAAAATTGCAGAGTGATTGATCTTTTAACCAAAAATAACTGTAAATCTTTGAAGCATCTAGACCCTTGTTGGACAAATTCATCACAATTCTATTCTGCCGTTGGAGAAATATAAGTAGTTTTCTACTATGCTTTATATATCTCCTTACCTGCATAAGCTATGTCTCCATATACTAACAATAGTCTCGGAATTAAAGAGCAGTTGAATTATGTGTATTCTAAGTTCATCATTAATTAGGAAAACAATAATCTCTGGTGCCAGTAAAGACTAGGCAATTATGTTTAGCAATTAATTATTATTGTCTGAAAGATCAGTTCGTGTATAACAAGAATTATACTTGTTTCTTCTAGGGAAAATAGGGTGTTCCAAAAATCACCAATTCCAAAAAAAAAAAAAAAAAAAAAAAAAAAAAAAAAAAAAAAAAAAGCAAGCATCACATAGGATCAAGCAGCAGGATACAAAGATGGTGCAGTTATACAAAATATTCTCTGTCAAAAGCATGCCAACTTTTAGCATAGGCGCCCAAAGACTGAAGTCTACTTGATGCCATGGTCTAAATACTGCAAGATATACCAATTTTGACCATTCAATGTAGGAAAACTTGTGGTGCTAGAAACAAAATTAAATGAAATAAAAACGAAACTTGAGGCGTGAATCAACACTTTATTTTACCTCTAGTATACAATAAGTCAGATGTTTTGTATAGGCAGCGAATAATTACACATCAAAATGTATCCCTTGGTACATATGTTTTTTCAATAATACCTTTCCATAGAAAATTACCTTCTTCAATTTGATACTTTGCAGGGAAAAATTATGTTATTTCAATTATTCCGAAAAATAAAACAAAAATATTATTGCACCACCAAACTCAAGTCCAAAACTATTATTGCACCACATGTCAAGCAAAAACATAGTACAAACTAAAATGTCCTACGAATAGCAATTAAGAAAGCATGTGAATAAAATTACATAGGGTACAGTATACAAAGTACAGTTAATCTGCTATGAATTAACAAGAGTGGATATGCATCAGGAGCAAGCAATATTTAGTGAAGACAGAAAGCTAACCTTGAAAGAAACTCTCAATATGGCAGTGGGAATAAAACTAGTAACCAACGTAAACTGCAGCATTAACTATGTAACAATCATCATTCTTATCTCCCATTTCTTCTACATACACGCCACTTGAGCATACTAGTCCTCCATCCACAACTTCAACATTCAAAATTTTTCCACTGCATTCAATTGGAAGAATGAGAACAAAAAAACAAGAGAGACATTTACGAGTTATATAAATATTGCAAAAAAGCAGTAGGAGTTTGTAACTGGTTTGATTTACATGGACGTTCTTATTTGGTCCCCAACATTTCTGGAAGGTAAATTTTCAAAATCAATGACATATCACAAACAAAAGTGATTTGTGATGGAAGAATAAGACCAATTGAAGAAAGGCATAGTTAAATTCACATTAGTAGTTAGAAGATTAGAGAGGTCTCAACATGGGTTAAATTTTACACAGAGTAAGCAATACAATTAGGTCACTGAGCTCATCGGAAACAAGGGTTATTAACTATTTACTTCATGCTTGGAAAATTATTGATCAGAATTTTGTAAGAGTATATTGGATATCCTCATACATTAACAACAATAGATGCTCTATATGTTAAAAGTTAATAAATCAGTCAACAAGGATATGTGGTTAAACAAGAACAAGCAATTTGTAAAGGAGATAAAAAAGTTCAAAAATTGAGGCACCAAGTTCCAGAGGTGTGGATACTCACTAAGGAAAAACAGACTTCACCCTCTCAATATCCAAAGAGTGTTGAAGAGAATGAGGAACACCTAACTTGATCTGTAATTTCATTTGCTCAAACGAGACCCCAGGTATGGATCCTGCAGGAATTTTATCTCATTACATCTAATGAAACAACTTCAAAAGAGAATTCTTAAATACTGAACGATGCTGCTCTCATGGTTTAAACAACACTAAAGAGAAACAATATAAATTCTAAAATCTTCTAATCTTACTGCACAAAAACTGAACAGCAAACCCGTATACCTCTCCTAAATGCAGGAATTGAATTAGAAGAAATAGCATCCCTGCATGCCCTCATTGCTGCTGATGTGATATCTTGCCTGATTCCATGCAATAATTCATAAAATAAGTGCTTTATCGAATTAAATCAAACCAGAATAAGTAAAATGGGTGTTTTATATAAGATTGAGAAGAAGAAGAAGAAGAAGACGAACCCATGTTGATCATAACCAACACCCATCTCCACGAAAAGGAGTTTCATCGGTAGGTTCGAGGAGTTGGCGGTCGTGCTTGTGACTGCACTTTGATCTGTTTCCATGGCAGCCGTAGCTCGGATTAGGAGTTGAAATCTAGGACGAGGAGGAAGGTGGAGGATAAAGGAGAAAAGCGGAGGCTTCAATGGAAGTGAACCGTATGTTTTGCAAGTGGAGAGAGTTCCAGTATTAGAAGAAGACAAATTTGAAACCCAGCGGAAACAGATACTCATCTCGGCTCTCACACTGCCCCAACAAAGCTAGGAACTTCGAGTAAATTCATCAAAATTTCCCAGTCAAATTTACGTGACAAAAAAAAAAAGAAAACTGTATATGACAGGCCCATTCATTTCTTATCAGGCTTAAGCTGGCACACTTGAATCAAGCCAAGCCTGCATTACTGTAAAGGGCATGGTGGGTAAGGGTTCGGTCTTTGAGACCAAACCATCTAATATTCATGTCCAATACTCAATTTCAAAGCCTATACTTTTGTCGAAAACATATATGCATGGGGATGACAAAGTAATCCCATATCGAATAACTTGGATTTCATATAACTTCAATTGATGGAAGAGTAATCTTTCTTAGGTATTTAATTGGTGGTTATGCATTTGGTATGCTAAAATTCATTTTTTTGAAAATTTAACTTTATTGTGAGTTACTTTTCTTCTAAACAAAAATTGTGATTTTTTTTTTTAATTTTAGTGAAAAGGTAATTTTTCTAATAGTTGGAAAGTTAAACTTTAGGCTTACTAGTATTTTTGCTCTCAAAACTTTTTCAAAAACATTAATTAAGTTCTTACGAATTATTTGCATTCAGTTGAACTTGTGAACTAACAAAATTGATCAAATAAATTCTTTGACTAACATTGACCGTTAGTACTAAACAACAATGTCGATGTGGCTATTAATAAAACCATGTAATCTATCATGCCCTAAAATATAGGGGGTTAATTGAAAATAACTAACTAAAATTTTACTTAGGCTTGATAATTAAGTTGTTAGTGCACTCCTTAGAGATCCTAAGTTTTATCCATTCCTTTCCTATTTCTTTTCTTTTTATTTTCAACAAGCTAGGATGAAATTCACTCTAAAATAAAAATTAATTGATGTAAAAACATAATAAGAATGGGTAGCAATTCAATGATTAACATGCCACTTCCCCCTTAAAGAACCAAGTTTGAGCTACACTTCCCTCAAAGAACATTTTTATTTTTGGCAGCTAAAAGGGAAAATTACATATCGACCCCTAAGGTTTGAAAACCCTAGGCATTTAGCCATTCCTTTCCTAATTACATTAGGATTTTGATTTATTTTTCATCCCAACTAGAATTGCTTCCTCTATTCACTATATCTTCTTCTTTTCTTTTCTCCCCCTTTTCTTTTTCATCATATTTCACATTATTTTGTTGCTGAACATTTTCTTTGCTTTCTGAATCAAAATCTATTCTTGATTCAAGGCGTTTTTCAATCGGTTTCATAGTTACCATTAGAAACGTTCTTAATATACGCCAAGAATCGGTAAGTTCAATTCAATTTTGATAATTAATCCCAAATTCTCGTAGTATTTACGTCCGAAGCTAACCTTTCATTTGAATTAATGAATCTTTTAATAATCTTGTTGAAATTCTCGGTAATATTGATAAATCTTGAAAAATAACCTTAATCTGTGTATAGATGTTGTTTGAGGAACCCGTTATAAGTGCATCAGATCAGATCTGAATGCGAAGGACATCATTGGAGATCCCGGTGAAAAGTGTGTATTCTTTTACAAGCAAATCGGGGCAAACTGTGCCTCAGAATAGGGCCACACAGCTAGCCACTCGGGCATATGGGCCACACGTACGGGCCACATAGCCATGTCCCTCTGAAACCCTAAGAAATTCGATTCTCACACACCTAGAACCCTCCACATGGTCGTGACTCCCTTGTACCTTGATTTTGCAAATTCCATACAGCCATAGTTTGTCAGACGGCCATGTAACCCCTTCACACAGCTTAAGGCATTGCACATGATCTTGTCATATAGGCGTGTGCCCCTATTTTACAATTTTGCCCAAAATTTTTGTAAACTGTTCAATTTAGTCATTGCATGATCCTAGAACTAATTCTAGTATTTTATCTATTTCAATTAAGTCTTTGATATTATGAAGAATATAGAATTCATGATTTGAGTGATTAGATTATTACTATATGAGCATGATATGTGATGAATACTTGCCTTCTATGTCTGAGTTACTGATTAATTGTTATTATTTTCACTGAATTATTGGTTGCATGAACACCATGCTTATTGTATTGATAAACCGAATACATGATGAACATATCTATTGCTATTGTTAATATAAACACATGTTAAACATGTTTACTATTTCTGTACTATATTGATGCTCGCATGTCATATTGCATTACGTGGGGTAGGATGCTTTGAAAGGAGGAAGTACTAGCAGTTTTAACCATAAACACTGGTGGTTTATCTACAAATTACTGGCAGCTTTTATCTACAAATCGTTGTGCATTTACAACCACTAACAACGTATAACCTGCAAACACTAGTGGTTTATCCATTTGTTTTTTACTGACAACTATTATCTACAAACCCATTCTGTACTCACAACCACTAGTGGCGTATTAACCTACAAACACTAGTGGTTTATCCATTTTTTTACTGGCAAATATTATCTACAAACCCGTTATGTATTCACTACTACTATCAGTGTATTATTCTGCAACACTTGTGGTTCAACCATAAATTGGAGTGTCCAAGATATAAGAGTTCTGGGGAACTATTACTGTGGAGTGTAGCAGTGGGGTAGGACTTATCTTTACTGATAAATTGAACTTGTATTGCATTGCATTGACAGGCATAAGCATGATCATTGAACTACCAAAATACTGCTATATCATATGATTATTATTGTACTAAAAACTATTATTATGTATGCTTGATTTACTAGTTTGTACTGATTTTCTCGTGATGGAACTCACACCGAGCATCATAGCTCACTCCCTCTTTAATTCTCATCCTTTCAGATAATCCACCATGTTAGGACACGAACACGACATCCGGAGGGTCTCGGCTTAGTTTTTTACTCATGGAATTATTTTAGGCTCATTATTTGATTTGCTCTATTACTCAGTTTTTACTCATTTTTTATATTGCTTGACATTTAATTTGATTTTAGGACATTGAATTAAGAGTAATTAATTAGCTACGCATTAACCTCAGTTTTTATTAAAATTGTAAATAGATATTATTTTTCCGCTGCTACAATATATTTAAAATTTCAAGTAATACATAATTTGGCAATTAAGTAAGTTTTCCTCTAAGATAAACAAATGTATTAGAAAAACTGTTTTCAAAACTCAGATAGCTTACTAGGTCATTTCAGTGGCTAATGTAATATTTCGAATTCGGGTCTAACGTCTGTGCTGGTTTAAAGAGGTTACATAATCCCTAATCGCTGACTTAGTAGTTCCATGTCATCACTGTAACACCCCTAACCCATTTCCGTTGCCGGATTAAGGCTAAGGAGCATTATCATACTATAGGAAACATTTAATCATCATATCATTCAACATGTTAATAATATCATAAATCATTTATACTCATGCATATTGTCCCTAAATCGAGCCCTTGAGGCTCTAAAAATAACTTAGAAGAAAATCGGGACCAATTGAAAATAATTTGAAAAGTTCAAAAAAAAGATATAAAATTTGCAAAATAAGGGTCACAAGGCCATGTGCCTCACGTGGTTGAGACACACGCTCGTGGCGTGTGTCTCAAACTATGTAAGCTTCGAACTAGGGACACAAGGTCGTGTCCTAGCTTGTGTTCCCACCCATGTAACTCTCTGAGTAAGGTCACAAGGCCATATCACACACCCGTGTGCCAGGCCGTGTAACTCTCTGAGTTGCCCAACACACCCATGTACCAAGCCATGTGTTAGGTCATGTGACTCACTGGTTTGAACCTTAAGAAATGCGCAGATGACACACAGCCATGTCGCTAGGCCGTGTGCCTCACACGGCTGAGTCACACGCCTGTGGGAACCTAAAATTTACCTAAAAATAAGACTTTTCAATCCATTTCATGCATAACATTTCAACCCAATTTAAGCACACTTCAAAGGAACCTAAGCATCACCCAATCAACATCAAAATGTCAATTCAAGATCCTAATTTAACTAACTAATATGCCATTCAAAGGCACCACATTTCATCAAAACGTTTCTAACCAAAGCAAAACAATTTAGGTACATTTCAAACACAACTTAGTTCTTCTAACTACCATCACATAACAATCACTTAACCATTCACATTTCCACTTCAAACATACCATATAAGGGCTTATATTTCAAGTGCTTAAAATAACCAAAAGACTTTAACCTATCAAAGCACTTAAAATTCATCAAACAAAACTTAAGTTCAAAAGCATATTTAAACCAAAATAACCATTACACATTCATAAACTATTACTATACAAAATCCTATACATGCCATATAACCAAGATATTCAAAATCTACCAAATTAGTCCTAGAGATAGTGTGATTCTTTAAGCTTGATCCGATCTACCAACAGTAAAATAAAATCTACAAAACAAAGGACAAACAGAGATAAGCTTACTTAAAGCTTTGTAAGTTTGTAAAATAATGATAGAACTTGCTACAATTTAATTTAACGACACTAATGAATATCGAATAGAAATTTCCAATCATTCACAATCCATCATGGATAAGAGCTACACATTTCATTAAATTAGATTGATCAGATGACTTCACTTTCCATTTTCAGAATTTACATAATAATGCTCAATCGAGCTACATCCATAACATTGATCGTTTTGCAATGCTACTCTCACAAGCTGAAGAGAGTCTGCAATGAATGTAGATCCTTAGCCATCACTACGGTTCATTCATCAAAACAGAACATTTAGTAGTTTCACTAGTTCTTGATGGTGCTCACACAAGCTTTCAAGAATCTGTAACTTGTGCAGAATACTTAGCCATCGAAACGGTCCATATTTTCAGAATAGAATATTTAATCATCACATCAATTTACATTCCAACCCAATACCGTATCATATTAGTATTTCATAACTTTAAATGTATATAAACTAGAAGTACAAACTTACCAGGCTAATTTGTAATAACAACCAAAGTACAAGGACTACTCCACTACCTTTTCCTTCCCTCGGTTATCAACACGTTCGTGATCTAAAATAGTAATTTCCTTTAATTAACTGAATCAATAAAGAGTTTAAGTCATTTATATATTAAATCCCTTTTTGATATTTTACAAAAATAGCCTAAACTTTCACTTATACTCAATTTAGTCCTCAAGCCCTAAACATGCAATTAACCCAATTTTCCCTAGAACCCAATATAACCAATTGATAACTACACCATAACAACATTCACTTGTGAATATTTCTCTTGAAATCCTTGAAATTTTTTACACTTAAACAATTTATTCACTAAACTTTAAAATCACCAAAAATCACTTTACAATATAGTCCACCAAACAATAAAGCTTCATATTCCATCATAAAATTCAAGAAATAACTCAACTCATCAATGGAAACATTTATAACATTTAACATTTTCACAAATTAATCCTCGAAATAGCTATAGTAAGCTACTGTGAGTTCAAAAACATAAAAATTACTAAAAAGGGGCATCAAAAGACTTACCAATTAAGGCTTCAATTGAAAAGCTATGAAAACCCTAGGTTTTCTTAGCTATGTCGTGAGGAAGATGATGAGTTTGCCAAAAACATCATCTTTCTTTAGGTTAAATTAATATATATACTACGACATTTTTGTAATTTTGACAACTTTCTTAATTAACTTTAATTAACCTATGTTTAAGCCTAATTAAGCCATCCACTTATGCAAATCATCACTCAATTTTACTAACTAAATTCCCATGGGTTATATTACCCTTTTATCCCCTTTAATTTAACCACTCAACTTTTACACTTTTTACAATTCAGTCATTTTTACTTATTAAACTATCTAAATGACAAAAATTTCCAACCACAACTTAATATGACTTAAAGACCTTGTAATTATATTAATTAAATAATATTACGAGTTTTTACGTCAAAATTATGGTCTCGAAACCATTCTTTCCGACACAATAGAAAAATAGGTAGTTACAATCACCAACGATGATGATATGGAACTACCTCATCAGAAAACGATGCTAACATTGCATTTGCTAATGACCACGTCAGCGATGTCGTTAACTACTAATGATTAGCATTAGTCAAATGACCTATTTGACCAATTTTGCTAGTTTAGGTTCCAACTGGGTGTAAAAAGTTCGCAAGAGCTTAATTGATCTTTTTGACAAAGTTTGATGGCCAAAAATACCATTAAGCCTAATATTTATAAATTTATTTTGTTCTTTTTTTTTTGTTTTCATTATTTTTATGAAATATTTTTCATCATTAAATTTTAGTTTATATACTATTTAATTAAATTTCAAATCATATTATATATATATAACAAGATACATACTTTATATTTGCGTTGAATGGCGCTCTCTCAATTTTTATCTATTTTTATTTTTCAAATATAATTAAATAAATATTTTTTATATAGGTTAAATGTAATGGATAAGTTGTTTTTTATTATTATTTTGTTTTATTTAAATAATCGTTTATCTTAAACATAAAAATATAAGAAAATTTCAAAAATTTGAAGAGATAATAAACCTAAAAAGCTTTAAAAAATCATTTTCTCTTGTAATTTTATTTCCAAATAAAATATATATTTTGAATATTCTTTTTAGAATTATTTTTTTCAAGAGATTTTTAACTTTGAAACATATTATATATAAAAATTATATATGATCTCTTCTCAAATTATATTAAAATATAAAAAGTTAATTTGTAAAATAAAAAATTTATCTCTTTAATATATAAAGTAAAACATACGTTATTTTAATATGGAATTTGGTATGGAAATTTAACAATTATATTAAAATTTACTTAAAATTAATATATAAAATATATAAGTTTTAACTATTATTTCTTGAATAATTGAAATTATAATGATAATTTTTAAAAAAACTATGATAATAAATTATTTATCTATATGAATATCATGGCAACAATGATAATTTGATAAATTTAAAATTGATAAATATAAATGATATATCAACAAAAATAAAGAAAAGATAACCTATTTAAAAGAAAGAAAGTAAAAATATTCCAACGAGATATAAATATTATAGAAATTTAATAAAATCTAAATATTATTACTATATTTATTTAAAGCTTTGGTTTGAAAATAAATTTTAAAATTTATTTATAACTTATTTTAAAATAATTATTTTCTAAATTAAATAATTTATTTATTAATTAGATTTTAATAATATTTTTTATGGGATGTGCCTCGTATTCTTCTCCCAGTTAAACTCTGCTATCTTTTCCTAGTTAAGCTCTGATTATTTCAAGGATATTTTAGTATGATTAAAACTCTAATATTAGCCTATTTAAAGGGGCCTTATAACCTTGTTTTTAGATGTTAATCAGAAAAAAGGCTTTTCTTTAAGCGCGACAAGATGTAGTCGCATATAAGTTTCGGTGAGAGCTTCATGGTAATTATGGAGAGTATTTTATACCTCTTTTGTGAATGCCCTATGGGATTTAGGGTTTTTGTTTACCAGTTTGTTCTTTGGGATTTTGAGCTTTGCATTCAAGGTTTTGTGTGATGGACGTTTAGTACATTTAGGTTATGTAACATCCCGAATTAGGGCCTAGTCAGAATAGTGGTCTTGAGACCATAAATCTGAGATAGAAATAATTATTTTATGATTCTTATAAGGTTTATGTTATGAATGCATGTTTGTGTGAAAGTTTCATGAAGAAATTCTATGCATAAAATGTCTAATTGCATTTTAGGGACCAAATTGAATAAAGTACAAAACTTGCATTCTAGAAGCTTTAAGCATGAAATTGCATTAGGTTATGAATTAGAGGGTCCTAATTAGCAATTTGACCAATTTCTAAAATTTTGGACAAAAATGGACATGCATAGGAAAAATTGGAAAGAGAAACCCTAAGGACATTTTGGTCATTAGGTAATTAAAAGAATAAAAAGGGGAAATCAAACAAAAAATGTGTCCATCTTCCTCCTTGGCTGCCAAAAATAGCACAACACCATAGCTATGGTTTTGTTCAACATTTCCAAGCTCAATAGTAAGTGTTCCCTAACCCTGTTTTTAATGTTATTTGTACTTTTTGAAGTCCCAATAACATGGTCTACCCATTTCTAGCTATATTTTAAGCTAGATTTCATGTGTGAAAATTGACTCATGCATGACATGCTTGTATTTTGATTATTAATGGAGGAATATGAATGTTTGATGTATGATGAACATCTTTTATTAGGTGATTTTTAGTGAAAAAACCTAAACAAGGGACTTGTTTGTAAAAGTGTAAAAGTGTAAAAGTGAGTAGTAATAATGTGAAATAAAAGAAAATATGGGCTGATATGAGCATAGTAAAGGTTCAGCTAAGCTTGGGTAATCAAGAAAATGCATACATTTCATTTTACGAGCCTAAGGGCTAAATCATAAATATGTGAAAGATTAAGGGTCAAAATGTAAATCTACAAAAGTATGATTTATGGACCCATTTGAATAATGTGAATAATAAATAAGTTAAATTTGACATTATAGATCAAGAAAAACGTGAATTGGGACTTGATCGAGGAAAGAATAAAGTATACGACGACTAAGCTCGATTATCATCGTTTTGTACCGAGGTAAGTACATATGCAAATAATGTGGTGTTGTAGTATGTTTTAATGCTTTAATATATTGTGATAAATGTTTTATTGTAATTATGAGTTATATGCTTATTGGTCGTTATGAAAGCATTAATGTTATCATGGTCATTAACCACGACAATACGAGCAAGTACGATGGAGATAATATATGTAAGTGAATAAAATCCCGTTTGAACTTTAGGAATAGTTAGGATACAAGTGACATGTCACTAGGAAATAAGAGATCTGAGCTCATTGAGTTGGTTTGAGTTCGTGAGAAATCCGAACTTGTTGAGTTGGTCCAAGTTCGTAATATATGTGAGGCATCCGAGCTCATTGAGTTGGTCCAAGTTCATTATGGATACGATGCATGTAACATCCGAGCTCGTTGAGTTGGTCCGAGTTCACTATAGATGTCTAAATGTTATGAGGTAGCTATGTATGTACATGAGACACTTATGTGCAAGTTTTTCGCGTATCCAATAGTATTCCGATGTGTTCAACGGGTAATGTAATGATTGTAATGAAGTCCTAAGGAGGGCATATGAAAGAGGTATGGTTATCGATACTCTATTATGAGTACAGGTACGTATACTAAACCTATGAGTAATGCTTTGATAAAGATCGATTTAAGATGAGCAAGTATGTATGTGCATATGATGAGTAAGCAAAGAGGTCTGAATGAAGAATAATCTTTATGTATATGTTATCATGTTTTTGCATGTTAATTGTTTACCACTATTGCATATTATTTGCATCTGGACTTACTAAGCTTTAATGCTTACTCCCCTCTCTTTTCCCTCCCTTTGTAGTTCCATCAAGCTAGCTCGAGGATCGAAAGCTATCAAAGTATTCGATCACACTATCAAAAGACTTTTGGGTATAGTGAAATTATTATTTTGAGTATGGCATGTATAGGAACTTGGTCATTTTGTGATATGTGTCATGCTATTTGGCCAAATTGTGAAGGCCTATGATGATGATGATTTTTTTTGTAATGGCCATGTGATATGGCTCATATTTGATCATTTGGGTTGTAATCTAATTACCCATGCATGCATGTGTTAGTGTTTTGATGGTAGGATATGTTATTGCTTGGTGAGTGCATGATAATGATGTGATATGTTGTTGATTGATGAATGTATGGTAAAGTATGGATTAAGTGCTAAAGGTTAAAGGATGACCTAATGACTTAAAATTACTATGTGTATGAATACACAATTTGAAGTTATGGTAACAAGTTTAATAATGCATGAAATTGGTGTGGAATGCCTCTAAATGGTGTAATAATGAGTGTGCAATAAGATGACATTATGAAGATGTGAGAGTGCTATGGTGTGGAGTATTTGAGTGCATAAATATGTCATGTTGCATGTTATAAAGTGTGTTTGAATGTATGAGTGATTGAGGGTAACCATTGGCTTGGAAAATAGCCTCTAAAAAGGTCCACACGGGTAGAGACACGGGCATGTGTCTAGGCCATGTGTGACACACGGTTTGCTCCATGGGCATGTTGAATGGTTGTATGTCCCCTGCACCAAAAATTTCTAAGTTAGTATGCATGGTAGTAAACACACGGGCAGAGACACAGCCGTGTGTCTCAACCGTATGAAAGACACGGCCTAGCGCACGAGCATGTGCCCCTAAATGAATGATGACATCATAAACAGAATGTCCAGGTTTTTGGACATGGGCAATGACATAGGCGTGTCTAGGCCGCGTCAGGGACATGGCGTGTGCTCAGCCGTGTAAAAACCCTGTAGGTTTGAAATAAAAAATAAATTCTAGAAATTCCACATGGGTATGGGACACGGCCGTGTCCCAAAGCATACGAGCATGTGCATTGCCTCTACATGGGCGTGTAAGGCTTAAACCTAAAAATTTTCTTAGAATTTCTTAAGCTCTTGGTTTAGTCCCGGATTACTTTTAATGTATGTTTTGGCCTCGTAGGTCCATGATAAGGAAAATATGAATTTGTTTGATTGATTTTAATTTAGAGTGAAATTTTATAACCTGTATTTTCCCGGAGATGCCCTATTTATGTACGATAATGCCTCGTACATTGTCCCGGTCTTGGGTACAGGTAAGGGGTGTTACAGGTTATTTTCTCCATATACTAGTTTGTTCATTAGGATTTTGAGCTTTGTATTTGGGGTTTTGTGTGATGGACATTTAGCACATTTAGGTTAATTTTTTCCATATTATACTCTCATTTGTTTACTCATTTAGTAAAAGTTAAAACCTTATTTGCTCGTGGTTTTCCCCCTTTGAGGGTTTTCGACATAAAATATTTGTGTTTGTTGTTCTCCACTTTTATTATATCCTTGTTTATATGAGTCGAGCTCCAATAAACTGGTATTCGAGCCTGATTCAACAATTTTGGATATCAAGAAGTTCAACGAATCATGAATTTTAATTTTCGACAGTTTTGGATAATTACAGAGGTAGCTAATGTGACCGAGGACAAGGGTGATAATTCGTTGCTCTCCACATAATCCAACTGAAGGTGAAGTCATGTCACATGTCATGCATGTGCCTAATTTAGTGAAGAATCTTATCTCCTTTTTTGGTCTTTAAGACTCGAATGGCTCATAGAGGGTTACAGTCAGGTGGAGAGAGTCTCTCCTGTTTAGGTATTACTGGCCTTTGTTGCATTATACAATTTTGATTTGAAGACTGAGAGTTTTTCAATTTCCAAGTTTGAGCACAGTTTAAACTTGGTTGACATTCTGCAAAATTCAAGTTTGGCCCATGACGAGGCATGAAAAAGGAGGCATGGTAAAAACATGTCAAGGTGGAGACTTGTAGGGTGTGCCTCGTATTTTTATCCTAGTTAAACTCTACTATCTTTTCCCAATTAAACTCTAATTATTCTAGGAATATTTTAGTGTGATTAGAACTTTAATATTAGCCTATTTAATGGGGTCTTGAATCCTTGTTTTAAGATTTCAATAAAAAAAGAGATTTTCTTTGAGGGCAATAATATGTAGCTGCTTATGAGTTTTGGTGAGAGTTTCGTGGTAATGATTGAGAGTATTTTATACCCCTTTTGTGAGTGCCATATGAGATTTAAGGTTTTTGTTTATCAGTTTGCGCTTTGAGATTTTGAGCTTTGTATTCAAGGTTTTGGGTAATGTATATTTAGTACATTTAGGTTAGTTTTCTTCATATTGTATTCTCATTTTTTTACCAATTTAGTGAAAAGTTGAAGCCTCATTTACTCGTGGTTTTTCCCTCTTTAAGGGTTTTTCACGTAAAATATTTGTGTTTGTTCTTCTCCACTTTTATTTCATCATTGTGTATACGGGTCAATCCCCAACAAACTAGTATCAGAGTCTAATTTAGCTGTCGCAGATCAACTCGTTTGGTGACACAAAAATGATTTTGGATATCGAGAAGTTTGACGGATTACAAATTTCAATTCCTAACAGTTTCAGATAAATACGGAGGTAGCTGATTTTGCCAAGGACAAGGATGATGATTCATTGTTCTCCACATAATCCAGTTGAAGGTGGAGTCATGTCAAATGTTAGGCATGTGCCTAATTTAGAGAAGAATCTCATCCCCTTTTTTAGTCTTTAAGACTCAAGTGGTTCGCAGAGTATTTAAGGCAAGGTTGGTCGTAGAGGGTTACAGTCAGGTGAAGAGAGCCTCTCCTGTTCAGGTATTACTAGCCCTTGTTGTATTATACATTTTTTATTTGAAGACTGAGAGTTTTTTCAGTTTCTAAGTTTGAGCACAATTTAAACTTGGTTAATTCTGCAAAATTTGAGTTTGGCTCGTGACGGGGCATGAAAAATAAGGCGTGATAAATATGAGTCAATGTGAAGATTTGTGGGGTGTACCTAGTTAAACTCTGATTATCCTAGGGATATTTTAGTATGATTATAACTCTAGTTTTAGCCTATTTAAAGGGGTCTTGTATCCTTATTTTGAGATGCTAATTAGAAAAAAGAAACTTTTCTTTGAGGGTGACAATAAGTAGCCGTATATGAGTTTTAGTGAGAGTTTCGTGGTAATTATGGAGAGTATTTTATACCCCTTTAGTGAGTGCCCTATGAGATTTAGGGTTTTCGTTTACCAATTTGCTCTTTGGGATTTTGAGCTTTGTATTCAGGGTTTTGGGTAATGTATGTTTAGTACATTTCGGTTAACTTTCTTGCTGATCTTATGTTATTACCATTTCATGAATTTGATATTATTCTGGGAATAGATTGGTTAACTTTACATGATGCTGCAGTGAACTGCATCTTGAAACAGATTGATTTGATATGTTAGAACGATGAAATAATTGCAATTGAGTTCGATAGATTTGATTATGCCGTTAAAGTCATTTCAACAATCTTCGCTCAGAAATTGATCAAAAAAGGGTGTGAGGCATTTTTGGCATATATGCTTGATACTTGAGAACCGGGATCGAAAATTGATTAGGTGCTAATTGTTAATAAGTTTAATGATGTGTTTCCAGAAGAATTATTAGGGATTACCACCTGAGCAGGAAGTTGAATTTGTAATTGATTTAGTGCTAGGGATTGCTTCGATATCTATTGCACCGTACCGAATGGCACCAGCTGAATTAAAAGAACTTAAAGCATAGTTGCAAGAGTTGTATGATAAAGATTTTGTTCGGCCGAGTGTATCTCCTTGGGGTGCACCAGTATTATTTGTAAAAAAGAAATATAGGTTGATGAGATTATGTATCGATTACCGGCAATTGAATATGGTTACTATAAAGAACAAATATTCGTTGCCCCATATTGATGACATGTTCGACTAGTTGAAAGGAGCTACAGTATTCTCAAAAATAGATATCAGGTTTGACTACTATCAGTTGCAAGTTAAATACATTGATGTGCCAAAAATTGCTTTCCGAACTTGTTATGATCACTATGAGTTTTTAGTAATGCCTTTTAGATTAAGTAACGCCCCTACTGCGTTTATGGATTTGATGAATTGGGTTTTTTAACCTCATCTAGATAGATTTGTAGTGGTGTTTATTGATGATATACTAGTCTATTCCAAAACTAAATCTAAAAATGTTTAACATTTGAAAATTATACTACAGACTTTGCGTGAGAAATAATTGTATGCAAAATTAAGTAAAGGTGAGTTTTGGCTTAGAGAGGCTGGATTTCTTGGCCACGTGATTTTTGCAAACGATATCTAGGCTCATCTGAGCAAGATTTCTACCATTGTAAATTGGAAAGCTTAAAAGAATGTCTTTGAGATGCGTAGTTTTCTAGGACTAGCTGGTTTTTACAAATGATTTGTTAAGAATTTCTTGATAATTTTTTTACCGATGAAAAAGCTGTTGTAGAAAAATGTTGATTTTTTTCCGAATAAGTGTCAATAGAATTTTGATCAGTTGAAAGCTTAATTGAAAAAAGCTCTAGTACTAACTCAATCTGAATCTAGAAACGAATATGTTGTTTACAGTGATGCTTCGCTTAGTGGGTTTGGTTGTGTGCTGATGCAATACGAAAAGGTTATAGCTTATGCTTCTCGACAACTTAAACCACAAAAGAGAAATTACTCAACACATGACTTAGAATTAGTCGCAATTGTTTCACTTTAAGGATTTGGTGACATTACCTGTACGGCGAGGGATGTCATGTTTACACAGATCACAAAAGCCTAAAATACTTGGTGACTCAAAAAGAATTGAATTTGTGACAATGAATATGACTTGAGTTGCTAAAAAATTATGATTTAGTGATTGATTATCACTCGGGAAAGGCTAATATCGTAGCTGATGCATTAAGTTAGAAGTCTTTGTTTGCAGTAAGAGTGTTGAACGCTCAATTGACCTAAAATCATGACGTTTTGTGTTGGTTGAGTTGAAAGTTAAACCATTGTTTCTTCAAAAAATTCGAGAGTTGTAAAATGATTTTTTGAAATTACTAGTTAAACCAGAACAGATTCAGAATGATCAATTTACCGAATCCAGTGTTGGAAACGATAATATTTTGTATTTTCACAATTGATTGTGTGTGCCGAATGATCCAAAATTAAAATGAGACATTTTATCTTAGGCTCACAGTAGTACGTACTCTATTCATCCATGTAGTATTAAAATGTTCTGCAACTTGAAACAGATGTACTGGTGGCCAGGAATGAAACGAAAGATTTATGAATTTGTAGCTAAATGTCTAGTATGTTAGCAAGTTAAAGCCAAATATCAGGTTTCGTTTAGGTTATAATAGCCTATTATGATTCCAGAGTGGAAATGAGAGTATGTCATGATGGATTTTGTATTTGGATTGCCTTTGACACCGAGGAAGAAAGATTCAGTCTAGGAAATTGTTGGTAGATTAACGAAATCAACTCATTTTATTTCGGTTAAAACAAATTATTTGAATGAAAAGTTAGCCGAGTTATATGTATATGAGATTTTTAAATTGCACGAAGTACTGTTGTCCATTATCTCTGATCGAGACCCGAAATTCACCTCTAGATTCTAGGGTAAGCTTTACGAGGCTTTGGGTACTAAAATTAATTTCAATACAACATTTCATCTATAGACAGACAGACAGTCGAAATAGGTAATTTAGGTTCTAGAAGACATGCGCCATGACGAATTATCGACTTTAAAGGAAGTTGGGAAACATATTTATCATTGGCTGAATTTGCCTATAATAACAACTATCAGTCCAGTATTAAAATGGTACCATTTGAAGCTTTGAACGAACGAAAATGTATAAATCTGTTATACTAGTTAGAATTTAGCAAAAGTAAGTTAGTTGGGATAGATTTAATTTGAGAAACTGAAGATAAAGCCCGTGTCATACATGATCATTTGAAAGTCACCTCTGGTCGTCAAAAATCATTTGCATATTTGAAAAGAAAAGATATCAAATTCTAGACCGGGGAAAAAGTGTTTTTGAAAGTTTCTTTGTGGAGAAAAAGTATTATGATTTGGCAGAAAAAGGGAAACTTAGTCAAATGTTTATTGGGCGATATGAGATCGTCAAGAGAATTGGTCCAGTAGCTTACAAATTGACATTACCTCCTGAACTCGAAAAGATACATAATGTTTTTCACTTTTCGATGTTGAGATGGTACAGGTTAGATCCTTCACATATGATTTCTCCCAACGAGATTGAATTACTGCCTGATCTATCATATTCAGAGGAACTGATAGGGATATTAGCTCGAGAGGTAAAATAACTTAGAAATAAGCTGGTACCGTTAGTGAAAGTCTTGTGGCATTGACACGGTATTGAAGAAGCTATGGGGAAACAGAAGAATCGATGAAGTCTCAATACACGAACCTATTCTTAAGTAAAATTTCAAGGATGAAATTTCCTAAAGGGGAGAGTTGTAACCACCCATTTTCAGTAAGGTCAAAAATAGTGGTTTTGGGACCACAATTCTAATTAGTGAGTACATATATATTATTTACGATGTCATTAGAGTGTCGTATTAAATTTTGGTATGGTAATTTTAGTGTTTGGATGCTTAATTAAGGTAATATGACTAAATCGTAAAAATCATAAAAGTGGATTACTATTGATTTTTATTGATTAAAAGGTTTAGATAACATTATTTAAGGGACTTCAATGGCAACTCGGCCATAATAAGTTAGCTTGGATAATTAGTGCTTCATATTTAGCGATCTATATGTTAAAATATTAATTAAAATATAATAAAACATAAAGAAAAGCTATTACCTTTTCATTCTTCTTCCACTGATTTTTTCACCATTGTTAAAGGAAAGAAAAGCGTAACGCCCCAAAAATCCCAAAATCTCAAATTTTTCTTTTTGTGCTTAGCAATTCAGGTTAAGTGTTAATTACGCGATGGTAGGTCTAGGTCAAGGGTTGAGTTTGAATCTAGGGGTAGAAGGAATTATAGTATAATTATTAAAGGAACCCTGATGGCAAGTAGTTGGGCTTTTAAATTAATATAAGGGAAAAAGGGCATCAAAAAGCCAAATGGAGGAGTGGCTAAGTGACGCCACCTAGAGTGTAGGGAGGTGGCGTTAGTGGCTAGCAAGGAGATCCAAGGTTCAAATCCTAGCTTAGTATTTTTAGAAGTTTAATTTTGGCCTTCTAGAAGATTGGAAGTGGCGTGAAGATGGACTCCAAGGGGAGTGTTCAGAAGAGAAAAGTTAGGAAATAGATTGGGGAGTTATCAGGGAGAAAAATGAGGAGATGAGAAGGGGGAAGTGATGGAGTCGAATGGGGAATTTAGGCATGAGGAATTCGGCTATAAGGGCTATAAATAGGTGCCGAATGCAAGGTTGCCAGGCTAATGCTGAAATCTTTTTCACCTTGTTACCGGAAACCCTTTTCTCTTCAATATCCAAAAAGTCGAAAAGCCTTACTTCTTTCTTTCTTTTCTTGTGTCGATTTCCATTCTTCCTCTATTTCATTGCCGACTTTTCTTTCTTTTTCCTTGGAGCTGAATAACTCTCTTTTTTCATACAAAATCACAAAGGGCAGAAACTTTCTTGGCCGAATACTCTTTGATCGAATCTAGTGTAAGTGTTTTCTCTTCCAATCGGTTTTTTGCGAAAGTATCAATTATTGTTCCTCACTTCTTCTAATCGGTTTTGGGTAGGAATAGGTATCGAATCTCAGTTTTGGATCCCTGTCAATTTGCTCTTCAGGTAAGGGGCTTTAGTAAGTACTCTTAATCTTAGTTGGCCGAATAGTCAGAGTTAAGGTAAGGGGACTTATGTTGAATACGAGTCACCTATTATTTTGGTTTCTAATAGTTAAGATTGATGCAGATCTAGGAGTTGATCGTGGTTAGTGATTTAAGAAGAGGCTGTTATACTTATTGTGCAAGGTAAGATTAAGGTGAGGTTTCAATTTTAGTAAAGATATGTATTAAGCATGTGGTTAATTGAAAGGTGATATCGTTTGTAGGTTAGGGACTAAGGGAATCGCGAAACGCTTGCTTACCAGGTGTGTACATATATTGCACACGCACAATGAATCGACAAAAGTCGAAATGCCAAGAAGCCAAAATGCCAAAAAGCCGAAACTTGGGCTACGGTAGTCTTACGAGTGCGCGATCACTCATGAGGAGGAAACTGATAGGTTGTCTGAGGCCCGTGGGCGATTTCATGGACTTGGGCTGTGAATTGGCCAACCGGGCCAGAATAGGCTTAATGGGCCTGACGTGCTGTTGGGCTCATAATAGGCAAAAAATGATAATTGATGCTATGTGATGGAAATCGTATGATTACATGACCGTAAATGTGGTTTGGGCCTGATGGGCCATATTAATGTGATTTGGGCCTAATGGGCCATATGCAAGTATGTGGATTTGACTAGGCTTTGTAAGGGGTTTTGGGCCTAGTATATGATGACTACATAAAACTTAATTAATTAATTGCGACCGTGGACAAGTCAAAGGGTTAAGGTGTGGCAACGGGTATATACATGTCTAGGATTGGATCTAGGGAGAGCTTGCTACTTAAGCGGTCTTAATGACTCACCTCCTCTTCTCTGGAATCCTACCTGGTGCATAGTATTTGTTCATCTTAGCTCACGGAATTTGTTAATGGGCCAAGGTAAGTGAAAACCGTAAAGAAAGGGAAAATTACTGAAGTGCTACTAAGGGCGAAAATGACCAAAATAACCCTAGGTGTTGAATGTAAGTTTTATGGATGTGACATGCATACATATGATATTCTGCTTAGGTTGCATAGGGGTTGGGAATTATGGAATGGAGGAAGTATATGAGGATCGCATGGTTGCTTGACAATCGTGGATCCACCGACGGCTTTTAAGCCCACTGTGTAAGTGCAGGTAGTTCCGCAACCGGAATACCATAGATGTGACAGATGGGTGGGTCGATATTTATATCCCCACATGGTGTGACGGGGGATGGAGCTGGTGTGTAGCGGATGGATTATTGGGATGGGATTGCATTGCATGTGATGTATGGTGTTTATTGAATGCTTGTTGCTCGTCAAGGGTTGTACACACTGATTTTGTGAAAACTCACCCCTTCTTTTATTTTATTTTCAGGTGATGCTCAGTAGAAGGTTCGATGTTTGGAGGGACTCTGGGTGGCCAGCTAGTAAGGCAACATGGACGTGTTTTTTCTTAAAAGCACACAAGTATCTATTTTATTAAGTACTTTTTCGGCCAGATTGTAATAAGGCTTCCATTTTGTTATTATTTGGGTTTTTATATTCATGCGTTGTAATTACAAAATGTTGAACATGAGTTTGCTAAATCATAGTATGTTTTTCTACGCTTCCGCAACAGAATTTTAAAATGACAGGTTTTCATAAAATCATATGTTTTAAATAGGTTTTTTGTGATTGAAAAATAAAAAGAGTTTTTATAAGTTAATTAAGGTTTCTTCTATTTTAAGAAGGGAAAACACGGTTTTCGCTAAAACACTTCAACGTGATGCGCCAAATTAGGCCATAACGTCCGGGTCGAGTTTGGGGTGTTACAAAAAGCTTCAAACCTTCAAGGATATTTGACCTTTGCATATGAGTATTTTTTAGACTCGTTTTTTTGTAAATTTTAAGTTTTTTTAGATTTTTGTAGCTTAATCTAACTAGCCTAGAGACTATTCTTAATATTGTTAAAGTTTTGAAAAGTACCTATTATTGTTTTTAAAGTTTTTTTGGATGTTAATGGTTGGTTTTGAAGCTTGATTTTGAAATAGGACTATTTTATAAAGTGAATTTAGATAGCTTTAAGTTTAGGGACTAAAATGATTATATGATAAATTTTGCATGAAATTCTTGTAAATTTGTTACTGTGGGTTGAAAAAGGGATGAAAATGAATTTAGCTTAAAGTTTTTAGCCTTAACTATGAAAAATAAACTTGTTACAGTTTTATGAACTAAATTGAATAAAATAAAAAACTTTAGGGAAATTGTGAAAATGATAATAGGAGGTCATATGCATTAAGTTAAATGTTATAACGTATTTGGAACTGATAAATTGAAATGAATTATCATATAGATCAAGAAAAGGATCAACTAGTACATAATTGAGGAAAAAGAAAAATAACAGATTAGTCGTCGACCTTTCTTCTATTGTTATTATTCCCTATTAAGTTCATAAGGTATAGTTCTTTATATTTCATAATATTTATGTTTGAATTGTATAATTTAAATGTTTGAATATAAATTTAGATTTTATAATTGATACAAAGGCGAGAAAAAGGACTTGATAGAAAAATAATACACTGGTACATGTTTTGAGCCTAAACGAACTAGAGATAGCATACAATTGGCATGTCAATAGGGTTATATCGCACGCTGTATAGATTTGATATGAGATGAGATAATGACAGGTGATATGTTTACATGTTCACTGAATGTGTCAGAATCCTGCATTTGTTGCAAATTATTGAGTTATATTTATAGTGCTTCAGGTGTGTTTCTGGGGGAGGATGTGAAGCCCACAGGCTTGCCACTTAGTGCCCAGGCATGTTCTTGGATGAATTAGCTTGTTTGAGCATTTTGGCGTGTTTTGGGTGGATAACCGAGTATCCATATCTATTCATAATAGTTCATTGGGTTGAATTTTTATTGTTAATAGACTTGATGGTTGGTAATTGGTTTAAAATGTGATAAATCATAGATGAATGATCTTGAAACTTGTTTATGCTTGTTGGTATGATGACTTGAAATGGTGTTGGATTAATTTGTAAATTATACAAAGTTATAGGTTTTGAATGCAATGAACTCACCTTTTGATATGAATTATGGTAATAGGTTAAAATGTTTAGTTAACTTTTTTGTTATTTTTAAATGTAGAAATTAATTTAAGTTATATTAATTCCAACTTATGAACTTACTAAGCTCAATTGAAGCTTACTTTATTTCGTTTTCTTGTTTTCTATAGTTATCATTTTGCAAAACTAGACGATCAGATCAACTTGAAGATCACACTATCCGACCATCTTTTGGTAGATTGTGAAAATGTTTTATTTTGGTTATGTGGCATGTAATAGAGGTGACGTTATGTAAATGTGTTTGTAATAGTACTTTTATATGGTATTTATAAAGTATGTTTGGATGATGGAATTTTAATAAGGTAGCTTATGGTTTGAAATGATGACTTTAAAAGTGATTGATGAGTATGGAAAATCTGATAAACTAACAAGAAATTTTAGCATGTTTGGTCATGGTGTGTGATATTCAAATAGGTAAGATTGTATTGGTGAATATAGTTTAAAAGCTTGATTATTGAATTAATTGTCTAAGTATGGTATGTGAAGTAGTTTTGGTATCTAATTTATAAGTTATGGATTTGTCATTCTTTATCACTATTAGATGAATAGATAATGTATTTGGTTTGTGTATTGATTGTTTTTGTGTCAAATATATAGATGGAATTTTTGGCATTTTGGTGATTCAAATGGCATTTGCATAGTCATGTTAGAATTTTATATGAATTAGGAAATACTTTGTACTGATTATTTTTTATGACGGTGCCTTGAGGTATATTGGTTAGTATTAGGAAAATGATATGTTTTAGTATGCTTTTGGTGTATTACGAGGTATAATACCATATCTCAACTATGGCAACCAATGGGGTTCATTGGGACAATAAACACAAGGTATATGTTGCAAGACCATAGCTCGACTATAGTAGCATAGAGAGTCTGCTGGGATAGTGTTGATAGTAAACACGAGAAGTCCGTCAGGACATTAAACATGAAACCTGATGAGTAAGACCATAGCTTGACTATGGCAACATATGTAGTCCGCTGGGACAATAAACACAAGGTAGTCCCCCAGGACAGCAAACATGGGGTGGATCGCCATGATGAAAATCGGGGGAAAGCATGTATATAGAAAAGAATTGGAAGAAAAATGTAAGTATTGGAAAAACGATAGTGAGCCAATGGATTATTGAGGAATCTATCAAATATGGAAAATGAAGTAGTAAAGGAATCAATCCGCCAAAATAATAATTAAAGAAGTCGTAGGCAATATGGGTGGTAACTAGCATGCCATCAAATGTAGTAGTTAATTTGAGTCAATTCTGCACTTAAGGAGTTTTTTTTTCTAAGCTATTTAGTTTTTTAATTTATGTTTTCATTAATTAGGCATTAGGATTAAAAGTTAATAAAAATAAGTGTTTTAACATATTTTCTAGGTGTTGTGACCCAATAAGCTGAAACGGGCTTTAGGTTGCGTTAATATGTCTAATTGAATGTGTAGGATGAAGATATAAATGCCCAATTGACATGGAAGCGAGCAACGAGTGATGCACAAGCTTCTTAGGACGTCAAAGCACGAAATGAATGACCAATGCTAGAATTGCATGTCTTGTCATGCCACACAAAGGTGTAGCGTGAAACATGTCGACATCCTTGACCGCCTCCGGACGTACTAATATCCAGAGTGTCAATATTACTACAAAATATATGGAATTGAAGCGGTGTCTGCAAGCATATGGGTTAGGTGGTAATATAGTTTGTTTACAATGAAACACTTGGTAAGTATTCCGAGGATTGTACCCAAGGGATTGTAATTTAAGGAAAACTACTATTAAGCCAATTATCATAAATAATTACTAATCTACTTGAGCCACGAACTACTACTATTAATATCGAAGCAAGAGTATAATAATATTAATAAACTAAATAAATTGAAATAATCCTAAATTTACTCTTAAGTTCATGCATCGGCTTTTTCTCCTAACCCTTATTTCAATTATGCGAGTTCCTTTAGCCTAGATCCAATTGTTTTACCTAATTAATTATTGATGGGTTTTATTCAACCAGCTAGTCCTCAACCTAGTTGCGCCTCTCGATGTCTAACTAACCTAATGAATCACCAAGAACTACTTATCTCTCGACCTCACAGTGCAAACTGGATTGGGGTAAGATTTTACAGATAGGCAATACTGATTTTGGGTTCATTCCCACCTATATGACCTTCTAGGGTTTCAAGCCTAGGGTTTTAGGTTCTTCTTTTCCCAATCAACTTATCCGTTATGAAACTCTATCTTTCAATCAATTACTTAGGTTAAAACAATTGAAACATGCGAAATATGGGTAAAACATAAATTGATTCTAATATTTACACAAACATTCAACTAACAATGTTAAAGAAAATGATATAAAGAATAGAATAAGTAAAAGAGATGTTCATGGATTTATTGATGATAGTGTGGCTTCGGAACAATCTCCACTCGCAAAAGTCTCACTTCAGAATATGATCTTCTGATTACAAGAACATAAAATACCCTAAGTGAAAACTTAGAACAAAAAGAAAAACCTAAGAATAATTTATGTCTCCCTAAAATTGTCTGTCTAAACTTATTACAATGGCCTTTATGTAGGCTAAACACTGAATATTAAAGTGCTAAATTATCCTTGAAGTCCTTAGATTTTGACTAGGATAAATACTCCTAATTTCCCTAAAATACACAATTATCTTGTGTTGCACAAGGGCGGTGTTACAACACAAGCCTACAGTGTTACAACATCGGGTCTAGTGTCATGACACCTAAGGTAGTTTCTCTCCAAGACTTTGTTTTTTTCTTTTGTCTTTGATGTTGCGACATTGGTGTCTTAGTGTCGTGACACAGACATCAATTTTGGCTCAAATATGCATCTTTAGCTCTCGATTTGTCATACAAAGTCGTGTAACTTTATTTAGATATATAAAATATATTAAAAACTACTAAAAAACATAAATTACTACTTTAAGCATGAAAACCTAAATATATACTAAGATGCTTTGATTTAACTATTAAACAAGCTAAAGTTATGTGTAAAAAGGATGTAAATAATAGTATAATTCATGGCAGATCAGTCATGCCCAAGTAATTCAATGTTATTTTCGTCCACGCACTCAAGTTTATATGAAGACTTAGGATGTGCCAAAGACCTAATTTGTGTTTCCAACATCTTTATGAATAAGACATTAGAGGATTGATTTAACTAAGTCGTCTCAGATGCCTTCAAAAACCCTATTAGTTTAGGAGTAGATTTGGATTGTTTTCTTTTCGACTTTTCCATACTTTCTTCTTTTTCTCTCGAAATCAATTTTAATTCAAGAGTTTATTTATTTATTTCAAGTATTCAATTTATTTTCTTTTTCATAATTTAATTCTTTATTCTGATCAAGAGATTTGCAACTCTGTTCCTCATTCGATATTCAATCCACGATTATTCAAATCTCTTTTCTCTTCCTAATCGGTCGTGATCTTTACATGATTTATTCAATCAGAGTTATGGTTATGAATAACATGAGTGGCTAAATCCCTTATGGGAGATTAACGAGTGGATTGGGATGTGATTAACAAATGATTTAGAGTTTCCCGAGAGGGATTAGTTGGTATGAATTACGAGTGCTTAAACTACTAGGATTGACAATACTAGGAAGTTATCATAGGCAAGAAGGGGTAGAGAGATAAGTTGAATCGAGTGTGTCATAATTTATCTTGGTTAAAAAAGTGAGGTTAGGAGATAAGCGAGTATCAACCAATCGATTAGTTAATTAAAGGCCGGAGATAATAATTGGTTAATCAATAGCTAATCCACCTCAAAACTCTAATCCAAAGTTAGTTACAAACCTTAAAGCGAGTTAATCTTCCTGATTGGTATATTGACTTAGTTGATTTTATTATTTTATTATTTTTCGTATTTTTTTATTTTATCTCATTAACTTATTTTATGGTTTATCATAATATAAGAATTAATTAGTACTATTTAGACTTATTATTGTAAAAAGGTTTTCGTAGTTTATTTTATCCTCCATTAGGTATGATCCTCAAAATACTTCCAAAGTATTTCGTTGTACTAAACTATATTATAATTTGACTCATGCACTTGCGGACACTTTCATTCTGAATTCTTATATTTTTGGTGTTATATTTAACTATAAATGGTAACTCGTTCATAGGCGGTCAAGCTGTTGGCGCCGTTGCTAGGGAAGTTTCGGCAATAAATCTTGAAAATAATTTTTTACATTTAATAAGATAAGTATGAATGTCAGAACCTATAGATTAGAGATTTTCACGGGCCAGGTCAGGCCCAACCAAAATTTTAGGCTTGTTTGTTAGGCCTAGGCTTGGCCCAAAAAATGTGCCTAAAATTTTTCCCGAGCTCAGCTCGGATAACAATGCTAAAACTTGGGTCTGGCCCGGCCATATTAATTTTTTTTAAAATATATATAATACATCAAAAATACTAAAAATATTAAAATAAATATTTCTCAATAAATTGAAAACAAATTAAAAAAATATGTATACTTAAATAACGTTAACATAAGTGCAACTTAACAAGCAAATGCCTCTAAAATAGTAACAAAATTAACAATAAAACAAGAGTTATACAATACCCAAACAACAGCAACAAAATAGTAGCAACATAATAGAAAAATGATAGCAAAATGGTGAAAAAAAAATAAGAAAATAACAACAAAACAATAAAAAAAAAGAAAACAGTAAAAAAATAACATTTTTTTGCATATTCGAGTTGGGCCGAACCGAGCTTGGACTAAAAATGCCTTACCCGAGGCCCAAATCGTTTTCTAAATGGGTCTTATTTTTTTCTGAAGCCCATTTTTTAGGCCTATATTTTTATCCAAACCCTTCCACTTTTCGGGTGAGGGCCCGACCCATGAATAGGTCTACTAAAGATACAATTTTTAATTTTATTTACTTATTTTTATTTTCTTTTCAGGTTGTTTATGACCCGAAGCTCTAGAACTCTAATTGAATCATACCAAAACCAGAACAAATACTTAGACACAACCGACACAACCATTTTAAAGGGTATGCATGTTTATGGAAAATTAAGGTTTAAGTTAAAAATATTGAGTTTAACCCATCATTTTTGTTGTCATGCTTAGCTTCCAAGAGAATGGAAGCTCTATCGTTCGAAAAAGCTAAGATGATAAGGCAAAGAAGCATCAAGTAAGTTTCTGTACTCCATACCTAAAATGCTGGGTGGCTTGTATGATTCTTGATGACGTAAGAACTCAGTTGATTGTGAGTGATAAGCATGCATAAAACTTCTTAATGTATAGGCATCCACCAAGGCGGTTCAATATGCATGAAATATTTAGGATATTATGTTTAAAAGGGTACCATACTTCATATTGCTATGTAACTATAATGCATATATTGCATGATTATAATAGTGGGATACGGAAAGGAAAGTTTGACGGGTTAGATGAAGCTAGGATTTGGGAATGGGAATTTTTGTTAGATACCGCCATCAGTGTTGCTATGTGCAAACCATGACATGCAAAGCTTCGGGCCTTGTGGAGGAACATTGCGGTGTTTGAGCATTAACATTAGGACTGACAAAATTGATGAATGGACGAAGGGATAGGGAAAATAAAATTTCGTAAAAATTTTTCCATCTGGGATTATTAGGAGCAAACCGTGATGTGCGAAGCTTCAGGCCTTGTGAGGGGACACTTTGGTGTTCGAGAATCAATGTGAAATGTGAAATCGATCCTTCGAGATAACACTGTAACGACGGTATTTAGCCTCCATAGAGCAACACTGCGACGACAGTCAGTAGGCTTTATGGGGCGACACTGCGACGATGATAAGGTCCTATGGGTGACACCTCTAATAAGGTCTAACGTGTAAGACTATAGCTTGGCTATAACATCCAGTATAGTCCACCGAGACAGAAAACATAGGGATTAAGAGGTGTAAGACCATATCTCGGCTATAGGAACCAGTGGTGTCACATCTTGTTTTCAGGGGTGTCAAAAATAGTGGTTTCAAGACCACAATTTCTACTAGTATGTTAGTGTTTTATTAATTATTTATCATTTATAGGGTTCTTACACGATCGTAGTAAAATTTGGTTAAGAAATTTTATTGATTTGATAGTTAATTAAGTAAAATGGGCTAAATAGTAAAAGCTACAAAAGTTAATCACTAATAGTTTATTTGTTTCTAATGGTAATAAAAATATTAAGTGAAGGTTTTAAAGGGTAAATAAAACCTTTTGGAAGTGTAATGGACGGTTAGGTGATGGGTTTGGGTGAAATTTAATTTTAAAACCAAGGTTAAAAAGGTAATTTAATAAATTGGCTAAAAACAAAATGTAACAAAAATGTTTTCAACTTCATTTTCTCTTCATCATCACCGAAATTGAAGGAAACTCCATTGGTAAACCCTTTAGGTTCAACCAAGCTCATTTTTGGGTGCATGATCAAGAATCTCAACAAGTGGAGGATGTATGAGGAAAAGGGAGAATTGTCGATTAGTACCTAATAGTTGAATCACTTGAAAAGTAAATTTATACTAACTTCTAAGGTTACAATTTGTTATTAAATATTGTTATTTATATATGAAATGGAAAATCAGACTTTATAATAATAAATTGGATTTCTGAAATATTTCCAATGAAATGACTAAAAGTATCATATATAAGGTTTCTGAATCATTCTCGTTCTGGACCGAACTCCAACATTTGTTGCGGACTCGGATATACATGTGACACATATTTAGTCTAGATTGGTAATCTGTTGTCGTTTTAAAAGTTTATCTTGGACTGGTAACCTTACATGTATACATAGCCCTAGCCAGACTATATTTCTTTTGTGTTGTCATTGGTTTAACCCGAACGAGTAACTTGAAACATATATCTCTATACCAAATTAGCTCATACAATTTTTATCTATTTTCTGGACTTGTATATTGATTTTTTTATGAAGTTCCACTAGAAAACTATTGAATATACAATGTTAAATGGTTTTATAAAAGTGAACATTTTGAATTCCGAGTATCTGTATATTTATTGGTTACTAACTTAAAGTTGTTGATTCATGTTGTGATAAATTTTTTACTTGAATGGTTCTATGCAATTAGCTATTAAATGTGTATGGTAAGTTTAATGAATTCAAATGTATGAACCTACTAAGTATTTCTTATACTTACTTCTGTGATTATTTTTTTGTAGATTTTGAATACGTGGAGTTTGTCGATCGAATCAGCGAAGCTCACACCTATAATCATCATCTAACATCAGTAGATTTTAAAGTTTTGAAATGTGGTTAATTGTGGCATGTATATAGGATGCACATTTTGCTAATGTTTGGGCATGTTTTATTACTTTGGTTGTAAATATACTATGTGCAAAGTTAGTACATATATATGGCATGTTGGCATCTTGGTAATGTGTATTTAAGGTATGTTTAATGGTACTTATGGATGACTATTTGGTAAAAAGTTTGGTATGCTTATTGATAATTAGATGGTTTGAATAAATGAATTGATTTGGTTGATAAATGTTGTTTATATGGGGTGACAATGAGGCATATTGGTTAGACACTTAGATTGGGATATTTTGGTATGTTTTAGGCTTGATTACATGTGTTTTGAAAGCATGTTTATGGTTGATTCAGTTTTGGCTTGGAACCTAAGGAATTGGTGTTGTTTTCCTTGTTTTGAAAGCAATTTTAGGTGATACGGAACTAAAGTGGAGGAAGCGGAAGAAAGATCGAATTCAAGTTGTTCGACCTGAAAAGAAAGACTTAGATCTGATCCGAAAAGAAGAAATAAATAAATTTAGTAATAAAGAAGTTGAAAACAGTAAAAGAAGAAATTTGAGAATAAAGAACAAATAAAAATAAAAATATATAAATATATAAATAAATAAATAAATGAAATTTAAAAGTGGAAGATGGATTGAATAAACCAATGGATATGATGGATAGAAGGATAAATATCCAATTGAACCCTTTAAGATATAAATCTTAAAAAACTCAATTAATGGCTCTAATCAACCCTTTAAGAAATAATCATTGGCAAATTGAAGGGTAAAGAATGAATTCTAATGACTCTTTAAAGAAAATCGAGAAGAAAACTACTAGAAATCACAAGAAAAAAATCTTGCACAATAAATAAACTCCCAGAGTTGAAAACTTTATTAATAAAAACAATTGTCTCCTTAATAAATAATGAAGAAGCCTTTATATAGGCTAGTTGAGTACATCCACATAAAACTCTAAAGTATACTAAAACTCTAATTAATCTAAACAAGAAGTGGTTTTAAACAAAGCTTTCTTGTTAACATAAAACTCCTAAATAGCTTAAAATACTTAATAATTATAAAAAAAATTCGTAATAAAAAATAATAAAATTATAATAGCTGATAAATACAATATTGGGCTCATATGTAATAAAAATTAAGCCTAAAACCCGAATCCAATATGATTTAAACCCGAATTAAAATCCCAAAACCCGTCATTCTTGTCATAATCTTGTCCAGAAAATTCTGTTCGCGCAGTCTTTATTAAAATAGTCATAACTTGAGCTCCCAAACTCAAAATTGAGTGATTCAAAGTACGTTTCGAAGCTAAGAGATAGATATTTGAACGCCATGAGACATCTCAACCCAGAAATGCCTATACCCTATCCAAAAATTTGTCACAAGTCTGCTAATTTCTCAAACTTGAAATTTGGCAGTTTTGGTGAATAGAATTTAATAAATTTCACCCATCTGTGCATGTATCAGTAGGTGCACACGGCCTGGGACACGGGCTATCACACGACCGTGTGCCACATACAGTCACACCATACGGGTGTGTGTTATTTTTATTTTAAGTGTAGGATTTTCAACATGGCCTAGAGAAACAGCCGTGTGACTCTATTTTAAATACTCATACGATCTGGTACACGGTCTAAGACACGGTCGTATGACCTTATATTTTGAATTGTACACGGTTTGGCCAGACAACCATGTTTTTTAGCCACACGGTCTGAGCTTTGTCACATGGCCATGTGACCCATGTTTCCAAAATTCTCATTTTTTTTCCATATTTTTCTATTTTGTTTCAAATTAGTCCCTAATTGTTCCCAAACTATTTTTAAGGCCTTGTAGGCTTGTTTTAATGTTAGTAAATGTAATTATGCTATGGATGTAATTTAGATTTGAATGTTGTTTTTTTAAATTAATAAATGATTGGTTTAATGATGTTAACTGTTTTGATATGTGTCATAATACTCTGTAACCCTAATCTGGCAACAGAGACGGGTTAAGGGTGTTACAAGTGGAGTCTATCGGGACAGTAAACACGGGGATTACGAGGTGTAAGAAGCTATGGTCCGCTAAGACAATAAACACGGGGTTTATAAGGTGTAAGACCATAGCTCGACCATAGCAACCAATGGAGTCCATTAGGACAGTAAACACGAGGTATATGGTGTAAGACCATAACTCGACTATGACAACATAGAGATTCCATCGAGACAGTAAACATGGGAAGTCCGCCAGGACATTAATCATGAAATCTAATGAGTAAGACCATAGCTCAGCTATGACAACATATGTAGTCCATCAGAATAATAAACATGAGGTACTCCTTCGAGACAGTAAACACTGGGTGGACCATCAGAATGGAAATCGGGGGAAAGCACGTATATGGAAAAGAATTGGAAGAAAAATGTAAGTATTGGCAAAATGATAGTAAGCCATCATATAATTGAAGAATTTGTCAAATATGGAAAATGAAGTAGTAAAGGAATTAGTTCGCCAAAATAATAATCAGAGAAGTCATTGGGCAAATAGGTGGGTAACCCAACTAAAATTAGGCATGAGAGAAGAGATATGTCCAAGGATCACAGTTAAAGATTCTCTAGTAAGGACTGCTAGAGGACGCTCAATGAAAAGTGAATGAGAAGGAAAGAGAGAGATACCTAAATAGAGCATCCATGGGACAAATGTTTCTGTCAAGACTATTCCTCTTGAGGAAAGGCAATTGCGAGTTTAACCCCTAGAGTTTGATGTCGTAAGGGAAACATCATAAAAGAGCAACTGTAAACTCAAGTGGTGTTAAGATAGCATTTTGTTGGATGCTGTAGGCCTGAATGGTCCTCTACCGATAGACATGTTTCACCTTGAGAGCAAGGTATAATGAATAGGGTGGATTACAAGAAAGTAATCCAAACAACTCTACAACCTAAGTGTAGTATAAGTATAAAGGATGAAACAAGGTTAAATCCACCAGAGTGGCGTGGTCATGCTCTAATAGGCCTTAAGGTAGAATATGTAACACCCCTTACCCAAACCCAAGATTGAGACGAGGTACGAGGCGTTACCGGATACATACATGGATACTTTCAGAAAATACGGGTTATAAAATTTCAATCTAATTTAAAACCGATCAAACATCATCATGATGTCCCAATTATGAACCTGCAAGGTCTAAAACATACATTAAAAGAGATCCAGAACTAAACCGAGAGCTTTAGTAAAATTCCTAGGTTATGCCTCACATGCCCGTGTGGAGGCAAAGCACACGCCCGTGCCCCCCACCTGTGTTGAATTATTTGGATTTATTTTTTATTTCGAACCTACAGGAGTTTTCACACGGCCAAGCACATGCCTGTGTCCCTGGCCTGTGTCTCTCACACGACGTAGACACGCCCGTGTCCAAAACCTAGACATTCTGTTTATGACGTCATCATTCACTTTGAGGCACACGCCCGTGTTCTAGGCCATGTCCTCCACACGGTTGAGACACACGGCCGTGTCTCTGCCCATGTGTTTACTACCATGCAATCTGACCTATAATTCTAGGTGTAGGGGACACATGGCTGCACAACACGCCCATAAGGCTGACCGTGTGTCACACACGACCTAGACACACGCTCGTGTGTCTACCCGTGTGGGCCCTTTTGGAGGCTACTATCCAAGCCAATGGTCACCCTCAACATCCACACACATTTTTGAATTTCAATGGTATTCAACATGGCCTAATTATGCCCAATGACTACCTTCAACGGTCTATTGCATGTTAACCTCATCTCATCGGTTTTATACATGCTAAATTATCCTCTTTGTATTAAGGACTACCATATCATATAATACATTTAAACTTGGCTCATTTTATAACTCATTGCCAATTACGACCTAGCCATTTCCGAGTGATTTGGCCACATTCCACATGTCCATTCGTGATATACCACATTTAACCATCTCATGAACATTTAAACACCAACATACACAATTAGTAGGTTACAACCTACATCAAAGTGAGCCATATCTTATGGCCATTTACAAAATGAATAGGTATATCATTTAAGCCTTTACATTGACTAATCAATGACACCTATAACAAAATAACCAAAAACCTATACATGCCATTGTAACAAACTATAAGTATCTATATACCAAAGCAAGATAAGCTGATAGTATTGACAATACTCCAATCATCTTCCAATCTTCACAAGTTCACGAGCTCTGTAAAATAGGGAAAGGAAAGGGGTAAGCATTAAAATGCTTAGTAAGTCAAGATAACATGAAGGTAAAATTATCGATTATTTAGCATACAACCATAAAAGATATTCATGCCAAGCATGCATAGTATAAATCCCCTATCACATACACTCAATCATCAAGTTAGTTTCATCTCAAGCAATATAGCATTAATCTTAGGTGAGCTCATCAATTCAACATTTCCATTCTCGTTTCTCATTATAGTCCCGTTGAATTTCTCAAAAATCTCGATGGATGGCCATTTACCGTCACATCGTACAAGTGATCATCTCAAATACGCACTCCTACGAACCTTACATCTTACAGTAGGATTACCAGTCCAGGCTAAATCCCCCGTAGTATAAACTTATAGAGCAATGTCAGGATTACCAATCCATGCTAAATCCTTTTCAACAACAATTACTCTCGTAAGTTCGGATCTGAATTGCCAGTCCAGGCTAAATTCAGTCCTCAATCGGATTACCCGTCTGGGCTAAATCCTTAATGCACCAATATTCTTCAGGAGGTTCGATCACTCAAGGAACACCCGTCCAGGATAGATCCTTTTTATATTGAGATCAATGGATTACTCGTCCAGGCTAAATCCTTTTCTGCAATACATACAGGATCTCGTGTCATGTAAGCTATAATTTATCCACCCGATTCCCCTTTTTGTTTCAACCGAAACATTTATCATCTTTTCATTTATATTACCACATTTCATGGATTATCATATAGTGAATATCTAAAATTTTCATACATTCAAAACATACATTTTAATTATACTAAGAGTTTACTTCGGATTATACGAACTTACCTGGTAATTCTTCGATTTCATATTTCGGTTATTTCGAAACCTTTCGTTTTCCATGATCGACTTCTAGAATTTGTTCCTCGGGGTTTATATTAATAAAATTAGATTATTAATACATCACATTATTCAGTTTTAGTCCTAAAACTCACCCCGAACAAAATGACCATTTTGCCCCTAACCTCTCACAATATTTACAATTTAATCCTAAGCCTCGTATAATGAAATGCATGTATTTCCTTGGCTATCCAAGCCTAGCCGAATGTTATTCACACTTATAGTAGCCTATGTTTTTCCCTCATTCCATATTTTTCTACCCATTTCCACAACTTTTACAATTCAGTTCTTTAAGTCATTTCCATGAAAAACTACTTAGTAAAAGTTGTTTATCATCCTTTTAACTCTCATATTCCTCCATAAATCATCAAAACACAAGCATCTCATGCATGGGTAATTTTCTAAACATGAACCCTAGCATGAAATATGGGTAGAAATAGAAAGAGCATGTTACGAGGATTTTAAAAATACGAAGAACATTAAAAACAGGGTTAAGGAGCACTTACTATTGAGCTTGAAAATGTTGAAAACCCTAGCTGTGGAGAACCCTAAATTTTCGACAGCATGGAGAAGAAGAATGGCTGATCTTAGCTTGATTTTTCCCTTTTTATTTCATTTATTACCAAATGACCAAAATGCCTTTCCTTACTAACCTTTCCAAATTTTTCATGTATGCCCATTTTTGTCCAAAAACTTAGAAACTGGGCAAATTACTCTTTAAGTACCTCTAATTAATATTCCAAAGCAATTTCATACAAATTGCTTCTAGAACTCAAGTTTTGTAATTTATTCAATTTGGTCCCTAATTTCCAATTAGACACCTTAAACATAGAATTTCTTCATGAAACTTTAACACATGCATGTTTTCATATCCTAGGCCTCATAATGATCATAAAATAATTATTTTAATGTCAGATTTATGGTCCCGAAACCACTGTTCTGACTAGGCCCTATTTTAGGATGTTACATTTCCCCCTTCAAAGACTTTCGTCCTCGAAAGTCTTACTAGTAAACAGGTTCGAATATTGACTTATCATGATTTCTTTGGGCTCCCATGTAGCCTCTTCCATACCATGTCGATGCCGTAAAACTTCCACCAAGGCTATTTTTTTATTCCTCAACTGTTTGACTTCTTGAGCCAAAATCTTGACCGGTTCTTCACCATAAGTCAAGTCCGGTCTAATTTCAACTCCCGTCAGTGAAATCACATGGGAAGGGTCTGATCGATATTGCCGTAACATGGATACATGGAATACATCGTGGATCTTTTCCAATTCAGGTGGTAATGCCAAAAGGTAGGCTAATTGTCCAATTCTTTCAGTGACCTCATATGGTCCAATAAATCTTGGACTCAGTTTTCCTTTTCAACCAAATCTCAATACCTTTTTCCATGGAGATACTTTTAAGAAAACTTTATCTCCAACTTGAAATTCGATCTCCTTTCTTTTCAAATTAGCATATGACTTTTGCCTATCTGTTGCCGCTTTCAAGCAATCACGTATCACTTTAACCTTTTCTTCAGTTTCTTGATTAAATCAACTCCGTGGATCTGATGTTCCTTGATTTATATCCAATACAATAGAGTTCGACACTTTTTTCCATACAAGGCTTCATAGGGTGGCATTTTCAAACTCGTCTGGAAACTGTTGTTATAGGCGCATTCTACTAATGGTAAGTATTTTCCCAACTACCCTGAAATTCAAGGATGCAACACCGTAACGTGTCCTCAAGAATCTAAATTGTCCTCTTAGACTGACCAATAGTCTGCGAGTCAAAAGCTATGCTAAAACTCAACTTTGTACCCAGGGCTTCTAGCAGCTTCTTCTAAAATCTCGAAGCGAATCTCGAGTCCCTATCTGAAATAATCGATAATGGTACCCCGTGTAATCTCACAATCTTCGATACATACAAGTCGGCCAATTTGTCAAGTGAGTAGTCAGTTCGTACTAGAATAAAGTGAACCGACTTCGTTAGCCTATCAACCATGACCCAAACAACATCTTTCTTTTTTGGCGTTAACAATAATCCCGTCATGAAATCCATAGTAATCCTGTCCCACTTCCATTCGGGGACCATCACAGGTTGTAACAAACCTAAAGGTACTTGGTGTTCAGCCTTGACTTGCTGTCATATCAAGCATTTCGATAGAATTTCGGAGATGTCTCTTTTCATGCCTTTCCACCAGTACATTTTCTTCAAATCATTATACATCTTGGTACTTTCTGGATGAATAGACAAATGGCTATCATGTGCCTCTTGCAAAATTTTCCAAATAAGCTCATCGTCTCTCAGTACACAGATCCTATCTCTGAACATCAAGCAACCGTCGAAACCATTCCGAAAACCTGATTCAGTACCTGACTTGAATTAAGTTCTCTTGGTCTGTAGATCAGTATCATTGATCTGAGCTGCACAAATTTCTTTCAGAAATGTTGGTTTGGTCCTTAACTCTACCAAAACTGAACCATCATCTAACAAGTCCAACTACCTGTTCATGGCTCTCAAAGCAAATAAGGATTTTCTGCTTAGTGCATCTGCGACCACATTTGCCTTTCCCGGGTGGTAGTCAATGATCAATTCATAATCTTTAATTAACTCTAGCCATATCTGTTGTCTCAGATTCAATTCTTTTTGGGTCACCAATTACTTTAGACTCTTGTGATCAGTGTATACACGGCATGTTTCACCATACAAATAGTGTCTCCAAATCTTCAAGGCAAAGACAATGGCAACTAACTCCAAGTCATGTGTTGGATAATTTTTCTCATGTGGTTTCAATTGCCTCGAAGCATAGGCTATCACTTTGCTTTCTTGCATCAGTACACAACCCAGTCCATTTAAAGACGCATCATTATAGACCAAGAATTCTTTTCCCAGTTCGAGCTATACTAAAACTGGAGCTTCCGTTAGCAACGTCTTTAACTTCTCAAAGCTCTGCTAACACTTTTCCGACCATTCAAACTTAACATCTTTTTGCAGCAACCTCGTCAGAGGAGTTGCAATCATCTAAAATCCTTTCACAAAATGTCGATAGTAACCGGCTAAGCCTAAGAAGCTTCTAACCTCGGTTACATTCTTCGGTGGCTTCCATTCAATAATGGTAGAAATTTTGTTTGGATCAACTCGGAGCCTTCATTCGAAACAATATGACCCAAAAATCCAACCTCTTGAAGCCAGAACTCGCTTTTGCTGAACTTAGCATACAATTTCTTGTCTCGCAAAGTCTGTAAAATAGTTCTCAAGTGTTCAGCATGCTTGGACTTATTACGGGAATAGATCAAGATATTGCCAATGAATACTAAACAAACTTTTCCAAGTATGGTTGGAAAACACGATTCATTAAGTCCATAAACACAGCTGGGGCATTCTTGCTGACTTCTCAATTTCTTTGTAGAGAAGGAGTGTGTTCTGCTGCTAGATCTCTTACTCGCAACTCGAGCTTTTCTCTTAGCTTGCTTTCTTTCATTATTTAGTTCTTTGGCCTTCTTGGCCCAATCAGCTAACACGGTAAATTCTCGTATCTTAAGGATCCCAATCAGCAACGTAATTTCCTCATTCAAGCCTTCCTCGAAGCGCTTACACATTTCTCTTTTTGATTGGACCCACTCCATTGTATACTGACTTAACCTTACGAATTTCCTTTCGTACTCTAACACAGTCTTATTTCTTTGTTTGAGTCCCAAGAACTCCTTTCACTTCGAGTCTAAAAACCTTTGGCTGATGTATTCTTTTTAAACTCAGCTTGGAAGAACTCCCATGTAATATCTTCCTTCGGTACCACTTAGGATATAGTCTTCCACCAGTTATATGCAGTATTTTTTAAAAGAGATACAACACACTTTAAACACTCCTCAGGTGTACATGACAACTCGTCCAAAACTCGTGTAGTGTTCTCAAGCCAGAACTCAGCTCGTTTAGCATCATCCTCAACCTCAGCTCTAAACTCTTCAGCCCCATATTTTCTAAGTTTGTCCACTGGGGCTTTACCAATTCTCACGGGTGTCATACCTAGTGGCACTTCTCCCTCAGGCCAAGCAGGGGGTGGAGGAGGTCATGGTATATTGGGGTGGTTTCTCAAATAATCCCCAAACCATTCATCCATCATCTTGAAGAAGGTAGCTCTTGCCTCTTCCCGGCCTTCAGACATAGGTATTCTACTACTACTAGTAGTAGCTCGCTGAACGGTAGTTGGAGTATGGCTCTCAGCTTCCTCGAACTCATTTTGAGCTTGATTGGAAGACATTTCCTATATTCAAATACAATTAAAAATGGTTAGGAGATGTAACATTATCATAACTTGTATAATGGCATGTATAGCTATACTCAATACATGTAACATTAGTCCTAGAACTGACTAAATCGTAGCTCTGATACCACTAAATGTAATATCCATTACTCGTACCCAAGTCTAGGACAAGATACGAGGAGTTACCGGATACATACACGGACACTTTCAAAAAATACAGGTTATAAAATTTTAATCTAATTTAAAACCAATCAAACAACATCATGATGTCCCAATTATGAACCTGTAAGGTCAAAAACATACATTAAAAGAGATCCAGGACTAAACCAAGAGCTATAGAAAATTTTAGTAAAAATCCTACGGTTATGCCTCACACGCCCGTGTGGAGGCAAAGCACACGCCTGTTTAAATGTTAGTTTTCAATTAAGACCCTATTTGATTCTTGTTCAATTTAAGAGCTTCTGTAAGCTCAATTTAAGTTTGAATTTGTATGATAATCATGTTAGTTTAAATGTTTAAGACATAATGTATGGTTTATTGGATTTTTTAATTAAATTCACATGTTCTTGTTTTGTTATTGTAGCATCCTGTAATTCGATTTCGACGATAGAGGCAGGTGAGGGCTGTTACATTAACAAGATGTAATTTCAACACAATTACCATGGTGATTTCTATACAGTACTAAGACTACTAAGAAGCTACCATGGTTATTCCAATACAGTACTACTATGGTGATTCCAATACAATGCTACCATGATGACTCCAATACAATACTAGGATTACAAAGATTTTGCAAATATAGTACTAAAATTTTGCAAATGAAAATTAACGGTGATTCCAATACAATACTAAGATTACAAAGATTTTGGAGACATAGTACTAAGATTTTGCAAATGCAAATGAATGGTGATTCTAATACAATACTAAGATAACAAAGATTTTGCAAATATAGTACTAAGATTTTGCAAATGTAAATGAATGGTGATTCTAATACATTTACCATGGCGATTCCAATAAAATACTAAGATTTTGCAACCAATATAGTTACCATGGTGATTCCAATATGATACTAAAATTTTGAAATGAATGGTGATTCCAATGCAATGCACTTACTAGCCAAAAGGTTAAGATTTTATTAACTCACCATTGTGGTTATTCCAAATAGTACTAAGATTTTGCAAATGAATGGTAATTCCAGTGCAATTACTAGGGTGATTCCAATGCAATACTAAGATTTTGCAAATGAATGATGATTCTAGTATAGTACACTTAACCAACAAAAGCTTATGACTTTTCTGAAACAACACTTAGTGTTACGGCATTTTTGAGGTCATGATGTTAGATTTGTAAAATAAATCTAAAATAAAACTGAATAAACCAGAATCTGTCATGTCCAATCGTCAAGAATAAATCAAGAGCAAAACTAGATGCAGAAGCGTACCTGAATCCATGGATTCCTTGAAATTTTACCGGATCTTGGGGATTTGATCTTTCAAATTAGCACACAAGAAATTTAGAGAATATCTACTCTCTCTTTCCTAATGATGGGATATTAGAAAAGATATATTGTGTATAATTTGGGGGCCATAACCCTAATATTTATAATCTTGGCATATTAGTCCTAATCAATTTCTAATTAGCCCATCATTAATTAGAATTTGATTAGAACTCAATTACTAGAGTATCTACACATATTTGACCCATACTTTATTTAATAATTAAAACCCAATAAATTTCTAACCAAATTAGATCACTTTTAGTTTGGGCTAACCTATCATGATAGTAAATAATAACATGTAATTACCCTTATTATATATGTGATATCTATATTTTCCAACAATCTCCCACTTGGACCATATATATATACTAATTACTCTATAATTACATGTCATTATATAACCTTATGAGCTCAAAATTTTACTATCATATCCAGAAAGTATTCCAAACAATCTCATCCATTAATTATGTTAACATAGAACCAAGGCGACTTTCGTTACATCTATAACTAAATCCATCCATGATCACGTATATTAACACAACCAAATGACATGGATCCAAAATGGATGTGTAGCATGGAAATTACATGCAATATGATCTAAACATGTCTATTTCCATCTGGTCCTCTTTAAACTTAAGTGAGGTCAAATTCAAAACAATAAACAAAGTGAATAAACTGAATACTTCATTTCTAATCAGAAAATAACCAAATACATAAATGTCTGAAAATAAACATAAAACAAATAAAATATAAACCCCCACTAAATCATGATATCCTCAAACAATGTAACACCCATGTGAGTAGTGTGCTTATGAAAGACCTTGGGTGGTAAACCTTTTTGTGAGCGAATCTGCTATCATGGATTTATCCCAATATGCTCTATGGATATTTGACCATTTTGCACTATTTCTTTTACACTAGGAACTTTATGTCAATATGCTTTAACTTAGATGAACTCTTGTTGTTATTGGAATACAGCACTGTTGACTTATTGTTACAAAATAATTTGACTGGTCTTTCTACATTCTCCAAAATGCGCAGCCCTGTGACAAAGTTCCAGAACCATATTCCATGGTTTGATGCCTCATAGCATACTACAAACTATGCTTCCATAATATACGAAGCTACAAGTGTCTTTCTGACACATTTCCAAGATATAGCTCCTCCAGCTAATAGGTAAATATAGCCTAATGTATGTAACACCCCAAACTCGGCCTAGACGTTATGGCCAAATCTAGTGAAGTCACATGATAGCGTGTTGAAAACTAAGTTGTTCCGATAAGATCGTTTTCATTTATTTACTCTTTTTTATTCCAAAATTGCTTACTTATTTAATCTATTGTTTTTAAAACATAATTCATTGCAAAAGCTTTAGAAATAATTTATTTTATTAAAAACCAAGTTAATTAGGTAAACCCGTCCATTTTAGGAAAACCCATTTTTTTAGAGAAAACCATTTGTCCGTTGTGTTTATGCAGTTATTAAATCCATGAAAACCTCAATAAAGTAAAATTCCAAGGAATGTCCTAAATTACATAAAAAATTTACCCAATAATAATAGTAAAAATATAATTAGAAATCAAAACAGAAAGTTTTATTAACCGTGGTCACCGCTGAATCCTCCGTAGTACCAACCATCTAAGCTTGGGGATTACCTGATCACATTAAACAGAAGGGGTGAGTTTACATAAGCTCAGTGTGTAATCCCCACAGAAAAACATGCATACAGTCAATTAGCAGTAAATAGTCAAATACAGTCTAGGGCCTAAGCCCATTACAGTTTCAGTAGTAGTTTGGGTCTTAGTCCATTTCAGTCCAGTATCAGATATGCATTAGGGCCTAAGCCCATCATAGTAACAGTATCAGATATACAGTCCTACCCAACTAGCCTCTACACACCATCTCCGTCTAACCCTACACTCCATGTGGGGTTTAAAACACCCACCTATCCTTACACTCCAAGTAGTACCGAATGCGACACATAATCAGTATATTGCAGCTGAGCTACCAGATAATAGGCTTAAAGCCTTTTAGTACACTTCCTCCAATTATCATCATCCCAACCCAATGCAATGCAACATACAATATGTCATGCTGTTATGCAACCGAAAGTCATATGTAAACATATATATATATACCAGCAATCATGCATAATTTTTCATGCATCACATACACTCAGATCATACATTCAAAGGTCTAGGTAACGCTTACCGAGCCTACAGTAGGTTTACAGTTCACTTGGGTAACCCGTGCAACCCTAGGAATCATTTCAGATAAATGGGCTCACACGCCCATGAGGCTTGCCCGTGTGGGCCCACATGCCCAAATTGGCCTTGGCCCGTGTAGATCACACGGCCTGGCCCAAATTCCCACACACCTATGTGGACTACCCATATGGGCCCACACGCTCGTGTGGCCCACACAGCCCAAATCAGTCTAGTCCGTGTGTCGCACACGGCCTACTTACCATCACACGGCCGTGTCTTGTGCACACCCACACGGCCCAAATCAGTCTAGTCCGTGTGTTGCACAAGACCTACATGCCATCACACGGTCATGTCTTGTGCACACGGCCTGGCTTCATCGATCACACGCCTGTGTTATGGCACACGGCCTACCACATAGGCAACCACACGCCAGTGTGGCATCAACAATGAGGTTTCAGTCGAAACCTCGTTTTTTGTGTTTTTGGGTACACACCTGGTATCGATTGATGCTAAAATGATCCCTGAACACTCCAGAACCTAAAAATCGACATTCCAACACCCAATTTCAATAACATTATCACAACTTAAATGTGATTGTAACAAGACGTTCATCCATTAACTATCGATAACCATACCTTCAATTGAAATGAGAATTCTATGCACTTAACTTGTCGATTGGGAACGATATATAGTCCCTTGATTAACTCCTAATCACCAAAAGGAAACCCCTCATAAAAAGTATTCAAAAAAGCGTTTAGATTAGCAAAAGCCAAAACTTACCAATAACACGAAAAAGTCAAATTAACGAGTTACGAAAATTCAGAAGTAGATGGGGAAAAAACAGAAAGACGGTAGTAAAGGAACAAAAAGAGTGGTGGCAAAAAGGAAACAATAAGAAAAAGAAAAGGGGAAGTGGCAGAGAGAATGGTCAGTTTTTTTCTGAAGAGAGAAACTTTTGGGAAAACTGATTTACTCAAATCCCACTACCTACACTATCTCAACCACCCACTTCTCAGATTTTCGGTACAACTCAAACTCTCAGCCACCTAACCGAGCAAAAATGATCTCTTTTGCCCATGTAAGGATTTGAACACAGAACCTCCAGTGTAACACCCCTAACCTGTAACCGTCACCGGAAAGGGTTACGAAGTATTACTAACTAAACACAACTTTCAGATAATTATAAATACACATAGAAATTATTCATCTTAAATTATCACAACCAAACATATATTAAATCAAACCAAATATATAGGTTACACATAAATTAGATAACATACAACTATAATCATTAACAAATGGCCGGATATAAGCACATGGAAATAACCATGTAACACCCCAAACCCGGTCGCACGCTATGGCGAATGCGAGTGTCACATTGAAGTGTGTTTTAATAAAACCGTGTTTTCATTGAAAACCCTTCTTAAAATAAAAGAAACCTTAATTAACTTAAAAAAACACACATTTCATTCATGAAAACCTTGTTTGAAACATTTGATTTAAGAAAACTTTTCATTTAAAAATTTAATTATGAAACGTAGAAAACATACTATAATTTAGGAAACCCATGTTCAACTTCTTGTAAATTACAATGAAAATAATAATAACATAATGAAAACCTTATTACAATCTGATCTCAAACATACTTAATTAAATAAAAACTTATATGCTTAAAAAAACAAGTCCAAATTATCTTGCTAGCTGGCCACCCAGAGTCCCTCCAAACATCAAACCTTCTACTGAGCATCACTTGAAAATAAAATAAAAGAGGGGGTGAGTTTTCGCAAACTCAATGTGTACAACCCTCGAAGAAAACAAGCATTCAAAAAAAAACATCATTCATCGTTCATCATTCATGCAATGCAATCCTATCCAATTATCCATCCGCTACACACCGGCTCTGTCCTCCGTCACACCATGTGGGGATATAAATATCGACCCACCCAACCCACACACCACGGTAGCCCGGTTGCGGAACTACCTTCATTTACATATTGGGCTTTAAAAGCCGTCGGTGGATCTACGATTGTCAAGCAACCATGCGATCCTCATATACTTCCTCCGTTCCATAATTCCCAACCCATATGCAACCTAAGTAGAATATCATATGTATGCATGTCGCATCCACAAAACTTACATTCAACACCTAGGGGTATTTTGGTCATTTTTGCCCTTAGGGGCATTTTAGTAAATTTCCCTTAATTACGATTCTCACTTATCTTGGCCCGTTAACAAGTACCGTGAGCTAAGATGAACGAATACTATGCACCGGGTAGGATTCCAGATAAGAGGAGGTGGGTCATTAAGACCGCTTAAGTACCAAGCTCTCCCTAGATCCAATCCTAGACATGCATATACCCGTTGCCACACCTTAACCCTTTGACTTATCCACAGTCGTAATATCTTAATTAAGTGTTATGTAGTTATCACATACTAGGCCCAAAACCCCTTACAGAGCCCAATCAAATTCACATACCTGTATCTGGCCCATTAAGCCCAATCATATTCATATGGCCCATTAGGCCCAAATCACCTGTATATCGCCCATTAGGCCCAAATCACATTTATATGGCCCATTATGCCCAGTCACATCCATATTCATGCTCACATACAAATTCCTATCACAAAGCATCAATATCAAGTTTTTGCCTATTATGGGCCCAACAGCCCATTGGGCCCATTTAGCCCATCTGGCCCATATGGCCAAATCACAACCCAAGTCCACGGAATTGCCCGTGGGCCTTAGGCAACCTATCGGTTTCTCCCTTACGAGTTTTCGCGCACTCACAAGACTACCGTAGCCAAACTTTCAGCTTTTCGACATTTCAGCATTTCGGCTTTTCGGCTTTTGCCGATTCATTGTGTGTGCAGTGTATGTACACACCTGGTAAGCAAGCATACTGCGATTCCTTCAGTCACCAACCTACAAACGATATCATCCGTCAATTAATCGCATGCTTAATACTTATTTACTCAAAAACCGAAACCTCACCTTAACCTTACCTTAAACCCAATCCTTAATCGTTTTTTCCTTGATCACGTATTTCCTAAATCTGCACAAATCTTAACTATTAAAACCTAAATAATAGGTGACTCATATCCAACACAAGTCTCTTTACCATAACTATGACCATTCGGCCACCTTAGCCAATAGGAGAAGAATACTTACCAAAACCGCAACACCTTAAGGAGCAATTCGGCAGAGAGCTAAAAACCAAGATCCGATACTAATTCCCTACCAAAGTTGATTAGAAAGATTGAGGGACAATAATCGATACTAAACAAAGAAAATCGATTGGAAGAGCAACACTTACACTAGATTCTGTCAAAAAGTATTCGACCCTTAGAAGATTCGATTTTTCGGCTTTTCAAACTAAGCATGGTGAATAAGGTTTATTTGATACAAATTAAAGAAGAAGAGTAGTAGAAGAAATCGGCAAAAAATATTGTGTAAAGGAGAATAGAAATCGGCAGAAAGAAAAGAAAGTAAAATAGAGGGTTTTCGGCTTTTTGGATCTTGAAGAGAAAACGGTTTCTGGCACAAAGTGAAGGGAAATTCGTCATTAACTTTTCAACCCTCCCATTCGCCACCTATTTATAGCCCTATAGCCGAATTCTTCAAGCCCAAGTTCCCAATTCAGCTCCACTTATTGCTCACTTCTCATCCCCTCGTTTTTCTCCCTGATAACCCCTTGATCATTTCCTTAATTTTTTCTTTTGAACACTCCCCTTGGAGTCCATCTTCACGCCACTTCCATCCTTCTAGAAGGAAAAAATTAAATTCTAAAAATACTAAGCTAGGATTCAAACATTGGACCCCCTTGCTAGCTACTAACGCCACCCCACTACACCTTATGTGGCGTCACTTAGCCACTCCACCACAGGCTCTTTTTTGTGTCCAATTGTTTCTTCATTTATTCAAAAGCCCACCTATTTTTCAGCCTTGATTCTTTTAATAATTAAATTATAATTTCTTCTACCCCTTAATTTGAACTCAACCTTAGCTAAGACCTACTAAAATTATTGCTTGGATAAGAATATTAAACACAATTTTCATCAAAATCGAAAATAAAGAAAATTTGGGTTTTCGGGATTTTTGGATTTCGAGATTTATGGATTTCAGGATTTTTGGGCCGTTACAAAACATCTCATTATTAATTACTTAGATCTGACCTACATGCAACTTTATTAAAAACCAAAGTTACTAATCATATGGTCATTTGTTAAATCTTTAACCAAACATATATATATATATCATACAAAACACATATTCCTTGTTTGTTGTCTAATTCTATTACGCTCTATCACCTTATACATATGAAACATTTTCCAAATTACCTGACTGAATAATCAAACATTTTATTTTATCCTTCACACCATCACATCATTTTATATATATAATATATTAATTATTCATCCAGCATATATATAGCATACCAACTCAAATTTTGACATGCTACTAGCACATATCAATTAAATTAGCAAATGCCATACTCAGACTAATTTAATAGCCATATTTTCGGCTAAGTTTATATATAAATCCATATAACCAAAGCAATCCAACTTTTCAACAAATACATGAGATCTCAATTAATATACAACCACCGAAAGTTAATTCACCTTGTTTGGCAAATTTATACATAGTCATTTCACAAGCTATTCATTATGCTTAACACCTCATTTATAAACAATGATTTAAGATAATAAACTTATATTTATATCTATTCCATTACATAGCTGAACATCCACTCTTCAAAAATATACATCCACAATTTCATTCAAATCAAATATACCATTTACATATTCTTTGGCATAACCTCATCACCATTACTATATGTATCGATCATATTTCAATATATATATTATTCTATATTATAGCATCCACACGGCATGTTAAATATACATTCATATTTATATCACATAACAAGCAATATATTAAAATCAAATATTCCTTTTTACTCATCACTAATCTATATTCATATAATTGTATCAATTTAAATCATATTTGAACAAATATATTAAACCACGCCATACATACTTAACACAACATTTCACCTATTTAATCATATTAAATCATGTGACTATATCATCATCAATATGTCAAATATATCATTCAATTATAGCATGCTCGATGTTTTCAAAATAGATTTAAACCAAAATCATATTTAGACAACCATTACCAAATGTGCCAGCCACTTCATACATATATATATCAAAACCGAAACCTACTTATACTTAAACATCATACCTATCCATATCTATCAACCATATTAACCTCACTTAAGCCAAAATTTATAATCAATCACCTTATAAAATATACCACAAATCATACATCCAAAATGAGCTACTTTCATGGCTGATTATGATTCATCATTAACACATCTCTTTTTCAATCTTACAATCAGCATCACAAACATATCACCAAAACACAAATCATACATGTCATAAAATATGCATACCAAAATAACTCCAATCATACCAATTATAACCAAAATTTGATCAAACCTTAAAATCGAACCTAATAAGATAACAAGCCATATTCTCATGGCTTATTACATATTCAAATTCAAAATTAACTAAATATAATCTAGCCTATACATGCCATAGATTCAAGTTTAAACTTATAAAATACCAAAAACAGTCGATAGTGTGATGGACTTTGCTGACGATCCCCGAGCTCGTAGTTAGATTCCAAAATCTATAAAACAAATACAAACATAACACAATAGTAAGCTTTCATAGCTTAGTAAGTCATAAGCAATTAAGTAACTCAATAACATTTATATTTCATTATAACAAAATGGAATCATTATATTATATTCATATACATTTTCAAACTTGCAAAAATATACATTTACCAAACATATAACTATGCATCAAATCTAAATGGAATAAATACACATGTAGTTAATATCATAATTATTTTTCACTTCTAAGGTCACAAATAAACCCTTGGCTGAATATACTCATTCATATAAAATATACATAAATCACATTTACAAGATCGCATATACTAAACATTTAACCAATTATAATTTTCATATACACATATACTTTCATTTGCATCATGAATACATTATTAAACTGAATGTATACTTTTACATATGCATATATGTAATTCACGATGACAAATAACATTTGTATCATTGATTCAAGTATCTAACTTACCATAATTTCATAACTTAGTATGAATACATACCTGAACCTTTTAACTCGATTTTTTATTCGATCTTAACTTAATATTGCCCGTTGAACCATTCGGAAATGGATAGGACACTCAGATAATCACATATACAGTACATTGCCAACGTCCTAGACGTGGTCTTACATGTAAACACATATATCGGAGTCATATATCGATGCCAACGTATTAAACGTGGTCTTACTCGCACACATATATTGGAGTCACATATCGATGCCAACGTATTAAACGTGGTCTTACTCGCACACACATATCGGAGTCACATATCAATGCCAACGTATTAAATGTGGACTTACTCGCACATATATATATATATATATATATATATATATCGGAGTCACATATCACTGTCACATATACTTCCAGGTATCAACTTTAAAAATCGACCAAACTATACATAAGTTCATTAACAAAATTATCATTCATAACCAAAGTCACATTATCATTAAATATTCGATTATATATATACCTTTATCCATGGTTCACATTTTAAAATCATATATATATTTCATTTAGCTGAATATAGACTTGTAATTAATATACAAATAATCAACATTTTAACATATATAATTCATGTCATCACTTTAAATACTAAACTTATTCATTACATATCATCAACATAGATTATTTTCATTTTTAATATTGATTCGTAATTTTACTTTTAATCAACATAACTACCAATTAATTACATATATTGAAATTTAACAACTTCTATTTACTTATAAACTTACCTTGGACAACGAAAAACCTATACGGATCAATTAGTCGACAACTTTCATTTTCCCCCGATCCAAATTCGATTTCTTTGGTTTTTGATCTAAACATATTCAAATTGAGCTCATTCAAACATATTTTCATTCAATTTAGTCCAAAAACACATAAATGGGAAAATTAATATTTTACCCCTGACATTTACACTTTTTACAATTTAGTCCCTATTTCACAAAACACAAAATATTTAAAATTTCAAGATACTCATGTTTGGCTGAATACTCCTAGTGTTCATACAAGCCCATATTTTTCATTTGTTTCACATTTTAGTCCCTCAAATTATTATTTTTGCAATTTAGTCCTAATCACTCAAAATCATTAAAAAACTCCAACACAAAATATGTTAATCTAAAACATATCTTTCATATTTCATCATCAAACAAAAAATCACAAGCTCTCAACAATGGCACAACTCAAAATATTCATCAAAATAAAAAATTAAAGCATGGGTCTAGAAGATCACTAAGCAACGATCTCAAAAACGTAGAAATTATCAAAAACTGAGCTAAACACATACCTTAATCTAGCTTGAACAAGGCCGAACCGTAGCTTTCTTTCTTTTTTCTTTTCTTTTTTTAAGTTTTGGTCATAAAGAAAGATTATGAACATGGTTTTATTATTTTATGTTTTATGATATATTATAACTTAACTTTTAATTTACATTTTTAACCTTAAATAAAACATTATACTATCATTTATATTATGTCCATTGACGTCCACTTATAAAATCAATGGCATAATAGCAAAATAAGCACTTCCTTTTATAAAGACACACTCATTTTGGCCCTTTTATAATTAGCCATCTAATTTTCATTTTACGCGATTAAGTCATCTTATTTAATCGGATACCTAAACGAAAAAATTAAATCACGAAAATTTCACAGATATTAATTCACACAAAATAAACACAGAAAATAATTTTTAAATATTTTTCTGACTCAGATTCGTGGTCCCAAAACCACCGTTCCGATTAGGGTCTAAATCGAGCTGTTACATCCAGCAGACTGACACTCCACTTAACCTCTAGACTAGTAGGTCCATTCTGTTATAGAATTACAATTAGTTAAATATAAACCCACTGAATAGAGGTAAGGCTTATATCAGAAAAATACCAAAATTTTCCCAAGTCATGGCTTGAACTTGGGACTTCCCACACACACCCAGAACATATAACCACTAGAGCAAATACACAGTTGTGTTAATTAACCGCAAAAGCAAAAACATAAAATTTGGGGTGTTACAATGTAGATTTCCTACTATCTTAACATCCAACGAAATCAGAATCAAAATACCCTATGACCTCCAAAAGATCAGATCTCTTATAAGTGAGCATGTATTCTTTTATTCTCTGAAGATATCTTATAACCCTTTTGGAAGCTATCCAATGGTCTATACCAAGGTTGCGTAAATATCTGTCTAACATCCCCACAATGTACGCAATGTCCGGAGCGTACATACTTGAGCATACATTAAACTCCCAACAGCTGATGCATAGGGAATCTTTTGCATTTCCTGTATCTCAAGGTTACAATAAGGGCATTGAGTAAGACTAAATTTGTCTCCTTTAGTGGCAGGGGTATCACCTAGTCTACAACTCTGCATGTCAAACCTTTTGAGTACTTTATCGATATAGATCTTTTGTAATAATCCAACAATACCTCGAGATCGATCTCGATGTATCTAAATTCCTAAAAAAATAAGCGTCCCCAAGATCTTTCATCTCAAAATGCTTAGATAAAAACCTCTTGGTTTTGTGTAATAAGCCTATAACATTAGCGGCAAGCAAAATGTGATCAACATATAAAACCAGAAATATGTACTTACTCCCATTGAATTTATGATACACACAATCATCAACAATATTCATATCAAAACTGAACAAAACAAATATTTGATGAAACTTGTGGTACCATTGACGGGAAGCTTGTTTGAGTCCATAAATTATTTTGTCAATTTGCAAACCATATTCTTTAAGTCTTCCGACTCAAAATTTTCTAGTTGCACCATATAAATTATTTCTTCAATGTCGCCATTACCAAACGCAGTCTTAACATCCATCTGATGTAACTCAAGATCAAAATGAGCAACAAGCGCCATGATTATCCTGAAGAAGTCTTTCTATGAAACTGGAAAGAAAGTCTCTGAAAAATCAATACCTTCTTTCTGAGTATATCAATTAGCTACAAGACGCGCCTTATATCTCTCCACATTACCATTTGAATCCCTCTTGGTTTTAAATATCCATTTACAACCAATTGGTTTTGCACCTTCAGGTAATGGGACAAGTACCCAAGCTTTATTGTCTTACATAGATTTATACTCATCTTTCAGGGCATCAATCCACTTTTGGGAATTAGAACTTTTCATGGCTTGATGAAAGTTGCTTGGATCATCTTCTATCATTCTATTATCATTCTCATGTTCTTGGAAAAATATAATATAATCATCTGGAATAGCATTTCTCCTTTCTCTTGTGGACCTCCTTAATGGCAATTATTCTTGAGATTGTTGAGTTTGTTATTCTACAACAATTACCTCATTTTGAATGGGGAGTTGTTCAACATTGTCTTGTAGAGGTTTCGAATTCACTTCTTGATCAATGATATGTATAAAAACCTGAACATTGTCAAAAGTGATAGTAGGAACTGAGTAAGAATCCAATTCCTCCTCAAAAGTAATGTCTCTAACCTTATTTCTCCCCCCAAACTCAATATCCTCAAAAAATGTTGCAGTTCCCATTGTAACACTTGGGTTTGTGCAAGTGTACATAGTCGTTATCAAGTAATAAGTAAGTATCGAGTTATCGTCTCCACAAGGATTGTATTTGTGCTAAGTCACTTAATTTGTAAAATTATATTAACAATTTGATAAATAAAAACAATATAATTAAGAAGTGATGAAAAATTAAGCGTATAAAACTAAATGTAATGATCCCTAATGCAAATTATCCTAAGTATGCAACTATATGAATGAAATAGATTTTAGCAGAATTAACACAATAAGCAACAATTATAACATACATAAGCTAGGACAATTACTTTAATTAAACTTAAATTATTATCAGCATGCTTATCAATATTCGGAAAAACAGTCCATAGCAACTCGAGCTTTCATGAGTTTGAAAACCACATTAGGTTATTTTGAAATCCTTTACTTAGTAAATACGCATTTTACTGATCCTTATTTACTAAAGGTTTCTTAGTATTCTTGTGAAGTAACAGGGATGTGTTAGGTCTGAAACAGTTTAATCATACAAATCTAAAAACTATGCAGATAACAGAGCCTGGTTAGGGTTGTTATGTAACCTGTAATTTAATCAGTTTAGGATCTAAATTGAGCATGCACATTTCAATTATGTGTCCATTAGCCATCGTCTGGTTAAGATCGCTCAGCTAATTTAGGTGCATTTCAATCACGTATGAACGAAATACAAACTTGATTTTAATTGAAAATATGATCAATTGAGGCACAAACATTATAAGCATGAATCAAATAATTATTATTTAATCAAAGTAATCATCCTAACTTAAATAAAATTAAGCTATCATTGTTGTAAACAAGAACAGTAAACACATAGCAAACATTTTTTAACTAAGTTAAAGAAAAGAAAGATTAAACCCAAATCCAAGTGGTTGTCACCCAGGACTCTAACTGATGAGGGATCCTTCATTCCTTTGCTTTGCTCCTTTGCTGATGGCTCTCCGAGGTGGCCAACCAAGGGATCTTTAAGAGGCTAATTTGCTAAAAAAAATCCTTATGCAAAGATGATGATAGGCATGAGAGGGAAAGAAAGCTAAGAGAGTTGAGAGAGGAGAGAATGATGAATGAGTGAGGGATGATGGATAAGTGAGAAATGGGGTCTTATTTATAGGTGAGGCAAGGGAGCTAGTTTGCTAAAAATAGGAGTGTCCATCATTTCAAACTTCATCCAATAGTGGCCAGCCATGATTTGTGGGAGTGTGGCTGGTTTTTGCTTGATTTAAGTGCCACAACATCATTAGGATCAGGACTCGGTCAATTGAAAATCTTTGGGTAAATCTTTGATTTCTTCAACTCTTCAAGGACCTTGTGTAATTAAACCAAAATTTGATTTATAAACATCCACATGCAGCTAAATTTTAGGTTAACTTGGTCCTCCATTTGGATGGTTTTGTAATCAACTTAAAGCTCTCAGACCTGTCCAACAATAGTAGATAATTTAGAGGACCAAAGAATATAATTTAACCACTTTAATTAATCAATTTACTTAATTAATTAAAACCCAATTTATTAATGAAATATATTAAAATAAATTATTAAATATAACTTTATATTTTATTATTTAATTTAATCATGCATGGCCCACTTTATAGCTTGAAAATATAATATGCTCAAATTAATATAAAAGAAGCCATTTTCTGCATGTAAACTATATAATAAAGCATAAAATCACATTTTAATAATTTCTATGTTCCAATTTCATATTTTCATATATTTCATTAACTTATTAAACAATTACTTGGTTTTAACAACAAATTTAAGTAAAAAGGTGACGAGTTATATAGGAAAAATCCTATATATTTTTCAGTGTACACACCCCCAAACTTAAATCATTACTCGTCCCGAGTAATGTTCATGCCTAGCACAAGGTCTCACTAAAGCAAAATTGCTAAAAGTGTAAGCAGTATAATCCTTGCCCCATAATCATGTATTAATAAATTCATGTTCATAGATCTTCTTTATTAACAAGTAAATCATACGTAAACATTTTGAAAATTTTATACTAAGTTTCAAGATATGCCACCATGAATCATAGAATGTATATATGTCACAGCCATAGATAACATTCTTCATTCAACATAATTTCCTATCAATCAAGCAAACAATCATAAGGCTTATTTATGATCTTTATATGTTGAACTTAGGACTTCCTTTCCACTAATGCAGGTGACATAATCATCAAATCAATAGGTTTTTATAAGGTTGTAATGGGGCTCGGTTAAAGTAGGGATTTTAAGAGATGGGACCTTTTGTTTTTAAAAATCTTAACCTTTAACTTTGTCTTGGTTTTCTTGTTAAACAACCTTTTTCTTTAAGTGAACCTTTGGACCACCCCCAAACGTATTTTGAACTCAAGCTCATACATTTTTCCTTGTGGAAACTGAGCAAACTTTTCTTCACTCTCTTTTTTTTTTAAACGAGCACATACATCTTTTTGAAAATTTCCTCAAATGTTGATTACCAAGACAAATTTAGTTAATATAGGTGCACAAAATTAGGATAACTTTAAAATATGGTAATGTAGCTTATAATGTAGGTTCATTGTAATAAACAGGCCTTTAAGCTCAAAATTTTAGTTTCGAGGGTCAAATATCATAGGGTTGGCTTGAAAAGGCTCAAACGATCCAAAGAAATAGTGCCAATATCATTTTAGATTTTTATGTCCCTTAGGATTTCGCCTCAAGAAAGTTATTAAGTCAATTCCAAAGATATAAACCTTCATGCATGTCTAATCTCAAAAGAAACTAAGTTTTCATGGCAAATATTACTAAGGATAAGATCATACAAGTATTCCATTCTTCATGATAACATACAATCACTCAGATAAAATCATCATTCATGCTTACATACAAGCTATCTCATTGACAAAGAATTTCTCTAAACATTCATTTATTAAAACATACTTATGAAAGAAATGATTGAAACATACTCGAAAATTTTAAAGATTTTGAGCAATTATTTGTCTTACCCCCTTTAAAAAGAAGCAATGTTCTCATTGCAAGAACAAAGTAATGAATGAAAACTAAACACCAAGTAGGGTTAAAAAGAAAAAGAGGTGAGTCATTAAGACTGCTTAATTACCAAGTATTTCCTCATAGTCCAATCCTAGACATGTTCATTCCCATTACCACATCACTTAGTCTTTTTCTTTTTAAAGAATCATTTATTCATGCTTGCTATGTTTTATTTTGCAGAAATTAAATCCTAGTTACTAAAGAAACAAATTCCTAAAGACCTAAAATAAAAAAATAAAAAGACAAGAATCCCCCCTTTTATTTTTCTGACTCATTCCCCTTGTTTAGTTCCTTCTCCTTTTGTATAATCAGTATCTTCTATCCATGTCTCAAAGATAGCATCTAGGAACTCAGGAAAAAAAAGTGTTAGAGATATTCTTAAAAGTATTTCGAATCGAATCATCTCTAATTTTTGCATATTTCCAGTAAGTTTATTGTTGATTGTGCATAAACTTGCACATATCCATCAAAATTAACAACTCTGATTTCCTTGAAGTGCTTGCATAAGTTGGCATGGGAGTTGTATATTTAGGTTCAAGACTTAGCTTGACTGGTTCTTCTTCTGGCTCAACCCTTGGTTCAGGGTTTTCAGATCCTTCAACTGGTTTAGGACTATTTAGTTCCTTATCAGATTCTTCTTCTTTAGCGTCTGTAACTGATTCAGTTTCAGTTTCATTTGTTGACTCCTCAGTATCTAGCTCAGTTGGTTCTTCTTGCTCACCTTGATTCAGCTCATACACCTTCTGTACTAACCTTTCAAGATCATGAATTGTAATGCACACTTGGACATATTGCCCATTCAAATTCGCTTGTGTTTTAACACGGGCCCTTAAGCAAAGTGAAGTGACTAATGATGAGAAATAAGCACTTCCTATCTTCTTTTTAGCACAGTCATAAATCTCCTTGAGAATAATTTTCCCAACATTAATGGACTTTTCTGTCAAGATTGCATATAACAAGAGCATTCGTTCCATCGAGACGGTGGAACAATGTTAGATAGGCATAAAACTGTAGCGAACAAAATAAAACCATAACTTTGCTACTGGTTTTAGGTATTCCCTTCGGTAAGAATGGCTCCCATACTTTCTTATAATCCATTAGGATCTCGGATTTGTCACAACATCAAGCACTTATTGAAAAAAAATCCCAATTGATATTGTTCATCATAGGGTAGTACTCATCTTTTTCAACATCAGGTAAGTTAAACAAATCATTGATGGACTTAGAAGTAAAAGGTACCTTTTTCTTCCAAACGATGACCTCAGTAGCATCTTGTGTGGTCAAATTTGCATAGAACTCTCGGGCTAGTTCATCATCGGGAAGTGAACGAGCATCACAAAATCGTTCCCACTTGAGAGCATTGATTGTCTTTCTCTTCATCGATCACAATCGAGTTTTCAAGAGTAGTCTTCGACGATCTAGTTCTTTTGCAAGACGGTATGTTTTCAAAAATTTGGCAAAGTTCTACTTACAAAGGAAGAAGAGAAATCAGCAATTGGGTAGGATTTGCTTCGGTGAACCTTGCGACGGTGAAGAGGTTGCAGCGCAGAAGGCAACGTACGACTGCAATAGTGGTGTGCGGTGGCCATAGCAGCTACGTGCGACAGTGACGTTGATGCTCCGGTGATTCTCTCGCGGTGGCACTAGGTGGTTTCAACAAAAGAAAAGAAACAGACTAGGGGCTTCTTTCGAGATTTGAGGCTAACGGCACAAGAAGGAAGTTTAAGGATTTTTTAGGGTTAAGCAAATTACTTTAAGGGATATAAAAATTAGTAGAATGAAGAAGGGTTTATATAGGGAAAACTAGGGCAACATGTAGCAAAAATTTAGCTACATTAAGGTTACTTGGGCGGCAAGCAATGGAAGTGGCGGCAATAGGTTTGGATTTTTCCCTCCTATCTGCTGTCTTGGGCCTCAAATTCAGATTATATTTACAAACTTATTCAACAAAGAGAAACTGATTAGTACTTGGGTCAAATTTGACCCCTTTTATTAATATAAACATTTTAAATTAAAAGGAATAGATTAAACTAGAAAAAGAAACATTTTAAATCTTAATTAGAAAATTTCTTCTTAACAAATTACATTAAATTAATTCCTAGGAATGGTTGGAGGGGTCACAACGGTCCCGCTTAAGTTTCAACCTCTTTAGACAAAATTAATTAAATGTATTAAATTAAGAAAATAAATTCTATTTATTTATTTATTTAAAAAATGAATTCATAAAAAATCAAGGGTCTATTAATTTGAACGAGGATTCAACTCGCTCAATGTGACCTTCCCAATAATGCTTGAGACGTTGACCATTAACTTTAAACGTACCTCCGTAATTGTCGTATAATTCAATAACTCCATAAGGATAAACTCGATAGATGGTATAAGGTCATTTCCATCGGGATTTCACCTTCCCAGGAAATAATTTCAGCCTTGAATTAAACAACAAAACCTTCTGGCCTTCTTTAAACTCGCGAGGTCATATATGACTATCATGCCATTTTTTTTTATCTTTCTTTACACATTTTGGCATTTTCATAGGAAAACAACCTCAACTCTTCCAACTCATATAGTTGTAACATCCTTCTCTCATCGGCTTGCTTAAGATCAAAATTCAACTTCTTCAAAACCCAGTGAGCTCTATTCTCCAACTCTAATGGCAAATGACATGCCTTTCCAAAAACCAACCGATGAGTCATTCCTAACGGTGTCTTAAATGTTGTTCAATAGGCCCATAATACATCATCGAGCCTTTGAGACTAATCTTTTCTGCTAGGGCGTACTACCTTTTCAAGGATACCATTGATTTCACGGTTCACTCTTTCAACTTGCCCATTAAACTTAGGGTAATAGGCAATAGCAATCTTATGCTTCACATCATATTTGTCAAGCAACCACTTAAGCCATTTGTTCACAAAGTGAGAACCTTCATCACTAATAATAGCTCTTGGTGTCCCAAATCATGTAAACACATGCTTATGTAAGAATCGCATGACTACCTTAGCATCATTTGTAGGGTATGCCTTAGTTTCAACCCTTTTGGACACATAATCCACAGCAATTAAGATGTATTTGTTCCCATACGAAGAAGGAAACGGTCTTAAGAAGTCAATCCCCCATACGTCGAATAATTCAATCTCCAAAATATATTTTAAGGGCATCTCACTCCTCCGTGATATATTTCTGGTTCTTTGACAATTATCAAAGTTCTTCACATAAACAGAAGAATCTTTAAATAATGTAGGCCAAAAGAAACTTGCTTGCAAAATCTTTGCTGCAGTACGTGCACCGCCAAAGTGTCCCCCACTTAGAGATGAATGGCAATGATATAAGATCTCAGCAATCTCACTTTTAGGTACATATTTTCGGATTATATTATATGCACATTGTTTAAACAAGAACGAGTCCTCTCAGAAATAATACTAACTATCATGAAGGAATTTCTTCCTTTGTTGGTATGTAAATTCTTGAGGAATTATTCCACAGGTAAGATAATTGGAAAAATTAGCAAACCAAGGTGTTTCATGAATTCGAATCACCTCAAATAAGTGCTCATCTGGGAAATTCTCATTGATAGGCACATGTGATTGAGTTACCTCATCTTGCTCCAACCTCGACAGATGATCAGCTACTTGATTTTCAACACCTTTTCTGTCTTGGATCCCAAGGTCAAATTCTTGGAGTAAAAGTATCCAACGAATTAGCCTTGGTTTCGCATCTTTCTTCGTGAACAAGTATTTAATGGCTGCATGGTCAGTAAATACTGTAACTTTGGTACTTATAAGATATGAGCAGGATTTTTCAAAAGCAAAAACTATATCAAATAGTTCCTTTTTAGTTATCGTATAATTGAGTTGGGCTCCCGTAAAAGTTCTACTTGCATAGTAAATAGGGTGGAACACTTTATTTTTTCTTTGACCCATCACAGCTCCAACAGCATAATCACTTGCCACATCAACTCAAAAGGAGAGTTCCAATCAGGTGTAATGATTATTGGGCTGAGATTAATCATTTTTTTCAGCTCTTCAAAAGCTTCTAAACATGCTTTATTATAATCAAACACTGCATCTTTTTCTAACAACAAACACAACGGTTTAGAAATTCTCAAAAAATCTTTGATAAACCTTTGGTAAAAACCAGCATGGCCTAAGAAACTTCTGACTCCTTTCATATTCATTAGGGCTGGTAATCTTTTAATTACATCCACATTTGCTTTGTCTACTTTAAATCCTTTCTTTGAAATTCTATACCCTAAGACAATCCCTTCCTTAACCATAAAATGACATCTCCCAATTAAGGACAACATTCGTCTCTTCGCATCTCTTCAGTACCTTAGCCAAATTACTCAAAAAAATATCATAAGTGTTACCAAAAATAGAAAAATCATCCATGAAAACCTCAACTAAATTTTCGACCATATAAGTAAACATTGCCATCATGCATCGTTGAAAAGTTGTAGGTGTATTGCATAAACCAAAAGGCATTCATCTAAAAGCAAACGTATTGTACGGACAAGTAAAGGTTGTTTTATGTTGGTCTTCTGGAGCTACAACTATTTGGTTATATCCTGAATAACCATCTAAAAAACAATAGAATTCATTACCTGTCAGTCGATCTAACATCTGATCCATAAAAGGCAATGAAAAATGGTCCTTTCGAGTGGCTTTATTTAGCTTTCTATAGTCAACACAAATTCTCCAACCAGTAACAGTTCTTATTGGGATCAATTCATTACGCTTATTCTTAACAATCGCAATTCCACCTTTTTTAGGCACAACTACACCGGACTTACCCATATACTATCTGAAATAGGATAGATGATTCCTGCATCTAGCCATTTGATCACTACCTTTTTCACAACTTCCTTCATAATAGGATTGATCCTCATTTGCCTATCAATTCGAGCTTTTTCACCTTTCTCTAGAATAATTTTGTGCATGCAAAATGACGGGCTTATACCTCAAATATCAGCTATGGTCCAACCAATTGCTTTCTTAAATTTTTTTAGAGCAGCAACTAGTTGCTCCTCTTGATCTTTCGTCACTTCTGCTGAAACAATCACAGGCAAAGTAGAACAGTCACCTAAATAAACATATTTTAAATGGGAAGGAAGTACCTTTAGTTTGAGTTTAGGTGGTTTTTCAATTGACAACTTGGGTTGCACAAATTCTGTGACTTCTAACTCCAACGGTTCAAACCGTGTGGATTGAATAAAATTTCTCAGATTGGCTTCCATCAAAGCCATGTTTTCTTCACGTTTTTATCCTCTAAAGGGTCAAACCCTAAAGCTTTCTCCAATAGATCTTTTTCAAAATTGCTTTCCATAGAAATCAAGGTTTCTATCTCTTCCATAACTGAACACTGTTTTGTCAGATCAGGAAATTTTATCGCTTTAAGAATGTTAAAAGTTACTTGATCGTCTTGAACTTGCATGGTGATTTCGCTTTTCTGGACATCAATTAACGCTCTTCCCATGGCTAGGAAAGGTCTCCAAAGGATAATTGGCACTTCCTTATCTGCTTCAAAATCTAGAATAATGAAATCAACAGGAAAAATAAATTTATCGACTCTTACAAAAACATCCTCGATCTTTCCTTCGGGGTATGCTAAAGATCAATCTGCTAGCTGAAGCATCACAGTTGTAGGTCTTACTTCACCTATCCCTAACATCTTGAAAATAACCTTAGGCATCAAGTTGATACTCGCTCCTAAGTCACACAAAGCTTTACCACAGTAAGATTCACATATGTTAAAGGGTATAGTAAAGCTTCCTGGGTCCTTCAATTTTGGTGGCAATTTGTTCTGCAAAAATGCACTGTAATTTTTGTCAAAGCGACAGCCTCATACTCACTCAGTCATTTCTTCTTGGATAGTACATCCTTCATAAGCTTCACATAATTTAGCATTTGTTCTAAAGCCTCCACCAACGGAATATTGACGTGTAACTGCTTCAGAATATCTAAAAACTTCTTGAATTGCACCTCCTATTTCTACTTGTGTTGCTGCAATCTTGGCGGATATGGAGGTGATGGAACTTTCGGTTGAACTAGACAACTTTTCTGAGTAGGTAAATCTATATCCAAGGAAGATGTTAAAGTATCTGAATTCACTAAGTTAGGATTTACCTTGTCAGTCTTTGCAGATTTTGATTCATTTGGTTTAGGAATTTCAACAGCCGGTTGATTCTTATCAACGGGCTTATCTTTGAGATCAATCAATTGGGGTTCCAGAATTTTACCACTTCGTAATGCCACTGCCTTGATATTTTCTTTACCCAAATTTCTTGGATTCTCAGTATCACTCAGCAAGGTTCCTTGTGGTCTATTACAAAGCTCCGTAGCTAACTGACCCATTTGGTTTTCCAAATTTTTTAGTGTTACTGCTTGGCTTTGTATCAAAGCGTCATTCTTTGCCATGTATGCTTTCAACAAGTTCTCCAAACTATTTGATGCCTCAGCTTGAGGTGGTTTTGGAGCTTGTTGATTAAACCCTTGAGATTACTTGAGTCTATGCTGCATAAAGTTGTGGTTTGGTCCATTTCCTTAGTTGCTCCAAGAAAAGTTGGGATGATTACGCCATGAAGGATTATAGAAGTTGGACAGGGGTTCTTGTCCACTCCTATTTTGGTGTTGGTTCCCCACATAGTACACTGACTGGGGATTCAATGGGCAATTCTCAAAAGAATGATCTTCCCCACAGTACACATAAAAAACTACTTAGTAGGGACTTGGTGGCTAACTGGAAAATTATTAGCACTATTAGCGGTAAACTATTTAACATAGAGGAAATAGACGATACTTGAGTTGATAACGAAGTGAGGGCGTCAACTTCATGAACTCTGGCTACACGGCTTCCTGAAGCTGTTCGATTTGTTGGCCATTGATAGTTATTGCTCGCGATACTCTCAATGATCTCATAAGCCTCATTATAAGACTTAGACAAAATTGCACCATTCGTAGAAGCATCTACCATCAAACTTGTATGTCCATTGAGACCATTATAGAATGTCTCAAACTGGATACAATTGGAAATCCCATGATGACGACACTTACGAAGTAACTCCTTGAATCACTCTCAAGCCTCATACAAAGACTCGTCATCCAATTGTTGGAAAGTTGTGATCTCGTTCCTTAACTTAGCATTTTTGCTAGGCGGGAAATACTTAACCAAAAATCTCTCTACTAATTCTTGCCATGTAGATATAGAACTTGGTGGCAATGAATTGAGCCATGCTCGTGTTCGATCTCACAAAGAGTACAAAAACAACTTCAACCTCAGTGCGTCTTCAGTCACATCGGCTATCTTGAATGAATCACTCACCTCCATAAAAAATTGAAGGTTGAGATGTGGATCTTCCGTGGACATACCACTAAATTGGCCAACTGTTTGTAGCATTTGAAACATCACTGGTTTCAATTCGAATTGGGTTGCCTCAATATCTGGCCTTCTAATTCCAGAATTTAACTCATTGAAAAGTGGCATAGCATATTGTCTGATGCATCGATCCCTATCATCGGCAAAGAGGATGGGATTTCGTACAAGATTGGCTTCATTACCTTGGTCTTAATTTTGATTTCCAAGGTCCATCTCGACTTGTCTTTGAGCTATTCGTTCACGTCTTCTTTATCTGAAAGTTCACTCAATTTTAGGGTCTACTAGGAGTAAATCGATAATCCGATCTATGCTCATAAACACTTGAAAAGAAAATCATAAAATTGAAAAGAATAAGTTAGTACTGTTAGAAATAATCAAATTGAAAATAAATAATTTCACAAAGAATGACTATGGCAACAGTTGACAATCCCCGGCAACAGCGCAAAAAACTTGCAACGCTTGGGTTTGTGCAAGTGTACACAGTCGTTATCAAGTAATAAGTAAGTATCGAGTTATCGTCTCCACAGGGATTGTATTTGTGCTAAGTCACTTAATTTGTAAAATTATATTAACAATTTGATAAGTAAAAAAAATATAATTGAAAAGTGATGAAAAATTAAGCTTATGAAACTAAATGTAATGATCCCTAATGCAAATTATCCTAAGTATGCAACTATATGAATGAAATAGATTTTAGCAGAATTAATACAATAAGCAACAATTATAACATACATAAGCTAGGACAATTACTTTAATTAAACTCAAATCATTATCAGCATGCTTATCAATACTCAGAAAAACATTCCATGGCAACTCGATCTTTCATGAGTTTGGAAACCACATTAGGTCCTTTCGGAATCCTTTACTTAGTAAATACGCATTTTACTAATCCTTATTTACTAAGGGTTTCTTAGAATTCGTGCGAGATAACAGGGACATGTTAGGTTTGAAACAGTTTAATCATACAAATCTAAAAACTATGTAGATAACAGAGTCTGGTTAGGGTTGTTATGTAACCTAAAATTTAATCGGTTTAGGATCTAAATTGAGCATGCACGTTTCAATTATGTGTCCATTAGTTGTCATCTGGTTAGGATCGCTCAGTTAATTCAGGTGCATTTCAATCACGTATGAACGAAATACAGACTTGATTTTAATTGAAAACATGATCGATTGAGGCACAAACATTATAAGCATGAATCAAATAATTATTATTTAATCAAAGCAATCATCCCAACTTAAATAAAATTAAGCTATCATTGTTGTAAGCAAAAATAGTAAACACATAGCAAACATTCTTGAACTAAGTTAAAGAAAAGAAAGATTAAACCCAAATCAAAGTGGTTGTCACCCAAGACTCTGATTGACGATGGCTCTTTCGTTCCTTCGCTTTGCTCCTTTGCCAATGGCTCCCCGAGGTGGCCAACCAAGGGCTCTTTAAGAGGCTAATTTGCTAAAAAAAATCCTTATGCAAAGATGATGATAGGCGTGAGGGGGAAAGAAAGCTAAGAGAGTTGAGAGAGGAGAGAACGATGAATGAGTGAGGGATGATAGATAAGTGAGAAATGGGGTCTTATTTATAGGTGAGGCAAGGGAGCTAGTTTGCTAAAAAAATAGGAGTGTCCATCATTTGAAACTTCATCCAAGAGTGCCCAACCATGATTTGTCAGAGTGTGGCTGATTTTTGCTTGATTTAAGTGCCACAACATCATCAGAATATGGACTCAGTCAATTGCAAATCTCCGAGTAAACCTTCAATTTCTTCAGCTCTTTAAGGACCTTGTGTAATTAAACCAAAATTTGATTTATGAACATCCACATGCAGCTGAATTTTTGGTTGACTTGGTCCTCTATTTGGATGGTTTTGTAATCAACATAAAGCTCTCAGACCTGTCCAATAATAGTCGATAATTTAGAGGACCAAAGAATATAATTTAACCACTTTAATTAATCAATTTACTTAATTAATTAAAACCCAATTTATTAATGAAATATATTAAAATAAATTATTAAATATAAATTTATATTTTATTATTTAATTTAATCATGCATGACCCATTTTATAGCTTGAAAATATAATATGCTCAAATTAATATAAAAGAAGTCATTTTCTGCATGAAAACTATATAATAAAGCATAAAATCACATTTTAATAATTTCTATGTCTCAATTTCATATTTTCATATATTTCATTAACTTATTAAACAATTACTTGGTTTTAACAACAAATTTAAGTAAAAATGTGATGAATTATATAGGAAAAATCCTATATATTTTTCAGTTTACACCCATCTCAAAAATATTTCTTATTATGGGATCATAAAATTTATAGCCCCTAGATTGCTCAGAATTGACAATAAAGTAGCTGCTTACTGTTTTGGAGTCCAATTTCTTTTCATGTGGCCTATAAGGCCTTGCCTCAACTAGACATCCCCAAATGTGAAAGTGCTTTAGACTAGGCTTTTCACTTGTCCAAAGCTCATAAGGTGTTTTTGCAACTGCTTTATTATTTACTCTATTCAGAATGTAAGCGGTTATTTTTAATGCTTCTCCCCAGAGGGACTTAGGTAAGGTAGAATGAGAATTCATGCTCCTTACCATATCCGTAAGAGTTCTGTTTCGTCTTTCAGCTACACCATTCATATTAGATGATCCTGGCATGGTGTACTATGGGACAATATCGCATTGCTCTAGGAATTTTGCAAATGGTCCTGGATATTGCTCACATGAGCCATCATATCTACCGTAGTACCCACCACCACAATCAGATCTGACGTTTTTAATCCTTTTGTTGAGTTGATTCTCAACTTTAGCTTTATAAGCTTTAAACATGTCCAAAGACTGAGATTTCTCATGAATGAGATATAGGTACCCATAACGTGAGTAATCATCTATGAATGTTATGAAATATTGTTGACCATTCCAGGATGCCTTAGGGAATGGCCCACAAATATCTGTATGAATTAATTCAAAGACGTCTGAAGATCTGTTGGCACCCAATCTCTTGGTTTTGGTCTCTTTTCCATTAATGCAATCGACACAAGGCGTGCAAGGTTTAACTCTAACTTTTGAGATATGACCTAAGCGCTTATGCCATAATGATGCTGAATTTTCCTTATTTAATTTGCATTTAATACCACGTGATTCCACGTGCAAGGTTTCATTATAGGATGCAATTGTTTCTAGCAAATAAAGGTTGTCATAAGTATTTAAATAACCAGTTCCAATAACATTTGAATTTAAAGACAAATTAAATTAATTTTTTTCGAATGAACAATAATATCCAAATTTGTCCAACGAAGAAACAGAAACTAAATTCTCTCTAAATGATGGTACAATAAAAGTGTCTTTTAAATCCAAATAAAAATCAGTTCCTAATAACAACTTAAAAGGCCCAATCGCTTCCACTTCTACTGATTTTCCATCGCTCATAAAGATGTGTCTTTCACCATCACTTGGCTTTCGGTAACTCAAGCAACCTTGCATAGCAACACTTATGTGAGTAGTAGCACTAGAATCTATCCACCAAGTGTTTCTAGGTACTGAAGCTAAATTAATCTTAGAGCAAACCAAATTAAGAATTATACCTTTCTTTGCACACCAAGCATGATATTTGGTACAACCTTTCTTTACGTGTCCAGACTTGTTATAAAAGAAACAACTCTCTATAGCTTGTTGTTGTTTCTTTTGAGCTGGACCCTTAGCAGCTTCATTCTGATATTTTCTTTTATTGTCCTTGTCTTTAGGGGCATTGGCCAAATGAGCACTTTCAGACTTATCACGTTTCAACCTTTCTTTCTCTTGCACACAATGAGAAATGAGCTCATTTAGGGTCCATTTCTCCTTTTAACAGTTATAACTAATTTTAAATTGATTAAACTGTGCAAGAAGTAATACTAAAACCATAAGAACAAGCAATTCCTCAGAAAGCTCGATTTTAAGTTCCTTAAGTCTTGAAGCAATATGAAACATCTCCATAATGTACTTCCTTACATTTCCTTAACCCTTATACTTCATAGACATCAAAGAAGTTAGAAGTGATGTCATCTCAACCTTCTCGTTTTTAGCAAAATGTTTTTCAATTTCATCAAGGAAACCTTTGGCCTAAGTAATCTCTTTAGATTCTATGCCCCTAAAGGCTTCTAGAATGCTGTGTTTCATGATCATTAGACTCATACGATTTGAACGATCCCACCTCTCAAAATCCCTCTTAACATTAGGGGTGTTTTCTGCAGTGAGAGGTGCAGGTTGTTCTTTCCTTAGTGCAAGGTCTATGTCCATACAACCAAGCACTATAAGTGTCTTTTCCATTCCATAAAATTAGTCCCATTAAGCATGGGTATAGAGTTTATATTGGCAGATATTGTGGCAGCGGAAGATGAATTAGCTGAATATAGAACAAAAACAAGCTTAAATCAATATTCATAAGTAAACAATAAATTCAAGATAATGGCTAATCCCATCTCAAGATACCAAACACAACATTAATATTAAGTATTTGGACAGTAATATTAATAGTAAGCGGTACTCTTGTTGTAGCAATCAAACATTGACAATAAATTATGTCAAATAATGAATTAATCTTTGGACTAACTTATTGCTCACATAAAAATACCTTATAATTGTCACACATTTATCACCAAAGATGTCGTTGAAATTCTGCCAAATATTAACTTACTTTTGGGTCAATTAATAAACGCATGAATCACAAAAAAAAACATATAATCATCTTAATATTTCAAATAAACTAATCTACACAAAAGATGTCACTTTGGCAGCATTTTGTTTCAACTAATTTATTTAAAATATTAGACATCCTTAATTAAAAGCCAAAATCTGAATTTATTTGTTTCAAAATATTTACCATAATTTCATCTTTCAATCAAATTAAAAGATAATCATATATATTTATATAATTTTCCAAAACTAACATGCATTAAACCAATCAAAGCATGCATATATTATATATTTAATATATATTAAAGAATTAAGCCATGCGTATATGTTAACCTTTTTTTTAACATCAAAATAAATTTCTTATACCATTAAAAAATAAAAATATATATAATGCTTTCAAAGAAAAGGCACAAAGTGATAGAAACATGATTTTGCAAATACAGTAGCACAAATCATGAATAAAAAAAATTGAATCGCAAGAAAAAGATTAAAACGCAAAAACTTTTGTAATTGAATTCATCAATTCGAAAATCATTCAAATTAAAAAAAATTAAAACAAAACCCTAAAATTTTAAGATGAATTCAAGATAATCAAGATCTTAAAAATTTACTTTAATATAAACCTTCAAAGATCAATATATAAACCCATAAAATTTCATGAATCAATTATTCAAAAGAAGAACCTTAATCAGTTCTCAATGACTCGATATGACGAGGCTCGGACGCCACTTAGATTTGTAAAATAAATCTAAAAATAAAACTGAATAAACCAGGATCTATCATGTCAAATCATAAAGAATAAATAAAGAATAAAACTAGATGCGGAAGCGTACCTAAATCCATGGATTCCTTGAAATTTTACCGTATCTTGGGGATTTGATCTTCCAAATTAGCACACAAGAAATTCAGAGAATATCTACTCTCTCTTTGCTAATGATGGGATATTAGAAAAGATATCTTGACCCTAATATTTATAACATTTAGTTCTAATCAATTTCTAATTAGCCTATCATTAATTAGAATTTGATTAGAACTCAATTACTAGAGTATCTATACATATTTGACCCATACTTTATTTAATAATTAAAGCCCAATAAAATATTAACCAAATTAGATCACTTTTAGTTTGGGCTAACCTATCATGATGGTAAGTAATAGCATATTATTTATGTAATGTCCATATTTTCCAACACATGACCTTTTTAAAATGATGCTTAGTCACCTTTCTGTGGTGTTTATATGTGCCTCAAATTTGAGTGCAAAAATATACAATACAAACTTTCTTTTTTTTCTTCTCTTGAGTGATTTTCTACATTATTCAATTTTAAAGTTGCAATTTTTTAATTCAAAATCTGAGTGCAAAAATATACAATATAAACTTTTAATTTATGGTATTATTTAGTTCAAATGTGCAATTAATGCATTCAAAGTTGTAAGAAGAATTGCTCCGTTCAAGAAAAAAAAACATTGTATTATGTATTGGGATAGTATTTCTTAATCGTGATGTATAAGAGAATTTTATTTTTTATTATTCTACACACAGTGGAGAAATAACTATTGTCAATAAAATTGTGTGGAGACGTCTTGCCTTTCAATTTTTTTAGATATCTAAATATCTTTATACAATAATTAAGAATAGTAATTTGAAAAAACCTATTTATATATGAAATGTTATCAAACATATGAATGTAAGATGTAGGGGTTTTTTACATGATTAATATGAAATAAATAAATATATACGAAAATAAGATGATAGAAATAATATTTACAGGAACTGGCAAATTAAACAATGGAATACGGGTGTTGCCTAACCAACCTACACAACCACTTTATTTTTAATAAAAAAAAACCTTTTTTTTGGTGCAGCTAGCTCAATCAGTGGCACCTATATTTTATACCGCAAATACGAGTTTTTTTCAGTAGACGGCGAAAAGTAAAAAAAAATTATTTAGTGTTGTCGATGTGTCAGGCAGCACCCAAAAAGTTTTATTAAAAAATTAGCTAAAAAACTCGTGTTTTAATTTTTTTCTGGTATTAAAAACACGAACTTGTGACCAATGGGTCACTTCCATGTTAGCCGTCAAACACGAACTTGTGGCCATCGGGCCACTTCCATGTTAGCCATCAGGTAACGGGCCAAGTTCATGTTTTTAATACCGGAAAAAATTTAAAACACGAGTGTTTTTAACTTTTCATCTAAAAAAAAACTTAAAATAATATTTTTTATTATAAAAGGGGGTTAGTTTGGTCCCCCAACCCCTACACATGTAACACACAAAAACTCATATCCATCGCCGGAGTAGGGTTACGATGTATTACCGATCAATACAAATCATTTAATATCGAAATCTCATACATTCATACATTCATATACAAATATCATTCAATACAATCATATTGTCCCTAATCAGGGCCTACAAGGCCTTAAACATGCTTTAGAAGTGGTTCGGGACTTGTAACATCCTAAATTAGGGCTCAAACGGAACAGTGGTTTTAAAACCACAAATTCGAGGTAGAAATGTTCATATCGATAGAGTTTTAAGGTCTACTATGTGATTAAATAACTGTGTGAAAATATCGATGAGAAATTTTACCGATAAGATATTCAATTGAGTTACTAGGACTAAATTGCAATAAGTGAAAAACATGTGTTCTAATTGATTAAGGGGCTTAAATGTGATGAGATTTGAAATTTGAAGTCCTTATTTAGTAATTAGACCATTATATGTCATTATAGACAAAAATGGACATAGGAGGGATAAAATATCAAGGTTTTAATGGAAGGACATTTTAGTCCATTAATTATTAAAAGAATTAAAAGGGAAAAATAGTCAAAAATTGTGTTCATATTCACCCTCATTGGCCGAAATTCTCGATAAGCCATAGCTAGGGTTTCTTTCATCTTTCAAGCTCAAAAGTAAGTGCATCCTAACCCCGTTAATGTTCTTTATATATTTGAAATCCTCGTAGCTCGATTTAGCTATTTCTACCCTTAATTTGAGCTAGGGTTCATGTTCAAAAATATATCCATGAATAACATCCTTGTGTTTTGATGTCTAATGGAAGAATATGAAAGCTTGATGTGTGATAAACAACTTTTACTAGGTGGTTTTTGGTGAAATTGATAAAAAGGACCAAATTGTAAAAGTTGTAAAGCTATGTGTAAGTGTGTGAATAAATGAAAAGTGTGGGTTGGTATAAGAGAGAAAATGATTCGGCTAGGCTTGGATAATGAGAAAAATGGGATACTTTTCATGTTACGAGCCTAAGGGCAATTTTGTAATTATGTAAAACTTTAGGGGAAAATTTATAATTTTTCCATTTTGTGATTCTTGGACTGAATTGAATAGTACGTGTATTAAACGAGCTAAATGTGCTATTATAGACCAAGAGAGACGAGAAATAGACCTTGACCGAGGAAAAGGCAAAGTTGTAGATTAAATCACAAATTGTCACATTTTGCACCGAGGTAAGTTTGTGTGTAAGTAATTCAACAATTCCATTATTATGTGTTTAACATTTGATATCATATGATATATGTATTTATGCTCTAATGAAATTGGTTTGTCATGATGCAATGGAATCTTGGTGATAGCCATGTATCTCGAAAATCCCGAGGAACCCGGAAGAATGCTTACGATTCGGATATCATGACATCGTGGTTAATGAGATCCCGTGTAAGACCATGTTTGGGACATGGCATCGCATTCGAGATGAGAGCCAGTGTAAGACCATGTCTGGGACATGGCATCGGCGTAGATATGTGTGCTAGTGTAAGACCATGTTTGGGACATGGCATCAGCACCAATGTGTGATCCCGTATAAGACCATATCAGGGATATGGCTTCGGCATCATTAAGTGATTTCGTATAAGACCATGTCTGGGAGATGGCATCGATACGAGGTGTAACACTCACTTACCCGAGACCGTCGCCGGAGTCGAGTATGAGACATTACTAAACTTTTTTTAGCATTTAAACAAGTTCAAACAATTCTCGTAGTAAACTATCCATCTGCATCACAGTCGCTAAAAAAATCATATCTCGGGTTACAAAACTCAAAATCTAATTCTGTAAATTTTCCCTGAAACTAGACTCATGTATATACTTAATAATTTTTTTCTAGAATTTTTGGCTTGTCCAATTAATACAATTTATTAGTTAAAGTCTACTCTGTTTCAGGGTTCAGCTACTCTGACCTCTGTGCACTACGAATCAAATTTATTCTTGTAAAGAAAACCAATGACTATTCCGTTTGTTTAAATTAAAAATAGACTCAATAAGGAATCCATAAATATAAATTTTGAGTCCTAATTATTTTTACACAATTTATGGTGAATTTCTAAAGTCAGAATAGGGGATCCAGAAATTGCTCTGACCCTATTTCACCAAAACGTAAATATCTCATAAAATAAAACTCTTTTACCTATTTTGTTTCTTCCATATGAAAATAGATTCATTAAGCTTAAATTAAATATTTTATTCATCATCTAATTCCATTACTAATATTTTTAGTGATTTTTCAAATTCACGTCACTACTGCTGTATGACATTGTTTTATAGCCAATTTCACCATTTTATGGTTTTCCATGGATTAGGTAATACATTAAGCATACATAACATTAAATATAAATTTTGATTAGCCATTTCAATAGCTAATCATCAACAAGCATTTCGACATCACTCATTCACCATATAATAAGATTATATACACAAAAGGATCATAATGCTATACATGCCATAGTCCCAAAATATGCAAGCCACTATACCGACGTGGTTCGTTGATAGTGTGAACGTGTCTCCGACCGTCCCGATCTCTATCCGGCTTGTCAAAACTACAAGGATAGGAAGGGAGGGAGTAAGCATAAATGCTTAGTAAGTTCACATGTAAATAGCAAGTAACATAACCATGCAATAATACAAAATCCACATTTGCATAATATCATTCATGATTCGTACCATATTATTGTTATATTGAAGTCTCAACCCGAGGGTTAAGTACGTACCTGTACAAAGTATCCGTTCCACAACACTTACCAACTAGTCACTTTCATCTCGAGAATTTCTCCATTTCACTAGAACTTTACCTGTTGAACACATCGGAATATAATGCGGATACACGAAATCAAGCTACCATAATTTCACCCATAATGAACACGGAACGCAACTCAACGAGCTCGGGTATTCGCATCCATAATGAACTCGGAACACAACTCAACGAGTTCGGATGCTTGCATCCATAAGTGAACTCGGAATGCAACTCAACGAGTTCGGATGCCTCATAATTCTCACGAACTCGGAACACAACTCAACGAGTTCGGATCTCAATTTCCTAGTGACATGTCACTTGTATCCTAATCTATTCCTAATGTTCAAACGGGATTTTTCTCAATCATACTCCTTTGCCATTTTCCACGAAATGTCGAAATCGATACTTCGATGGTAGTTCATACTTATCAAGTAATTCACATAATTACATATTTTCAACAATAACCACAAAACATAACATTTCATGACAATAAGCATCATATCATATAAACAACATTAAATTACTTAAAACGACAATTATGTTACCCTATTTACTCATGAACTTACCTCGGTACAAAATGTATAAAGGTTGCAATTTAACTCGAAATCTTTTCTTTTCCCCGATCAAGGTCGATTCCACGTCTTTCTTGATCTAAAATAACACGTTTAGCTAATTTAGTACTCATATTTATCAAAATAGTCCTTAACTCTAACTTTGGCAAAATTACAATTTTCTTATGTTTATTACATGATGATCATTTTTCCCTTCTATAGCAACATCAAATTCTCACTCTAACATGTAGTTATGAACATTAGGTATTTTTACCGATTATGTCATTTTACTCGTTTTCAAGTAAAATCGCTTAGCAAAAGTTGTTTAACACAATTTCAAGCTTCATATTCTACCATAAAACATCAAAATAAACACATTTCACCTATGGGTATTTTTCCAAATATAAACTCTAGGTTAAATTATTGCTAGAATAAGCTAAATTAAGTTACCGGGACTCTAAAAACGTAAAGAACATTAAAAACGGGGCTTGGAATCACTTACTATGGAGCTTGGAAGCTTGAAACAAACCCTAGCTATGGAGAACCCTTGAAATTTCGTCCTACTGAAGAAGATGGACATATTTTGCCATCTTTTTCCTTTTTTTTTATTCTTTTAATTACCAAATGACTAAAATACCCTTCATTAAAAACTTTGGTTATTTCTACCTATGTATGTCCATTTTTGTCCATGAAAACCTAATGGTATAATTACCATTTAAGGACCTCTACTGTAACACCCCTTACCCATATCCGTAGCCAGAACAGGGTACGAGGTATTAACAAATCATGGTAAATACTATTAAATAAAACCCAACAAAAATATAGCGTGCAATTTGATCATTATAACATCTGTTATTAACAATACAAACTAACTCCAAAGGTTTCATACAAAATGATTAGCTTGATACTATAAGTAGTAATTTAAACCTAGACATTTATGACACGTAACAAAATAACCAAGTCTGCTATACATGCCATATTTCAAAATAGTGTTCACAATATACCAAAAAGTATTGATAGCGTGGATGGGTCTCCGACGATCTTCAATTCCCAATCTGGCTTAGTAACTCTATAAGACAAGAAAAAAAAAGAAAAGAAGATAAGCATATAGCTTAGTAAGTAAGTATATAAATAACAAATAAGAAATTTAACATGTTTACAACATAACTCAATTATAAAATATTTTTATACTTTTATTGTTTGTCCCAATTTGATCAAGCTGTCCCCCCCTGCATCATATTCACTAAATAAATCATAACTCGAGTTGAAAAACTCGAAATTCAAATCCGTAAAATTTCCCTGAATCTAGACTCATAAATCTCTTTGCTAATTTTTTTCTAGAATTTTTGGTTCAGCCGATTAGTACAGTTTATTAGTTAAAGCTTCCCCTATTACACAGCTCGACTAGTCTGACCTCTGTTCACTACGAATTGAATTTCTCTCAGTACACAATTCAAATAACCCTGAAATTTGTTTCATTTAAAACTAGACTCAATAAGGAATTTAGGTATGTAAACTATATTTCTTAATTTGCTTTGTACAATTTTTAATGATTTTTCAAAGTTGAAACAGGGGATCACACATTCATCCTGAGCAAGTCACACACAATTGTAAATATCTCAAAATATAAAATTTCTTTGCTTGTTCTGATTCTTTTATATGAAAGTAGACTCATTAAAATTTAATTGCACATCTCATTCAACCTCTAATTATGTTCCTCCTATTTTTAATGCAAATTTCACTAGGAAATTTCACTGCTACCGTCCAAAACAGTTTTAATGCAAATTTCACTCTTTCACACATTCTTTATGCTACCCTCATTTTATCTTACATATATAGATATGCCACAAATCATTTTCACCACAATTCATTCATCATAAGTATAGGTCCATAACCATAACGTCACCACAAAACCATCCCGTTGAACAATTCAGATCAACCCTCGATATTTAATGGTTTTAGCACACAGCCCCACCATCATACTTCATTTAATTCGGCTCTCTTGTACACATGGTGAACACTTAATACCACTCATGTGACCTAGCCAATTTGTCTCGTAGCTTTCTTGTCTACATGGTGTCCTTCACTTGGAATCACACATGCGACCTAGCTACATTTATTTATTACGTAGCTCTCTTGTCTACATGGGATACATCCCGTATCACACATGTGACCTAGCTACATTTATCTCTTACGTAGCTCTTTTGTCTACATGGGATACATCCCGTATCACACATGTGACCTAGCTACTACATGGTATTTCGTAGCTTTCTTGTACACATGATGTGCACTCAGCATCATACATGTGACCTAGCTACGCTCCCTCTATTTTATTCGATCTCTCGAATGTTCAATCGGGATTCCTCTCTATTATTTATTTTTATTCTCCCAATAGTCGATTTATATTTTAACATCAGCTAGTATATTCATATAATAGGCTGAAATATATAGGAATGTAAATGAAAATAATATAATATTTACATGCAAACTTACCTCGGTGCAAAATGTGGAAATTTTGTGATTTAGTCCAAAACTTTTTCCTTCCCTCGTTCGAGGTCAATTCCACGCCTTTCTTGATCTATAACAACACATTTAGCTCATTTAGCACTCATACTATTTATTTTAATCCAAAGATCACATTATAGAAAAATTACATTTTTGCCCCTAACTTTTACAAAATTACAATTTTGCCCCTAGGCTCGGAAATTTAATTTCAGCCCTTATTCTTATGTTTTATGACATGCTGAACATTTTTATCTTCTATGACCACATCAAATTCTCACTCTAACACATAGTTGTGAACAATAGGTATTTTTACCAGATTATGTCGTTTTACTCGTTTTCACTTAAAACCGAGTAGCACAAGTTGTCTAACATAATTTAAAACCTCATATTCTATCATAAAACATCAAAATACACAAATTTCACCTATGGGTATTTTTCAAAATATGAACCCTAGGTTGAATTATTGTTAGCATAAGCTTAATCGAGCTCACAGGGAATCCAAAAACGTAAAGAACATTAAAAGCAGGGCTTGAAATCACTTACTATGGAGCTTCAAAGTTGAAGAAACCCTAGCTATGGAGGAGAGCAATTTTAGGCAGCAACTAATGAAGATGATAACCAATTTTCCCATTTTATTTCATTTAATATACAAATGACCAAAATGCCCTTAATGCCTTTCTTTGAAAATTTTCATGTACAAGCCCATTTTTGTCCAAAATTTTAGAAATTGGTCAAATTGCTATTTAAGACCTCCTAATTAATATTTCAAAGCAATTTCATACTAAAAACTTCTAGAATGCAAGTTTTGCAAACTTATTCGATTTAGCCCTAACTTCAAATTAAGCATTTTATGCATGGAATTTCTTCATAAAATTTTCACACAATCATGCAATCATATCATAACCTCAAAATAATTATAAAATAATTATTTCTATCTCGGATTTGTGGTCACGAAACCACTATTCGATTAGGCCCTAATTCGGGTTGTCACAATTCTCCCCCTTTAGAGATTTTCGTCCCAGAAAATCTTTACCATAAAGAGGTTTGGGCATTGCTTTCCTCATAGCCTCCTCGAGTTCCCACGTAGCTTCCTCTATTCCATGTCTGTGCCACAATACTTTCACTAAGGCTATACTTTTATTTCTTAACTGTTTAATTTCTCGAGCCAAAATCTTTATTGGTTCCTCTTCATAGGTCATATCCGATCGAATCTCAATTTCTGTTGGGGAGATCACATGTGAAGGATCAGAACGATAACGTCGTAACATTGATACGTGAAACACGTTATGAATTCTCTCTAACTCTGCCGGTAAGGCCAACCGATATGCCACTGGTCCAATTCTCTCGGTAATTTCGTACGGCCCAATAAAACGCGGACTCAACTTGCCTTTTCGACTAAATCTCAGAATCTTTTTCCATGGTGACACTTTCAAGAACACTTTATCACCCACTTGAAATTCAATCTCTTTTCTTTTTAAGTCTGCATATGACTTTTGTCGGTCTGAAGCAGCTTTCAAGCAATCCCGAATTACTTTTACTTTCTCTTCGGTTTCTTTAACTAGATCAACTCCGTGAATCTGTTTCTCACTGAGTTCAGTCCAATATAAAGGAGTCCGACACTTACGACCATACAAGGCTTCGTACGGTGCCATTTGTATACTTGACTGATAACTGTTATTGTAGGCAAACTCAATTAAAGATAGATATTTCTCCCAACTACCTCCAAATTCTAAAACACAGCATCTAAGCATATCTTGAGTACTGGATTACTCTTTCCGATTGACCATCTGTTTGTGGATGGAACGCGGTACTAAAGTTCAATTTTGTACCCAAAGCTTCTTGTAACTTTTTCCAAAATCTTGAGGTAAATCTCGGATCTCTATCTGATATTATAGACATAGGTACCCGTGCAACCTCACAATTTCAGCAATATATAATTCGGCTAATTTATCAAGTGAGTAATCAGTGCGTCTTGATATAAAGTGGGCTGATTTTGTTACTCTATCAACCACTACCCAGATAAGCATCCTTCTTTTTAGGAGTCAAAGGCAAACCGGTTACAAAATCCATGGTAATCTTGTCCCATTTCCACTCGGGCACCATTACCACCGGTGAAGTAGTCTGAAGGCACTTGATGTTCGGCTTTTACTTGTTGTGGACCAAACACTTGGTTACAAATTCAGAAATGTCCTTTTCATACCGGCCACCAATACAACTTCTTTAAATCTTTATACATTTTTGTGCTACGGGGTGAATCGATAAACGACCATTGTGCGCCTCTTGTAATATTTTCGAATCAATTCATTATTTTTCGGCACACATATTCTCGTCTCGAAACATTAAACAATCGTCCGGTCCAACTCGAAAATCTTGAGTCGTAACTTTGATTCGCATTGAGTTCTTTTGGTCCGCAACTCATTATCATCCTTTTGAGCATCACAAATCAACCGGAGAAATAACGGTTTAGCTCTCATCTCTCGCTAAGATTGACCCATCATCAGACAATGCTAATCCCATATTCATGGTTCTCAAAGTAAAAAGAAATTTTCGCTCAAAGCATCAAAGCAACTATATTTGCTTTTCCGGATGATAATCAATCACTAGATCATAATCCTTTAATAATTCAAGCCATCTTCATTGTCGCAGATTCAGATCCTTTTGATTCATCAAATACTTCAAACTTTTGTGATCGTAAAAATTCGGCATTTTTCACCGTACAAATAATGTCGCCAAATCTTCAAAGCAAAGACAATAGCGGCCAATTCCAAATCATGTGTAGGATAATTCTTTTCATGCGGTTTTAAGCGTCTCGAAGCATAAGCTACCACTTTACCCTCTTGCATCAACACACATCCAAGGCACATCAACGATGCATCACTATAAATTACGAACTCTTTTTTCTGGCTCGGTTTGTACTAAAATTGGTGCTTGATCAATCGTGCTTTCAACTTTTCAAAACTCACGACATTCATCAGTCCATTCAAACTTAACATTCTTTTGCAGCAACTTAGTCATAGGAGAGGCAATCATCGAAAATCCCTCAACAAAACGTCTATAATATCCCGCTAAGCCTAAAAGCTTCTAACCTCAAATACATTCTTTGGCGGTTTCCAATCAACGATCGCAGAAATCTTGCTTGGATCCACCCGAATACCATCACCGAGACTATATGTCCCAAAAATCGACTTCACGGCGTAACTCACTTTTACTAAACTTGGCAAACAATTTCTTTTCTCTCAAGATCTCGCAATATGGTTCTCAAGTGTTCGGCATGTTCAAACTCATCCCGAGAATAAATTAGAATGTCATATATGAATACTACTACAAACTTATCCAAATATGGCGAAAGATCCGATTCATTAAGTCCATAAATATAGCTGGAGCATTTGTTAAGCCGAAAGGCATTACAAGAAACTCATAATGTCCATACCTTGTCCTAAAGGCGGTTTTCGCGACATCATCGACTCCTTAACTCTCAACCTGGTAGTAACCGGACCTTAAATCAATCTTTGAAAAACATCTTGTAGCCCCTTTTAACCGATCGAATAAATCATCAATCCTCGGCAATGGGTACTTGTTCTTTATAGTCACCTTATTGAGTTGCGATAATCAATGCAAAGTCTCATTGAACCATCCTTCTTCTTTACGAATAATACAGAGCACCCGGGGAGAGAAACTCGGTCTCACAAATCCCTTATCTGTTAATTCACCGCAATCGAGCCTTCAATTCTTTTAATTCGATCGGAGCCATTCTATATGGAGCAATCGAGATCGGTGCGATGCCGGCAACAAATCAATGGCAAACTCTATCTCTCTGTTCGGAGGCAACCTGAGGCAATTCCTCCGGAAATACATCCGAAACTCACAAACTATCGAGATCGATTCAAGCTTGATTGAGGCAACTCAAGATTCATTACATAAGCGGATAAGCTTCACACCCTTTCCTCATATATTTACATGCGGACATGTGCGAAATCACCATAGGCAATTTATTTGATTCTGTCTGTTTCAACCCACAAAATTTCTCCATTTTCACATTTCAACTCTAGTGTCTTTTGTTTACAATCTACCTTAGCATCATACAATGTCAACCGGTCCATTCCCAAGATAACATCAAACTCATTAAATGGTAATGACATCAAATTGGCGGAAAAAGCGGTGACCTTGAATCATTAATGGGCAATTCTTGCAAACCTTGTCAACTAGCACATATTGGCCTAAGGGGTTCGACACTTTAATCGTAAACTCGAGTAAACTCAACGAGCAACTTTTTATTAGATACTAAATTCATGCAAATATAGGAATGAGTGGACCGGGATCAATCAATGCAATAACAATAGTATCATAGAGAGAAAATGTACCGATAATGACATCGGGAGATGATGCATCTTCTCGGGCACGTATAGCATAAGCTCTAGCGGTGCTCTAACCACGATCTTGCCATCGAGTCTTTCATCCCAGCTTTCTTTGCTAGTCCCACCTCCAGTATTTCTCGGTGGTCTACCTCTACTAGCGGTGGTATTCTGTCTAGCATTCTGAAATCTTTCTTCTTTAACTTTCTCGGACAATCTCTAATAAAATGCTCTCGAGAACCGCACTGAAACAAGCTCGCTCTCGGTTCCCCAACACTCACCATAATGTTACCGGCCACATTGTCGACACTCGGGCTTTCTAGGTCGCACATTACCCACACTTGCCACGAAGTAGCTTGAGCTTTAGACCCGAATACGCTCTACCACGATCTCGTGTGACTCCCCAATTGAAAGCTGTCATTTAAGGGTTTGCCTCTTTGGACCTCTTTGATTGAGATTGAAATGGCTTGCTTATCGGTCTTTTTCTAGCATCTCGAGCCTCAATAGCAGCTTTTCTTTTTTCTTTGTTCAATTCTTCAGCTTTAAGAGCTCGATCAACCAATACAACAAATTCTTTCAATTCCAAAATTCCTACAAGCACTTTAATGTCCTCATTCAGCCCATCTTCAAACCTTCTGCACATAATGGCCTCGGTTGACACACATTCCTGGGCATACTTGCTAAGTCTCACAAATTCGCGTTCATATTCTGCCACAGACATCTTGCCTTGCTTCAATTCAAGGAACTCCTTCCGTTTTTGATCCATAAATCGTTGACTTATGTATTTTTTCTAAATTCTTCTGGAAGAAATCCCAAGTAACTTTTTCTTTTGGCACCACCGATACCAAAGTCTTCCACCAATGGTAGGCCGAATCTCTCAAAAGTGATACAAAGACACTTTAAGCATTCTTGGTGTACATGAGAGCTCATCAAATACACGGGTAGAATTCTCAAGCCGTAATTCCGCTTTTTCAGGATCATCGTCGATCTTTGCTCTAAACTCTTCGCCCCTTGTTTTTGAATCTTGTCAGCTGGAGGCTTGTTCATCCTTACCAAATTTACATCTTGAGCAGCTACAGGAATCATCCGAGGTATAGAGGGGTGGAGGAGGTTGAGTATTTGGATTTGCTCGAATAAATTCAGTATACCAATTGTTAATCCTTTGGAGAAAGGCATCCCGAGCCTCATCTCCTGTCTCAACGTCTCGGTCTACTTTTCCACAGTGTACGGTCCCTTGTGCGGGGAGCGGTGCATTACTAGCAGCATCATCACCGTAGTTCCTTCGGGATCCATTACTATATTAAAACAAAACACAATTTAGAATAGTCGAGTCACCACACTATCACAATATTTTTATGGCATGTATAGCTAGACTTTTACACACACTTTATTAGTCCGAGAACCGACTAAACCATAGCTCGATACCACTAAATGTAACACCCTTACCCATATCCGTAGCGGAACAGGTACGAGGTATTAACAAATCATGGTAAATACTATTAAATAAAACCCAACAAAAATATAGCGTGCAATTTGATCATTATAACATCTGTTATTAACAATACAAACTAACTCCAAAGGTTTCATACAAAATGATTAGCTTGATACTATAAGTAGTAATTTAAACCTAGACATTTATGACACGTAACAAAATAACCAAGTCTGCTATACATGCCATATTTCAAAATAGTGTTCACAATGTACCAAAAAGTATTGATAGCGTGGATGGGTCTCCGACGATCTTCAATTCCCAATCTGGCTTAGTAACTCTATAAGACAAGAAAAAAAAAGAAAAGAAGATAAGCATATAGCTTAGTAAGTAAGTATATAAATAACAAATAAGGAATCTAACATGTTTACAACATAACTCAATTATAAAATATTTTTATACTTCTATTGTTTGTCCCAATTTGATCAAGCTGTCCCCCCTGCATCATATTCACTAAATAAATCATAACTCGAGTTAAAAAACTCGAAATTCAAATCCGTAAAATTTCCCTGAATCTAGACTCATAAATCTCTTTGCTAATTTTTTTCTAGAATTTTTGGTTCAGCCGATTAGTACAGTTTATTAGTTAAAGCTTCCCCTGTTACACAGCTCGACTACTCTGACCTCTGTTCACTACGAATTGAATTTCTCTCAGTACACAATTCAAATAACCCTGAAATTTGTTTCATTTAAAACTAGACTCAATAAGGAATTTAGGTATGTAAACTATATTTCTTAATTTGCTTTGTACAATTTTTAATGATTTTTCAAAGTTGAAACAGGGGATCACACATTCATCCTGAGCAAGTCACACACAATTGTAAATATCTCAAAATATAAAATTTCTTTGCTTGTTCTGATTCTTTTATATGAAAGTAGACTCATTAAAATTTAATTTCACATCTCATTCAACCTCTAATTATGTTCCTCCTATTTTTGGTGATTTTTCAAAATCACATCACTGCTACAAGTCCAAAACAGTTTTAATGCAAATTTCACTCTTTCACACATTCTTTATGCTACCCTCATTTTATCTTACATATATAGATATGCCACAAATCATTTTCATCACAATTCATTCATCATAAGTATAGGTCCATAACCATAACGTCACCACAAAACCATCCCGTTGAACAATTCGGATCAACCTCGATATTTAATGGTTTTAGCAGCACATTACCCCACCATCATACTTCATTTAATTCGGCTCTCTTGTACACATGGTGAACACTTAATACCACTCATGTGACCTAGCCAATTTGTCTCGTAGCTTTCTTGTCTACATGGTGTCCTTCACTTGGAATCACACATGCGACCTAGCTACATTTATTTATTACGTAGCTCTCTTGTCTACATGGGATACATCCCGTATCACACATGTGACCTAGCTACATTTATCTCTTACGTAGCTCTTTTGTCTACATGGGATACATCCCGTATCACACATGTGACCTAGCTACTACATGGTATTTCGTAGCTTTCTTGTACACATGATGTGCACTCAGCATCATACATGTGACCTAGCTACGCTCCCTCTATTTTATTCGATCTCTCCGAATGTTCAATCGGGATTCCTCTCTATTATTTATTTTTATTCTCCCAATAGTCGATTTATATTTTAACATCAGCTAGTATATTCATATAATAGGCTGAAATATATAGGAATGTAAATGAAAATAATATAATATTTACATGCAAACTTACCTCGGTGCAAAATGTGGAAATTTTGTGATTTAGTCCAAAACTTTTTCCTTCCCTCGTTCGAGGTCAATTCCACGCCTTTCTTGATCTATAACAACACATTTAGCTCATTTAGCACTCATACTATTTATTTTAATCCAAAGATCACATTATAGAAAAATTACATTTTTGCCCCTAACTTTTACAAAATTACAATTTTGCCCCTAGGCTCGGAAATTTAATTTCAGCCCTTATTCTTATGTTTTATGACATGCTGAACATTTTTATCTTCTATGACCACATCAAATTCTCACTCTAACACATAGTTGTGAACAATAGGTATTTTTACCGATTATCTTTGTTTTACTCGTTTTCACTTAAAACCGAGTAGCACAAGTTGTCTAACATAATTTAAAACCTCATATTCTATCATAAAACATCAAAATACACAAATTTCACCTATGGGTATTTTTCCAAATATGAACCCTAGGTTGAATTATTGTTAGCATAAGCTTAATCGAAGCTAGGGAATCCAAAACGTAAAGAACATTAAAAGCGGGGCTTGAAATCACTTACTATGGAGCTTCAAAGTTGAAGAAACCCTAGCTATGGAGGAGAGCAATTTTCGGCAGCAACTAATGAAGATGATAACCAATTTTCCCATTTTATTTCATTTAATATACAAATGACCAAAATGCCCTTAATGCCTTTCTTTGAAAATTTTCATGTACAAGCCCATTTTTGTCCAAAATTTTAGAAATTGGTCAAATTGCTATTTAAGACCTCCTAATTAATATTTCAAAGCAATTTCATACTAAAAACTTCTAGAATGCAAGTTTTGCAGCTTATTCGATTTAGCCCCTAACTTCAAATTAAGCATTTTATGCATGGAATTTCTTCATAAAATTTTCACACAATCATGCAATCATATCATAACCTTAAAATAATTATAAAATAATTATTTCTATCTCGGATTTGTGGTCACGAAACCACTATTCCGATTAGGCCCTAATTCGGGTTGTCACATCTACTACAATTATGCTCTTCAATTAAATCCTTTAACATCTAAAACTCATATTTATCAGCTTTTGCAATTAAGTTCTAATAGGCAAATTAGACATACAATTCATGAAATTTTCTATCGATATTCTAACACATGCATCTAATCACTCAATAAATTATAAAAATTAATCGGAATAAATTTTTCTACTTCAGAATTATGGTTTCGAAACCACTATTCCATTTAGGCCCTAATTCGGGATATCACAACTCTCCCCCCTTTAGGGATTCTCGTCCCCAAAAATCTTATCGGTAAATAGGTGTGGGTATTGATTCCTCATAGTTTCCTTGGGCTCCCATGTAGCCTCTTCTACCCCATGTTTTTGCCACAATACTTTCACGAGAGCGATACTTTTGTTTCTTAGTTGTTTGACCTCCCGAGCTAAAATATTAATCGGTTCTTCATTGTAAGTCATATCTGGTTGTAGCTCAATTTCTGTCGGTGAAATTACATGTGAAGGATCCGAACGATACCGACGTAACATAGATACATGGAATACATCATGAATCTTCTCTAATTCTGGTGGTAGTGCTAATCGATATGCTACCGGTCTAATTCTTTCAATTATCTCATATGGTCCAATGAAACGTGGACTCAATTTACCTTTCCGACCGAATCTGAGAACCTTCTTCCATGGAGACACTTTTAAAAACACTCTATCACTAATTTGGAACTCAATCTCTTTTCTTTTCAAATCAGAATAGGATTTTTGTCTGTTCGAAGTAGCTTTCAAACAATCTCGAATCACTTTCACCTTTTCTTTGGTTTCCTTGATTAGATCAACTCAGTAAATCTGATTTTCTTTAAGTTCGGTCCAATATAGTGGCGTCTGACACTTACGATTGTACAATGCTTCATAAGGTGTCATTTTCAAACTTGTTTGATAATTGTTATTGTAAGCAAATTCTACCAGCGGTAAGTACCTTTCCCAACTACCTTGAAATTCTAATACACAACATCTGAGCATGTCTTTAAGAATCTGAATTACTCTTTCTGATTGTCCATCAGTCTGTGGATGGAAAGCAGTGCTGAAATTTAACTTCGTACTAATGCCTCTTGCAATTTTTGCCAAAATCGCCAGGTAAACCTTGGATCTCTATCCGAAATGATCGAAAAAGGTACTCCATGAAGTCTAACAATCTCACTGACATACAATTTAGCCAATTTATCAAGAGAATAATCAGTATGTACCGGAATAAAATGACCCGATTTAGTCAATCTGTCGACTATTACCCAGATGGCATCTTTCTTCTTCGAAGTTAACGGTAACCCTGACACAAAGTCCATGGTAATTCGATCTCACTTCCATTCGGGAATCATGATAGGATGAAGTAGACCTAAAGGCACTTGGTGTTCAGCTTTTACTTGCTGGCAAATCAAGCATCGCGATACAAACTCGGAAATATCAATTTTCATTCCGTTCCACCAATACATTTTCTTCAAATCATTGTACATTTTTGCACTGCTTGGATGCATTGACAAACAATCACTGTGTGCTTCGTGCAAGATCTTCCGAATCAACTTATCATTCTTCGGTACACAAATCTGATCTTTAAACATCAAGCAACCATCAGAACTGATTCTGAAATTTGATCCCGTATCAGCCTCACATTGCTTTCTCTTGGATTGCAAATCTTGATCAATTTTCTGAGCTTCACAAATATCTTGTAAAAACATCGGTCTTGCTCTCAAATCTGCTAGAATCGAACCATCGTCAAATACCGTCAACTGAGTATTCATAGCTCTCAAAGTAAATAACGACTTTCTACTGAAGGCATCGACAACCACATTTCTTTCCCCGGATGATAGTCAATCACAAGCTCGTAATCTTTCAATAATTCTAACCATCTCCGTTGTCTCAAATTCAAGTCTTTTTGTGACATCAAGTACTTGAGACTTTTGTGGTCGGTATATATCCGACAGTTTTCACCATACAGATAATGTCGCCAAATATTTAAAGCAAACACTACAGTAGCCAGTTCCAAATCATGAGTCAGATAATTCCTTTCGTGAGGTTTTAACTGCCTCGAAGCATAAGCCACAACTTTTCCTTCTTGCATAAGTACACATCCCAAGCCATTTAGCGAAGCATCACTATACACCACAAATTCTTTATCCGACTCGGGTTGTACCAATATTGGTGCTTCAGTCAGTAACTTTTTCAATTTCTCAAATCTCTGTTGATGTTCTTTCGTCCACTCGAATTTAACATCCTTTTGGAGCAGTCTAGTCATAGGAGTAGCAATCATAGAAAATCCAATCACAAATCGTCAATAATAATCAGCTAGACCCAAGAAACTTCTAACCTCAGTCACATTCTTCGGCGGTTTCCAATCAACAATAGCCGAAATTTTACTAGTATCAACCCGTATACCATCACCCGAAACAATATCACCCAAGAATCTGACTTCTCGAAGCCAAAACTCACTTTTACTAAACTTGGCATACAACTGTTTATCTCTCAAAGTTTGCAAAACTATTCTCAAATGCTCAGCATGCTCTGTCTCATCCTTCGAATAGATCAAGATATCATCAATAAATACCACAACAAACTTGTCCAAGTATGGCCAAAATATGCAGTTCATTAAATCCATAAACACAGCAGAAGCATTTGTCGAACCAAATGGCATAACTAAAAATTCATAATGGTCGTACCTTGTTCTAAAAGCAGTTTTAGGCATATCTGACTCTTTTACTCGCAACTGGTAGTACCCAGACCTCAAGTCAATCTTTGAGAACCATGTCGCTCCTTTCAACTGATCGAATAAATCATCAATTCTTGGCAACGGATACTTGTTCTTGACTGTCACCTTATTCAACTGCCGATAGTCTACACACAATCTTATAGAACCATCTTTCTTTTTCACAAATAATACGGGAGCACCCCAGGGCGAAAAACTCGGTCTCACAAGGCCTTTGTCAGTCAACTCTTGCAACTGTGACTTTAATTCTTTCAACTCAGTTGGTGCTATTTTATACGGAGAAATTGAGATCGGTGTTGTTCCCGGTATCAACTCAATACCAAATTCTACTTCTCTGACAGGAGGCAAACCTGGCAACTCTTCTGGAAATACATCCATGAATTCACACACAATCAGCACTGATTCAACTTTCTTCTCAGATTCTTTTGTATTCAACACATACGCCAAATAAGCTTCATAACCCTTTTTCAAATATCTCTGAGCCGACATCGAAGTAATCACACTAGGCAATGCCTCTGATTTGTCCAGTTCAACCCGCAAAATTTCGCCATTTTCATATTTCAATTCAATAACTTTTTGTCTACAATTCACTATAGCATCATGCAATATTAACCAATCCATACCCAAAATAACATCAAATTCATCAAACGGCAACAACATCAAGTTGGCCGGAAAATAATGATCTCTAATCATCAAAGGACATTTCTTGCATACTTTATCAACCACAACACATTTGCCTAACGGGTTCGACACTTTAATCATAAATTCCGTAGACTCAATAGGTATACTCATAATAGACACCAATTTCATGCACACATATGAATGAGTAGAACCGGGATCAATCAAAGCAATAACATTAACATCATAAAGAGAGAAAATACCAATGATCACGTCAGGAGATGAAGCATCTTCATGCGTCTTTATGGCATAAGCTCTAGCCGAAGCTCTAGCTTCAGATTTAATCGCTGAATCTCTGACTACATTCTTGCTACTTGCCTCATTCCCAACTCTTCTAGAAGATCTTCTTCTCGAAACTGCACTATTAGGTTTTGCACTCTGAAATTTTTCTTTCTCATTCATCTCCGGACAATCTTTAATGAAATGATCTGGAGAACCACACCGGTAACAGGATCTATCATTAATTCTACATCGACCAAAATGACTTCTACCACATCTTTGGCACTCAGGTCCAACAAGTTTAAAATTTCCCACACTAGCCTTAGAGGTAGCTTGAGATCTGGAATCCACATTTTGCTTCTTACGATCCCCATATGAATGTCCTGTCGAAGCATGAGAACGAAAATACATATCTCTGGATTTTCTGGATTACGGTGGAAATGTGCTACTTATTGGTCTTTTCTTCAAGTTTCTAGTCTCAGCCTCCGCCTTTCTCTTCTCTTTAACTAGTTCTTCAGCCTTGCAAGCTCGATCAACAAGTACTACGAACTCTTTCAACTCAAGAATTCCTACAAGTACTTTGATATCTTCATTAAGTCCATCTTCGAATCGTCTGCACATTTTAGCCTCTGAAGGAATATATTCTCTAGCATACTTACTCAACTGGACGAACTCCCTTTCATATTCAGCAACTGTCATGTTGCCTTGTTTCAACTCGAGAAATTCTTTACGCTTCTGATCAACAAATCTTTCACTGATGTATTTCTTCCGAAATTCTTCTTGAAAGAATTCCCAAGTCACTTTCTCTTTCGGCACCACTGAAATCAATGTCTTCCACCAATAATAAGTCGAATCTCTCAACAAAGATATGGCACATTTCAAGCACTCTTCAGGTGTACAAGACAACTCATCCAATACCTGAATAGAATTCTCGAGCCAAAATTCTACTTTCTCAGCATCATCATCAATATTTGCCCTGAATTCTTCGGCCCCTTGCTTGCGAATTCTGTCAACTGAGGTTCTATGAAATTTCATCAAATCCATACCTTGAGGCATCGGGGGTACAGGTTGAGGAACCAGGGAAGGTGGGGGAGGTTGAGCATTCGGGTTCGTATGAACGAACTCAGTTTACCATGGATTCATCATCTGGAGAAAGGCTTCCCGAGTCCCTTCTCCTCCTCCTTGACCAATAGTAGGAGGTCGACTTTCAATCGGCACTGCCCCTTCAGTAGGAGCTGGCGCATTGCTTTCTACATCATCAACCACAGCTGGATCGGGATCCATTTACTATATAAAAAAATTATTTAAAAAGGTCAGGAATCATCACAATATCACAAAAATATATATATGGCATGTATAGCAAGACCGTACATACGCCACGTTAGTCCGAGAATCGACTAAACCTGGCTTTGATACCACCAAATGTAACACCCCCTTACCCGAGACTATCACCGGAGTCGAGTATGAGACATTACTAAACTTATTTTAGCATTTAAACAAGTTCAAACAATTCTCGTAGTAAACTATCCATCTGCGTCACAGTCGCTAAAAAAATCATATCTCGGGTTAAAAAACTCGAAATCCAATTTCGTAAATTTTCCCTAAAACTAGACTCATATATATACTTACTACTATTTTTCTAAAATTTTGGCTTGGCCAATTAGTACAGTTTATTAGTTAAAATCTCCCCTGTTTCAGGGTTCGGCTACTCTGACCCCTGTGTACTACAAATCAAATTTATTCCTGTACAGAAATCCAATGACTATGCCGTTTGTTTCAATTAAAAATAGACTCAATAAGGAATACATAAATATAAAGTTAGTCCTAATTATTTTTACACAATTTATGGTGAATTTCTAAAGTCAGAAAAGGGGATCCAGAAATCACTCTGACCCTATTTCACCAAAATGTAAATATCTCATAAAATAAAACTCTTTTAACTATTTTGTTTCTTCCACATGAAAATATATTCATTAATCTTCAATTACATATTTTATTCATCATATAACTCCATTTCTACTATTTTTAGTGATTTTTCAAATTCACATCACTACTGTTGTATGACACTGTTTTATAGCCAATTTCACCATTTTATGGTTTTCCATGGATTAGGTAATACATTAAGCATACATAACATTAAATATAAATTTTGATTAGCCATTTCAATAGCTAATCATCAACAAGCATTTCCACGTCACTCATTCACCATATAATAAGATTATATACACAAAAGAATCATAATGCTATACATGCCATATTCCCAAAATATGCAAGCCACTATACCGAGGTGGTTCGTTGATAGTGTGAACGTGTCTCCGACCGTCCCGATCTCTATCTGGCTTGTCAAAACTACAAGGAAAGGAAGGGAGGGAGTAAGCATAAATACTTAGTAAGTTCACATGTAAATAGCAAGTAACATAACCATGCAATAATACAAAATCCACATTTGCATAATATCATTCATGATTCTTACCATATTATTGTTATATTGAAGTCTCAACCCGAGGGTTAAGTACGTACCTGTAAAAATTATCCATTCCACAACACTTACCAACTAGTGACTTTCATCTCAAGAATTTCTCCATTTCACTAGAACTTTACCCGTTGAACACATCGGAATATAATTCGGATACACGAAATCAAGCTACCATAATTTCACCCATAATGAACTCGGAACGCAACTCAATGAGCTCGAGTGTTCACATCCATAATGAACTCGGAACACAACTCAACGAGTTTGGATGCTTGCATCCATAACTGAACTCAGAACGCAACTCAACGAGTTCGAATGCCTCATAATTCTCACGAACTCGGAACACAACTCAACGAGTTCGGATCTCAATTTCCTAGTGACATGTCACTTGTATCCTAATCTATTCCTAATGTTCAAATGAGATTTTTCTCGATCATACTCCTTTGCCATTTTCCACGAAATGTCGAAATCGATACTTCGATGGTAGTTCATACTTATAAAGTAATTCACATAATTACATATTTTTCAACAATAACCACAAAACATAACATTCCTTGGCAATAAGCATCATATCATATAAACAACATTAAATTGCTTAAAACTACAATTATGTTACCCTATTTACTCATGAACTTACCTCGATACAAAATGTATAAAGGTTGCAATTTAACTCGAAATCTTTTCTTTTCCCCGATCAAGGTCGATTCCACGTCTTTCTTGATCTAAAATAACACATTTAGCTAATTTAATACTCATATTTATCAAAATAGTCCTTAACTCTAACTTTGGAAAATTTACAATTTTGCCCCTAAACTTTTGCATATTTACACTTTTGCCCCAAAGCTCGGAAATTAAACTTCTTCCTATTTTCTTATGTTTTATGACATGATGATAATTTTTCCCTTCTATAGCAACATAAAATTCTCACTCTAACATGTAGTTATGAACATTAGGTATTTTTACCGATTATGTCATTTTACTCGTTTTCACGTAAAATTGTTTAGCAAAAGTTGTTTAACACAATTTCAAGCTTCATATTCTACCATAAAACATCAAAATAAACACATTTCACCTATGGGTATTTTTTCAAATATAAACCCTAGGTTAAATTATTGCTAGAATAAGCTAAATCAAGTTAGCGGGACTCCAAAAACGTAAAGAACATTAAAAACGGGGCTTGGAATCACTTACTATGGAGCATGGAAGCTTGAAACAAACCTTACCTATGGAGAACCCTTGGAATTTCGTCCTAATGAGGAAGATGGACATATTTTGCCATCTTTTTCCTTTTTTTATTCTTTTAATTACCAAAAGACTAAAATACCCTTCATTAAAAACTTTGGTTATTTCTACCTATGTATGTCCATTTTTGTCCATGAAAACCTAATGGTATAATTACCATTTAAGGACCTCTACTTCAATTATTCTCTTCAATTAAATCCTTTAACATCTAAAACTCATATTTATCAACTTTTGCAATTAAGTCCTAATAGGCAAATTAGACATGTAATTCATGAAATTTTCTATCGATATTCTAACACAAGCATCTAAACACTCAATAAACTATAAAAATTAATCGGAATAAATTTTTCTACTTCAGAATTGTGGTTTCAAAATGACTATTCCGTTTAGGCCCTAATTTGGGATATCACATGAGGTCCCATATAAAACCAAGTCTGGGACATGGCATCGGCACCGGTATGAGACTTTGTATAAGACTATATCTAGGATATGGCATCGATACTTGATCCCATGTAAGACCATGACATGGCTTTGGCACTTTATTTGGTGTGTGATAATCTTGATCGTCCTTTAGTATTCTGGGTGGTTCAACGGACCATTCAAGATTTTGGTTAAGAAATGGAGTAGTATGAGTAAGAATGTGTGGTATAGGTATGTAAGTAAATCTCATAAGTATCGAACTCGATTCATGTTGGGAAATTTAGTGTGAGTGTAAAAGAGTAAGATAAGCATGATGTTTGAGGACATTTATTTTAAATCTTCACTATGTTCATTGTGTGTAACATGATGATGTGGTAGTAATTGATAACATGTTTAATCTATGAATTTCATGATCTACGTTGTTTATTATTTACATACAACTTATTAAGCTTTATGCTTACCCCTTCTCTCTTTTCTTTTTTCCTTTAGCATCGCCAAGCTAGCTCGGGCATCGTGGACGTCGGAGCTCAAGTCACATTATCAACAATTCTTTTGGGTATATTTTGCTTAATACATTTAAGTATGGCATGTATAGAGGACTTAGTATTTTGTTATACGTGTCATGATGGTTGGCCAAAAGTGATGGCTTATGTTGGTACATTAATTAATTTTGTATTTGGCCATGAGATATGGCTCATAATGATTATTGGGTTGTAACCCTAAATATTAGAGCATGCATGAATTGTTTTATTGCTCTTGAGATGTCTGTGGAGTTGATAATGAATGGATGAGTCAATTTGCATGGTTATGGCATGATTTTGAGTAAACAAATAGACTAAATAAATTCAACAAGATATAGATGTTTTAGTAACCCATTTATTGCCAAGATAATCACCATTAACATGTGAGTGTGTGCATGTGTTATTGAGGGTGACAAGAGGGCTTGGAAAATAGCCTCAAAATTTGTCCGCACGGGTAGACACACAGACGTGTGTTTAGGTCGTGTGTGACACACAGTCAGCTCGATGGGAGTGTTGTTCGGCCGTGTGTCCCACGTACCCTAATTTTACAAGTCAGTATGCATCATAATAAACACACAGGCAGAGACACATCCGTGTGTCTCAGCTGTGTGGAGGACACAGTCTCAGGACATGGGCATGTGCCCAGGCCATGTGAAGTCTGCACCTTAAATGTGAGAATTTAATTCACCATACGGCCTAGTACACGGGCGTGTGACTTGACCATGTGATCTTTAATTGATGCTGACGTCATAAACAGAGAGTTACACGGCCTGGACACACGGGCGTGTCAATGGAACACGGGCATGTCCTTGTGTCTACATGGGCGTGTGACCCTATTTAACGAAAAAAATTTCTAAAGTTCACGGTTTAGTCCCAAGCCAATCCCAATATATGTTTTGGGTTTTGTAGGCCTGTAATAGGGACGAGTTGCACATGTATGTACAGTTTCGCATTCAAAGAAATTTTATGGCTCGGTTCTCTGTGTGTGTTTACATTTTAATCTGATAATTCCCCGTATCCGTCCCAGCGTCGAACACGGGTAAGGAATGTTACAGACTAAACCGATAACATATGAAATTTTTGGAAACTTAGAAAAATTTTAACATTTCAAGTGTCACACGCCCATGTTAACAGGCCGTGTGCCTCACACAGCTAGTAGAAACGCTAGTGTCTTAGGCCGTGTGGAAACAGGGCATACATACTTACCTTCATCACACGACCAAGGACACGTCCGTGTGCCAGGCCGTATAAAAACTAGAGAGTATACTGACTTATCAACACGGCCAAGTCACACACCCGGTCACACGCCCGTGTGTGAGGCCGTGTAGAGCATACAGACTTCAATTCTATTTCAACACAAGGGGACACACCACCATGTACTTAACCGTGTGTCACACACGGCTGAGACACACGCCCGTGTCTCTGCCCGTGTGGACAAAAATAGGCTATTTGTAAAGCCATTTGCCACCCTAATTTCATATACATACACAAGCATAAATAACAACATTTTATAACCCAATAGGCAGCCATTCCATAACATTTCATACACCTATAGTACCAATTCAACATAGTATTCATTACCTAATAAATAGCATACATCTTCCATTCATATGCCCACCAAATACAAGACATCATTTGTATAATTTCCATTCCATCAACCACGAGTCAAAACATACTAAAACATACTATCAAATTTAGCCAAATCACATGGCTTAACTTATACACAACATATACGAAAACCATAATCTCAAATAACCATAACTATCATCTTAATAACTAGCCTATACATGCCATATTTACATATCCACAAGTTCAAAAGTACCAATCGACAAATGGATAGTGTGATGTGTAACTCTGAGTTGTCCGAAACAAGTGAGCTAACGAACCTCTATAAAACATAGAAAAGGAAACAGAGTAAGCTTTATAGCTTAGTAAGCCCGTAAAATTTTAGAACTAAACTTACCATTTATACATATTAAGGAAATAAATAAGATATACTCAATTCAATTTCCAAATGCCTAAACACAAACATTCATCAACAAGTTAGCCATAATGTACATGTAACCATCCATTATATCAATTCAATACTCAATACATTGTATTATACCAAAATCATATATCATATACAACATTGGTAACATTTCTTTCTCCATCATTTAAATAATAATTCACTTGTAAATAGTAGCTCATCCATATAAACAGTATTTATGCCCGTTGAACCCATTAGAACTTCGAAGGATACTCAGGTGATATACATCAGTAATCCGTCAATTCATTATCATTTCTACTTTTTCGAGCCATGATCTGTAAGCTCTTCTGGAGTTTATGGACAGTAAGCTCTATTGAGCTGAAACAGTAAGCTCTGATGAGCTGAAACATTGGTAAGCTCATACGAACTGAAACATCAGTAAGCTCATACGAGCTGTGGTGAGTGCGCAACAAATGCACTCGTATCCTACGAATTCATACGGTTTAAACGGATCTCGATAACCATCATTCTATATCAATTAGGCACTCATAATCCAAGTATATCAATTTCTCAATTATATACATACATTTCAAATAAATACAAATATTTAAAAGTTCGATTCTAATTATACGAACTTACCTCGTATCGCTTGGATAAAAACTATCGGCTATTCGTCCATCTTTCTTTTTCCCCGATCTAAACTCGATCTTGGCTTATCTTGATCTATATATTATCAAATTCAATACATTCAGCATTCAATCTATTCAATTTAGTCTATAATTCATATTTTGGCAAATTTACACATTTGCCTCTATACTTTCACATTATTTATAATTTAGTCTTTATCACATAAAATTGAAAATTCATGCAATTTAGTACCAACCCATGCCTAGCCAAATTTCATAGAGACTCCTAGAAGCCCATATCTTTCATTATTTAACACTTTTAACAACCTAATTTTACATTTTCTCAATTTAATCCTTTTTTGACATTTTTGTCAAAAATCACTTTACAAAACTATTAAATCTATCAATAAGCTTTCATAATCTATCCTCAATATCAATTTACTCAAACATTCAACAATGGAAACATGTTAAATCTTTAACAGTTTCAAAACCTAAGGTGCGGGCTAGCTAGAATATGAAGTAACGATCTCAAAAAACGTAAAAATCATTAATAACCGAGCAAAAATGGACTTACAAGCAAGCAAGACAATGGCCAAACCTTCAAAATGCAACAATGGAGTCTTTCTTCTTCTTATTTTCGGTCAAAAAAATAAGGAAGAAAGATGATACTTTCTTTTATTAATTTACTAACATATATTTATCCATTTACTATAATAACCTTAATGAAATAACCATTTAATTCATCCATCTACACCCATAAATGTCCACTTATAATTCAAATGGTCTAATTACAACATAAGGACCTTAAATTTAGTGTTCTATAGCTATTTGACACTTTTAACTAATAGAACATGCATTTTACATTTTACGAGATTTAGTCCTTTTTACCGAATTAAGCATTCAAACAGTAAAATTTCTTTAAGAAACTTTCACATAATAATTCTACCATGATTTAAACTTTAATAAAATAATAAAATAAATATTTTGATCTCGAATTTGTGGTCTCGAAACCACTGTTCTAATTTGACTCAAAAACGGGTTGTTACAACACATCAATTTCAAATTCAAAAAAATTCTTGAAGCTCGTTCTCCTTTTCAATTACAGTTAAGTTTTGAAGCTCTTCCTCTCCCCATCAGTTAAGTTTCTTCAAAAAAAAATTTAAGTTTCTTCAAAAAAAAATTTGGCATTTTAATTTTTTTTATATGACAATTAATTTTGTTAGTTATGGTTTAATTATTTTTAATGTTAATTTATTAAGTTTTTTGTTATATTTTTTTAGTTTAAAAACAAAATGGAGAATCTATTTTTTGCAGCAATTCATTTTAATGGTGTTATTTTAGAAACAATTGTTGATTGTATTTTTGAAACTTGTCAAAAAATGAGGATGAGATTCAATATGAATGTATCCATCGGTGATATGAAAGAGAAGGTTAGTGAAAAAAAATTATGGCATTGTAGAAGGAGGATGACAAAACTGTTCTAAAAACTTCCAGTTTCATCAAATCCTATCAAATTTACTGAGATAGAACTTCTAGACAATGATAGCGTTGAGACAATGATCGCATTGTATTGCTCGCCAGTGAGGTTGAGCACTGAACCGATTCAATTATTTGCTGAGTTAGAAGACGTGGAGCCCTTTGAAAATTTAACACAATTAAGTCAACAATATCGAGTTGAAGACTCGCATACAGAGGTTCACAAGTCGTCTGTGTACAATTTTGACATCGATCTCAACGTTGGATGTTCAAATCTGTACGGTGGTACATTACATATACCTCTAGTCGTTCTTGAAACCGATGCGCTTGGTGAAGATGAATCCGGTAATAATGATTATTCTGATCGCGAAGGTGAAGATTTTAGTAATCCTGATTTAGATGGTGTCTTAGAGGATATCGACGATGAAGGACCAGATGGTAAAAATGTTCACGCCCTTCGATTGGAAACTTGAGTCGTGGCATGGTCATACGTAATGATCTTGAGCCCATATGTCGATCGTCGATCTCAATGTAACACGTGCTTCCGAGTTCCCCGAGTACTTGGACATGTTAAAAGATCCTGAATCGGAAGAGTTGTTCATGGTCAAAGATTCACGAGCAAAGACGAGTGTGTCAATGCCATCAAGCGATATAGTTTGAAGGTTTTTGTCGACTACAGGGTGGCTAACTATAAATCAATAATCTATGTTGGTGAGTGTTGGAAGTTGACAGAAGGGTGCCAGTTGCGGGTACGAGCTGCATTTATCCAAAGGTCACAACAATGATAGATATAAAAATTGTTGGGCCTCATACATGCACCTCTGCTTGTATGACACATGACCACCGAAAGCTTGACTCAAAAACCATCTACAATTGCATATTGACAATGGTTAAAGACGACCCCACTATTGCTGTATCGGTGCTAATTACTGAAATGCAAGAACAGTTCCACTATCGAGTTTTATACTGGAAGGCATGGTTGGCTAAATAGATGGCATGGATCAGTTATACAGAAATTGGGATGCTTCGTACAATGAACTCCAATGGTGGATTGCTGCAATGCGAGAGTATGTTCCAGGGATTATCGTTAAGTTACAGATGTTACCTTATCACGACCGATGCAACCAACTACATCCAAGGAAAAGAACTATTCATCGAATGTTTTGGACATTCGGTCCCTGCATTCAGGCATTTCCCCATTGTAAGCCACTTGTACAGGTAGATGGGACCTGACTGTAGAGAAATATACACAGATCCTCCTTATTGCAATTACATAAGATGAGAGCAAGAACATTCTACCGATTGCCTTTGTCATTGTTAAAGAAGAGAACTCGGAGTCATGGCAATTTTTCATGGAGAACTTACGGAGATATGTTGTCACTCAAGACAACGTTTGCATCATTTTAGATAGATCAAAAGCACTAGTTGCCAAAATTAGGTGATCGGGTGTTCCATGGAGATCTGTCTACTGCATCAGGCACATTGCGGTGAACTTCCACAAGGAATTCGAAAACGTGAATTAGCAAAGACAAGTTGTGAGGATGGGTAATTATTTGTCTCATTTTTTTCCCATATGTTTGCAGATTGCCAAACGGCACGTAACATGTTGTAATGGTTCAGGATATGAGGTGGAGCCACATCGATTCAAATGGAGATGGGATGACCTTGAAGCTGATATGCATGGTCAAACTACTACTATATTACAACAATAGGTTGGGAGTATAGAGCCCTGGCAATGTGCTCAAAGTTTCGATAATGGTTCGAGATATGGTTATATGTCCACCAATCTAGCAGAGGGCATTAACGCGATATTTAAGTGTACACGACATCTCTTAATTACATCTATATTCTCAGCTACTTTCTACTGGTTGGCCACACTGATGCCGAGAATGGGGTTTAAACAAGTAAATTAAATTAGTGCAAGGTTCGTGTATGTCGAGCATGTCAGGAAGGCAATGGTGATCAACAACCGAAAACAAAGAACCATGAACGTTCAATTATATTCTCGACATTATGAAACATTTCGAGTGACAGAAATGACCGAGTATCCTCATTGTTTCGTATGTGGGGGGCCTAACATCAATCAACCACCGTATAAGTAGGGAAACCCATTATTTACATACCATGCCTGGTAGGCCCTCGAAGGAGTGAAATCAAGATAACATAAGACTAAATTAGGCATTCTCTCCAACCGAGCATTCCACAACACAATATATAGTTGATGCTCTAAATATATGGTTGATGCTCTAACACCTAATTCTTTGCATGTTTCCCCTTCTTATCAATTCTGTGGACCTCTTTTCCCAATTGTATAGGAACAACGGTATATGTTGACTACACCCGAATTGACGAAGCGCTTGATCCCCAGGTATACCACTCCGCCATTTAAAAATTCATAATTGGTGCGTTAACACACCACACGACTGCATCTGCTCTAGCCGAAGGAGGAATGACGGAAGCAATGTTCGGCACAATATATGGCATCCACACAAACTACACAAATAAACACATGATTATAATACTAACTACAATGTAATTTAATAATTAAACTAATTACATGACGTTAATATAATTTAAAATTTTGAGAAAATTACCCCATCCCCGACGTATCCATCAATCATCTATCAGTCTATAATGAGTGTTTTCGACTTCCCAATGTTTGGACAACTATATCATCTAAAAATATAAACCAAACTCATTAGAAAATCATTTCATGGAAAAAATCTTAGCCTAAGTTTAAATTTTTTTATCTATTCACAAGTGGGAACACATGTATTTGGTGACCCACTAATACCACTAATACCAGAAATGACATTTTGGATAGCACCCAAGATTGTAGCAGTATCAAGCAGCCACATATATCGATAGTTCTGTGCTTTGTCGCCCAACAAAGCTCATGATATAGCATGGCTAGTACTGTCGAACCCCAACTGTATGAACAGGCACCTTGCAATGAACTAAGTAAATGTATGTACATCAAGTAGACTTTATTATTATTGGAATCTGGCATTAGTACCCTTCATAAGTTGTAGTATATAGGGCCGAGCAATCTGTATCATCTCTATCTCGGTTGCATAATCTGATAATGTCTCAAAATTTTCCTTTAGTTACGAAAATTTTAAACTCGTAAATATTTCAATACCATAACAGGGAGAGCATCCAATCTAAGGATAGCATAGAGCCGCAGGAATATGTTATACTACTTGTATTGGTTACCACGTCACCGTCCACTGGAAGCCCTGACTGCATTGTCACATCCTCCAATGTGATGGTACATTCCCTACACGGTAAATGAAAGGTGTGCGTCTCTGGGCGCCACCGCTCAACTAATGTCGATATTAAGTTGGCCCTTAGCTCAAATACACAGATTAATATCGTTGATCCAAATCCCGCGGTATCTAAGTTGGGCATAATTCATGCGTCCAGTTGGTAGTTGGGATCATTGTCACACGGTACAAACCCTAATCATATTATAAAATTGGTTAAGAATATGAAATTAAATAAAAAAAATCACATGCAACTATGCTAAAAAATACGTACAACATTAGAACATTCTCTACTAGTAAATGGATCGTCCTAACTGTGTGACCTTCTATAGTAATTAGACACTACAGCAAAATTGACTTTTAGCGGCATTTTTTTAGGCCTTTAGCGGCACTTTTAAGCGCCACTAAATCTATTTGCTGCATTTTTACAAGCGCAGTAAAAAACGCCGCTATAGATAACGCCGCTAACTTTTGCGGCATTTATTTGAAAAAATGCCGCTAAAGGTCATGAAATTTAAAAATATATATATTATAAAGGTCATGAAAAATATAAAAAAAATTAAAATTCATTATCAAAATATTGAGAAGAATAATGTCCATGATATAAATATAAAAATTTTCTATTAAAATTCATTATCAAATTAAAATAAAAATAAAAATATAGAATCAAAACTAAAATAAATAATAAAAATTAGATTAAATATAAATATAGAATCAAAATAATAAAGCACCAAACTTGTATATTGCCCACCATTATAAGTCACTAAAAGCAAGAAAAACAAAATGACTTAATTCATGGAATTCACGAATGTTAACATCAGACATGAGTTTAAAACTTTGCCTTTGGAAGGATGTTCAAAACCAGAATCCACAATAGATCAAAGCAGCTCCGGTTTCAGTATAAAGTCTCTGAATCCCAAACCGTGAATTCCAACATACCCCCTACACCACATAAAAAAGAACATTGCTTTACACTAAAACTAGCAGATTATATTAGAACATTGTTTTCCTTAAAAATATGTATAAATTAAAATTAACTAAGGCTAAAATACCTGAGGAAGTGCTTTGACACAGCTGCGATAAGTATAAAGCACTGATGCCATCTCCTTCCCATCCTGGATAAATGTGTTCTTCCATGCCATCAAATACAAGATCAGAGACAAAAACAAAACACTAAAAAGTTTATCAAAATTTTGCAATTAACTTTAGACTTTAACTAGCTTGGGCAAAAAATAAGTATTTATGCATATAAGCAAAAAGGAGAAAAATTAAAATAAATTGACATACAAGCTGATTGAGAGCTTTTGTGTCCTCTCTGTAAGCGAAACGATAGCGTAAGTAATCATGATGTGGTTCATATTTCTGTCCAACTTCATAGTGAAGAACTTGAAGAACTTCTCCATGCTCTGTAGATTATGAAATTAGCCAACTCATCAGAAAAAAAAAAAACAATCAGCCAAAAGAAAGAAGCAATAATTGGAAAAACAAGGACAATTCATTTAATTGCAAAAGAAAGAATGCTGACAAGTAAACCAGAAAGTTTATCTTACAATGCAACTGAACATTAGCATTTTGAATTCAAGCAACATTTATCAACATTTTTAGTTTCATTTATGAATTTAAATAATGTTGAAAAACATTCAACTTTTGTGATAATTGATGGATAGAATGAAGATTCAGAGGTCTAGTGCTCTACCTTCCAATAGAGTGACGACTTGACATAAACAAACACAGAACTGGTAGGCCAATTTGTACAATTTTATATTAAGCAGTACTGTAAAATATCACACTTGGCAAGTGAACGATGACGGGGCAAAAGCAATGTTTTCCTATTTCTTCTTCAAATTCTGTTTGAGATTATACAAGGTATAGTATTTATGGCTTAGGTGCATCATATCTACTCTTCTCTTATCTTCCCAACCACAGGTTTAACAGGTCTTTTACCAACTTAATCTTAACATCAACATTGTCTTTAGATTGAGAAATGCAATTCACATGTACATTAAACATATGACATGTGGAGTTCATACGGTAAGCAAAGTAGTTTAAAGTAAAATTTGTTGTAATTTGTTTCTTCATGAAAAGCACAAAAGGCATTTAAGAAAAACAAAATGAAAAATAAACTAGTTATTTTAGGTACATCTAACTATTGGAAATTTTGTACTGATAAAGGAATTGTAAGAATAAACTCAACAGCACACACAAAAAAAAATCTATTACTCTGCACTAGGAATAAACAGGCTTCAATGGTGAATAACAAACCTACAAGCCTAACTGCATTTAAGATAGAGGAAACACGTTACTGACATCTAAATCAATATAACCTCAATGAACAAAATATAGAAAAAAGAGAAATTTAGCAACCTGATTACAAAGTGGTTCTAATTGCAAACTCTCCACTGTGATTCGCCTTTTGACCTTAACTTTGTTAACTCGACAAAGATTTTCAATATTGCAATGTTGCTCAAACATGATAACCTATAAAATACAAGTAATATTTTATTAATATAACTAAATTATAATATTAAAATTAAAATACTAAATAACATCTTAATTTTAAAACAGAACTAAATCTATTAAAATTCTAAAAAATAAGAATTATATTATATATAACAATATTTATGTACGCGTAAATAAAAAATACTCAATGCCAAAAGTTCTAACTTCCTAATCTGGATCTCCTGCGCGTTCAAATAAAAATATATATGTCAACCAAGAATTTCTGAAGATGCTAAATTCAAAAATAATGCCAATGTAATAAAGGATTATGATATTACTGGATAGTTTTAGCATTGACAATGACTACATTTCTAAAATAGGATGGTTGCTCAATCATTTAGGTTGTTCCTTGACAGCAAGTTTAGAGAGTTAAGAGGAAATAATTGACTGAGGGTGGATGAAAAGATGGCATTAAGCTAACCTTGTTAGTGTTTGAGTAGTAAGAACATAAAGTGGAGGATCAACAACACTCTCATCAGCGTGCCGCAAGAAGAGTAACAAAAATAAGAGGTTTCGGTGAAAAAATTAACCATCTATAACCAAGTTTTAATAATAATCAGTGTTCAACAAAAATGAAGCTGGAAAGTCAAAGTTTGAAGTAGAGGTGAAAGCATGTAATGGTCAATCTATATTTGTCAAAAAAAACCCCAAAAAGGATTTCAAGCACTAAGTAAGACCATTTTCACCAATAAAAAGCAACGTTTTACCCTAAAAGACTAGCGTTGAATCATGGTATCTGAAAAAACTTAAAGAAATAGAAATGATTGTAAAGAAGCAGTGAATAAGAACATTACATACTATGAATTTATATTCAATGCACTCTCTGTAAATGGTTATCAACATGGAAATGAAAGGATCCTTATATGAAACAAATGGTAAATTTTGAATTTGGCAATTGAATCTTCATATCCTTATATGAAGTTTGGTCGGCAAATGGAAATGAAAGAAAACTAAAGCAACATGGTTCCAAAGGTAGAAAGCTATCTAAGTTAATGTCTTCGTGCACTCATTTTTGGAAAAAGTTCACATCTCTTAGCTAGGTGGATATACTGGCAAGCTTGATAGATCACATGAATAAGGCTTTGTAGTGAAATACTGAAAATTGAATATTTATGAGGGTCACATCTCAATTTTTTTTATTTCAGATAGAGAGAAAAAGAGTATCTAAATTTTATTTGGGGGATTTAGGGCGAGCGATTGATGAACCACACTGAAAAATCATAAGGTCTAATCTTAAGACAATCCAATCAAACATTAATGGCAGTTATGATAGCTTAACGCACGATGGAAATGATAGCTCATTTAAGCTATGATATGCTTACTTTCAAGTAAAAACAACAGCATCGCTTAAAAATAACAGATATCTTTGACTCTATTTTCCATGAAAATTGAATCTAATGGAAATTTGGGTTTACCAAAATTGCGACCAACAATGCAATGCCAAGTAGGTCCATGTTTCTTGTCGAATTCTTTATTAATGTACTCTGCTACATCTTTCTCTACATTGTTATTCTTGAAAGCCTAGTCAAAACCCCCAGAAGGAAAAACCACTCCAAGTCAGCAAATTTACAATATTTACTAACAAATCAAGATCAAACGAAGAAAACCCAGAAACTAATTCCAATAAAAAAGCCATAAAAATTAGGAATCTTGTATAGTAGAGAAAAAGAGCTAACGGAAATGGCTATATTGATGGCCTCTTTTTGCATGTCTTCTTTCATGTCGGCGCTTTTGATGATAACTTTGTTGGGTTCTGCAGTAAGCGCCGGAGAAGGCTTCAATTCATCGGTTCTCTGTTGTTTCATCGTCAGAGCTCCGGTGGTGCTTCTCTTAGTTGCTTCAGTACTCATCCTGTTTTTTCTTTTTCGTTTTTCAAATTCCAGAGCCAAAAGAAGAGAAAAAGAAAAGGGAGAGACTCAGTTTCCACAAAATTCCAGTTTGCAACAATGGGGTTTTTGTTTTGGAAGAAAATGAAAAATGGAAAACTGGAAATGATTCTGTCAAGTGATACTTTGGTGAATGAATTGAAGTGTGTTCACTGTTGAGAAGAAGAGGGAGTAACGAGCTGGTAACCAAAAGTTATTTTTTGGGAGAGAGCGGGATTTTGATTTTCCTTTTTTTTTAAATAATGGTTTTTTGCGGCGTTTACAATAAAAATGCCACTATATCTCAATTTTTTGCGGCATTTTTAGTAAAAACGCCACTATAGTTTAATTTTTTATGGCGTTTTCCTCAAAAACGCCACTATTGCTTAATTTTAATTTTTTTCATTTTTAACGTATTTTTTTCTATTTCTTCTTTCAAAATTTTTGTGCTAAGATTATCATTTTTTAGAATTTTTTTAAATTTAGAATATTGAACTTTTTAACTGAAATATGGACTAAAATATTAAATATTAAATTTTTAAGTCTTTTAAGTTTTTTAATTTTTAATTTTAAATTTTAAATTTTTAATTTTTAATTTTTTTTGAAGATTTTTATAATTTTTAAATTATCATATAAAATACAAAAGGAAACTTTAATAGAAATAAAATGAAATCAATGAATTAAAAAAAATACAAAATGACACAACAATAGAAGCATTATTCTTTTAAGTATGGTCCTCATTAGTTGTTTAGATTTTTATATAAATAGCATTTAATTATATGTATACACCTAACTTTTGATAGAGATACATCTCAAAATTATATATGAATTTCGGTTTAATGTGTAATTGTAAACGTAAAATTCTAATTATGGTTTAAATTGGGGAAAAATGGGTGATTATTTTAGGGATTCGGATTAGGTAAAAGGGGGAAATAAACTGGAGAGAAAGGGATGATTATTTTAGGGATTCAGATTAGGGAAAATGGGGGAAATAAACTGGGGAGAAGGGGGAAAATGAATAAGTCAGGTGTGGGTAAAAAAGAAGAGAGCAAAACGACTCCGTTTAATCTAAGGCTTAAACCCCTAACCCCTACCCCCAAAACCCTAAATAATAAACATAATCTCTAAACCCTAAAAACCTAACACTTAACCCCTAACCCTTAAGCCTTAAACCCCAACCCTTAAACCATAAACTATAATCCCTAAACCCATAATCCATAAACCTTAAAATAGTAACTCATACACTTTAAACCCTTAAACATATACCCTAAACCATAAACCCTAAACTATAATGATAATTAATTTAATATTTTAAAATTAATACTATCTCTTTTACAATTATATAAGAAAATATTTATCATATAAATTAAAAAACACTAATTAATCTAAACCCTAAACTCCTAATCCCTAAACCTTAAATCCTAAATCCTAAAACATAAACCATGAACCATGAACCTCTAACACCTAAACTTTAAACCCCAACCCTTAAACCACCTTTAAACCATAATCCATAAACCCATAATCCATAAACCTTAAAATAGTATCTCATAAACATTAAACCCTTAACCATATATTGTAAACCCTAAACTATAATGATAATTAATTCAATATTTTAAAATTAATACTATCTCTTTTACAATTATATAAGAAAATATTTAACATATAAATTAAAAAACAATTAGTCATATACCAAAAATCTTTAAAATTATTTTAAATAATAGTATTTTAATTTTTTTTCATTTTTAACAAATATTTTTCTATGTTTTTACTTTCAAAATTTTTCTACGTGTCATTATTTTTTTTTTGAAGAATTTAAATATTCAATTAAAAATAAATTGTATTTTAATATAAATAAACCAGTTAAACTATAAATAGACAGATGCAATGTTTTTTGCGGCATTTTTCAAAAAACACCACTAAAGATCGAGCATTAGCGGCGTTTTTTAAAAAGCGCCGCTAAAGGTGTACCTATAGCCGCGTTTCTTAAAAAAGTGCCGCTAATACTCGATCTTTAGCGGCATTTTCAAACAGCACCGCGAAAGCCACTAAAAGCTCAATACAAAACGACGGCGTTTTGCAAAATTCTTTTGCGGCGCTTTATAAAAAACGCTGCTAATGCTCGATCTTTAGCGGCGTTTTTAAAAAGCGCCGCTAAACCCACTAAAGGCTCAATACAAAACGACGGCGTTGTGTTAAATCTTTTGCGGCGTTTTTTTAAAAAGCGCCACTAAAGATGAACCTATAATGGCGTTTTTTCAAAAAGCGCCGCTAATGCTCGTTCTTTAGCGGCGTTTTTCATTAAAACGCCGCTAAAAACCTATTTTGCTGTGAGAGAACTCATATCAATATCTACAAAAACTGTGAAAAATTTTCTTATTCGACTTAACAAATAACAATATAAAAATAACGCTTTGTACTATAAAAATTAAACTTTTAACACAATTCTAAATGTTTGTAATATAAAAAAATTAAATATACAAATTAGTTAGTACAAAAACCTACTAATATAACTAATTATACTAAAAACAATAATCATATTTTTATTTAATTTTTAGGGATAATAAATTAAATAGTAACTTCTTAATAAAAAATATAATATAATTTAACAATATTAAACTATTATTAACAATATTAATTTTTTTTAAAAAAACAATGGAAGGGAATGAAAGAAACATACTTTGGTTGTGTTGGGGCTGAGGGAACATTCAACTTAAAATTTCTGTGTGGGGGTTGGGGACCAAACCAACCACTTTTTAAATGTTTGTAATACAATTCTAAATGTTTGTAATATAATAAAAAAATTAAATATACATATTAATTTGTACAAAAACCTATTAATATAATTAATTATACTAAAAAATTTAATCATACTTTTTATTTAATTTTTGGGGATAAAAAATTAAATAGTAACTTCTTAGTAGAAAATATAACATACTTTAACAAATTAAATTACTATTAACAATAATAATTTATTTATAAAAAAAGACAAAAACAAACAAAAACAAAGGAAGGGAAGAAAGAAAACTTACTTGATTGTTTTTTTTTTTTGAGGGGGGGAGGGAAGAGGGGACCGTGAATCTCTTTTAATCTGAAATGGATATATGGGGGTCGGGGGACTAAATTAGCCCTTTTATAATAAAAAATTATTTTAATTTCTTTTTAACTGGAAAGTAAAAAAAATTTGTATTTTAATTTTTTGGGTATTAAAAACATGAACCTATGACCAATAGGTCATTTTCGTGTCAACCGTCAGGCTGGTGCAGTCAAGCTTTCAGGCGGCAATAGCCTGACGGTTGACACGGAAGTGACCAGATTGTCACAAGTTCATATTTTTAATATCGGAAAAAAAATTAAAACATGAATACTTTTTCAGTTAAGTTTTTTTTTTTAAATATTCTGGGTGTCACTTGACACATTAGTGGAACCAGATAGAAAATTTTCTTTTACTTCTCGTATACTAAAAAAACTTGTATTTGTGGTATAAAATACGTGTGCCACCTATTGAGCTAGCTGCACCCAAAAAAATAACTTTTTATTAAAAATAAAATGGTACGGCCAATTGGTCAGGCGATACCTGTATTTCACTGTTTAATTCACCTATTCCCGTAAATTTTATTCCTATTATCCTATTTTCATATATATTTATTTATTTCATATTATTAATGTAAAAAAACTCGTAAGATGTGGGGTCATTATTAATAAAAAATATATATAATTTGATTTATTTTAGGATGTGGTTAGATTTAAATGAAAATAATAAATTTTAAAAAAAATATATTTTATTGCTTTACATAAAGGTAAGTGTCATAAACCACAATTGACTATGAAATACTTCTATAGCTCACACTTACATTATAAATAAGTGTTAATGTTCTCGCTATTTGTATTATATATAAGTCTTATTATATAAAAAAAAGTCCATTTAAAATAATTTATATATAAGTCTTATTATATAAAAAAAAATCTATTTAAAATAACTCAATAATAAAGTGAGCTCTCAATTGAAAGTATCACTCAATTAAACCTTAAATTGAATTTAAGCAATAAATTAAGTCTTCGTACTTCAATGGTATTAAATTCGCCATATGACATGTTAAGGTTGTGCTACATAGTGAAATATGGTAATTTTTGTTATATTTGTCTAGAAAATTATAAAAAATTTTAAAAAAAAATTATATTTTTCTATTTTTAAATGATTTTATATCATTTTTTACTTTTAAAAAATCATAAAATTTTATTTTTCTATTTTTAAAGCGTGATCTGCACCCGACATTTTTTGTGTTTCTCTTCTTCTTTTGTTTCCAAACTGAAAAACATTGAATGAAGAAAATCAACAAAAAAAAATTTAAAATTTTATTATTTTCTCTTTTAAATCTCTGTAAAAGTGGTCAAAGGTACAAGGATATAACTACAAATTTTTTTTTTGTTTTGGAAAAAAAATGAAATCCCCAAACTTTTGCAAAGAGAAACTGTAGATTTTTTATTGACGAAAAAATTAAGGGGTTAAATGAATAAAGGAAACAACTGACTAAAAACTATGGAAGTGAATTATCCTGACTACCGTGATTAATTTATAGTAGTCATCTTTATTTTTATGTTTTCCGAAAATGGTGGAGGCAGGATAAGAGATTATTGAAATGTGAAATTAATACTAATATAAAATGTGAAATTAATTTATAGTAGTTGTCATTCTTTTGATTTTTTAATAAAAGTTATCTTAAAAATAAAATGTGAAATTGATATCAACATAAAATTTTAACATGAATATTTTATAGCATCATCAATAATTCAATTTTAACAAATAATTATAAAGATTCAATATGATTAAAAAATTTAATAATATAAATAGTACAAAATGTGAAATTTAATTTAATAATATAAAGAGTAGATATAGATAAAATTATTACTATTTAGGTTTAAGGATTTTTTTGAATGATTTTAATTTTTGATTTGAGGGTAAAATGTGAGAAATAAAAGTTTAGGGGGTAAAGAAATAATTTAAATACATGTTTAATTCCATTCTAATGTCTATGTGTTAGAGAAGAACTAAATCTTACTAACTAATTTACAGCAAAAGCTATATCAGGTCTTGTATTTTTTGTAAGATACATCAATGCCTCTATGGCACTTAAATATGGTTCTTCAGGACCAAAAAACTCTTCACTATTGTCATAACCATTTTTTGAAAAAATCGGGAATCGACTTAGGTTTTGAATATGAAAACGAATGGAGGGAGTCGCCACCAATCTTTTTTGATGAGGTGTGATCGGGTCACCTTTAAATTAACCATTTTAATAAAAATTAAGATTTACTAAAATGATAATTTTTGGTCTACGAAAATCAGAGAATGAGTTCGGGAGTCGGTTACGCACGAGGAAGGATTAGCACCCTCGATACGCCCAAAATTGGTACCTAATTGATTAATTAATGTCTTATGATCGAAGATTGGAAATTCAGAAGAATTTGAAATACGATCCTTCAAAAAAAATGCTCGAATGTTAAAGACTTTTTCGTCTCAAAACATAAAATGTCACATCTAGTAAGTTAGGACACGACATCTGGAATTTTCGAGAGCGAGCTTGTCTTTTATGTAAAATTTGTGTATTTTAATTTATAAAAATGGTATTCGATCATTCAGAGTAAACGAGAGAAATCGAAACCCAGTAAGTTAGGGCACATTTTCTCGAACTCTCAAACACTGAACATAGCCTTTATTTTAAAACAAATTCTTATTTCGAGGTGACAAAATGTCATACCCAGTCAGTTAGGGCACGACACCTCGTATTCTCGAGGATAAGCATTTTTCAAAACTCGTGTAGCGATTTAAAAGAATATTCCGTTATTTAGGTTAAATGAGAAAAGTCGAAACCCAGTAAGTTAGGGCACGATTATCTCGAGTTACCTAATACCGGATATTGCTTTCGCGAAAGAATTAATTTTGGGTTTGGACGAAACATAAATTCGTAATAATACGAGCTAATAGAGAATGCCTAAACAAATAAAAGTTTCGGTATTGACGAGCATAGCAGAATAAACGTAAAACGCGCACGTGAGCAATGATAATGACAAGAGCAATATAAATAATTAAAACGAATAAGAAGAAGGTGGCGAGTATGCTAGAAAATATTCGAAATTAAAAAGTGCTAGTGATAAATAAACAAACATTATGTAAAATTAAATAATGATAGTATAGTAATGATAAAAAAAATAATAACATCGGTAGTACAATGTGCTAAGTCATGATACTAATAATACTTAAAATATATATATAAAAACAATAGTGAAAGGATATGTCTATATATATATAATAATAATAATAATGATGATAAATATGGTAATGAAAATAAGATAATTATAAGTATAAATATATTGACAATAACAATAATATTATGGTAAAATAAATAATACTACATATGTGAAAATATATATATATATATATATATATATACGTATGCAATAGAAATATACACTTATTATGTAATAATAATATTGATAATAATAACAACAGTAATAATAATAAAAAGGTGATATTAGTAATAATAATAATAGAAAATAATAGCACGTTAATAATAATATATGATAATAACAATAATAATACATAAGAATAGGAAATAATAATATGGTAAAGAAGAAATAATATGTTAACAAAAATAATAGTAGTAATAATAATTATTATTGATAATAAAAATACATAATAATAGTAAAACAACAATAGTAATAATAATAATAATAATAATATATAAGTATTTATATATATATATATATTAAAAGTATTTACACACATAATAAGGCACATATTGATATTAATATCTAATATAATAGGGTAAAAGTAGATATAATGGCAATGTGTATGCGATGTGATATTAAAAGTATGTATACGGTATAGTATTTGAGTATGTACGCCTAAAGTGTATATTAAGAATGATTGCAGGAAAATAAATACATGAAGTATATATGTATACAAATACTAATTGAAATTGAAAAAGAAATAGTTTTAATGTTAATGAAAACATGCTAATAATAATAATAATGGTAACAATAAAATATAATAATAAATAATGTTAAAATTAAAAATAAAATAGGATAGAAATAATATAAAAATCAAATTAAATCTGAAAAAGGGACCGAATTCGAAACAAAACAAAGTTTTAAGGCCAATTTAAAAGGAAATATAAAAAGGGGGACTTATTTGAAAACACATTCGATTGCAGAGGGCCAAAAGGGTAATTTTCCCGAACCCCTAAAACGGCGTCGCTGAAAGGAGGATTGAATCGTGAAACGCAACGAATTTTGGGGCCAAATTACAAAAATAGCAAAAACTTAATTACAAAATGTAGAAAAAGCGGAAGGGTCTTGAGCGCAATTAGACCCTTCTACGAAAACACGCGGATCCTCTGGTGGGTCGGGTCAACACGCGGATCCTAGGCTTAAAACGACGTCGTTTTGGGGCTAAAAGGCAGCCCCCAAAACGACGTCGTTTTGGAAGGCTATAAAAGGACCGTTTTTAACAAAAAAAATCATTTGCAGCTGAGAAAGAAAAAAAAAGGAAGAGAGGGAAAAGAAAAGGAGAGAGGAGGGGGTGGGAACGATTCCCGGTCACCGGACCGGTCGACGTCCGGTCACCGGACCACCGTGCGCCACCGTCGCCGGCCACCGTGCACGGTGGCCGGAATTTCGAAAAGGTAAGATTTTCTCCCCTTTTTTTGTGCTTTCTACGTGTTCATATTTAGTGTATAGGCTGCTCGAAAATAGGGTAGAAATTGTGTATGCGAATGGATTCGAAAAAAAAAGGAAAAAAAAATAGAGAGAAAAAAAAAAGAAGAGAAATAGGGATAAAACCTTTGGCTTAGTCTCTGATCGGTCTATTTTTGCTGTGATTCTTGAGTTTTTTCTAATGTTTGCTTATTATTTTCCAAAGTCTAAAAAAAAATTAAATTACAAATGGTTTCTTGCTTCGGCTTTTTAAAGTAGCCTCTTACATTTTCCTTCTCTTTTTTTTTTAATATATGTCTACTCCTTCACTTAATATTTGCAGGTGCAGAAGCGGTGGAGCAGAGGCCACTTGCAGGAGATGTGACGGAGGCGGTGGGGGTCAGTTGGGGTTAGGTGATTTAGGGTTTCAGATTCTGAAACCCTAAATCTACTAGTTGGGCCTATTTGGGCTGTCTTAGCCTTAGTGGATTAGGGGTTTTGGGTCTGGGCCCAAAATTGGGCTTGTACAACTATCATCGCAAGGATGAAATTAATCTTTATTCGCATCTAATGATCGTACAACCATTAAAGTATTTAATGGGTGTGTTTTATCCATGTAATATTTCTTTAATATCTTTTCCGTATAAGTTAATTGATGAACATAAATTCCATCTTTTAAATGTTCGATTTGTAAGCCAAGGCAAAAAAAAAATTTCCAAGGTATTTCATCTCAAATTCTTTATTTAAACAATTTACTGTATTTTAAAGCTCTTCAGGAGTTCCAATAATATTTAAATCATCAACATAAACAACAATTATCACAAAATCTGATCCAAACCTTTTTATAGAGACACATGGACAAATTGGATCGTTTTTGTAACCTTCTTTTAACAAGAATTCACTAAGACGATTGTGCCACATACTTCCAGATTGTTTTAATCCATATAAATTTTTTTTTAATCTGATCGAGTAATTTTCTCAAGAAATTCCATATCTTTTTGGGATTTTAAATCTTTCAGAGATTTTCATATAAATTTCACTATCAAGTGTACCATATAAATAGGATGTAACAACATCCATTAGATACATGTCAAGTTTTTCACGTACCACTAGACTAATAAGATATCTAAACGTGATTGCATCCACCACAGGAGAATATGTCTCTTCATAATCAATGTCAGGCCTTTGTGAAAACCATTTTGCTACAAGTCGAGCTTTATATCTTACAACTTCATCAATTTCATTTCGTTTTCACACGAATACCATTTATATCTTACTGGCTTTATACCTTTAGTTGTTTGGACTACAAGTCCAAAAACTTCAAATTTAGAAAGTGAATTCAATTCTGCTTGAATTGCATTTTTCCATTTTGGCCAATGTTTTCTATTTTTACATTCCTCAATAGATTTAGGCTCAGGATCCTCGTTTTCTTTTATCATTTCAATAGCAACATTATAAGAAAAATTGTTGTCGACAACTATATTTTTATCGGTTCCATCTTTTTCTTGTATTGAAATAACTTATTAAGATCTCTTTATTTTCATCATTTTTATTTTCACTTTTAGGTACCTGAATCTTTTCTTGAGTTTTATAATTAGTTATGTCATGAGTCTCTTCAGGAACCCCGTTTTATAATTAGTTATGTCATGGGTCTCTTCAGGAACTCCCGCCTCCACTATATGACCATCTTAAATGTTTGCTCCTTTACTTTTACGAGGATTTTTATCTTTGGAAATGACCGGTCTTCCATGCTTCAGGCAATGATTACTTTCTTTTACACTGACAGTTTACCCTATTAGGACATCAATTCGTATTGGTGCATTTTTAACTGGTATGTAAGATTTAATGAATCTGGCAGTCGGTTTGTAAAATGAACCATTTGTTGAACTTCTAGTTCACATTGCTTTGTACAAAGATCATAGACATTAATAATTTATTTCAAATACTTTATTAATCTAACTTTTTATCCTCTCCCCCTAATGTTGGGAAAACTGACAACTCATGTCATAATTAAATCTTGAATTAATAGCTCAAAAATATTATAAGGAGACTTATATAAATATACATTCCCAATGTCTTATTATGACCCATCTTTGTGCGTTGTGGTGGAGTAGTTGAAACATATACCGCACATCCAAAAATTGTAAGATGGGAAATATTTGGCTCTTGACCAAAAATCAATTGTAATGGGGCGTATTTATAATTTATTGGTTTGATGCATACAACATGTAAATCAATACAAGCATGAATTTCATGCTAAAATAGAAAGTTTTGTTCTCATAAGTAATGATTTAGCTATTAGTTGAAGGTATTTAATAAACAATTCAGCTAAATCATTTTGTGTGTGAACATGAGTTACAGGATGTACAAATTTTATCCCAATTGACATGCAATAATCATTGAAAACTTGGGATGTAAACTCACCAACATTAGCAAGATGAATTCTTTTAATTGCATAATCTGAAATTAATCATTTAAACAAGTAATCTCACAAACGACAGGTTGCGAGTTGATAAAGTATGTGATTATTTTGTAGATGCATCTACCAAAATCATATAATATCAAAACCATACACATGGAAGATGAATGGACGCATATCCATTTTAGAAATGTAAGACATTAAATCTCAACTTTAGCTATTGAGTTTCTAAGAATCAATTTTCATTGAAAACAAGTAACAAATGAGAATTTTTTAAATTAAAGAATCGTCTGGTTCTTTAATGAATATTCATATGAATTCTCAATTAATTTTCGCATCATATATGATCCAAGATGATCTAATTGGTCATGCTAAGTAGTAAATGCATTTGTATTAGTAAACTTCTGGTTTACTTTAACATGTGTTTCAATTGTACTAAATTGTAACAAATTGATAATTTTACTGTCCTTCTTTTTATTTTGTATCCACATTAAATACTATTGTGACATTTACTACTGAAAATGTCTAAATCACTGTGAATTCTATAATATCACTAAGTCAATAAATAAACATAATTTTCAAACAATTATATATAATATTCGCTTCAGGAAATATGTCAGAATCTTCAAATATAAGGTATTTGGTCTAGTGGTATGATTCTCACTTAGAGTGCAAGAGATCTCGAGTTTGTTTCAAAATATAAATAATTCAATCCTCTTTTGATTCATATGAAATATAATCTTTTCCTTATTCACAATCTCAATATGAGATCCATTATGAATATCTTTTAAAACTAATGCATTAACCATCACAAACTTTGTGCTTTTTAGATATTGATATATTAGCTCTTTTGGAGCTTTCAACTAATTTTATACTATCAAATATTGAAATATATTTATTTATTTTGGTACCAAATAAGATAAATATTTTCTATCTGTAATGATAAAATTCAATACTACATTCTCATATCATTCCTTAAAGAATATTAACAGAGACAAAATATTTGGGCATACACCACATATGTGACCAATAATCTTTCATATTACATTGATAACATAAGTTATCTTTATCCTTTGAAAAGTTATCTTGAGAACTTTCATTGTTCTCTTATTTATTACTATGTTCCCACTTTTAGTGGTCTATGAGTATATCTTTTATTTTATTTATGTTTACATTCACTTCAAAGAATGCAACAAATCTAGTAGGACAGACTTATAAACATCCCAATAGATTATTTATTTCATAACCACCATCACAAACATGCGTGAGATTTCAAATAAAAATCTATCTATTCATATTGTCATGATTAGTCTCCAATTATAATAAACATGATATAATAAATAAACCATAATAGATATACCTGAAGATCTTTAACATCATCGTCAGCACCTTGACTATTATCACGAGCACTATTACAAGTAGTAAAACAACTTTGTTTTTGTAATAACATTTACAATCTAATAGTAAAAATGATTTAATAAATAATCAAAATTTCCGTGTACGATGCTTGAAATTTATCTTATACACATTGTACGAAATTTTAATACCACATATATGTTATAAAATCTTATCTTGCTCTAATAAAATATTTATAAGTTCAATTTAAAAGATATCATACAATCATTCAACATTAGCAAGTTAATAAGAAAAATTTGATCCTATTAAATTTCCCTTTAATCAACAATGGTAGGTTAATAACACTTTCCACCATAATTTTAATAAAATTTTAAGAATAATTAATACAAATAATTTAATAATCAAAACATCTAAATATTATTCATAATATAACTTAATTAAAAAAACTTCAAAAAGAATGATTTATCAAAAAAAAAAAAAAGAGAAACATACCATATAATATATCTAATCAACAATTGTCTTTTATATAAATAAAAAAATTAACCTAGAAAGGCAAAAATCAAATACCATTAGAATGTGAAATTTATATCAAATAAAAATTAATAGTAGTCATACCTTAATTGAAAAAGAAGATATGGTCGAAATATAAAAGTTTCTTACCAAATCTATACTTTACCCATACTTGTACAATAAATCAAAAATCAGGAATAAGAACCATAATCCATTCTAAGATTGAATCTTTCAACATCCTGAAGATAAAGTTGTAAGGGTGAAAGTTTAAGGTGAAAAAGAATTTGGTCTGTGGGATGACTTCAAAAGATTTTGAAAAAAATAGAGAATTATCGTGCTGATAATGTGTTATAAAATAAAAAGAGATGAAGAGAATAAAGAATAAAAAAATGAAAGCAATAGAGAATGTATTTTATTGATCAAAAGAGATGATTACAATGCTTCATCACAGTATCTATTTATAGGCATAAAAAGTATAAAAGAAGTAGAGATTTAATTTTAATAACTATTAGAATTTAAAGTATATCAAAACTTTATATTTTTCATGATGGACATCCACTTAATAAAATATTCATAACAATTTTAACATAATTTAACTTATTAGTAATAAGTATGCTTAGACTTTTATTCAAGTTATAACTTTATTTTAGAATAAATAAAATTATCACAACTTATTTTTAAACAGAGTTATAACTAAAAATTCTAAATTGAATTATAAATATTCTTAAAATACTATGATAAGAAATAATCAATTCAAAAGTTTTTTTAAACTCTTCTTTTATATATATTATAGATAATTTTATTTTTTAAAATAAAATCCTCCATTTTTTTTTTATCTTATAATAACAGTTTACTAGACAAAACCCAAATTGTATCTAACATTAATCAGTTTAAAAAAAAAAAAAAAAACCTAGACTGTTAAAAAAAAAAATCCAATCTTCTTAAACTTGTTGGGAACTCCAAACTGTATTAAATAAAATAGACAACTTAAGGTTTACATTATGATTTTTAATTTCACTTCTCTTTTCACATGAAAGCAAGCCAAAATTTTTAAGATAAACGTCATAAATCATATAAATAAACTATCATAATTAACTTCAATAATTGTTAAATTGAAATCATATGACGTATAGTGGGATAAAAATGAATTTATTAAGTTATTATAATTTTATAAAAAAATTAAGATTAGAAAATGTTGAATTTATAAAAAGAAAATATTTGATAATAAGAATAATTTACTAAAAATTATTTTTAATTTTATAAATCAAACATCTAAATTTTAGAATAAACCGAATAAAGTAATCTTATATGCCATCCATTAAAAGTTGCACACCATTTCTCCTGCCAAAATCCCAATGACAAGATCCTACAATTATGGTTGGATAAAAGTGGAATGCCAATTTAGGGAGATTGGGTGATGGAGCTGCACTTTAATAGAAGAATCATTTTTAATTAATATAATCTCCACCTAACTCAAATTTATGACCCCTAAACCAAAGAAATTGTGTTTAGATTGGTCTTTAAGTTTCAATTATAGCTTTCAAGTTTTACCAAATTACAAGATTCCCCCACGTATTATGATCACATTCACATGCTAAAACACAGCACAAAGATAAAAATTTGTTGGCACACCAAACATTTCTTAATTTCCGTCAAAAGTAAAGTTGTTGGCAACAGTTAATGATATAGGTCCACCCCACTTTGCGTTAACATCAGCAACCAAGCTATGCTATGCTTAGTAATCCAATTTATAAAGCTGTAAGATTCATATTTTGATTTAAGCCATATTTTACGACTAAATTCAATCACTACATTAAGTAAACACTATCACAACAGCTGGGTTTAGATATATCCGACGAAGAAGTTAAAGCCTGTTAGGTTTTGCTGTAAATTCCAGTTTCAATAAGGCTGGCAGCATTGCAGATTTTTATGGTGACACTTTGAATTGATTATGCAGTTGAATCAATTAAATTTGTTGATAAACATAGCACCAGGCATTTTATTCACAAACATTGATTTTTTTTCTCTTTACAATGAAAACTGGGATTTGGGTTTCGGATTCTGAAGCTGAGTCTGCTATCAGAGATTAATTTAGCAAGATGTAGACCTGCAAATAGGGTTTTGTTCTTGGTTTTGGCATTGAACATGGCACAAGCTGACTTTGTCTCTCAGCTCCTGGAAAGCCCTCATTGTTTCGACATCGAATCCTCCAGCAAACTGCGACAAATACAGAGTTGTATAAGCAAAAAAGTTAAAAGAGTGTTTTGTCCCAAGTTGTAGAAATTAATGAGAATTATTAACCTGATGTACGCGGAATGCAAATCTAACTCCTTGAACAATCAGCTCCTTTTCCTCAGGCCCGCCTCCAACTGCTTCGAGCTCTGCAGATACTCGTCTCATGTACTTCATCGCTAATTTGACCGACGCTAGCTTGATCTGCAACAATTGATTCGCATTTTAATGAGTTAACAAACACCAATAGCAGCAACAACTGGAATTCATCATTAGAAAACACATTGAGACTCAGATTGCATTTTACCCTTTCTAAAAAAATAGACAAAATTAGTTCTTATAGGTTAAATCAAAGACCAAATAGATGATTTTGTTAAAAATTTTATCTATGTTTACTGTTAAAATCTAATCCTTATACGTCGAAAAGAGGTACATGTAGACATACAATTGTCCAAATAAATCAGTTTACTTTTTTATCAAACATACTATAACTAATTTGGAATAAATGGGGCAAGATACACAGAATCTCAACATAAGAATTAATTTGTGAAAGGACAAACAAGAACGGAGTAAGTTGATACAACTTTCATGTTTGTTTTAGATGATATAAAGAAAGCATTATCAATCTCATCATCAATGACCGTTACGATACGCAGTGCCGATGTTGTTTTAACCCTTACGAATGTTGGATACAGATCCATATAATGATGAAAATCTTAAAGAAAATTGAAGATGCCCAAAATATATAGAGACCCACACTCGAGAATGAGTCACATAAGATCTTCGAATTCCACATAAGCAACCGTCATTTTGTCGCCTAGCAAATACTAGTTAAAGTATAATAATACATTTTGCCTTCCCGAGATCCAAAAGCTAAAGATTAGTTAAAAGATAGACCTAAAATCTAAAACCAAATTGAATCGACCCATTAATTTAAGAATGAAGATGAGTTTACTCAATTTTTTAAAATATATTTGATGCATCATATTCCGAACTTATATATATTTAAATTACCTGGCACACAATTCCAGTTTCAAGCATCCAATCCATAGGAATTTGGAAACCTTTGTATCGGCTTGTAGCAGATTCTCTCATTCGGGAGAGATTGTAAACGCCATGCTCTAACCTGCACCCCTTAACAACTGAATCAGAACAAATTCATCAAAAAAAAAAATGCAACAAAAAGCATAAGGATTATATACTTTTCAAGTAAAGTCTGCATCTTCTTGAGAGCCGGAGCACAAGGTTGGCGGGGATCATCACGAAACAATGAAGCCTCGGATTCTAGTTTCTTGAGATCACAATACCCAAACGCCGCCTCCCGCAATGCATCCGCCTTCTGTTCTGGCCATTCAAAATGCTTTAGCACCGCTCTTTCATCCACCTAATATCAACAACAAAACACACTCATCACCTATGATTCAAATTTGAATGCTTAGTAGAGAAAATATAGCATAAATGTACCAAGTAAGAGAGCTCGTCGTCCAGCCATTTAACAAAAGGCACGACATCCTCAATATCTGTAAATGCGGCATTCTCAACTTCTTTGATCAAAAACCGTATGAAGTCTCCTTGTGTTTCCACATCTGTCTTTATCTGTTACCACAAAATTATAATTATCACTAAATCAAACTGATTTTAAATGGCTAAGGGTATGTACGTTATTATTTGAAATTCAAAAATTACACCTTTTCTTTTCTTTTCTAAAATTCCCAATCGGATCTGTCTTATCTAAAACAAATAAATCAAGAGAGAGCAATTGACGACTAGTCACCTGTCACAGTGGCGTTATCGTAAATAAATACTAAAAAAAAAAATACTCGAAACTCACCGCCAGCAAATGAGTTGACCGATTCTCAATCTCCCCTATCATATCCCTTGAATTGGCCGTTGCCGGTAAAACCTCCGGCACGCTACAGCCACCCGCCTCTCTTTTTGATTCCCTGCGCATAAGCGAGTGATAAAACTCCACAACCTCCGGAACTCTCCTCACTTTTGCTGCAATTGTCCTCATCCCCTTCTGAGGCGGCGGTGGAGGTGGCGGCGCAATAGCTTTTATAGGCGGAGGCGGTGGTGGAGGAGGTGAAACTTGCTTCACTGCTGCCTGAGGAGGCGGCGGAGGTGGTGGTGGTGGAGAAGTTTGTTTCTCTGTGGAATCAGAGGAGCTATTGGATGACGTGGATGAAGATGATGACGACGACGAAGGTCTCGGCGGTGGTTTTGGAACTCTAGGAACACGAGATCTGATGTTAACACTAGTAGACTCAACGAGTTCCTCCGACTTACTCCTCGAGTGTCTGGGTCTCTCATTTTCGATTTCCTCTCTTTTAAACTCCGAGCTCTCAACTTTCTCATTACTGAAAGCACTAATAACAATGGCGTTCGTACATTTATTATTACTATTATTTCTCTTAAAATTCTTTATCAGATTGGACTTCACACTAACTTCCACAAACCCTTGAAACTGCTGCGAAGAGGAAATCAATTCGTCGGTTTCCGCCGTAATCTCCGCCTTACTATTACGATCAGAAGAGGAAGACGACACCGTTTCCTTCAGCTCCGCTATCTCTTCTTCCATTTCTCTCACTTTCTTCTCCTTCTCCTCCTTTTCTTCTTCAATCTTTCCCTTCATCTCCTCTACCTCTGTTTTCAACATCGCGTTTTTGTTTCTCAAGCCCTCAATCTCTTCCAAAGCTCGTCCCAACTCTGCATTTTTAACGACGATCTCATTTTCCAGCACGGGGAGAATGGCCATCGATTCTTTTAGAAGCTTGTGCTCTAGAAGCTCTGTTCTGAGCCTGGACTCTCGTTCCCTCAACTCTTCCACCAATCGAAGAAGCTCAGTGACATCAGGTGGACGAGGCTGGACTTGAGCCGAGGATCGAGGGAAATAAACACCAAATGAACGTGAGAAAACAGCTTTTGCGGAAGTAGTGTTTTTGTTCCCTGAGCTTGGGGATGGCGATGCCGGTTTTGATGGAGTATCATGCTTTGAGTTCGCAGATGATTTTTGAAACCCCATTGCCAATCTTACCTTACCAGCCACCATTGATAAGGTGTTTTTGCTTTCTCTTACTCGTTTTCTATGGTTTAGGGTTGGATTGATTTTCTAAATTGTGGTCTGTAAGAAAGTGAAGGACACCCAACAAATGTCCTTGTCAGCTTGGTTTTTCAGACAGTGAAGTCTGGGAATTTGTGGAAATTTGAGTAATTGAAAACAGGGGGAAGAAAGAAGCGTTAAATCGGTGTAGACGAGAGTTGAGAGTATAAGAGAGGGAAACTACTCTAAATTAAAGAACAAGAAATAGAAAAGGAAAAAATTAAAAATGTACGAATATGGAGGAACGGTCTTCTTTTCTTGGTTTCATTTTGAAAAAGGAAAGTAAACAACAACATCATTCATTTTCTAAATGAAAACTATTATTCTAATATTTTTATATTTTTTGTTTAATTATTATTTTATATTTAATATTTTTTTTCATTTTAAATATAATTTAATTCGAAGTATTATTACTGCATGAATTTAAACTTTACTAATAAAAATATTATTTTAATTAACGTTATTTTATAATGGTAAAATAAACTCTTTATAAAAAAATTTTTTTAAAATTTTAATAATAACGTAACTAGTGCGATTTAAACTCAGACTACACTTATGATGATGAATACTCTAATTAATAGTCCAACACAAAGGATTGACTCTTTATAAGCTTTTAAGACGTTGCAAATGTAACATCCCAAAGCATTTCACATGTAGTTTTTATACGTTATTGTTGTTCTACCCTTATGCTATGGCAATTCCATGGTGTCAAGCTTATGCTACAGACGTATTTGATGGGAGAGGTTAAGCATCCGTTTATTTGATTAAAAATAATTTTTGAAAAATTATTTATGAAAAATTATTTATTTTTCTAAAAAAATTAATAATTTTTTGTATTTGAATAAATTTGTGTAAAATATTTTTTTTTGTTTGATCGATTTTCTGAAAATATTTTATATAAGCTGTTTTAAATTAAACAAACATATATTTGAGAATTTATTATTTTTTCATTGTTTAATTGATTTTATTTTATATCTATTAAATTTATATTTTACATAAGTTTTCATATATTTCAATGATTTATTTATAAATAAATACATCAAATTAAATATATAATAGTACTCAATTATTAAGCTAGAATATTAACAGCCATAAATTGAAAACAACCAAAGCGAATAGATGATTCCTAATTGTATTATAAAAAAAAAAAACAAAGATTGAATAATAATAAATTAGCTTTCAAACCACAATTAGTACTACAAATTAATAATATTATCCAAGTGCATAATTAGTAATACACCACATGATGACTACATTATTGTCCAAGTAACAGTGAGTTGTCTCAATTGATCTATAATATCTTGATCTCATCACTCAAAACCTTACATTATGACCAATTATATGTAAAAATATAACTACTTGCTCCATAATTATTCACAGATTTAGTTGATTGTAACAAATTGTTCATACTAAGAATGTCGCATAAATTAAAAAAAAAAAGAAGAAGCAATCAGCCTCATCCTTATCACATTAATACAATGTTGGTCACCTCTATATAAAATACTATTAATATAATTTTCTTTTTCATAATCTAGATTCACAAGGGGGTAAGAAGCGATTTCCTTCCTAGTTTTTAATTTTTTAATCCAAAGGGCCCCAAAAATTAAAAGTGAAGCCACGACCCCAACAATTGCATTATGATCTTGGTTACAGTCTATCTACACAAAATAGTGCTACACAAATATTTGATCATTACACAAAATAATTTCAAGTTGTGTTTGAGCTCAAGAACTAACAAAACCAACATCAACAATGAATAATATAAATCGGATAGATTTTTGAACTCTGTAACAAGTTAAAACTTCAGAAAAACATAAGTGAGAAACTAAAAGCAAACATTCAATTGAAAAGAATGATAACAAAACAATCAACTAACAAATATAATCACCAAACGGAAAAAGAATTAAGCAACAAAAATAAAAACTTGGGAACAACCGACAACTAACAAAGATATGTTTATAACATTGATCAGATGCCATCTTACTATGTGCGAGATCCCTCAAAAGCAATATTATCGTCAGAGTGATCTAATTTCATGCTAATAGGTAACCATAAATCTCTAAATTGATCTTTATATTATTAATCGTGATGTGAAGTTCTCATAGTTATCATTAATCGATTGAGCCTTAGACAATTTAGATTTTTTTTCTGGCTATAACAGTACAACATCATGCGTTGTTATTATATGATGCCCTTTTCTTAAGAGAAATTGATCCTTAAACCCTAATGTCATAAAAAAACTACTAAAAAAATAACCACAGACTTCGGTTGTTTTTTAGCCAAAATTATTTTTTTGTTACTTGTATATTCTGACAAATGAGATGGGTAAAAAGCTGAACATATTATTGGCAAAACCATAGACTTAGATAGGCCTAAGATCCTTTGATTTTTAAACTTGAAATATTAATGGGTAAACATGTGCATTCACAAGCCAACAAACAACCTCAGGTGCAAATTCTTTTCCTTTACCACAACTAATTAAAAAATAAATCAAATGATGCAAATGTCAAACATAAGATAGATGAGCTGCCTTGGATGGGGGAATCCTTTGAATCAGAGGGGTTACAAGTAACGATGAAATTGCAAGCAATGAATTTGGGATAAATTATTTTTTAACATGTTTTGTTATTGTTCTTCCTAATTATTGCTTTTCTTTTTTCCTTCTACTACTTAAGAAACAACTTTTCCAGCGATAATTTTGACCAATTGATTGAGAGTAAATTTTACTTCACATATTTTTTCAGCCAAGTTTCATTAGAACTTACAACAATTCTTCTGTTCTTCCATCTTGAATTTATATATGAAACTAGAATCCTTACATAATTTTCAAAACTAGCACTAAGCTTCTCAAACAATATTATATATATATATATATATATACTTACAATCTTTGAATCTTGATAAAGATGAATTTCTTTAACCTTGTTGAGTATAATTTCATGATTATTCTAAGTTGTCAAGTTTATAGAATGTAATTCATTTAAGAATCTTCTTGTACTGGATATGAATTTATAAACCGGTATATTTTATTGTACACATTTTGACATCTCCTTGTAAAGTGGTTATGTCATAACTAAGCTTGCGAAAATAGAAAAGGCTCATGATCTAGCTCTCTAGAATATAAAACTAAGCATATTCTTTTATAATACATGAAAATGAGTAATATTTGAAATATGTTTATTGTATGCTTAAAACTATTGAGTAAGTCCAAAAGAATTAGCAATCTTTTAGCACATAATTTGAGGAAAAATGCTGGGGAACAATTAGAAACAACCCAAAAATTAATTCATCTTAATAAGAGAAAAGTGAAACTTTGAATAGCAAAGTTTATCCCATCAAAAAGCCAGTTCCAAAATCACTAAACTTACATATAGGAAAATAAAAAGTTAAATCAAACCGTATAAAATTTCTCATTTCCTTATTATCCCAATTTGATCATTCCATAATCAAGCTTAGGGTTTTATAAAAGTCCAAAAGCTAAAACAAAAAGGCAAGACCTTTTTTGATTCTAACCATCCAAACCATACTAAAAACCAAAACTTGAAAAAACCCAAATTAGAAACCGTAAACAAAAACCAAAACAATGAATCAAAAAGGGATTTTTTATCAAACATGGACCCAATATAAATATATATTACATATTAGAGGTGAAACAAAATTAACCTGTAAAGTAAACAAGGAAAGAGAGTAAGCTGCTGAAGAGTGAAACCAGTAAAAGACCAACGAGAAAGTCAAAAACAGAAAAATGTCTTCTTCCTCAATGTATTGTCGAATCAACATGTTTTTGGATGATGGGATGATAAATCATGACACAGGCAAAGGTGTGTTCAATACAAAGATGAATTCTGGGTCGGGGTCGTAACTAAAGAGGAAGGGGAAGAGGGTTTAGCGAAGTGTTTAGATGTGAAGAGGAGAAAGATTGGAAAATGTTTCTAAAAACTGGCACCATTTTCCCAAATTTTGGAGAATGTTTTACGGTGGGAATTCATTTTCCACTAAACAAATATCGAAAAAGGCTGAATTTTTCGCAAAAGTTTTTACAAGTAAACAAACAGACACTAAAATATTATTGAAAGAATTATTGTTTCAAGTTCACTCTAATTTAATGGTTTTAACTTTTCAAATTCACCATTTTTAGGGTAGTCACATCTAACCCACTCTAGCTCATTTCCTAAACTTGAATTTAACACAAAGTCAATTACATATTCCTTCATAAAAAGTTAATTACTATCAAACAGTAATCCAGTCATCCATCACAAAGACAAATGACCCGTGACCATGTTTACTTTTCATCAACCATATAATGCCAACGAAAGGATATCATTTACCCACATCTTAGGCTATGAATTCCACTGTTGTGAATGGCATTACATAAAGTAGAAGTCATACACCCAATGCACCAACTTTCGATTCATTATCTATTCAAACTCAAGCTTTTACTTACATCAAAGTGTACGAGTTGTAACACCCTTAACCTACATCCGTCGTCAGAAAAGGGTTACAAGATGTTACCAAAGTTTACGGATTAATTACACAAAAATTCCATTATTTACTTATATTCATATCAAAGTGTCCACTCGAGTCATAGTCACTAAATTATTTATATCTTAAGCTAAAGAATTCTAAATTAAGATCCGTAAAAAGCACTTGAAACTAGACTCATATATTTTTCTACAATAAAATTTTCAAAATTTATGGATTAGCCAAAAAGTACAGTTTATTCTTGAAAATTACCCCTGGTCTGCTGTTTGACAGTTTCGACCTTTCTTTATTAAAAATTAATTATCTCATTGTACAAAATTTGAGTGATGTTCCTGTTTGTTTCTTTTGAAATTAGACTCATTAAGGATTTTAATCATATAAATTATAACCCATAAATTTTTTTTATAATTTTTAATTATTTTCCAAAGTCAGAACAGGGGAACTCAAAATCATTCTGACATTGTCTCACAAAAATTCAAATATCTCATAATATGAAAGTCTTTTGCTTACATTGTTTCTTCTATGTGAAACTAGATTCAATAGGATTTAATTTCATATTTTATTCAACCTATAATTTGATTTCCATAATTTATGGTGAATTTTCAAATTTGAACTACTGCTACTAACCAAAAACTATTTTAGTACAAAATATGGTTAACTAGTTTATAACATCTTTACTTCATTTCATTTAAACTCTATATATGCCATATAAATCTTTAAACATAAAACAAAAGCTACTAGAATTGATCTGGATAGTGAGCTTTGTTGTGATGATCCGATCTACCAACTTCTCTTTAATTCAATCTACATAAAAATATCAAACACACACAAGTAAGCTTATTGAAGCTTAGTAAGTTCATAGGTTACCAAACATTATATTTCAAAAAAATAACAAAACATTTACTAAAGTTCCCTGCCATTCACAACCACTGTTATAATACTTCACATAGTTGAACTCAACATTAACAACTACTCAATCTCTTTCATTTGGTTCACTCCTCTTGTATTATTTATTATCAAATTAGGAAACAGCTTACGAAATTGAGTACGTCGTTGCTCAGTGCCATGATTCACAACTCAGTATAGTTTTCCTCATTGAAATACCATACCTACATTTCACAACTCGGTATGGGAAATGCCATACTTACGTTTCTTAACTCAGTATGGATAATACCATACCTACGTTTCACAACTCAGTATGGTTAATACCATACCTACATTTTATAACTCAGTATGGATAATACCATACCTACGTTTCACATCTTATCATGGATTAACCATGCATTTTTCCGTCAATTCATCACCAATACTGATTTAACGTACTCAATTCCTGCCTTTTTCCCAAATTTGAATTTCCACCCTTATTTTTCATCTTATCATAATTTTCACAATTCTTACAACAAATTCATACATAACAACACATTATATCATTCAATCATCCGTAGCTAATATGTAAACTCAACCATATGAACTTACTCAACTGATTTGTAGAAAATTTCAAAATCTTGGAACTATTCTGCAACTTTTTCTTTTCCTCGTTCGTGTTTGGATTCTTGATCTATAATGTAAAATATTTTCACTCATTAGTATTTATTTCATTTCTATTTCACTTCATAATTTATGCTCTTCAATTTTTGAAATTACACTTTTACCCTAAAATTTATAATTTTTACAATTTAGTCCCTGCTCAATTCACCCATCAATTGAAATAATTTTTCTCAATTAACACTTTATTTTATAATTATAAACTATTTCACAACATTTGATATTTTTAATTTCAAGCCAACCTCTAATTCAAAACTTTTTCACAATTAGGTCCTAAATACCATTTTCTATCAAAATCACTTAATAAAACCACCTTAATATGAAATTAGAACTTAAATTTCATAATAATTCATCATAAACTTCCCTTACTCAGCCAGGGTAACTTCCAATTTCACCCACCAAATAAAAAACTAATGAATTCTATAAGTGGACCTAATTGTAAAAGTCATAAAAACATAAAAATTATCAAGAAAAAGCAAGAATTAAACTCACATGATGTAAAAATATGAAAAACCAGCTTTCTCTAGACCTCCTATGGTGTTTTGGCTTAGAAAATATGAAGATATCTCTAGATTTTTCAAATTTGTCCTTATTTTATATGTTAAAATTATAAAATTTCTAATTTTTCCCTTATTTCCCTTATTTTTCTGCTAATTTTCTTGCCCTTTCCATCCAACCTATTCACTTTTAGGATTAATTTCCCTTTAAATCCTCTTTCTTTTAACACTTGAGCTATTTAATCCTTCAAGCAAATTTTGCATTTGTTACAATTTAGTACTTTTTATTTAATTGACTACCCAAATGTTAAAATTTCTCAACCAAACTTTAATACTAACTTAATGATACTTCATAAATATTTATAAAAATATTTATGACTTGGTTTTCAAATTTGAGGTCTCGATACCTCGTTTTTTACCCGTTTGACCTAATAAATTCTTTTAATTCACCAAATTCACTAATTCACAAATTCTTCTAAATTCTTACTTGACTCATAAAAATTAAATTACTATCTTGTTAAATCTTACTTGTCAGATTTGGTGATCTCAAATCACCATTTTTGACACCACTGAAAATTAGGCGGTTACACGAGTCACACGTACATAGTCTACCATCTACTTAGGATTCAGGTATGCCACACTATGAACGTCACAAGTGAATAAATCTATAAATGTATTTAGGATCTATTCTTCTTGGATCCTGTCCAATGTAGTATCAGTCCAGTCAGTTACATCTATGTTTCTATCTTTTGGGAGTCATCCGCTCCGATACCCAAGACAGAACATCTCCCCAGTTGGACTTAATAAATGACATATTAGTTTTTCAATTGGTTTGCTCATTTCCTATTAGATTAATGACATGTTTAGGTTCATCTACTAATATAAATTATCTTTTCATATTACGATCCAATCACATAATACCGCTTAGTATTAGTTAAACATTAAACAACTAGTGAGCAACATTTGCTTCCATTTTGGTTTTTGTGCAAAAACTGTTTGAGGACAATAAACAAAGTATTAATATAATCATGAATAATTTATTAACCAATCTGTTCGAAAAATTACAAGTTTACAAATGAATATATTATACTCAGGGCACCAGATCCAACATATCATGTGTTTGATAAAATGCTTCTTTGAAAGGTTTAATTATGTGCTAAATTGGTTGATGGATGGTTGATTAATTAATTGTTTGTTTAGGTTAATGTTTATTCTTAATTAATTTATTTTTTAACTAGATCGAAATGCTTAATACACTAGTCTTGACGACTCTAATAGAAAATCTTGATAAACGAGATAGAAAGGAGAATTTATCATTAGATAGTTTGATATAATTGTACTAAATAGTGAGACCAAGAGGAGATCTATATGCCTAGGTGAGATCGAGAGGAGAACCTAAGTGGTATCTTTTAGTTTAAGATGAGACCTAGAAGCAAATCTTAGTTAAAAGCGACAACCAATATAACTGGTATAGGTTTATTAGCCTAGTTAAAGATTAATGAATCAATTGACCATTGTTTTATCATTTTCATTGTCTAAAGTGATATGGAAGAAAATTAGATTAATTTTTTCAATTGATAATATAAGTTTAGTTTATAAAAAATTATTTTGGAATTTCACTAGCAATTTCTAACTCAATTAGATTAGTCATTGCTTAACTTGTAATTAACTTGATAAACACATTTACCAATTTCGTAATCCCTTAGGTTCGATCTTTGGAATACTCGGGTGTTCTATTGTAACACTACAAATATTATAATTAATCTGTCACACTTGTAGTAAAGTCACTAGGTATTTAAGCAGAATAGTGTTTATTCATAGCCCTAGTGTACACATGTCGAGGGGCAATCAAGTTGTTGGCTCCATTGTTGGGGATTGTACCGGTTTAAATATGTTGTTAAGTTAGTTATTTCAAAAGAGCAATATTAGTAGAAAGATGAAGGGATTAGATAGTGTCTTCCTCTTCATGTTTTTTTTTTTTGTTTTATTTGTTTACCTTATTAAGAACTTCATTTAATCATGTTTGGTAATAATGGTTATAGGTGGCCGAAAGACCAATACAAATAAAACGAGAGGTCGAGTTAAACGAATGGAGATTTGATGAGCCATTGGAGTTATGATTACTATTATGAAAGGCAAGAATATTCATACAAGCATCCTTTTGGTTTGTATGGATATGCAACCGAGATGGGTAGCTATAATCAAGGGTAATCGAATAATTATCCAACATATGATTCATATTCCCCATATTAAGGAACCGAAAGCTGGTGTATTAGGTATACGACTTCTATAATACGTAGTGTCATTCACAATAATGGAATTCACAGCCTGAGAAATGGGTAAATGATATCCTCTCACTAGCATTACATAGATAATGAAAAGTAAACGTGGTCATGGGTCATTCGTCTTTATGATGAATAACTTGGTTACTATTTGATAGTAATTGACTTTTCATAAAGGAAGATGTAATGGTCACCATAAGATAAAATAGGATCATATTGGGAGAGTGGATATTATCACAAAGAGATTAAGGATATCCTATAAGGGTAACACACTTATGATAAGGTCATTGGGCGAACACTGATTGAGCTGCTTTCATAATGGTATGTCATTGGGGAGTGCTCAGTCATGACACTATAGTGGAATGGCTTCGTCACTAAATGAGTTTATAATTAATAGGCGAAAAACTAAAACTTAATTATAAATCATTTGAGTCTTAACCGCATATGTCCAATCGATCCCTTTGCTAGCTTATTGAAACCAGAAATGAATTGCATGTTGAATCAAATGAATAGAAATGAATAGAAATGGTAAAAATGGAGAAATGAGAAATTATTTGAAAATGATTATGGTTTTCTTCAAAATGAAAATTGGAGAAATGGAAACATTTGAAAATAATTATGATTTTCTCCAAATTGAAAATGAAAATGGAGAAATGAAATCATTTTGAAATGAATGTGGTTCTCTCTAAAATGACAATGAAAATGACCTGAAAAATGAATTTATATTTTTCAAATTAAATGAAGTTTGAAAATAGAAATAAATCATTTGGTCATAGTGAACTATTGAATACAAAAAAATTAAATATATTTTCTCATAGATTCTTTTATGGTAAAGTTGTCATGATTTTAATGGAATTAGAATTTGGTTGAGAATATTATTTAATTGGAAATATATTGAGAAATTTATTTTTAGAAATAAAAAACAAATATCGAGTTGGATCAAATTATAAAGTATTGGGTTAAAACCCCAGGAAATACTTATAATTAGACCCAATATGGGAGAGAGGCCCTAAATCCCCTCATATTAAAAAGGGTGGACGACAAACCTTAGTAATATTACCTAGGGTTGTTGCCACCTATACTTCTAGTTAGACTATGAGTTCGTTTTTCTAGTTGAAATAAACTTCTACAATTCAACAAGGGTTCTATCTCTTCTCCCTATAAATAGATGACATCGGTAGGGCTTTTTACAGAACTTGAAGATATTGTTACTCTGTCGAAAAAACAGAAAGAATTAATTCTAAACTATTGAATCTATTTTTTCAAATTAACAATTTCTATCAGTTTTTATTTGAGAAGAGATTTTTTATTTTCACACTAAAGAAAAGAAAATTATTTCTAATTTTGTATTTTGATTCAAATCGTTTAAGCCTACATTCGAAGCAGTTTGTGGTACAAGAATAGTGGAGAAGATCATTTGGTTAAAAGCTAAGAACGACAATGATCCACCTATCTGAAAACACATGTGCAAATTCGATTTAGGGTTTATTGTTATAAATATCACAAATTGAGTCAGTTTTCAAAATTTTTATTTTCCATTATGTAAGAAAACCGTTTTCAAACCAGATTTGTTCCAACAATCTTTCCATATTAGGATCCAACTACATAATATTGCGTAGTATTAGTTAAACATTAGATACTTAGTGAGCCAATATTTGCTTCCAATTTGCTTTGTATGCAAAAACATTTGAGGACAATATAAAAATAATATTAATGTAAGTAATGGATATTTAATTAAACCAATTTGTTCGAAAAATACAAGTATACATAGACGAAAAACTACACTTAGGGCACTATATCCAACAATCTCTCACTTTCCCTAGTGAAGTAGATGAGTCATATTTTGCATTCTCACGCCCTTTACATGTTTCTTAAAACTCATAGCTGCCAAAGCCTTGGTAAACAAATCTATAGGGTTTGCTTTCAAATGCAATTTTGACTAAATCCACTATTTCATCAAATTACTACTGTTTCCCTTATGATACTTACTATCAATGTATTTTGTCCTTATATGATTTTTTTTGTGTGTTTAGCTATTTTCGCATTGTTACAGTGTCATAACTTTTTACATAGCACATATGCGTTATATGTGATTTTACGGGCTTAATATTTAATCAATTTTTAATTGTAGTAATGTAACGTAAAATAATATTTCTTATTTGAATTATTAAATATAATTAAAATTATTAACTTATCAATTCAAATATTATAACAAAAAAATTTCAAATCATAATTAAAACATTTTTAACATATTCTACATACAATATGATTTTACTTTATTTAATTAATGCTAAGTGACATTATTCAAAATTATAGTTGATTAACATAATTAACTCTAATATGTTAATTAAATAATAATTATAATTAACTCTAATATGTTAATTAAATAATAATTAAGATGCTCAAAATTCTATCCAAGTTATAATTCTATTTTACATACATGAAATTAGCATAACTTTCCTTTTCTATATTTTATACTTATAGTTCTGTTCAAGTAATTACTATATTTTAAAATCAGTATAATATTTTTAACTAATAATTCTAAATTAAATTGTAATCATATTAAATGTGTAATAATTATCACAAATTTTATTAAATACAAATATTTTTAAATGTATAATTATAAAAAAATTATTTTATTTTAAAATATAATTTAATAATATAATGAAAAATAAAAAAATTTGGTTTATACATATATATTATATGTAATAAAGCCTCATCCACTAACAAGATACAAAATGAATTTTATTTTGACTATGTTGTACACATAAGTTAAATCGTGCTTTACACATAATTAAAAGTGTAAATATTCAATTATTATATATTTGGGAAAGGGAAGTGACATATTGATTATCTATATATATATATTTTTTGAAAGAATTCATTAACTATGTTTAGGTAAACAAGTTATGGGTTGGATTAATTGCTGTTATTGAACTTGTTTAGTGCAAGACATGATGTGTTTACACAATCACATTATTTTTTATAATAAGAGGATATTGCATTATCTTATTTGTTAGATTGTAAGATTTTGTTATTTTATTGATAAAATATAAAATTATTTAAAAATATATTTTATCAAATTATTTTTACTGTAAAATTTATTTATTTTTTTAACATAGTGAAGAAGTTGAAACAATTTTCCACGTTATTAGCATGCAAATTGTTTTTCAACATCCATGAGTTCTAAAGTTTAAAATAAAATTAACAAATAGCATAAGTTCTCCAAAATGCACTTAATTTCTTATTAAAATTACTTATAAATTAAAAAATTGTGATAAGTATACGTATTCTTAATTTAAATATGAAATTACATATATTAAAAGGCGAAATCTTGATAAAATTTTTTGCATTTAAAGTTGGTACAATTCAAAGATATAAATATTAATATAACCAAAGTCTATCAAAATAAATAAATCTTATTCAATTCAACTAGCCTAGTTGTTTAATTTTATTTAGTTTAGAAATGGTTAAATTATCACAAATGATAAAAAAAATAAATTGGAGAATAAGGGTAAAAGTAATATGAAGGACTCTCTATTAGGAGTATGATTGTATTTTGTTCCCTCTACTAAAAAATTAGGAAAATTAGTCTTCATACATTAGATTAAAGGAAAAATTGATCATTCTGTTAAAAGTTTCATCCATTTCCACTTTTAAAAATTGGTTAATATTTGTCAGTATGAGATACACATAGAACACCATATGTTACTGTTTGATTATTTCGTCAGTCTGTCTGTTTTTAACAATATAAATGACATTTTTAATAGAAATGACTAATTTTCTCTCTAATTTAATGTACAGTGAGTAATTTGTTTTTTTAGTAGAGAGACAAAATGTAATCAGACTCTTAATACAAAAACCTCTATAGTAATTTTAAAGGAGGATAAGTTGTATGAAGCAAAACTATAAAAAAATAAAATTGTAAATTTGTTGTAAAAGTCTTACATTACCTAATGATGAGGTAACATTGGAATTCTCTTATATATTATAAAATCATAACACTATTGATATATAAGATTCTCGCTTAAAACAAACGTTCAAAATCCAAATAAAAACAGATACTTGAATCTTACAATACCAAAGACGTATTAAGATTAGTTAATTGCACTAAATATCTTTAAATTATGATTTTCATTTTAAATTAGTCTTGAAATTTTTAAATATTTTAATTATATTTTTAAATTATTGAGGTTATATAAGAAAGATCATTCCATTACTAAAATCATTACTTAACTGTTTATAGCTACATAAAATCTTATGTAACATAATTTAAAATAAAATTATAAAGAAAAGTAGAATGTTACCATATAACTTTTAAAAATTAAAATTAAAAAAAAAATCGAAAAAAAAGATGATGAATGATAAATTTTTTGTAAAAACTCTAAAAATTATATAACTTTAAATGTTAAATTAACGATTTTAGTAACGGAAAAACATTGTTAATTTAAAGATGTAATTAGAGTATTTTTAAAGTTTGAGAAATAATTTAAAATGGATGTTATATAGAGATGTTTAGAGTTTAGTTAAAACATTCTATGTTTTGTCACATGGGGGATGAGAGCATGAAGAGTTGATAAAATGTAAAAATGGAGGTGGGGGCAAAACATTTGTTTGTGGCTTTTTAGGCGCAAAACTTATACATTGGAAATATAAACCCAAAAGAAGTCGGGTTCTTTTAGAAATTGAGAGCAAAAGGAGAGGTTCAATCAAGGCTGGTTTTACTTTTCACACAAAATTCATCTTTAAACAATGGATGGAGGGAAAATTCAAGGCCCTTATTTTAAAATTATTTCTTATAATCAAATAGTTGCCACTTGGCACCATACAATTAAATTAAAATCTATTTTCATTTTTTACATAAAACATCTTAATATCCACCCTAATAATATACTAAAAGAGTTCTAAAATAATAATCAAATTTTAAATAATTAATTCTATAGTTCAAAATTAATATCACACAATCCAACTGATATTCATCCTCATATAAAGCAAGAATTTCTAGACCAAAGTAATATGGTATTTTTGCAGCATTAAAATATAATATTTAAATACTACATATTTTACAATATTTTGTATAGTATTTAGAATACATTACTTATTAAATTTTTTTTTAAATTTTTTTTAAATAGATTTAATAAATAATAGGTAATGCATACAATCCATTTATGTATCGTACAAATAAAAAATTTCTAATCTAATATATATCAATTTTGAAAATAAATAAATAAAAATAATTATTAAAGATATTAATAATTTTTATCCATTTTATTTTACATGGAAATAAAAAATTAAAATAAAAACTCGCCTGCCAAATTTCTATTCATTCATAACAATTACTTTTTTTTAAACCTAATTTCTACCTTAAAAACACAACAAAACAAAAGGAAAATCTAGAAAACACAACAAAAACCTCAATCGTGGATTGAAAAGGAAGCCAATGACGCAGGAGGCGAAGGTTGTGAGTTCTAATTTCATTCCAAATTTGGTTTTTATTAAAGTCACCAATTTCATTCTAAAAAAATCATTTTATTTTGAATTACAAGTTAAACTAATTGATTTTTTATAATTTTTTTGAATAAATTAAATAAGTAATTTAATTTTCGAGTTCAAATCAAATTTAATTTTAAAACTTAAATAATTTAAATAAATCAAACAACAAATTGATATAAATACCCCTTAAGGCTCTAATAATTTTGAAAATGTACAAATTGGCCCTGTTCTAAAAATTGTAAAAAAAATCTGAAAAATAAAAAAATATATAAACTTTTTCAACCCATTTTTAGACCTAATTCATGCAGTTTCATAGTAATTTTTGTCAAAATTCTTACTTTAATTACAAAATAATTAATTTACACTCAAATTATTAACAAATTGAATTTTAATTATTTTTATAATAAATTTACATAAATTTAATTTATTTTCGACACTTTTGCACAAAGAGTGAAAATCGGCTCAACAGTCACCTCGAGAGGCTTTAACCATTGGGGCAATTTTTTTGCATCGAGTGAATCAAGAGTATGGGTAATTAATTTTCTAGCCATGGATGGTCTAAAAATATTTATTGAACATATTTTATAATTAATTTTGATCCAACATAAATTGGGTTAAAAATTAATAGCAAGTCTGAAGAAAAAATGGACTGATCCACCAAGGGTTTGGAGGCCCAAACCATCCCATATAAGCTAATCCAATAAGCTTATATAGTTGATTTTTATCATTGCAAAACAACCCTTGAAGTTGCCTTTAATTCCATTCAACCCCTCCTCTTTTCATGATTTGAAGTTGCACCAAGCATGGCCGGCCAAGGAAGAGGAGTTAACTGATATTTATTTGCTATTTTTAGCAACATCTCCACCTATAAATACCACTCATCCCTTCCTCATTTCTCATCCCTCACATCCTCAATTCACACATCTTTCTCTCTTCCATTCCTTTTCTTGTTTTCCCATTTCCTTTGTCCTTCTTCCTTTTCCGATTTTCCCTCTTGAAAAAGATCTAGAACGCCCCTTGGAGTAGTAGCATTCAAGTGCTCGTGAATGCCTTGTATTGACAGGACGAGCAGAAGAGAAGAGGAGCGCATTAATCTAGCTTTGAAGAAACACCAGGATTTGTTTCCTTGTTCCTTTCTCTTTATTTTTCTCGTTTATGTTAAGATCATGATTATGAATATTTGTTATGTTGTTGTTCTTGATCTAATTAAAATGACTTAAATTTAAATGGTGTTAAATTGATTGCATTTTGTTCGCTTAAATTATTAAAATCATGTTGTGTTGTTATAGGCCTTGGTAAATTGTTCAATTAAATAAAACAATGCTTATGTTATACTTGCATTATAATTGTAAGGTAACGATTGAATTAATTATTAATCAGATTGAAATTATAATTAATTGACACAATATTTAAATTGTGCATGTTTAATCTTCTAAGGTAGCTGAGGGTTAAATTAGAAATGGTATTAAACAATACTTTAGCCTTGCATAACTTGTAAGATTATTGTGATTAAATTGTTTTAGTATAAGAGTATATTGTAATCTCACTTTATCTTATATTTGCTTATGAAAATTGATTAATTGTTCGAATTCACAAAGGAATTTGTTTAAGAGATTAATTGGTTTAGTAAGTATGTATATCATATTGATTAAATTCATCTTTTAGAAATCGTGCATTGAAATTTTACTTTTTATTTTCTTAGTTAGCACTTAATTAATTTTCTTAGTTTTTATATCACCACTTCAAATCAACATATTTTCCATCACCAAATTATTTAAATTTGCATTTCATAGGTATTATCTTTCACAGTTCTTGTAGGTACAATAACTCGACATTACTTGATACGATTGTATACACTTGCACATTTTTGTATGTCTACCCTTAATCTTTATTCTCTTTTATTTTTATTGAAATAAAAAGTTGAATAAAAACAAGCAATAGAAAAATCCAATAAATTGTAGTAAGTTTTTCTTTTCAATGTAGTTAAAGCCCACGAGTTTCAAGGGCAATAAATAAAGTGAAATTCGAAGTTGAAGTAACTTTTTAAAGAAAATATTATTATTTGCATATATGCTAGATGATAACATAACATATTGTGGCGTTTATCTTTCAAACTTCTCGAAAAAGAAAAACATAAGAACTTAGATTACAAATTTGAAACTAAAAAAGCTTTGATGAATGACTTTTAAAGAAAAAAAAAATTGAAACAAAGAATCTAAAACCAATGAATGTTAAACCAAGAGTAGACCTTTTCATGCTAAATCCTTCAACGCCCTAACCAAGAGTATTAAAGACTCATAAGAAAGCTTTGACATATTAATGTTTCCCACAGTTTTGGCATCTTTTAACATGAAAAATGAAGAAATTAATTTGATGGAAAGAAACTGAGAAATTGTTGACGATGTTTTACTTGGGGTTTCAAATTCTGATCAATCTAACTTTATTTTTGTTTCTTTTGCTTTGGTGGAAATATAAGTGTAGAAAGTAATTCTTATGAACCAATAAAAATTTGGCCAGTGGGTTGTTTATTTTAGATTTTGTTGATAAAAGTGTTCAACAAAAGGGGAGAGAATGAAGAGATAGTGGTGATGGCAAGGGAGTCGATCACCTAGATAGGAGGAGAGTCAAAGTAAGAGAAGACTAAGTGGAATGTAACTGAGAGGGTAAGAGAGACAATGTGTTAGGTAGGGTGCACAAGGATGTTGAAGGAGGAGAAGGATCCTTTCTTTATTGTTCCTTGGGATATTCTTAGGGGTTGGCCCCGTGTTTGGTAGTGCCATGTCAATATTAGTACGGATGGTGGCTCGTCTGTGTAGTTAGCTAGGTGGCAAGCCAGTTGTCATCAAGTGTAGTACTACTCTGACATTCCCTTTTCTGAGATAGTATAAGGTTGTTATGATTTAGTGGTCCCTTGGTGGTCCCCTCTTGGAGATAAGAGTGTTCTTGCTAAAAAATAGGTGGTCTAGTGACGGGTGGTTTAATAGAGGATGAAACATATAGATGGTGTAACACCCCTAACCTTAATCCGTCACCGAAATAGGGTTACAAAGCATTACCAAACTTTTCAGATCAAATATGAATATTTCATATAATTTAACATACATATTATAAACTAATCACAATCACTCATATTGTCCCTTATATGAGCCCTTGAGGCCCAAAATTCACGCTAGAAATTAATTGGGACTAAGCCAGAAACTTAGAGAATTTCTTACAAAATTTCAAAATTCTTTCTAGGTGCAAGGCATACACGCCCGTGTGGCCAGGCCATGTGGTTCACACGACCAAGAGACACACCAGTATCTTAGGCTGTGTGGGCATTCGAAATGAGGCACACGGCCTTGTCCCAGCCTGTGTAACTCTCTGACTTGGTTCACACGGTCAAGTCACAATCCCATGTTCTAGGCTATGTGAGCAAACTAATTTATAAAATTAAGGTACAGGGGTCACACAGCCAATCCACACGCCCATGTGCTAGGTCGTGTGTCACACATGGCTGAGACATACGCCTGTGTGTCTGCCTGTATGGACAAAAATAGGTAATTTTAAGGCCACATTTCTCACCCACTTTGATATCAACCTATACACAACATTTTGATACATCAATACATCCTAAACAAGCAATCAAAACAAGCTAAAATCATGTTTTAAGCATAACATAACATCACATATGCTCAAATACTTAAACTTACCTATTTAATTCATCTCATTAATTTATTAAAACTTACTAATAATTACATACATACAAACATATACCATTCACATCCACATTTCAATTTACTTTATTTCCAAACCAACATATATATACTTAAGTCGATTATTTAAACGAAACTTCACTCTTAACATTTATACAAACCAAGCTTTAGTCAAGTCCATACCAACCCTATACATGCCATATAAACCATAGTATACATTTCAAAGACTACCAGGATGAGTGGGATAGTGTGACTTGATGTGCTGATCCGATCTCTCGACCTCACGATAATCTCCAAGGATATTAAACAATACAAGTAAGCTTAATGAAGCTTAGTAAGTTCGATGGTTTAAATGTAAATCTTACCGAATCCTAATATAACAAATAAAATAAGTAAATTATTCATGCAATCTTCCTGTCAATCACAATCTTAATCGATGATCACATTTCCTTCAAATCAATATTAATAAAAAAAATAGTAAACCTTTCAATTTGAATTACATAAGTTACTTACCAAATCTTACCAAATAGGAGAACGGCTTACGGATAAGAGTACATAATTTTCAGAAGCCCGAAGGCTGAACAGAAGCACATAAGTACTAAACAGAAACCCATTAAGGTTGAACGGAAGCTCATAAGAGCTGAACGAAAATCCGTAAGGGTTAAACAGAAGCTCAAAAGAGGGGAACGAAAACTCATATAAGTTAATCAGAAGTAAGTGGGAGTTAAATGGAAAGTAAACATGAAAGTTTGCAACAAATAATAAACCTCGGTTTACTTGGGTAATTTGTCGTCAATTCCTCCAATGCTGTCAATTCATCAATTGCTGAATGTACTCATATCCCGCGTTCCATTTAATCCAAACATTCAATTCAATTTTGTAACTTTAACAATATTTTGTTTTCAAAAATAAAATAAATATATAATACCATTTATCAATTCAATATAAATATTAAAGTTTAACCGTACGAACTTACCTGGATTAAGTCATAAGATTTGCAGAAGTTCAAGGACTATTCTGTTAATTTTCCTTTTCACGAATATTTACGGGTTCTTGATCTAAAATATAAAATTACTCATTCATTAGCATATATTTTAGTTCCAATTTACTTTACAATTAATACCCCTCAATTTTTTAATTTATACAATTACCCCAACTTTTACAACTTTTGCAATTTAGTCCTTAACTAATTAGTCTATCAAATGAACTAATTTTTCTTCATTGATAATTTATCTAAATATTCTTGGCCATCAAACAACCCTTATTAAACAGAATTTGATACCAAACCTTAATATTTAATCTTTTCATAATTTGGTCCTAAAATCAACATCTAACAAAATCACCTTATAAAATCATCATACAACAAAATTAAAGCTCTAAATCCATGTTATTTCATAAAAAAAATCCAGTATTCATCAATGGTAACTTTCAAAATTTCTAATAAAATAAAAAACTAATGAAATAGCTAGTTGGACCTAATTGTAAAAGTCTTAAAAACACAAAAATTATAAGAAAAAGGCAAGAATTAAACTCACATGAAGTTAAAATATGAAAACCAGCTGTGAGAGCTCTTCAATGGTGTTTTTGGATAGAAAATTGATGAATAAAATGTTTAGAAACTTTTAGGTTTTTTAATTTGATATTTAAATTGTAACACCCATTATCCGTATTCAACGCCGGAATAGGACATGAGGCATTACCAGACTTACATCACAAGCAAACATACAAATCGAGTCATAAATTTGCATCCAAATTAAAACCATTTGTATTCAATCATAAAATCCCTAATGCGAGCCTACGAGGCCCAAAGCATGCTTCAAAAGTGATTAGGGACTAAACCTAGCACTTAAGAAATTTTTACAAAACTTAGAAAATTTTTGCTATGAATAGGGGTCACCCGCCCGTGTGGTTTGGGACACGTCCGTGTTTGCAGGCCATGTGGTCACACACGCCGGTGTCCCTAACCCCGTGTAACTCTCTATTTTGTAAAGCATGAACAAATTGAGGTCACATGGCCAAGCCATACGCCTATGTGCTAGGCCGTGTGGTGAATTAAATTTTCTTAAAATAGATGCAGACTTCACACGCCTAGGACACACGTCTGTGCCTGAGGCCGTGTCCATCACATGACTGAGACACACGCCCGTGTCTCTACCCGTGTGCTCAATTTTGAGCTTTTTGTTTCTCAATTCTGAGCATTGTGTCTCTACTCATGTGGACAAAATAAAGGCTATTTACCAAGCCATTTGTCACCCTCATTTACACCTATACATGCAGAAGCTCAAGGCATAATTCATAGCACACTTGGACAACCAATACATCCACAAAACAATGCCAATTCATGTCATTTCATTATCTGCACTTAACATGTTTTCAACATCATATTCTACTAAACCAAATCACACCAAACTCACATTCCACAAGTTTCAACATGGCTACCAATAACATGCATAATTTCTCTTAGTTTTCCTAGCATACCAATGAGCCAATCTTAACCATTCAACAACAAACCCATTAAACCACATTCAACTATTTATCAAGCATTTATCAACCACATCACACAAGAGATAGTTGTACATGCATGCATATATATATATATATATATATATATATAATCTTACAACCAATTCAACCAAAATGAGCCAAGTTACATGGCCAAACACCACATCAAACATTTGACAATTATAAGCCAATACATTTGACCAAATTCATAATGACACACATAACAAAATGACCAAGTCCCTATACATGCCATATTCTCAAAATGTTTAAAATCATTGGTACCCAAAATAACAGTTTGATAGTGTGATACGATCTCCGACGATCTCCAACCCGAGCTAGCTTGGTGACACTAGAAAACATGAGAATAAAACGGAGTAAGCTATATAGCTTAGTAAGCTCGTATGAAGGAAATTAGCTAGCTTTACCATACATTAACATGCAAGTACTACAACATAAGGAAATGTAATTTACCATATTCTCATGATCACAATTCATTCCATCACAACTTACCTTGAGTTCATCATTTTGTGAATTTAATAAACCATAAGTTTTGTGCACATACCTGTACTACTCATAATGGTTTCATACTCATTCTCATCTTTGTCATACCCAATGAACCACTCAGAATAATAATATCTGATACTCGGGAAAAACCTTGCACACAAGGTGCCACATATGTAGCCATTGCTATATATATCTCATAACACATATATGCTCGCTCTTGAGCCATTAACAGGTCTGCCCACACAAGCTGTCAGTCGAGACGTAGCTATACGGTACTGCTCACACAAGCTGTCAAGTAATCGCAACATATGCCGATATACTCAGCCACCGGTAGGACGTACAAGACCAGCACCCGGATCGCATAACATAAAGCCCTAGTGACATGTCACTTGTATCATAATCTATCCCTAAGGTTCGATTGGGATTTCTCGATTGTCAAAACATCGTCGTATGGGTCCATAGAGTTGTTTATACAATTCATACAATATTAAAAAATTAAAAATTACAATTATAGCAAAGCTTATTTAACTACGAACTTACCTCGGCTACAAAAACGGCCAAAAAGGATCTATTCGTTAGTTACTTTGTTTTTCCCCCGATCTAGGCCCGAACTTCGTTTCTCTTGATCTATAATACCACATTTAACTTATTTAATCATCACATTATTCAATTCAGCCCAAAAACACATTATGGAAAAATTTACATTTTTGCCCTTAACTTTTCAATATTTTACAATTTAGTCCCTAGGCTTGTAAAATGAATTTCATTCAATTTTTTCACAGCCCAAGCCTAGCCGATTGTTTTTTGTACTCATAACAACCCACATTTTTCATTTATTCATACTTTTCTACACATTTTATAGACTTTTACAAATAAGTCCCTATTTAATGTTTTTACCGAAAATCACTTTACAAAAGTCATTTAACAAACAAAAAACATGCAATTTCTACCATCAAACATCAAAATACAAACATATTCAACATGGGTAAAATTTTAGACTTTAACTTTCTTTCATATTAGTCCTTGAAATAGCTAAATCAAGTTACAACGATCTCAAAAATATAAAAATCGTTAAAAACAGGACAAGAACGGACTTACAATTGAGCTTGAAAGCTTGGCCAAAACCCTAGCTATGGTTTCCCCCAAATTTTTGGCTATAAGGAACTAAATTAAAGAAGATGACATCTTTTATTTAGTTATTTTGGCTTTATTTACCAAATTACCTATTTACCCCTCTCTTAAACTTTGAAATTTTACCTCCTCCATGTCAATTTTTGTCCACCCTAAAGTATAATGGTCTAATTACCATCTAAGGACCTCTAATTTAGAATTTCATAACAATTTACTGCCTTTAGCCTATAGAACTTAAATTTTGCACGTATTACAATTTAGTCCTTCTAGTCAAATTGAGTACTTAATCGATAAAATTTCTTAACAAAAATTTCACACAATTATTCTATCATGTTGTAGACCTTAAAGAAATAGTAAAACAAATATTTATACTTCAGATTTTGCGTCCCGAAACCACTGTTCCCATTTGACCCAAAAACGGACTGTTACATAAATTTCATTTATTTCCAATTTTGCCTTTTAATCACATAATTTGAACATTTTTTTGTGTGCTTATGCTGCCTCAGCCATTTCATTTAGGCTTAATTACTCTTTAAGTCCTCCTTTATTTAACATTTAGGCTATTTAATCACTTTTTCTTTAATTAGCAAATTTTACACCTTTTTCAATTTAGTCCTTTTTAATTAATTAATTATAAAAACGTTAAAATTTTATAACATAACTTTAATACTACCTTAATGACACTCCATAAATATTTATAAAAAATATTTCTTATAAAACACAAATTACTAATGTCAAAATCTTTCTAAAACCACGTTTGACTCGTAAATACTAAATAATATAATTCACGAGCTCACTCGTTAGATTTGGTGGTCTCGAACCACTATTTTCTAACACCACTGAAAATTGGGCTGTTGCAGATGGCTAGCACTCAGTGACTAGCTAGATAGTGTAAGGTGGAAGGTCATTCGCGGGTGCTTCTCAGATAGCTTCTCATGGTGCCAAAAAGAGTGGTCCGATGGAGGATGAAGCATACGACTAACTAGTCACCTAGTGACTAGCTGGGTAGTGTAAGGTAAAGGGCAATTCGTGAGTACTTCTCAAGTAGCTTCGTATAGTGCCAAATGTTTAAGCCGAGTAGGGGTATAACAATTGTCCCTTTAGTTGAGAGGTAAGTTATAAAGTGGCTTCCCCTAACACCATGTTTAGGTAATTTCAACGAGTGGTAGTTGTCACAAGAGAAGTAGTGGGTGGTTCAAAATATTAAAAATTTTTCATTGTGCGTGCAAATAATGGTTTTGGAGATGAAGAGTTACTTCGAAGATTCCAAAATACTCGCATTAAATGCACACTTAAACTGTTTTTCATGGGGAGTAGAGTCAATGATGAGTCATGTTACTACAATGTAACACCCCTTACCCGTATTCAGCGCCGAAACAGGGTTTCAGAGCATTATCAAACTTATAACACATTTTAAACATATATTTCACATACAATTAATCAATTCATATACATTTAATTCACAAACAATCATTTTGTCCCTAATACGAGCCTACGAGGCCCTAAACATTCATTAGGAGTGGTTCGAGTCTAAACAGATAACTTTGGAAACTTTTTGAACACTTAAGAAATTTTTTCAAAAACAGGGGACAAATGCCCGTGTGGCTCGGCCATGTTTCTCACAAGGCCAAAGACATGCCCGTGTCGCAAGCCGTGTGGACACTCGAAATGGGAGCACATGGCCGTGTCTCAACCTGTGTTCGACCCTGTGTAACTCTTTGACTTGGATCACATGGCCAACACACACACCCATGTGGCTAACCAGCGTCCCTACAAATGGCCATACACGCCCGTGTTGTAACATCCCAAAATAGGGCCTAAACGGAATAGTGATCGCAAAACCACGAATCAGAGGTCAAAAAAATTAGTCTGATTAAGTTTTAAGGTTTATTCATTGATTGAATAATTGTGTGAAAATTTCGTGAAGAAATTTTGTGTATAAGTGCCTAATTTGATAATTAGGACTAAATTGTAAAATTAGCAAAATGTGTGTTCTAGATAATAAAGGGGATTTAATTGAAACTAGTTCTTAAAGTGGAGGTCCTTATTTAGTAATTAGACCATTATATTTAAGTTTGGGCAAAAATCGGAAAGAATAGGGCAAATTTGAAAGAAAAGCCTTTAAGGGCTTTTTGGTCATTTAGTAATTAAAAGAATTAAAAAGGGAAAATAAAGCCAAAATTGATCCATTTTCTTCATGGAGGCCGAATATAGGATGGGGGAAGCCATGGTTAGGGTTTCCAAGCTTTCCAGGCTCAATAGTAAGTCCGTTCTAGCCTCGTTTTTAATGTTCTTTACGTTTTTGGAGTCCCGATAACTTGATTTAGCTTATTCTAGCAATAATTCATGCTAGAGTTCATATTTGGAAAAAAAACCATAATTTAAATGTGTTTATTTTGATGTTTTATGGTAGAATATGAAGCTTGAAATTATGTTAAACAACTTTTGCTAAGCGATTTTAAGTGAAAACGAGTAAAACGACATAATCGGTAAAAATACCTAATGTTCATAAGCACATGATAGAGTGAGAATTTTATGATGCCATAGGAGGGAAAAATGTTCAGCGTGTCATGAAACATAAGAAAAATGGATAAATTTTAATATTCGAGCCTGGGGGCAAAATCGTAATTCTGCAAAGGTTTAGGGGCAAAATTGTAATTTTGCCAAAGTTTGAGTTAGAGAATGTTTTTAATAGTACATTAATTAAATAAGTGAAATTTGATGTTTTAGATCTTGGAAAATGAGATTTGGACCTAGAATGGGAGAAAAACTGAAAATTGAAAAAGTTGGTAAAATGGTCGTTTTGGTATCGAGGTAAGTCCATATGTTTAATAAGCATTTAATTATGCATATTTGAATGAAAAATTGATATTTTGGCCATAAATACTGTAGTATTTAGTTTCAGATATAATGATTAATGTTCGATAATAATCCGATATTGGAAAGAAAACTTGTATAATTTATATGTAAGACCAAATTTTGTATTATGGCTTTGTATGATAACAAGAAAGTAATGACTAGCATAGTTTAATGAGAATAAGTTAAGTTGATGATATGATGAGATTGAGAATGTAAGCATGTAAGTTGAGTAGCATTTTATTATTATGCAATTATTGTTATTAGTATTGTTATTACTGAGTTATGCGACTAACCTTGAGTATGTTTCAGCTATGACTTGACAAGGCATTGATATCTCAAAGTCCATGGTTGTACCATGGCAATTAAGGAAGAATTGGTGGAAAATTCCATGTTCATAACATGGCATTTAAGGAGGAATTGACGGTTAAGGATACCATGTAAGATCATGTCAAGACATGGCATTGGTAAGGCAAGGATCCCGTGTAAGACCATGTCAAGACATGGCATCGGCATTGATTAAGGACTCCATGTAAGACCATATCAAGATGTGGCATTGGCACTAAGATAAGGATACCATGTAAGACCATATTTGGAACATGGCATTTGGTAAGACAAGGATACCATGAAAGACCATGTTTGGAACATGGCATTTGGTAAGATAAGCATATCATGTAAGACCATGCCAAGGCATGGCATTGATAAGTTCTATAAGGAAAGGAAATCCTGTAAGACCATGTCAAGACATGGCATTGATGAATTACTATAAGGAAAAGGTCCCATGTAAGACCATGCCTAGGCATGGCATTGGTGAGTTCATAAGGCAAGGATACCACGTAAGACCATGCCAAGACATGGCAATGGTAAGTTCAAAAAGGAAAAGGTTTCTGAGTAATCCAAAGAGTAAGTCAAAGAAACGACAAGGTGAGAACATGAAGAAATAGTACAGGTATGCATTTAAGGCTTATTTAATATTGAGATTGTAAGTAATTGATATTATCAAGTATTATGTAAGTGATGAGTTTTCAGTTATGCTTGTGACACTTTATGACATGATTGGCAATATGCCTATATTATGAAAGAGTACTCATGTGTTAATTGAGATGTTGCAGGTATGTAAGCAAGCTATTAAGTAAGGTGCCTTTTGTATTCTGAGCCTTTGGTAAGGTTACCAGTGAGTAAGATGGGAAAGTAAGAACTAAACATTATTTAAGCAAATTATGACAGCATAGTAGTAAGCTAAATTGATTGCTAATGCTTATTATTTTACATGTGAACTTACTAAGCTTTATAAGCTTACTTCTTTCGCTTTCCCATGTTTCAGAGTACTTAAAAGCAAGCTCGGGTTGGAGGCCGTTGGAGATCACTTCACACTATCGACTATCAAGTTACCAAATAGGTATCTTCGTTTACAAACGTTCTAGTTTATGGCATGTATAGGGACTTAGCCATTTTATGTGTATGTCCTTATGATATGGCTAAATAATGGTATGTAAATATTTGATAATGATTAGCTATTGAAATGGCTAATGAAGAACATGTTTTGGTGTTATGTATGCCTAAATGGTAGTTAATACAAAAAAATCATGAAAAAGTGAAATTAACAATAAAACGGTATTGAACAGCAGTAGTGACATGATCTTGAAAAATCACCAACAATAGTAAAAATGGAATTATGTGATGAATGAGATATAAAATTAAAGCTTATTGAGCCTACTTTCATATGAAAGAATCAGAGAAAGAAAAAGAAGTGTATATTAAGAGATATTTGAATTTTAGTGAGATAGGGTCAGAGCGATTTCTGAATCCCCTATTCTAACTTTATAAGTTCACCAAAAATTGTAAAAAAATAATTAGGAGTTATAGTTTATATTTCTAGATTTCTTAGTCAATCTAATTTCAAGAGAAACAAATGGTATGGTTATTTGAATTCTGTACAGGGAGAAAATTGATTCGTAGTGAGGAGAGGTCAGAGTTGTCGAATAGTGCAACAGGGGAAACTTTAAGTAATAAACTATACTAATTGGCTAGACCAAAAATTCTGAAAAAAAATTTGTAAGAAGATATATGAGTCTAGTTTCAGGAAAAATTCACGAATTTAAATTTTGAGTTTTTTGAGTCGAGTTATGATTTATTTAGTGACTATGATGAAGGTGGGCAGTTTTATACGAAATATTAAAAAAATTGTTTTGATTTGTCTAAGTATTCAAAATTTTTTTAATGTTCCCGGTTTGGTCCCGAACCATTTCAATTGCATGTTTTAGGGTTTCGAGGGCCCTTTTTAGGGAAATATTGAATGAATGTAAATAAATTAATTTCAAAAGTAAATTTTATGCCCCGAATTAGTAAGTTAAGTCAAGTAACGCCTCGTGCTTGACTCCAGCGACGGTATCTGGTAAGGGGTGTTACACGTGTGCCAGGCCGAGTGCTAGGCCGTGCTAAACATGTAGGATATACTAACTTATGCCACACAGCCAAGTCACAAGCCTGTGTGTGAGGCCGTGTGGAGCATACTGACTATGTTTCTAAATCAACACTAAGGGACACACAGCCGTGTACATGACCGTGTATCACACACAACTGAGACACACGCCCGTGCCTCTGCCTGTGTGGACAAAAATTGGATATTTACCAAACCATTTTGCTTCCCAAACTTGCATGTACCTACACCACAATTCAAAGGCACTAACATAAGGCATAAATAAGCATTAATCAACCTCAACCAAGTATCATTTATACCATTTCAATACCAACAATATACAAGACACACAATATTCCAATTTGCCATCCAATTCATACCAATCTTTATCTTCTCAAATAATCGTAATGACCATTTACAAATGTGCATCATTTGATCTAAACTTTCAATCATTTCAGCCATTCAAAACTTAGCTATTACATATCTATAATACTAACTATCCACAAGCATCACATGTCCAACTTTCAAAACATCATACAAGCCACATACACATATATAAATACATGATTCAAACATACAAAAATAACCCAAAATAAGCCAATACTCATGGCTATATATATACAAACCAAAATATAAACATTTACAAGCCATTACAAATGGCATATCACATTACCAAATGACCAAAATCCATATACATGCCATATACATAAAACATAAGCTCAAAAAGTACCAAAATGATAGTAGGATAGTGTGAAAAATCTTCGATGATCCCCGAATCTGAGCTAGCTTTGAAGTCACTATAAAACATGGAAAAATAAACAAAGTAAGCTTTATAGCTTAGTAAGCTTGTATGAAATAAACTCAATCTTAACATGAATATACATATCATCAATTTGAACTTATCAACATGTAATTTATTTAACTAACAAACCTTTCACATTTTGAAACATAATCTTGTATATGAAGTTCACAACTTCTTCGATTTATGCTTATACGGTTCATGTACATACCTGTACCATCTTGTATCAATCTCATACACAATCACATCTTTCATTTACCCATTCGGAATACTATCGGATGCTCAGGAATCTCGCACGCTAAGTGCCAATATCATGTCCCGAAGCCAACTCAATCTCATATCACATATACCGCTCACACTAGAGCTATCACACAAGCTGTCAGTCAAGACGTAGCTACACAGTTCTACTCACACAAGCTGTCAAGTATCCACAACACATGCCGGTATACTTAGCCACCGGTAGGACGTACAGGACCAACACCCATATCACATAATCATAATAATCCCTAATGACATGTCACTAGTATCCAAATCTATTCCTAAGGTTCAACCAATATTTCAAATGCCGAATCATTGTTGAATCATTATCGAACATGTCTGAAGTCTCGTATTCACAGTTTATGCAATAGCAAAGCATTTAAATCATTAATATAACAATACTTATTACGTACGAACTTACCTTGGATGCTAAAATGGCGAAACAAGTCAACTATTCCGTAACTTTGTTCTTTCCCCGACCTAAGTCTGTATTTCACCTTTCTTTATCTAATTATAATCAAAATTAACTTATTTAATCATCTCTCAATTCAGTTTAGTCCAAAATTCACTTTAAGGCATTTTTACACAATTGCCCCTAGTATTTCACATCTTTTACAATTTAGTCCTTATTTCATAAAAACACAAATTAATGTAATTCAACCACAACCCATGCTAGCCGAATTTCAATTAAGTCCCTAGTAGCCCATATTTTTCATTTATTTCACATTTTAAGCACAATGTTTCCACATTTCACAATTTAATCCCTAATTTGTATTTTCACCAAAAATTACTTAACAAAACTTGTATAACTATCATCAAACATTCATAATCTATCATCAAACATCAAAACACATGTTTATTCAACAATGGAAAAATTCAAAATCTTTAACAATTTTACAAATTAGTCCCTAGGCTAGCTAGACTTAGCTGCAACGATCTCAAAAATACAGAAATCATTAAAAATGGAATAAAAATCGTACCTTAATTAGAAATCCAAGCTTGTCCAAATTTGAAAGGTTAAAAATGGCTATTATTCATACTAAGAAGCAACTAAGGAAGATGAAAGCACTTATAATTTGGTTTTTATTTTATTTATTATACTTTAAATAACCAAATTACCAAATTAACCTTATTATTAATTAAATAAAATTCATTAATCATGTCAATCTTTGTCCAATCACACTAATCATGGTCTAATTTCAACATAAGGACCTCTAATTTAATATTCCTTAGCTATTAAATACCTTTAACTAATAGAACATCATTTTTCCACTTTACGCGATTTAGTTTTTATTTATTTATCAAATTGACTAATCAAATGATAAAATTTCTTAACGAATTTTTCACACAAATATATTATCATGCTGTAGACATTAAAATAATATTAAAGTAATTATTTTGATTTTAGATTTGTGGTCCCAAAACTACTCTTCTGATTTGACTAAAAACGAGTTGTTACAACTCTTCCTCTTAAGTATTTTTGTCCTCGAAAATCTTACCAGTGAATAGGTTAGGGTACTGTTTTCTCATAGTTTCCTCGGGTTCCCATGTAGCCTCTTCAACCCCGTGACGTTGCGACAACACTTTCACTAAAGCTATGTATTTATTTCTCAATTCTTTAACCTCTTGAGCTAAAATTTGGATCAGTTCTTCGTTGTAAGTCATATCAAGTTGAATCTCAATCTCTGACGATGAAATTACATGTGATGGATCTGATCGATAACGGCGTAACATTGACACATGAAACACATTATGAATCTTTTCCAACTCGGACGGTAAAGCTAGCCGATATGCCACTGGCCCTATTCTTTCGATGATCTCATACGGTCCGATGAAACACAGACTTAGCTTGCCTTTGCGATCAAATATAAGGATTTTCTTCCACGGAGATACTTCCAGAAATACTTTATCACCGATCTGAAATTTCATGTCTTTTCATTTCGAATCCGCATACGATTTCTATTCATCCGAAGCTGCTTTTAGACTGTCATGAATTACTTTCACTTTTTCTTCAGTCTCTCGAATCAAATCAACTCCGTGAATCTTTTTCTCACTCAACTTGGTCCAATACAATGGAGTTCGACATTTACGACCATATAAAGCTTTGTACGGTGCCATCTTTATACTCGATTGAAAACTATTATTATACACAAATTCAACCAATGGCAAATATTTCTCCCAATTACCTTCGAACTCTAACACATAACAACGAAGCATATCTTCAAAATTTTGAATTACTCTGTCAGACTGACCATCATTTTGCGGATGAAATGTTATACTAAAATTCAACCTCGTACCAAGAGCTTCTTGCAACTTCTTCCAAAATCGTGATGTAAACCTCGGATTTCTATCCGAAATAATCAAAATTGGCACCCCGTGCAATCTAACAATCCTAGATATGTACAATTCAGCTAATTTAACAAGCAGATAGTTAGTACGTAGTGGAATGAAATGCATGAACTTCGTTAGTCGATCTACAACAACCCAGATAACATCTTTCTTTCTCGGAGACAGAGGTAAACCTGATACAAAATCCATCGTAATTCTATCCCATTTCCACTCTGGTATCATCACTGGTTGTAACAATCCTGAAGGTACTTGATGTTTATCTTTAACTTGTTGACATTCTAAACATCAGGATACAAATTCTGAAATGTCTCATTTCATACCCGACCACCAATACAATTGTTTCAAGTCATTGTACATTTTGGTACTCTCAAGGTGAACAGATAAACAACCATCATGTGTTTCGTGCAAAATTTTCTGAATGAGCTCAGAATTCTTTGGTATACAGATTCTATTTCGGAACATTAAACAATCATCAGTTCCGATCTAATAATCTGAATCACTATTCGACTCGCATTGTACTCTTTTAGCTTGTAACTTGGTATGACACTTTTAAGCTTCACAAATTTTCTGAAGAAAAATCGGTTTAGCTTTCAACTCCGCTAGAATCGAACCATCATTAGACAAATTCAATCTTGTATTCATTGCTCTCAAAGCAAATAGAGATTTTTTACTCAAAGCATCTCTAACTACATTTGCTTTCCCCGGATGATAATCAATTACTAACTCATAATCTTTTAATAGCTCGAGCCATCTTCGTTGTCACAAATTCAAATATTTCTGAGTCATTATATACTTCTAAACATTTTGATCGGTAAAAATATGACACTTTTCACCGTACAAGTGATGTCGCAAAAATTTCAATGCGAAAACAATAGCTGCCAACTCTAAATCGTGTGTTAGATAATTCTTTTCATGCAGTTTCAATTGTCTAGAGGCATAAGCTATCACTTTACCCTATTGTATCAAAACACAACCCAAACTGTTCAATGACGTATTGTTATAAATCACGAATTCTTTACCCGACTCAAGTTGAACCAACACTGGTGCCTCAGTTAACAATGCCTTTAACTAATCGAAACTCTATTGACATTTCTCGAACCACTCGAATTTCACATCTTTTTGTAGCAATCTGGTCATAGGTGTAGGAATCATTGAGAATCCTTTAACAAAACGTCGATAATAACCAACTAACCTTAGAAAACTTCTAACTTCAGATACATTTCTCGATGGTTTCCAGTCAATAACTGCTGAAATCTTGCTCAGATCAACTCTTATACCTTCCATAAATAATGCGCCCCAAAAATCTAACTTCTCGAAGCCAAAATTCACATTTATTGAATTTAGCAAACAATTGCTTATCTCTCAAAGTTTGTAACACAATTCTTAAATGCTCAACATACTTAGACTCATCTCGTGAATATATCATAATGTCGTCAATGAACACAAAAACGAATCTATCTAAATACGGTCTAAAAATCCAGTTCATCAAATCCATAAAGACTGCAGGAGCATTAGTCAATCCGAAAGGCATAACAAGAAATTCATAATGTTCGTACCTCGTTCTGAACGCAATTTTCAGCACATCTGAATCTTTCACTCGCAACTGGTAATAGCCAGATCTCAAATCAATCTTTGAAAACATTGTTACCCCTTTTAATTGATCAAACAAGTCATCTATTCTCGGCAATGGATACTTGTTCTTTATCGTAACTTTTTTGAGTTGTCGATAATCAATACACATTCTTATTGATCAGTCTTTCTTCTTTACAAATAACACTAGCACACCCCACAGTGAAAAACTAGGTCGTGCAAAACCTCTATCCATTAACTCTTGCAACTGAGTTTTCAACTCTTTCATTTCTATCAGAGCCATTCTATACAGAGCTATCGATATTGGTGAATTTCCCGATACTAACTCAATAGCAAATTCAACCTCTCTGATTGGTGGTAATCCCGAAAATTCTCTTGGAAACACATTCGAAAACTCATAGACAACTGGCACTGAGTCAATTTTTGGTTCAGACACTTTTGTATCTAAAACATAAGCAAGATAAGCTTCACAACCATTTTTTTACATGTCCCTGAGCTAACATCGACGAAATTACAACTGGAAATTCACTCGGCTCATCTGATTCAATTCGAAGAATTTCACCATTTTGACACTTCAACTCAATAGTCTTTCGTCTACAATTTACCACAGCATCATGCAGAGTCAACCAATCCATACCCAGAATTATATCGAACTAATCAAATGGCAAAAGCATAAAATCCACAGGAAAACAGTAACCCGAGTTATTAAAGGATAGTTCTTGCAAACTTTATCAACTAGAACATACTTGCCTAAAGGGTTCGATACTTTAATCACAAAATTAGTAAAATCAATAGGAAAGTTCTTACTAAACACTAAATTCATACAGATATATGAATGAGTCGATCCAGGACCAATCAAAGCAATCACATTAGTGTCGTAAAGAGAAAATGTATCAGTGATAACATCAGGTGACGACGCCTCTTCGCGAGCACGAATAGCGTAAGCTCCAGAAAGTGCTCTGACCTCAGATCTTACTATAGAATCTCTCGTGGTACCACGATTACTACTCGTATTTCTCACATTTCTTGGTGGCCTCCCTCTAGTAGAGGTGTTACTCGAACTTGCATTTTTAATATTATCTTTCTCTACTAGTTCTGGGCAATCCCGTACGAAATGATCATGTGAACCATATTTAAAACAAGCCCGGTTATTCATTCTACATTCACTAGGATGTCGTTTTCCATATTGCTGACAGTCAGGTTTATAATTTCTCACACTGCCAACACTCGATACCGATGTAGCTTGAGCTTTAGGACTTCAGAATTGTTTTCCACGATCTCTGCTCGAATACCCTATTGAAACATTTGGACGAGTGAACGAATCTCAAAATTTCTTTGACGAAGATTGATATGGCTTAATCATCGATCTTTTTCTCGAGTCTCTAGCCTCTGAATCTACTTTTTTCTTTTCTTTGCTAAGCTCCTTAGCTTTGCAAGCTCTATTAACCAGGACAACAAATTCTTTCAATTCTAGAATTCCAACTAGAAGTTTAATGTCCTCGTTCAACCCATCAACGAATTGCTTGCACATGATTTTTTCAGTGGAAACATACCCCAGAGCATACTTGCTCAGCCGTACAAATTCTCTTTCATACTCAGTCACAGTCATACGACCCCATTTCAATTTTAGAAACTCTTTATGCTTTTGATCAAGAAACCGCTGACCTATATATTTCTTCCTGAACTCAATCTGAATGAATTCCCAGGTCATTCTTTCTCTAGATACCACTGATACGCGGGGTATTCCACCATTGATACGCAATAACTCTCAATAATGAAATAGCACATTTCAAACACTCAGTTGGCATACATGATAGTTCATTAAATACTCGAATAGTGTTTTCAAGCCAAAATTCAGCTCACTCGAGATCATCGTCAACGGTAGCTCTTAACTCTTCAGCCCCGTGTTTTCAGATTTTATTTATCGGTAGCTTATTCTGTCATTAAAGTTCCACTACTTGAGGAGCTAGTGGAACAGGTTAGGGGTTAGGTGGGGGTAGAGGTTCTTGAGCACCTGGATTTGTCCGGATAAATTGCGTGAACCATTCATTCATCATTTGGAAAAAGGCTTCTTTAGCCTCTCCTCTGTGACTACTCTATACATTTCTCTATTCAGACGACGCTGCCTCTTGAGTGGTAGCTATCACATTACTCTCAACATCGTCAGCTACAGCTCGATCGGGATCCATTTACTATATAAGAACACAGTTTAAATTGTCAGGAGTCATCACACTATCACAGGTTATATATGGCATGTATAGCTAGACTCTCATACACGCTATGTTAGTCTAAGAGTCGACTAAATCGTAGCTCTGATACCAATAAATGTAACACCCCTCACCCGTATTCAACATTGGAATAGGGTTTTAGAGCATTACCAGACTTATAACACATTTTAAACATACATTTCACATACAATTAATCAAATCATAAACATTTCATTCACAAACAATCATTTTGTCCCTAATACGAGCCTACGAGGCCCTAAACATTCATTGGGAGTGATTCGGGTCTATACGGATAACTTTGGAAACTTTTTGAACACTTAACAAATTTTCTCAAAAATAGGGGACACACGCCCGTGTGGCTCAGCCGTGTCTTTCACACGGCCAAAGACACGCCCGTGTCGTAGGCCGTGTGGACATTTGAAATGGGAGCACATGCCCTTGTCTCAGCCCGTATCTGACCCCGTGTAACTCTCTAGCTCGGGTTACACGGCCAATACACATGCCCATGTGGCTAGCTCGTGTGCCCTAAAAATGGCCATACATGTTTGTTTGCCAGGCTGTGTACTAGGCCGTGCCAAACCTGTAAGGTATGCTGAGACACACGCCTGTGTGTGAGGCCGTGTAGAGCATACTGACTTAATTTCTAAATCAACACCAGGGGGCACACAACCATGTACATGGCCGTGTATCACACACGGCTGAGACACACGCCCGTGTCTCCACCCGTATGGACAAAACATAGGCTATTTACCAAGCCATTTTGCCACCTAATCTTGTATGTACCTATACAACAATTCAAAGGCACTAACATAAGGCATAAATAAGCATTAATCAACCTTAACCAAGTATTATTTATACCATTTCAATACCAACAATATACAAGACACACCATATTCCAATATTCCATCCAATTCATACCAATCTTTATGTTCTCAAATCATCAAAATGACCATTTACAAATATGCATCATTTGATCTAAACTTTCAATCATTTCAGCCATTCAAAACTTAGCTATTAGATATCTATAATACTAACTATCCACAAGCATCACATGTCCAACTTTCAAAACATCACACAAGCCACATACACATATATAAATACATGATTCAAACTACCAAAATAACCCAAAATAAGCCAACACTCATGGCTATATATATACAAACCAAAATATAAACATTTACAAGCCATTACAAATGGTACAACACATTACCAAATGACCAAAATCCCTATACATGCCATATACTTAAAACATAAGCTCAAAAAGTACCAAAGTGATAGTAGGATAGTGTGACGAAGTCTTCGACGATCCTCAAATCCAAGCTAGCTTTGAAGTCACTATAAAACATGGAAAAATAAACAAAGTAAGCTTTATAGCTTAGTAAGCTTGTATGAAATAAACTCAATCTTAACATGAATATACAAATCATAATTTTAACTTATCAACATGTAATTCATTTAACTAACAAACCTTTCACATTTTCAAACATAATCTTGTATATGAACGTCACAACTTCTTCGATTTAAGCTTATACGGTTCATGTACATACCTGTACCATCTCGTATCAATCTCATACACAATCACATCTTTCATTTACCTATTGAACCATTTGGAATACTATCGGATACTTGGGAATCTCGCACACTAACTACCAATATCATGACCCGAAGCCAACTCAATCTCATATAAGATATACTGCTCACACTAGAGCTATCAATGGGCTTGCTCACACAAGCTGTCAGTCGAGACGTAGCTACACGGTGCTACTCACACAAGCTGTCAAGTATCCATAACACATGCCGGTATACTCAACCATCAGTAGAACGTATAGGACCAGCACCCAGATCACATAATCATAATAATCCCTAATGACATGTCACTAGTATCCAAATCTATTTCTAAGGTTCAACCGAGATTTCGAATGCCAAATCATCGTCGAATCATTATCGAACATGTCTGAAGTATTGTATTCATAGTTCATGCAATAGGAAAGCATTTAAATCATAAATATAACAATACTTATTACATACGAACTTACCTCGGATGCTAAAACGACGAAACGAGTTAACTATTCCGTAACTTTGATCTTTCCCCGACCTAAGTCTGTATTTTACCTTTCTTGATCTAAATATAATCAAAATTAATTTATTTCATCATCACTCTATTCAATTTAGTCTAAAATTCACTTTAAGGAATTTTTACACAATTGCCCCTAGTATTTCACATCTTTTACAATTTAGTCCTTATTTCATAAAAACACAAATTAATGCAATACAACCACAACCCATGCTAGCCGAATTTCAATTAAGTCCCTAGCAGCCCATATTTTTCATTTATTTCACATTTTAAGCACAAAATTTCCACATTTCACAATTTAATCCCTAATTTGCATTTTCACTAAAAATCACTTAACAGAACTTGTATAACTATCATCAAACATTCATAATCTATCATCAAACATCAAAACACATTCTTATCCAACAATTCCAACATTTAAAATCTTTAACATTTTTGCAAATTAGTCCCTAGGCTAGCTAGACCTAGCTGCAACGATCTCAAAAACACAGAAATCATTTAAAACGGAACAAAAATCGTACCTTAATTAGCTATCCAAGCTTGGCCAAATTTGAAAGGTTAAAAATGGCTATTCTTCATACTAAGAATCGGCTAAGGAAGATGAAAGCACTTAGAATTTGGTTTTTATTTTATTTATTATACTTTAAATAACCAAATTACCATATTAACCTTATTATTAATTCATTAAAATTCATTAATCATGTCCATCTTTTTCCATTCACACTAATCATGGTCTAATTACAACTTAAGGGTCTCTAATTTAAGATTCCGTAGCTATTAAATACCTTTAACTAATGGAACATCATTTTTGCACTTTACGCGATTTAGCCTTTTTTTTATCAAATTGACTAATCAAACGATAAAATTTCTTATTGAAAATTTCACACAAACATATTATCATGCTATACACATTAAAATAACATTAAAACAATTATTTCAATTTCAGATTTGCGGTCCCAAAACCACTGTTTCGATTTGACTAAAAACGGGTTATTACATACAAGGTGTTGGAATGCCAGTATGCCTCATGGTACAGCAGAAAGTAATTCTAGCAATCACAACTATAACGATCCGATTTCCAGTGGTGTTGAAAAATACGATTTCAGGATCCAATTTTCATAAATCGAGTTCGTAAATAGTAATATTTGCAAAGATATTATATTGAAAAATTGAAATTTGGATAAGTAATTTAGTAAAAATGTGGTTAATTAAGGTCGGTGGACTAAATTGTAAACGTTTAATCGCTATAGATTTTTAATTAGAAAAAGGCTTGAGGATTTAAATTCAAATTATACCAAGGGATAAAATGGCTAACAAACCTATTTTAAATGGTGATAGTGAGATGTGATGTTAAATTTCATTAACTTAAATTAATTAAATATTAAAGCTTAATTAAGCATGATTAAATTAATGAAATAAGCTTAATTAAAATTAATGATAGTTTATATATGAAATGTTATTAGAAAAATGGAAATCATCATCTTCTTCAACCTTCATGCCATCCTCCATGGAAGAAAAAGCTTAAAAACCTATTTTAATATTCTACACTTAATTACAAGTAAGTCCTTAGTCATTTTTCTTTAATTATTATAGATTTTTTTTTTATCATGAGAACTTGACTAAGCTAACCCATGGATAAATTTGATCAATTGGTGAATTTTTTGTATGTTGCCATTGTTGGAAATTGGATGAATTAGGTGTGAAATTGAAGAAATGAAGCTTCGATTATGAAATGACTAAATTGTAAAGCTTAATAAGCTTGATTGTTAGCTTGTTTACATTAGGGACCAAATTGAATAAAATACAAACTTGTTATGAAATTTTGATAGGAATAGAACGTATATGGTCTCTAATAAATATATGTAAAATTAGATATTTGTTTGTCTCGATTTTAAGAACTAAATTGAATAAATTACAAACTATGCATAAATTGAAAATTGGTTATGAATTGACTGGAAATTGATAGAGTGTTATGTTTTATGACTATCCGTAGCTAGTGTCAATGCGAAACCTTTGAGAGAAAAAGGAAAAGTGAGAGTTATTGACGAGTAACGTGAGACCACAATTTGTACTTTTATGATTCGAGATAGAAGTAATTGGTTGCATAAATATATTAGTTGAATGAGAGAATGTCAAGGTGAGTATGACTTGATGATATGAAATGTTTCATTAAGTTTTGGTATAGATTATCAAGATAGAGGACTAAAATGAATAAAATGGAAAATGACATGAAATACTTGAATTGTGGTATGTAATATGGGAATTGAAATGAAGTATGTCATATGATATGAAATATGTGTTTGATGATGGAATTTGTTTGCAATCGATTGTATTTGCTTTAAAAGTGAGTGTCGTATCTTGTAGTTCGGACCCAATGATTGTGTCGGGTATGAGCTGTTATAACAACCTATAGATCTATATACGAAGAATGAACCAGGATTGAAAATTTTGAAAATATACCTTAAACAATTTGAAAAACAACATTGGTATGAGGTTGAAAAACTTTGTTGATGTTGCAAGCCTTAGCCACAATAAAAAAGTCCCCACCTATACGTGATCCACCCAACAACCACGATCAGAGATTCTCTCAAAACATATTTGGAGAGTTTTGCTCAAAATCGAATAATATAGTGCTAGCAATGTGTCTATTCAGGTAAGTAAAGGGGTGGAATTAAGGATTGCTATCCTTTCTATTTTTATTCGAACCATTTTGAATGTAAGGATTAAATATTGATAAAATTTCCTTTTATTCAAAAACACGATTTGAATGCACACAAGCACACATAACAATTATTAAAGGATTGTCATAAAATTATATTCTTTCTAAAAAATATCAATATTTTAAAATCTCTTAAAATAATCCTTAACCAAAAATCACTAATTATCTAATTAGCAATTTCGGTATTAGGATTTACCCAATTTAAGATTACGTGAAGCCCATTTCACACTAGTTAAATTGAATTATCTATGTGTGTGCATCAAGTATGCACATATATTGTGTTTAATATTTAACTTTATTAAATGAAATTAATTATGAGACTATTTTTATAATTAATATAATTCGAACCCTATCTTTTTACATATTCCAATCATTTTAACCGTAAGGTGTAACCCTGTAGGATCCCACAATGTTGATAGTAATATTAGAATATTTTTAATGTTATATAGTGAGTCACATCTAGAAATGTACTATAGAATTCCTCAAACTTCACTTGAAACTAGGTACCAAATATTGTAAATACGTAGATACAAGTCATTTTGGTTATATTAGATATATTATGTAACAGCCCGTTTTCAGTAAAATCGGAATAGTGGTTTTGGGACCACAAATTCAAAGTTGAAAAATTTATTTTATTATTATTTTATTGTCTACAACATAATAATATTACTGTATAAAAGTTTTGTTAAGAAATTTTACCGCTTACATGTTCAATTTGATAAAAAAAGACTAAATCGCGTAAAGTGCAAAAGTTGAGTTCTAATAGCTAAAGGTATTAAATAGTTATGGAACTTTAAAGTAGAGGTCCTTATAGGGTAAATATCCTATTAATATGTTAGTGGATGATAATGGGTTGACAATTTTGTAATTTGAATTAATTATAAAGGTCATATAAGTAAAGAATTAATAAAGGTTAATAATTAAAGAAACCAAATAAAACATTCATCTTTATTTTTGTTTCTTCAACCAAATAACAAAGTAAAAAGGGAGAAACCATGGAAGCTTCATTTGGCCATCTTTAATCCTTCAATTAGGTATGCATTTTTGTCTTGTTTTTAATGATTTCTATGTTATCGGGATCGTTGTAGCTAAATCTAGCTAGCTCGGGGACTAATTTGTAAAAATATTAAAGTATTTGAGTTTTTCCATTGATGAATATGTTAGGGTTTTGAAGTTTAATGGTAGAAAATGAATGGTTGTTGTTAGATAAACAACTTTTGTAAAGGAATTTTTGATGAAATTATCAATTAGGTATTAAATTGAAAAATGTGATAAATTGTGCAGTAAAAGAGTGAATTTGTGAAATATATGAGCTGTTATAAATATGTTTATAATTCAACTAGGCTTGGGTAAGGGTAAAATTGAATGAATTTCATTTTTCGTGGCTAGGGACAAAATTATAAAGAATTAAAAGTACAGGGGCAAAATGATAATTTTTCTAAAATTACATGTAGGACTAAATTAATGTGAAATTTATTGAACTGGGTTAAATTTATCCATATAGATCCGGTTAGACCTCATATGGAGTTAGATCGAGGCAAAGAGAAAATCTCGGATTAGTCGCCTTTGTATCTACGTAGAGTTGTTGAGGTAAGTTCATGTAAGTAAATTGTACACTTATATGTTTTAAATTGAATGATATGTTTGTAAATTGTGTAATTTCCATGAATGAATACTGATTACATATATGAAGATGTACAAAGACTACCGAGCCCCGTTTGAACCTTAAAAATTCGTAAGATACGAATGACATGTCATTAGGGTTACCGATTTTAGCCATATGAGCTTACCGATACTCAGCTCGTATATCATTATTCAGCTCGAAGGAGCTTACTGTTTACAGCTCATAAGAGCATACCAATTCAGAGCTTGTATGAGCATACATGTACATGAATTGATGAATTACAGTTCAGTACACCTTGTGTGTACTACCCGCTTATCCAACGATATTCTAAATGGTTCAACGGGCATTGTTTTGTTACGAGATTACATGAGTTCAATACGAGCTACCACAAGTATTTGCATGAGATATATGAAAATGATTTGTAAATGATATATAGATACATGAGTTGGAAATTATATGTACATGGAAGTTTGATTATTGTTGAGCTCATATATGTTTCTGGATATTTGTATGAATTACATGACTAACATGATTGATAAGGATATGTGTCTAGACTTTTGGCCAAATTGAGTTCAGATATGCTTTGTACGCTTACCTTAAATGTGACTAAATGGTAAGTTAAATTCTATGTTATACGAACTTACTAAGCTTAAATGCTTACTCTATGTTATTTTCTATGTTTTATAGTGATTTAGAAGCTCGTTTGGGTTGGAAGCTTGTTGGAGCTATATCACACTATCCATCGGCTCTTTTGGTACTTTCGGTTATTTCATTTTGGTTATAATGGCATGCATAGGTTAATTTGGTCAATGTTGGCATATAAGTGTTTTGCTAAGATTAGCCACTTATATGACTTGTGTTTAGTATATTTTGATGTGTATATATATGTGGCCTTATCGTAATTGATGTGTGTCTGATGTGGTAGAGTAATGGAAAGTAAAATGTGGTTTGATTATGCATATAAGATATGTTATATACCTTGGTGTGATTTAGTGCTTTGTTATGGAAAACTTATAAGTATATTGATGATTGGTTTAGAATGGTATATTTGGTACCATTTAGAAATATTGATATGTTTTGGTAAGTAAGTTAAGTGACATGAAATGATGCAAAATGATTTATCTTGTGAATTGGTATTTTAGGTACCAAATGGGTGAGCTTGATAAGTGACCTACATGATAGGTTTTGGTACAATTATGCATATATGTATTTGGTCATTTAGGTAAATTTGGATACATGGTTGACATGTTTGCATATTGTCATTTGAGGTGCCTAAGGGCATATTGGTTGTATGTGATGATTTTACATGTTCAAGGCTTGATTTTGGCTTGTTTTGGATGCCTAATTATCACTTGTGTATGTGCAAAATGATGAGTGTAGGTGGATGCCAAATTGGGTGAGAAATGTGGCTTGTAAAATGGTCTATTTTCGCCCACACGGGTAGAGACACGAGCATGTGTCTCAGCCGTATCTCCCTTGTATTTTTTAAAGAGCGCAAGTCAGTATGCTCACACGGCTTAGCACACGGGCGTGTAGCTTGGCCGTGTGGCATAAGTCACTGAGTTACACGGGCACAGACACGGGCTGGGACATGACCGTGTGTCCCTATTTCGAATGCCTACACGGCCTAAGACACAGATGCGCCATTTGGCTGTGTGAGTCACATGGCCTGGCCACACGACCATGTGACCCTTGCAGTTTTGAAAATTTCATAAGTTTTCGAAATTTTTTCTAAATTTCCAATTTAGTCCTGATTTCTTTCTAAGATGTATTTTGGGCCTCGAGGGCTCGTATTAAGAACAATATGGGTGATTATGGTTGGTTTCTGACATGAATGCTATATGTTATGAATTGTTTGAATTTTTTGTCTGTTTAAATTGTAAACTTCGATAATACTTCGTAACCCTGTTCCGGCGACGGAGTTGAGCTAAGGGTGTTACATATTATTTTTTTAAAAAAATAAAAAAAATATTGAAAACTTTATTTCTAATATTAAAATGATTTAAACTTTATTTCTAAACTTACCTATATCATACATATATATTAAGATTGTGAATCATGAATTATATATACATATTATAATGATTTTGTGTTTTAAAATTTCTTCCTCCTAATTAAAATATAAATTATATTTATAATATTACAAATATATTATATGCTAAAAACTTAAGCATATTTTTGAAGTTGTTTATAATTTTCCGGATATTGTTTTATGAACAATTTTAATTAATATGTTATTATTTAAATAAAGTTTTAGGGTGTAAAAATCCCTCAAATTAAAAAAAAAAAGAAAAGCAATGAAGCCCTCCTTTTTTTTTGCAATCAGTTGGGTACTTGAACTTTTAAAATGCATCAAAAATGCCATCAAACTTTTTTAAAAAAAGTCATTGACCTGTTGTTTTATTTTTTGCACTTAATTGGATACTTGAACTTTCAAATTGCATAAAAAATGCCCTCAATTTTTTTCAAAATAAGCAGTTAAGCCCCTGCTTCCTTTTTTTTTAGTGCTCAATTGGATACTTGAACTGTCAAAATGCATAAAAAAGGCCCTTCACTACAGGAAAACAGGGCTTTAGCGGCGTTTTTAGCGGCGTTTTATCAAAAAACGCCACAAAAATTGTAAAACATAGAGCAATAGCGGCGTTTTACCAAAAACGCCGCTAAAAACAGAGCAATAGCGGCGTTTTTTGTTAAAACGCCGCTAAAAACATAGCAATAGCGGCGCTTTTGGTAAAACGCCGCTAAAAACCAGAGCATTAGCGGCGTTTTTGGTAAAACGCCGCTAAAAACCAGAGCATTAGCGGCGTTTTCGGTAAAATGCCGCTAAAAACCAGAGCATTAGCGGCGTTTTCGGTAAAATGCCGCTAAAAACCAGAGCAATAGCGGCGCTTTTGGTAAAACGCCGCTAAAAACAAGAGAATTAGCGCTTTCGGTGAAAAACGCCGCTAAAAGTCATATAACCCCTAAAAACCTAAACCCACCAAAAAATCATAAACACTAATCTATAATCCTTAAAACACTAAACTCCTAAATCTTAAAAAATCTTAAACCCTAAACTATAACCCCTAAAATACTAAACCCCAAAAAACATCACATGGATGTTGATGTACATCATATGTTAAATATTTTCTTATATAATTGTAAAAGAGATAATATTAATTTTAAAATATTGAATTAATTATCATTATAGTTTAAGGTTTATGATTTATGGCATATGGTTAAGGGTTTAAGGTTTACGAGTTACTATTTTAAGTTTTATGGATTATGGGTTTAGGGATTATGGTTTAAGGGTTGGGGTCTAGGATTAAGAGTTTATATTTTATGATTTAGGATTTAGGGTCTAAGGATCAAGGATTAAGATTTTAGGGTTTAGTTTATATTTTAAAGATTTTTGGTATATGAGTAATTGTTTTTAATTTATATGTTAAATATTTTCTTATATAATTGTAAAAGAGATAATATTAATTTTAAAATATTGAATTAATTATCATTATAGTTTAGTTTTACGGTATTTGGTTAAGGGTTTAATGTTTATGATCAGTTACTATTTTAACGTTTATGAATTATGGGTTTAGGGATTATGGTTTATGGTTTAAGGGCTGCGGTTTAAGACTTAGGGGTTAGGGGTTAAGTGTTTGGTTTTTAGGGTTTATAGACTATGTTTATGATTTAGGGGTTTAAGGGGTAAGGATTAGGGGTTTAAGGCTTAGATTAATTAATGTTTTGTAAATTATATATTAAATAATTTATTATATAATTGTAAAAGAGATAAGATTAATTTTAATATATTAAAATTATGATTATAGTTTAAATAATAGGTTAATGTTTGGGGTTTATGGTCTAGGATTTATTATTTAGGGTTTTGGGTTTAAGGGTTAGGGTTTAGGGGTAAATATAGTGAACAACTTAACTTGTGTATCTTGGATTTTTTATAATATAAATCTAAATAAGATAAATATAAATTATTATTTTAAAAATATATATATCAAAATGGGTTAAATCCCAAAAGCATAAATTATGAACACAATTATTGATATAACATCATTTTATATTTATATATTGCATACATAAATATTTATATTTATTCAATATAAAAATATATTGATGTATTTATTTTTTAAAACGTGTATGATTAAATCAAAATTAAAGTTCTAACTATACATTTAAGGCACAATTAGAATTTCAAGTCTACAATTACACATTAAACCGAAATTCATATATAATTCTGAAATGTATCTCTATCAAAATTTAGATGTATACATATAATTAAATATAGTTTAAATTATTTAAGAGATAATGATAAAGTTTATTAAAAATACCTTTAAAAACGGGAAAATGACTTTTTGTGGCGTTTTTATTAAAAATGCCGCAAAAAGTAAGCAATAGTGGCATTTTTTTATAAAAGCGCCAAAATTTTTTACACAAAACGGTGCCGTCTTGTTACACAAAATGCATTAGACTTTTTCGTTCCCCCTTCCCCCCGAAATCCCAAAATTTGACAAGAAATCTTTCTTTCTTCCCTCCTTTCTTTCCCCAAAATCGGTTCCCTCCCCCCTCCCCAGATTGTGTCTAAACTAAAACCATTGAGAGACCTCAGGAAACTCCTCGAAGCCTTTTCTTTCTTACATTTGTCCGCCGTTCTTTCTCCTTCTTCGTCTCCACGGGTGGCTGATATAATATTACAAGGTCGAAAAAAAAAGAAACAGCACAGATATGGAAGGCAATAAAAGAAAGCGATGAAGACGACGTCGGTTGATGAGTTGAAGCTATATCTGCTGCGATGATGATGATAACGCCGCTCCTCTTTATCAAGTCGAAAGCCTCTGCATGCGCTGCACCAGAATGTACTTCTTTCTTTCTCTCTCTCCTTTTAATTTTTATTATTAATTTAGTTCTTTTTTGTTTTTCATCATTGTCGTTTGTATTTATTTGATTTTTTTATCTGAGGAATAACAAGGTTTTTATTGACCTCAATTCCTCATTTTAGGAAGGTAATTATCAAAGCGTTGAATTCTTTTTCTTTTAGTTGAATTTTTTTAGTGATTTATGTTTTTGGCTTTCGTGTCTTGCTCTCTCGCTTTTGAATGCCCGCATTGTGGTGAAAGGTAATCTCGTTTGTTACTTATTATATGCTTTAAAGCGATGTTCCTTTTGAAAAGTTTTTTAAACGCTTCTATGTGTGTATATTAGGAACAATGAAGTTCAATTTGCTGGTGAAATTCAACCAAAGGGATGCCATTACCGTTTGGAGGTCCAACCAGAGATCCCAAGGTTGTCGCCATGATGCTTGATTCTAATATAAAGTTCAATGCTTTCTTCATGTTTTATATTGTTTTATGTGTTTTTCCGTAAGCTTTGTCTACGGTTTGAAGAAAGCCTAGTTTGTAATAAGTGGTAACTCACGCCACACTAATAAGTCCCTTTAATGTAGTTGTTTAGTGACAAGTGGTGAAATCCGAGTCTGCTACCATAAAGGTACATTTTCTTGCAATGATCATGAACTCAATTTTATATTTCTGTTTATGTTTCATCGAGGATTGGCTCCAATATATATGTCTCAACTAAAATATTTTGAATTGTTCCTTTTTTCCTACATGGTTTATTTCTTCTTGTAGATCCCTGAACTGGATTTTGAGATCCCTCCTGAGGCTCAACGGGGAAGTTTATCAACGGTATTTACTCTATTCTCTTGCCGATTATGTTTATCTTTGTATTTATCATTCGGTGCTGCTTCACAGAGGCCACCCGTTTATCCAATATATATTTTGGATTTTCTTCCTCTTATTTTTGCAATCAACTCAGATATTGTCTAATGCCTCTAGGTGGAAGGAATCCTTAAAGAGAAAATTCCGTTAACTTGGTACAATGATTTCTAGGTTATGAAAATGACAATGATATCAGATTGAAGTAACCTCAACCTGCATTATTTCTCCCTGTATTCTCAAGAAATTTATTGGCAATAGCTTGGGGTTCTTTTTCTAGTTTTGGATAAACGAGAATTTCATCAAATATGCATTCTTTTTTGCAATGTCAACGCCGAAAACATTTATTCTTATCGTTAAAATTTTGAAGCTTGATCCATTTGTTTTTAAAAAATAATAAGCATGGGAAGCTCCTAACATACAAAATTCAAGGTCTCTACTCCTATAAAGAAGATATGATTGTTTATTCAAGTTTATAGTTTGTTTAAACGATGAAACCTTGCATGATTTGGATGACTACATCAAGAATGCTACCGACATTCATCACTAAACATGCCAACCCCCAATTTTGTATCGTTATTGATTAATTGCTTCTACTTGTGAAAGTTTGGTCGAATTTTGAATGACTCAAGCGTGGCAATGGTTATCTCGTATAGTTGTAATTAGAATTTAGTCAGCAAACCCTTTTCTTTAAGCTGGTTTCATTTAATTTCATTTCTATATGTTCTTGGTTGTTCAAAGTGGTTGGCTCTGAATTAATCTTTTTGGTCTTACCAAACATAATCCTCATTTTTAGGGTATAAAATAATCTGGTTGGCTCAACTCGGATATTGATGTTATGTAGTTTTTGGTACTTGACATGATTTGCTTTTTATGGACAGAAAGTAGATCCTCAAACCGGAGAGGCAATTGACCGCTTTTTGTTGAAGCCGAGAGCTTGCGCAATGTGGAGTCACCTTTCACCTTCATCTTGGATGACCTGCTGAAAACAACTTTATTGAGAACCCGTAAGAGGAAAAATTTTATTTTTAATGACCTTTTATGTTTTTATTTATGTGCTTATGCTTTAGGCATGATGGATTGTTCAAATGAAAAGCGAGTTGTTTCCATGTAAATGATCGAGTGTTTGTCACAGGACAAGAAACTGAAATTTTAAATTCTTTTTGCTTATATTTTAGCTTGGACTAGAAAACTTATTTGACTAGCACTTTTGATTGGATAGCTTTAGAGTTTTAGAAATTTTAAAATCTTAAGTTACCTTAATCTAGCTTAAATTAGAATGTTGTAATGTCATCGAGGTTTGCTCCATCTCCGATCCATCATTGAGCATCAAATTCTATGATCGAACTCTGAACAACAAGCATTGTTGGGATATCTTGTTGACCCATCACGGTTGAATGTTGATGCAGCTATGGAGGAAACAAGCAATGATGTTGATCAAACAAGAAGACAACCACATGGATCGAGTAGGAGCGGCGGTGGTCAAAAGGCTATTGCTCGAGTAATAGTGCTGAAATTGCGGAGGCTTTATTTAGGTATTCTCGCACTGAAGAAGAGGTAAGCAAATTTCAACTGTTACATTAGATAGATTCATGGGAAGAAATAAAAGAACCAAATTGATGAGAGGTGAAGACAAGTGATTTTAAGTGTAGTGCATTAACCTCTTATTGTTTGAATTCCAAAAACAAAGAAAGATAGAAGAGGAGAGAGGGATTGCGATTGCTTGGCAATTTAGATATAATGGGGTGGATTATATTAGTTATGGGAGGAAAAAGCTCAAAGGTTAGCTTGTTGTTGCTGCAATTCTTGTGAGTTCTTCTATCTGCTTTGTTCTTGTTTCGGTTAATATGAAGAAAGGGTGTGGTTGGTGGCAATGATCAATAGGAATATTTGTTCAAAATGAACATGATGAATTGTTGATATGATTCTATATTACACGGACTCGACTGTGAGTATCAAATATGGGTATGTATTTGACATAGGTATATTCAATTCTTTTTGAAGTTTTTCTACGTATATGGAGGGTTTTAGAGGGTCATACCACGATATCCGACTGGCTGTATGTTGGACATAGATGGTGGATACAGTACTTCAAGAAAAGTCGAGTCGTAGCAACATAGCTATAAACATCCGCCACACGACATGAAAGCCCAAAGAAGAAGCTGTATTGTCAAACCCATAAAAATTGATTTGGACTTGTGGAAAAATTGTTGGATTTGAACTATTTAGATGGAAAGCATCCTTTTTTCATCACTATATTTATTATATTTTGTTTCATTGAAAATATTTACATTAGATGGATTTAGCATGAATGGAAAACTATGTCCGGATGCTATATCATCCGACATGGGTATGTTCGAAACTTTCTAAATTTTTATTGTATTTGGAGGGTTCTTGGAGGATCATATCGACATACTCATGTCCATATATGTATTGGACATGAATGTTGAACACGGTACTTCAATAACAGTGAAAAGTCATTTTCTTGCATATGGAAAATTATTTGCTATATGTGGCTACTTCAATCATTGAGATGTTGCTTATGGAAAATTTGCACTGTCTGTAATATCTGTTTATCTACAAAATTTTAAATTAATGACATGTCCGATCAATGAAATTGCTCGATCCCGTGTTATCACGCCTCGCACAAGTGGCCTTGAGTCCTCTAACCTCATTGTTGGTATCGATTTCACAAAAAGCAACGAATGGGACAGGTATTATTTGCTGATTCTATCGATGCCCTAACGTTTTTCTAAATCATCCGCAACACACCACTTAACTTGAATGGAAAACTAGGTGCAAGGTCATTCAACCGCAAAAGCTTGCATCACATCGGGAATAGCCAAAATCCATATGAACAAGCTATATCAATTATTGGACAGAGCTTATCCGCTTTTGATGAGGATAACTTAATTCCATGTTATGGGTTTGGAGATGGTAAAGTTCATTGAAAATGTTTTCTTACAATTCTACATTAACTTGTTTTCTCTATTTGGATTATTAGATGATATTTGCTTCATATGTTTTCAGCGTCAACGCATGATCAAGATGTCTTGATTTCTATCAGGAAGAGAGATTCTCGCAATGGATTTGAGGAGGTGCTTGCACAATCTGAGAGAAATTGTTCCCGGCTTCGACTCATGAGTAACTCGAATGATTTAGAGAAGAAAAGATGAAGCATCCAATTGATATGGAGTCTCTCTCTCTGCAGATCCGAAGAACATCGATCATTTCGATGTTAATTGGAATAAGAATTGTCATTAAAAGACAGTTTTGATTTTAGTCTTACAATGAATCATCTATAAATATACTCTTTGATTCTCGTATGTAAGGCAAAATCTGAATCTTAGTTCTCCAACACTACGTTTCATATATGTCCTAGGTGACTCGAAGTGTCGACACACACAGCATGGTCACTTAGCCCCAAGAGCAAAAGACAATCGATGCAATCGTTAGAGCAAGGTGATTGCCATTAACTCGCCACTTAATTTAGATTACTGACATGTCAACATTTGCTTTTTCAACCTCAATTTCCATCGCTCTTCAAAGCATAATATATAATATAATTTAGTATTTGAGTTTAATCCTTTTCCAAAAAATATTATAAAAATTTTTATATTAAGAGTTGAATTACATTTTTCTATATTGTTAAAAATACTACTCATTATTAATCTTCATTCGCTAGTATGAAATATTTTTAAAAAATATACTTATAGTACTCCACATGTCATTATTTCATTATTATATCAACCACGTTATTTTTTAATAATACAAAATTTGTTTAACAAAAAAATCACTTTACCCTTTAATCTAACATAAATGAATTAATTTATCTTTTTTCTCAAGCAAAAGAGAAAAAATACAAGTAAAGAAGATTTAATTTTGTAAGATTAAAAGATCCGTGTAAATCCCTCAAAAATTTCAAATGTAGATAGATTCTAGTATTAACTGTCGATGTAAAATAATCTATACCATTGTATCGATTAGAACTCAACTATAAATAAGAATCAAACACAATCTAACTCCTAATACAAATATCTCAATGGTACTTTTAACCGCTTTTTAAAATCTAAATATATTATGTTGGACACATGCTCATATCTGGCATTCATGTTGATTTCTATAAGTGTATTAAGTGTTAGTAATGTATCGTTAATCTCTAATTGTTTTCTTTTCATTAATAAACCAGACAAAGAAAGGGAAATACTTTTGAGAGAGTTCCTCTCCCTCCTCCTATGTACGGTGCCTCATCTTTCAATAACCCGAAGTCTTATTCTTGCTCAAGCAGTTTTCAGCAGGATCCATCTCCGTATTCTCAATCTGGCAGTTTTAAGCAAAATCCATCTCCCTTATTTTCTGGTCAAGCGTTGTTCAGCAAAATATACCTCCGTATTCTGGATATGATACCTCTGCTTTGCCACGTACCGAGTCCATCTTCGAGCTCCCTTTACGATCATCGGTATGCAAAACCTTCCATTGAAGTAACATTGTACTTATTAGCATTATCATTTCATTGGAATTTGCTGCACTTTTACGCAAGTTATAAGGAGTAACAACAATGATCGATTCAGTCCGATTTTGAAAAAAATTGGGTTTATGTGCTATATTCTTGTGATCACCATCTTTTTCTCATGTCTATTTTAGGTATTAATTCAAGCCCTCCGTCCCCAATTGCGGTATTAATTCAATGCTTGTATATGATTAAAATATATATTTTAAAATGATTAAAATCATATTTTCTACCCAACATCCATTCTTTGGTCACAAAATGATTAAAATCATAGACTTCTTTTGATGTTCTTATCTTATATATGATTAAAATATATATGATCTAAAAGCAAGAAACATATGTAAGGTGATTTTGCTATTCATTTTGCTCTTAGATTAATTTGTCCTTGTAGTAAATGAATGTTAACTTTATATTTTGCAGGAGTTGAGAAGGAAAGAGGATGCAATAGTTTGGCTTGCAATACTTTGGCTTCATCTAAAGCTTGAACCAGCCCTCTGTTGTATATTGTTTCTTTTTCTTTTTCTGGTCTTTTTCCTTTGATTAATGAAATGTGATGATGATTTGGCATTATTTTCTCACCAAGATGAATTATGTTTTAGAAATTCTAATACTTTGTGTGTCTCTGTGTGTGTGTTTTTTTATGTATTAAATTACATATTGAATCAATGTTTATGTATTAAATTTAAATTCATTAATTTTTATATTTAGTTTTGAAGTTTAAATTTTAATGGAAAATTTAATTTAATTAATATTTTTATTTATCCTTAAATGTATATAGTTTAAAGTTCAAATTTCAAAAATTAAACATAATATAATATTTAACATAGAAATAAATATTATTTAATTAAAATAAAATAATTTTTGTAAGATCATTATTTTTAGCGGCGTTTGTGAGAAAATTGTCGCTAAAGGTTATGATTTTTAGCGGCGTTGTGAGAAAAAGCGCGCTAAAGGTCATGGTCTTTAGCGGCGTTTGTGAAAAAGCGTCGCTAAAGGTCATGGTCTTTAGCGGCGTTGCTAAAAAAGCGCGCTAAAGGTTATAGTCTTTAGCGGCGTTTGCGAAAAAGTGCCGCTAAAGGTCATGGTCTTTAGCGGCATTTATAAAAACGCCACTAAAACTCCTGGTTTTTAGCGGCGTTTTTTTAAAGCGCCGCTAAAAGTCCTGGTCTTTAGCGGCGTTTGCGAAAAAAGCGCCGCTAAAGGTCATGGTCTTTAGCGGCGTTTTTTTCCAAAAAATGCCACTATTTTTTGCGGCGTTGCATATAGTGAGCGTTTTTGCGGCGCGCTTAGAAAGCGCCGCTAAAAGTATTAGTGGCGCTTAAAAACGCCGCTAAAGGCAAAAAAAAAGCCGCTAAAAGTCTGTTTTCCTGTAGTGCTTTGACTATTAACTTCAACAAGTTGACCGTTGAAGTTAACCACCCCTAATTTTTTTCAGTTAAAGTCACCACGTGTCACAATCACGACGTGACATGTGACAAAAAATGATAAAAAATAAAAATCAATAAATGTTATGAAAAGTATTAAATTTTAATAAAAATTAAAAAAATAAAATTAATTAAAAATTAGAAAAAATATAAAATGTATAAAAAAGACCCTTTAACTTTTAACTTTAACCGTTGATTGTTAACGTTAACGACCCCCAATTTTTTCCAGTTAAAGCCATAATGTATTGCAATACAATGTGACAAGTGGCGAAAAATGATAAAAACAAAAATCAATAAAAGTTATAGAAAAGTTATAAAATTCTTCTTTTGGCACAATAATTTTTATAAATTTATATTTTTTTACATTTTTATAATTTTCTTACGAATTTATAAAATTTTATATTTTTTTATATTTCTATATATTTTATAATATTTTATGATTTTTATAAAATTTTACAATTTTTATAATTTTTTCGATTTTTATAAATTTTAATAAAATTTAAACATTTCTTTATATTTTTATTAAAATTTAATAAATTTTATATCTTTTATTGATTTTTTTTATTTTATCATTTTTTGTCACATGTGGTGACTTTAGCTAAAAAAAAAATAAGGATGGTTAACTTTAACGGTAAACTATTGTTAAAGTTAACGGTCAAATGACTTTTTTGATGCATTTTGGTGGTTTAAGTACCTCATTGAGTACAAAAATAGTAGGGGTTTAATTTTTTATTATTTTTTTTAAGTTTGAGGGATTTTTTTGATGCATTTTAAAAGCTCAAATACTCAATTAAGTGCAAAAAGAAAAAAGAAAAATAGAGACTTAATTGTATTTTTTGAAAAAATTGAAGACTTTTTAAACTCTTAAACCTTTAGACAATAATTTTATAAAATACCGAGCAAGGCATGCACCATATAACATATAATAAGCATAAATACATATTATTTACTAATATAAAAGAGTTACCAAATACACATAGTAAAGTAAATAATTTCTCTTAGATGTTAGGTTAATTAGAAATTAAAGTGAATGGGTAAAAGTTACATATTACCGTATTCTAGCATCCAGTATTGAGAAAATAGCGAGTCATCTTCTAAAGAAGTTGTATTCTTAGGGAATAGGGATATTTCTGATATTCACTTTTACTTCTCAGGGTACATTGAGTGGAAAAGGAAAAAGGAAAAACCATCTGCAACATTTGTGCTTGTTCTGGATTTTCAATTTATTGAAAAGATTAATAAAGTGGAGCTTTTTGCTATTGAGATTTAAGGAACAATTGATATTCAAAGCGGGTTAAGATAATGTTTTAAGAAGCGAAGATCCACAAGCCTTTTTCGATTAATTTCCATGAGTGTTCAACCCTTCGGAACGACAGATTAATTGTAGGAATCCTAACTTGACTTTGGTCGGATTTATGTGGCAGCAACAAAGTTTAATTTAGTTTTTGAAATCATATTTAAGAAGCCATAACTATTCAATTTAAAACTTCAATCTTAATATGGAATAACTTATATAAGGATGATTTTAAAAACTAAGAATTTTAAGCATCAATGAAATTTTGTCACATCATCAAATTTTAAAGATATGAAATTAATATTATATACTCATCCATAAAGAAATTATTTTATGGACCCTTCCAACCATATTATTCATGGTCCCTTCTCGATTATTTAATTACATTTCAACAATTTTTTTCATGTTATTAACATATACTTTTGATAATTTTTTTACCTTGAACCCCAAGTCCAAAACCTTAAATCTAGAATTTCAAACCCTAAACCCAAAATATAAAACACTAAATTTGAACCCGTAACCCTAAACTCTTGAACATTAAACCTTGAACCCGAACCATGAATCCTAAACTCGTAACTCGTAATTCCAAACTTTTGAACCTTAAACCCTAAATCCTTAAACCTTAAACTAAATCATTAAACCCCAAGTTCGAATCTAAAATCTTAAATCCAAAATCGAAACCTTGAACCTCAAGATTTGGGGTTCAAGGTTCGAGATTTAGGGTAAAATAATTACCAAAATTATGTGTCAATGGCATGGAAAAAGTTCTACAAAAATTATTATTATTTTAAAAAAAATTAGATGCACAAAAATAAAAAAATATTAACTTATGGAAAAAAATGATAAAAATTTGTAAAAGAAGAAAATATGTTTGTTTATAATTTTAAAAATGAATTATTTTAAGTAATTTAATTAAAGTTAAATTAAGTTAGAGAGGATATTAGATATAGATGAGTGTATAATAATACTTTGTTATCTTTAAAATTTAATCACATGGCACTATTTTATTAGTGCATAAAAAATATAATTTTTAGGATGACCCTAATATAATCTATTCTCATCTTAAGATCCACAACTTTTTTCATTAAAAATTTGTGGGTTTAATAGTGCTCTCATTCTCTATACTCTTTAAACTTCTACATTGAAACCCAAAAAAATTAATTTTAATATTCAAAGCAGAAAAGTACCAAAACTAAGTTTATGAAAATAAAAAAAAAATTAAAAGTTCAAAAAATACAAACACCTTAGAGATAATCAAACAAAATTTTTGTAACGCTAGTCACGCTCTAGGCTGAGAACTCATCACGTAAAATACACAACAATTATAATTATACAGTCATAATTATTGTCCTTGTGATGAGGAGGTAGTGAAGGTAAAAACAAAAAGAATGAATTTAATTAATAATATGTGAGGAGCGATGGACCGATAAACATATTTAGGAAAGCATGGAAAGGAATGTAAGGAAGGATGTGGAATCCAAGTAGTAAATGAAAATTTGTGGTCCTTTTTTGAACTTCCTATCGGCTATTTCCTCGAGGCCTCAAATCGATCATAAGATGGTTTTGCTCTCCGTACGCTAATGCTGTGCAAGTTTCACATGCAGAGGCCAACGAAGCACGAGTTAATGCACATCCTAGCAATGGCTATGGGGCTCCCCCTATCCACCTGTTTTTAACATGGACATTTGTCCTTCAATAGTGGGTTAGGGTTTTGGATTTTCCCTTTTTGTTTGGATGGAGGGGGCAACTTGTCACATGCTTATCGGTCTACGACTAAGACACCAAGTTTTCCTTGGGAATTTGTCTATAGACATGATCAAGTGCAATATTAATTGTCCACTTAAGAAGAGTAATTAGTTTATCCCAATTGCAGAAGTTTCTGTTTCAACTTGATTTCATTTTTATTTTCTATTAATAATTAAGATTGACCTATTAGTTGCCAAATGCATGAAAGTTGAGGTATTGGGAATTTTAAAATCTCATGGTGGAAGTGTTACTTCAGTTAGTTTGTGTTAGAAAATATTGCAGTACAAGAAAGAAATTTATGTGCAAGAAAAGAAAATTAAGAGAAAAGAAATATATTTACGCAATTTTGGCTCTAGGTAGGGATGGAAATTACTACCGGCTACGGTTTTGGAGCGGATGTGAATAAACACACTTGAATATTCCACTACGCATAGCTTTTTTTCAAAATATTTTAAAATTTGCTTCCATTAAGGTTCCAGCACATAACTTTCAACAATTAAAATAATACTTTAACCATCAAAATTAATCTTCAACTTTAATTTAGTTTTACACAAACTAATAAAAAACATATAAAGATCAGTAAAAATATTTTTTAAAATTAAATATGTTAATTAATAATAAAATTAAATATAATAATATGTTTAAAGAATTATCAAAAAATATTTCTCATTTATTATTTTATTCTCTTAAGTCTCACATAGTTTCTTTTAAATCTTATTCTTTTGTATTCATAAACCTAACTGAACAGTGATATGAAATCATCAAAATTTATAGATTTGTGATCATCCCTTTTAGTATTTGATCAACTCAATTAATTAAATTATTTAAAACAAAAAATTAACTAATATTTATATAACTAAAATAAATATTATAATATGAATTTATTAGGTAATGTGGCATAATTATCTTTAGTACATATTATATTATAAAAATAGTATACATACACTTTTAAGGACATAATATATCAAAATTTTTTGAAGTTGACATATAATATATCAATTGTTATATAATTAAATTGTGAATGGATGATAATTATTATAACATTTTGATATTACAATGTGCATTCTACTATTAATGATATGCAACCTAAACATTAAGCATGTAACTAATTTTATTGTAACCTCCCCAATCTAGCTTAGACGTTAAGTCCGAATTTAAAAGATTACATTGGCCACCGGAATGGCCAAGTAAAACTATCGAAGTTTAAAAGCAGTTGTTTAGAACATTTGTTTTAATTTCTGAAAAAACTTAGTGTGTTTCCCCCAAAAGATAACAACTTAATTTCAAAAGTCGGTTGATCCTAATAATTGGTTTGCAAAAGTTGGATTCTACATTCATATATATATATATATATATATGTGTGTGTGTGTATTTTTCAAAGTAGCTGAAAAGTGATATCTAAACATAGTTTTAATAAAAACCAAATTTCATGCATAATTAATGAAGGTCCAAATTTCAATCATCACATAATTAAATTAAATGTCATGCATGCAGTATAAATTCAAAGCCTAAGTCTCATGCCACAATTCAAAAATAAAACAATGTAGTCTCTGAATAAGAAAAATTTTAAATATTAAATCTAAAATAATTTTATATAAAAAACGATTCCAAGCCGAGACCCTCTAGATCTCATGTCTGCGCCCTAACTTGGTGGGTTATCTGTAAAAATAGAAATAAATTTGGGTAAGCTTATAAAGCTCCATGTGAGTCTTATCACAAGTAAATCAGTGCAAACAATAGATGACTCATACAACATAGAAATTTTCAAAACAATCACACTCATATAGTGATTCAGAGTATCAATTCTTTATATCAACATATGAATATGATAATATTTCAGGATTCACAGTTTATGTATGCACATGCACATCAATGGTGATGCAAATTCAATTTATTAGAATAGATCTTACCCAACTCCGCTACACACCACAGTAGGAGTTCCCTATAACTCCTTTACCTTTTCACCATGTTGTGGATGAACCACTGATCGTTGTATATGAAGTGTTGTAATAAAAGGGTGGATGAACCACCTGAGTTTTTTTTTTTATAAAAAGTTTGTAGATAAACTACTAGTACGGTGTAAATAAACCACTCATTAGTGCAAATAAATGTTGCTAGTATGGTATGGATAAACCGTTGCTAGTATGGTATGGATAAACCACTCATTAGTACAAAGAAAAGCTGCTAGTTCAGTGTGGATAAACCACTAACCAATGTAGATAAAAGCTGCTAGTATGGTGTGGATAAACCACTAATCGATGCAGATAAGTTGCTTATACTTTCTCCGTTCGTATCGTGTCACCCCATGCAATGCAATATGGCATGCTTATAACAAATCAATATGGTAGCAATAAATATGCTTATAACAGATCAGTATAATAACAAATAGACATGCTTTTAATAAATCTATATAGTAGAAAATACATGCTTATCATGTATTCAGTTTAACAGTATCATAAGGCATGCTAAACATGCAATCAATAATACAGATGCAAAAGGCATGTTTTGTTCACATATCATGAATAATTTGGTCACTCAGATATTGAATTCCAATATACATATTATCAGGGATTCAATTGAGAGAAATAAAGCTTTAAAAATAGTTTAGGGACTATGCAGGGACTAAACAAAATAGATAAAAAATTTCTGGACAAAACTGTAAAATAGAGGTCACACGATCATTTGAGATGCTATAAGCTGTGTGGAGGGGTTACACGGTCGTGTAACCAGACTGTGTAATAGACAGTGGTCGTGTGGTCAGTGTTAAAGTTACCCTACAAGAGAGACATGGTCGTGTGAGAGGGCTGTAATCTTGTGGTTCACGAACTAGCCTAGGGTTTGCAAGGGCACATGATTGTGTGGTTTCCATGTGGTCCACATACCCGTGTGGGAGATCGTGTGGTCCTAATCCTATAAACAATCACCACCGATTCACTTGGGAAAGAACACACACCTTTCACCTGGAGTCCGATTGACGTTCCTCATGATCAAACTTGATTCGATTCCCCTAAATCTGGTCCTTCAAACAATATTTACACACGAATTAGCAGTTGGTTTCAAGATTTAACAAAATTATCGAAAGATCTAGCAAGAACTGTAAAAAAATTGATTAATTAAGCGAAAAATATTCATGGAATAACGATGTTACGAAATTACGAGTTCTACTTATTGAAAAGAATACACTTATCAAACTTTGATGAAAATACATATATTATTGATGGCAATTTCGACAACCGATAGAGAAATGAGTAAACATTGAATGATTTAATTTAGGAAAACAAAAATAATTGATAGCAATAGAATGAAAATATGATGCTGAGAAAAGGAAAAGAAAATAAGAGGGAAGAAATAGAGAAAGGAAGGCAAAATTCTAATAGAAATTGAAAAGAAATATGATGCCAAGTTTAATTAGGAAAAGATGGCTTAAATACTTAGGGCTTGGAAACCTTAAGGGGTGGCATGGTAAATATCCCAATTTTGCTGAAATTGAAAAGGAAATAGAAAGGAAGAGAGTGGCTCGAACTCAGGTCAATGAGGGACATAACACTTAACCATTGGGTCTGATGCCCATATGTTTCTTTATTTTGTCACTGAATTGTACATATGTTTTGGGGTGTGTTAACTAGATTACCAAAAATAATAAAAATATGAGAGGGAGGAGACTCAAACTTAGGATCTTTAGGAAGAGGAACCAATACCTAACCATCAAGCCTAGTATTCATTCATTGGTTAATTATTTCAATTAACCTCATATTTTAAGGTGTGACAACCCTCCCCATTTTAAAAAAATTTCGTCATCAAAATTTACTTGGTTAAAACAGATAAGGGTACTATTTACGAAACGTCTCTTCCAGTTCCCATGTAGTCTCCTCAGTGCCATGGTTCCATCGTAAAACCTTGACAATTGGGATTCATTTTCTTCTAAGAACCTTTACTTCACAATTTAGAATTTGTATGGGTTCCTCCTCAAAGGATAGATCCAGTTTCACCTCAATCTCTTCGATTGGTACAGTATGGGAAAGATCATATCGATATCATCTTAACATGGAGACATGGAAGACTTCATGGATATGGTCCATTTCAGGAGGTAATTCTAATTGGTATATCATTGGACCGACTCTCTTAAGGATTTCGTAAGGTCTGATGAACCTAGGACTTAACTTGTCATTCCATTTGAACCTGAACACTTTCTTCATAGGGACACTTTTCAAGAAGACTTGATCTCTGACATTGTATTCAATATGCTTCGTCTTTAGGCCTATATATGACTTTTGCTTATCCGAAGCTTCATTTAGTCTATCCTGGATTAATTTAATCTTCTCCTCAGACTCCTGTACCACTTCAGGACTTAAAATTTTCCTTTCACCCACTTTTGTCCAACATTGTGATATTTGACACTTACGACCATACAAGGCTTCATAGGGTGTCATTTGCATGCTCAGTTGGAAGCTATTATTATAGACAAATTTAACTAGAGGCAAATTTTCTTCCCAACTATCTTGGAATTCGATAATATAGCCCCTTAACATATCTTCCAATATTTAAATGACCTGTTCAGATTGTCCAGCAGTCTGCAGATGGAAAGTAGTAATAAAATCCAAACGAGTATCAAGTGCCTCATGCATCTTCTTCTAAAATCGAGATGTAAAATGAAGATTTCGATCTCAAATAATTGATACGGGTACTCCATGTAACCTTACAATCTCCGAAATATATAACTTAGCCAGCTTTTGTAAAAAAAATTTGTGTAGACAGGTAAGAAATATGCTGACTTAGTTAATTGATCTACTATCACCTATATTGAATCTTTCTTAGTGGGTATTAAGGGTAACCTAGTAACAAAGTCCATTGTTATCCATTCCTACTTCCACTTAGGTATGTTAATTTGTTGTAATAAGCCGGAAGGGAACTAGTGTTTTACTTTCACTTGTTGGCACGTTAGGCACTTAGCTGCAAGTTCTACCACCTCACGCTTTAGTCCAGGCCACCAGTACAGTTCGCTTAAATCCTAATAAATATTATTTCCTCCGGCATGCATAGCATAAGGGTTAGATTGTGTTTCTCAAAGTATGTGTAACACCCCAAACACGGCCTAAAAGTTCAGACCGAATTCGGAATGCTACATTGATCACCGAAGTGACCGTGAGAGAATATTTATATAAAAATCCTTTACTCGATTTTTGAAAAACATAAATATCACATGTTCAAAATTCGAATAGTAAAATGATTAAAACATAAAATAGCATTCTACCACAGTGTTAATAAAAACCTTACTTCAAACCTGAATAACAATAGAAATCAGAAACCATAACTGATAATTTATTAGTCTCAAACTGCCTGAGTCCTCCACATACCGAGTCTAGCAACAAAATTCTGAAATGTACCTGAAAATAGTTAAGCAGTGGAACATACTCACAGAGCGACTTTACAAAATAGACCATGTGTAACTTTACAGTCTTATGGCTCTGTTACACAATACCTAAAATTCTCCGAAGTCACAAACTGGGCCTAAGCCCTTTCCCAGAATTCAAGTTAATTGGGCCTTAGCCCATCACACAAGATTTCCTTTAGGCACGTGTGCCTTCCAGTCAAATATTACAATCAGATTTCCTAGACAATCAGACAAAAATGTTTCAGACAAACAGATATAGCAGTCACAAAATCAAACAGATGCATATAAGTACGAATGAGTTATAAAATAACCCATCCATCCAACCACACCATCTCCATCCCCCATCAAACCTCAATAGAGCTGTAAGCTCATCCAACCAATCACTCCAAAAAGGACCTCGAATAGCCCATCCAACCTTATATCCCCTATATATTGTCCACGACCCTCAGGGAATTGGGACTATTAGAAAGCTGTATAGTGCCATACGGAAGACCACGGTACAGACATGCAGTATAACTGCCAGATTAGATACGTTACGAAGCAAAGCTAGCGTATACTGTACTATGCTATGCGGTGAACCACAATACAGATGTGTAATATAAACTACCAGATCATATAATAGTATGTAGCGTAGCTAACGTACATGCGGTACAGTGCAAGGCGGTAAACTGCTATACCATTAACGAAAATGTCCACGACCCTCAGGGTATTGGGACCGTCTATGACCCTCTAGGTATTATTAAGGCAATCAGAATGCAGATCAACTGCCAGATCGTAAATCTCCCTTCTTTTCAACATCCCACCCAAAAAGGTTTATGCAGATGAGTGTATGCAATGGTATGAATGCCGATGCATCAATCCACAACATAATCTTAGATAGACATTCAGAAACATTCACTTGCAATCAGTCAATCAATTACAGATACATGCACACTTGTGCACTCAGATTCGATACCTAACATATCATACTTCAATCACAAACAATACATAAAAAGTTGGAAGAAACAAAGATCACGAATACACTTAAGTCAACCTAAAATCAAACTTGGCGAGATAGGGCTACACGCCCATGTGCTCCGACCGTGTGGAGCAATTCGAGCTGTGTGGGGATCCATACGCCCGTGTGAGGAGCAGCACATGGCCGTTTGGTAGGGGCACACGCCCATGTGGTGCAGAGGCACGACCGTGCGATCAGGCTATGTAAAATACTGTCCAATTTTGCTAAATTCAAGTGCAAAGTAGACACGGCCGTGTGAAGATGTCACACACCCATGTGGCAATCAGACACGGCCTTGCACCATCGTGTGTCCTACAACATACGCCCGTGTGGAATCTTTAGGCCCCAAATTAGCTACACGACCGTGTGTCCCGAAACACATGCCTATGTGAGAACCCTAAAATTCCTAAATCAGTCACGCGGCCGTGCGGCCAGGCCGTGTGACCTCAAATCTCAAATTCCTAATTCCCAAACTCACACGCCCGTGTGCCCTAGGGGTCACGCCCTTATGGTTTCTGACAAAATCCCTAAATCGGCCACATGCCTGTGTGGCCAGGCCGTGTGGCACCCATAACTAGCCTGAAACCCTAATCCCCAAATCCACACGGCCGTGTGCCTCAGTACACGCCTGTGTGGCTGTCAGGGCAGCCACAAAACCACTCCAAAATAGCTGCGAAACCATCGCTTAAGCCACCGAAATGATCCCTTAGCCTTTCCCTATCATCAATACATCAGAAAGTGGCAATTTTTCACCACGTCCATCGACTAACATCCCAAAACAATGGTTTAACATACCGACAAAGAAAGTCGAAACAATTACATAAAACAAAAGGGAAAGTAGTCATAGTTCGAATCCCACACCTGTTTGACGGCGAAGAAGACATGACAGAGGAGCAGAAGAATCGAAGCCCTTCGACCCTACAACACTACCGAAAGAAAACAAGAGCCAATACCAAAAAGAAAAGAATAGAAACTAACATACAAAGTAAAAGAAAATCAAAAGGAATAAAATAAAATAAAATAGAATAAAAACCAAAATAAATGATAATATCCCTAATCACAATTAATAAAATAATTACTTAAACTTAAACTTAAAACAAAAATAATTAAAACGTTTTCTAAAACATCCACACCGTAACTCGAACTCCAGACCTCAAACACACTAACACACACCTTCACCACTAGACTAGCAGGCCCATTCCTGTCACTAAACTGCATAACTTAGCTTATGTGTACAGCCTCCCCACTATCCCTACACTCAAAACCCAAAACTTCTAGGCCCAAAATTTGGGGCGTTATAGTATGGACTATTTAAATCCTTATCGTTTAGCATACAATACCTCCCACGAAAGCACAAAATACCCTCCTAATTAAACCCATAGTCCTTAGTTTTTACATATACACTTGCTTAATCAGTGGCAACAAGGACACATCTAATAGTTGTTTAACCTTAATCTCATTAGCTAAGGTAGGTTTCACTTGTAGTTCATCTAGTAAGCCTCCATCATCCACTAGACTTAACCTTGCAAACATTGCCCTTAGATTGGTCATCTGTTTTCTATTTATGGTATATGCCACTACTTGGCTTTTCTGGGGTGATATTCAACTACACAGTTATAGTCCTTTAACAACTCCATCCACCTCCATTACCTCAAAGTTCAACTATTTTTAGGTGAGAATATACTTGATACTCTTATAATCAGTATAGATATAACACTTCTCATTATACAAGTAGTGTATCCAGATTTTTAATGCAAATACCACTACTACTAACTCCAAGTTATGAGTCAGGTAGTTGCACTCATGCTTCTTTAACTACCTCGACGCATAGGCAACTAGTTTTCCACCTTGTATCAATACACATCCAAGGTTAGTGTAGGATGCATTGTTATACAACACATACTCTTTGCCCGACTCAGGATGAATTAACATGGGAGCTTTAGATAACATCGGTTTTAGTTTTTTAAAGCTAGCTTGTTGCTCATTCGTCCACTTAAATGGAACATTCTTTCTCAACAATTTGGTTAGAGGAGCAACAATTAGAGAAAACCCTTCAACAAATCTATGATACTACCTGGCTAAACCAAGGAAACTTTAGATTTTGAAAATATTTTTGGTTTGTTTCCTTTCTAGAATAGCCTCTATCTTTTTTGGGTCTAGACGGATACCCTTTACAGGTACCATGTGACCCAGAAACATGACTTCCTTAAACTAGAACTCACACTTGCTCAGTTTGGCATATTGTTTCTTTTCGCGGAGAATTTGCAAAACTATCGTACGATGTTCATCGTGTTCGATTTCAGTTTTAGAATAAACTAGGATGTCACTGATTAACATAATGGCGAACTAATCAATAAAGGGTTGGAGCACTCAGTTTATTAGGTCGATGAAGCTGACAAGAGCATTGGTTAATCCAAAAGGCATCACAAGGAACTCGTAATGACCATACCTAGTCCTAAATGCGATTTTAGGCACATCTGCCCCCTTCACCTTGAATTAATAATTTCCAAACCTTAAATCTATTTTGGAAAACATCGTTGCACTACATAATAGGTCAAATAAGTCATCAATCCTAATTAGATGATATTTATTCTTAACAGTCAGTTTATTCAACTGTCAATAATCAATGCATAGCCTTAGAGAGCCATTTTTCTTTTTAAGAAATAGGACTTGAGCTTCCCACGAAGCGTTGGAAAAATGAGTTCAGAAAATGCAACGAAAAATAAATTTAGGGAAAAACCAGAGTTTTAAAATTTTTTCCAAAACAAGATCTTGGTTGTGATACCTAAAGTAATAAACACTTAATAAAAATTGTACCATTTCGATTTGTTTAGGATGAGCACTTCGACCGAGTAGTCTTCTCTGCTATCCTCAAGCTCACGTCTGCCAAGCATGAGCTTGCTTCGAATAAAAAAAATTTCACAAAAATTACCAGTGGGCTAATTTTGTAATTTCTCTAAACTTTTTGGGACAAGTTGTAAATTATAAAAATATCTCTAGAAATTTTCTGAAATAATCTCTTCAGAGAATTTTCTCTCTACAACTTTCTCTTGAATTCAAGTGTGTGTAAATAATGACCAAAGTCTCTTTTTATATAGGAAGAGTTTAGAGAGTTCAACTATAATTAAACTTAATCACTTTAATATTATATTTAACCTAATATTTATCAAGATAAATATTAAATCTTATTAAAATAATAGAATGTTTATCTTGTAGATAAACATTAAATTAAATTTGATATTAAACTATTGAAATAATATTATTTTTGGAATAATTAATCTGAAATCAAATTCTCTGGTAGAGTCCCAGTAGAAGTGTAGCTCTTCCATTGTTCAACCACCGATGACCAACTGTCGTCGGCCACCGGGACGCCGCCGTTGCAACCACTAGCATTGCTGTATCCGGTGATGTAGGTGCGACACCCTTACGGCACCTCAAACTAGTTCGGCTACTGTCGATTTGGTCCAAATTAATAACAACCCGACCAGTCCGGTCTAGCCACCGATTGGACTGTCGGCTCGGTTTCACATATTGGGCTCGGTTCGATCAATTTTTTAGGTTTTAGTCTAGGTTTTGGGCTCTCAGGCCCAATTTACGATCTCAGATCCAATTTTCAAGTTCAATTATCCTTTGGGCCAATTGTCTGAGTTGAAAATTAACTTAAAAAACATATTAATTTTAATTAATTTGATTGATTTCATTTTTCTTAATCAAAATTCATTTTCCCAAAAACTCACTTAGATTTTCCAAATTAATTTTTTAAGAAAATTCTTTAATCAAATTCTCTACTTGAACAATTCTCACAACTACCTAATTTAATTCCACATCGAATAAATAAACTTAATTAAATTATTTCCAAAGTCGTATAATTTTCTTTTGATTCAAATGTAGTCCGATCGAGCTTTTGTTGAACTAGCGGAGGGACCAATCAAACATATACAACTAGGCTTTGTTGATTGCAATTATGTCAAGAAGCATCGTTTCGATAATTCACAATTAGTTAATCATGGAGTCAGTCCATAAGAAGTACCATGATTGAAAACTCCTTATTGTATACTCTTTACGAAAGCAATTCATCCGATTGCTTTGTCCAATGATCTTTTCATGTGTGTTACCCTCATATGATATCCTTGATTCCTTTGAGTTAAATCCATTCACTCAATACAATCTTATTTTATCTCATTGTAACCATTGTGTTTTATTAATAATTAATATGATCAATGTAAACAAATGACTGTGATAAATTGATTGTTCGAGAGCTAGCAACTCGTGGCCACGTTCCATATTTATCAATCCACACAATGCCAATGAGAGGATATCATTAACTCTTTAATTGACCTATGAATTCTACTGTTGCTAGTAAAGTTATGTCATCCATAAGTCATGTACCCAACATACCGGCTATGGACTCAATCATCTTTAGAGCATAAGCCTCCACTTATATCAAAGCACATGAGTTGCATACACATGGTTAGTGACTAACTCAGTGTAACACCCCTTACCCGTGTTCTATTCCAGGACAGGGCACGAGGCATTACCGGATTTAAACACAAACAATCATGCAAACCGTGCCATAAAATTTCATTCTAAATTTAAAACCAATCAAATATATTCATAGTGTCCTTATTATGGGTCTACGAGGCCCATAACTTGCATTTAAAATGGTCTGGGACTAAATCGAGAACTTTGGAAAGTTTTGGGAAAACTTAGAAATTTTTCTCATAAAACAGGGTCACACGCCCGTGTGGACACAAGGGCACGCCCGTCTGTCATCAACATGCCTGTGTCCTCAGGCCGTGTAACTCTCTATTTATGACGTCAGCACACAATTTGAACCACACGGCCAGGCCATACGCCCGTGTCACTGGGCCGTGTCCCTCACACGGATGAGACACACGGCCGTGTCTCAGCCCGTGTGGCCAACACTTAGGCTATTTTCCAAGCCTTCATGTTACCCATAATCCCTTACATCTTTATTCCTGTCATAACCACAGTTCATAGCAACATTTTATTAATTAAAACACTCTTTATTAAGAAACAACATGACGTTTTCAAGACATCATTCACATTTACATATTCTTCACATTATACCGATTCTAGGAATACCAAATTTCATTTATTTGACCAAGTCAAATACTTGACCACTTATTCTCTTATACTATGATTATCAACTTATCCATCCAACATTCACGTTCAAGGCATTATAATCTTACTTGCCCTATTATACATTTACCATGGTCATGACCACTTCGAATGGTCATGAAGCATTCATCACACATGCATGTCGCAACACCAATCATGCATGACCAACCATCATGTTCACATCATTTCATCACAAACATTATAACATAGCATGGATAGATAAATTTACAAACCATACTCAATATGAGCCACACCCTATGGCCATATACAAATGAATCAAAGTAAGCCAATACATTTGGCCAAATCATAGAACACATATCATAAAAAGTAATCCCTATACATGCCACTCACTTGTAACTTCTCAACCTATGTATCAATATCCCAAGGTAATAGCTTGGTAGTGTGATGTTGCCTCCGATGTTCTCCAACCCTGAGACGACCTGAAAACACTAAGGAGATGGAAAGAAGGGAGTAAGCTTTACGCTTAGTAAGCTCGCATGAAAAATAATAAGCAATGCGATAACATGTTATTTTCAAATTCTTTCTATTTATTCCAAAGTCCAGTCAAGCTGTTTTCCTGAGTCACAGTCACTAAATTATTTGTATTCAGAGCTAAAAAACTCCAAATTGAAAACCATTAATTTTCCTTAAAACTAGACTCACAAATCTTCTTACCATAAAATTTTTAGAATTTTTGGTCTAGCCAATAAGTACAGTTTATTCTTTAAAGTTACCCCTATTTTACTCTCTAGCAGTTCCAACCTCTCTTCACTATGAATTAATTATCTCATAGTACGGGGCTCGGATATGCTTCCATATATTTCTATTGAAAATAGACTCTTTAAGGATTTTAAGCATATAAATTATAACCCATAATAAATTTTTTATAATTTTTAACGATTTTCCAAAGTTAAGACAGGGGAGTCCGAGATCACTCTGACCCTATTTCACAAAAAATCAAATATCTCATCATATGAGATTCCTTTGCTTACATAATTTCCTTTATTTGAAACTAGACTCAATAAGATTTAATTTCATATATTAATCAGCCTCTAACTCAATTTCCAACATTTTTGGTGGATTTTCAAAGTCGGACCGCTGGTATTGTACTAATCTATCTTAGTGCAACATAATGATAACCATCACAAATTGGTCATAGAAAATTATTCTCATAAATATCACTCATTCATTTGCACTCTTATCACGAGTCTATTTCATTTCACATGGCAAACACATGCTCATGGGTTTCGAGTACGTACATGTGCTATCTCTTAGCACAACCACTCATCCAAACATGACAATCATATACATCATACTAGTATTATCTAAGCATAGATGAGTTTATCATTTCAAGTATTTCCATTCCATTTCTCATATTAATTCCTATTGTATTCCTCGGAATCTCGATGGATATCGCATTTATCGTCAAGTCATGCAAGTGATCATTTCAAGTACGCACTCCCGTGAACCTCACTCATTACGGCGGGATTACCAGTCCAGAAACGGATTACCCGTCCGGGCTAAATCCTTAATACACCCATATTCTTCGGGAGGCTCGATCACTTAAGTAACACCCATCTGGGCTAGATCCTTTCTATATTGAGATCAACGGATTACCCGTTCAGGCTAAATCCTTTTCTGCAACTCATGAAGGATCTCATGTCATGTAAACAATGATTTATCCATCGGATATCCCTTTTTATTCAACCGGGATTTTCTCTTTTCATCAAGTGTATCAATATTCATAGATGATCATCCAATGTACATTCAATTCAACACATTTTCATGTTTATTTGGGCATTAGTCCATACAATAAAAATAACATATCACCTAGTTTTCATACAAATTTCGTTTAAAATGTCAATTTCAATACAATCATAGGAAGATATATTTCATGTATGACAATAATAACATGAATAATATGCTTATTAAATCACGCGAACTTACCTCGAATACGGAAACAACAAAATTACCATTTTAGTTGAAAACTTATATTTTCCCGATTTAAGCCCGAATCTTGATTTCCTTTATCTATCATTTCAAATATAGCCTATTTAGGACTCACATTATTCAAATTCACCCAAAATCATATTGGCAAAATTATATTTTTGCCCCTAAATTTTGTCAAAATTACACTTTTACCCCTAAGCTCGTAAAGTGATTTTTATTCAATTTTCCCATTCTATAGGCCTAGCTGAACCATTTTCATAGCTATAGCAAACTACAATTCTCATCATAACACCCTTTTATACCATTTTTACAACTTTTACAAAACGGTCCTTTCGGACGTTTTCGTCGAAAATCGCTTAGTAAAAGTCGTTTATTTAACACCCAACACTCATTTTCTACCATTAGACATCAAAATAAAAGCATGTCACTCATGGGTAAATTTTTAAATATAAACCCTAGCTCAAAATAATGGTAGAAATTAGTAGATCATGTTACCGGGACTTCAAAAATGTAAAGAACATTAAAAACAGGGATTGGGATCACTTACAAATGAGCTTGGAAGCTTAAATCAAACCCTAGCCATGGTGTCCATGCTAGTTTTAGCTGAATGGAGAAGATGATAGCCAATTTTGGCTTATTTTCCCTTTTTAATTCTTTTAATTATTAGATTACCAAAATGCTGCTAACTTAAAAATATTTTATTACACCCATTTCATATCTATTTTTGTCCAACAATTAACCAATGGTATAATTCCATTTAGGGACCTCCAATTTAAAAACTCATAACAATTGGACACTTCTAACATGTGGAACTCAACTTTTGCACTTTTTACAATTTAGTACTTTTGACTAAATTGAGTGCCCAAACGTCAAAATTTTCGAACGAAATTTTCACAAAATCATTCCGTGAAATCAAAGACCATAAAAATATAATCAAAATAAATTTTCTTACGTCGAATTTGTGGTCCCGGAACCACTGTTCTGACTAGGCCCTAATTCGGGATGTTACACTCAAGATTTAGGTAAATCATATCATGAACGTCACAAGTGAATTAATTTCACAAACGGATTCAAAATTAATTCATATTGGGTCTAATCGAATGTATCATTCTACCAATGAATACATCTATGTCTTTACTCAAGGAGTTAATTGCTCCGGTAGCTAGGACTAGTCATCTCTCCAATTGAAATTGTAGACGACATAATAATCATTCTCAATATTTGAATCAAATGCTCACTTTGATTCTTTTACGGGATTACGAATTCATTTAGATTATCTACTAATGTAAGTTGTCTTTCCTGTAATGCAAACGTTCTTTACAATGCCACTTTCCTTCAGTTTGAACTTTAGACAATCAATGAGCTAATATTTGCTAGTCATAATTTTGCTATGCATGCAAAATATAAAAGACATAATAGTGAAATATGAAATTAACTTTATTTATTCATCGTTTAAATAAATAGAAAATAATTACATGTTTACTACAATATGGGCACATTTCCCAACACGAAAACATTGATTTTAATAAACCCATGATCTAAAAGTTCCTAGAGTTGGACTTTCAATTCTTGAAGCTTTTTAGATGCCCTGCGGTTAGGAGCAATGGACACAAGAGCAGTTCTTGACAACAACTCAATTTTAAATTCTACCTCACAATCTGGATGTAACCCTGGTATCTCATTGGAAAACACATCTGGGAATTCCTTAACTATTCGGATGCTATTTATAGTAGATTTATTTGCATCCACATCCAACACATGGGCTAGATAAGCATCACACCTTTTCTAAACTAACTTTTCAGTGATCGTAACGGAGATTATATTTGATAAATAGTTTTGTCGCTCCTCAACTATAACGATCTCACTACCCTCAATTGTTTTCAAGGTTACTATTTTATAATCAAAGTATAAGCTAACTTTATGTTCCACTAATATGTTCATACCGAAAATTAAATCAAATTCTCAAAAAGGTAATTCCATAAGATCAGCTGAAAACATTATGCCTTGAACCTCCAATGGACATCTCTTATAGATTTTATTCACAATAACAGTTTGTCCTAAAGGGCTTACTACGATAACATCAGTAATGGTTCTCTCTACCCCAATACCTTGTTTATCAAACATATTACAAGAAACATATGAATGGGTGGATCCTATGTCGATTAAGGCAAAGTATGAAACTGAATGGATGGTGAAAATACCTATGATGACATTAGACACATCTCTATCGTCACAATCTGTAATGACATAAACAAGGGCAGACTGTCTAGCCTCAGTTTGGCTCGTACCCCGATTACCCATTGTGGCATTATTAGCAACCCTATTCTAACCTCGACCCCTCAGAGGTAACTGGCCCGATCTCTGGTTTTAGGTCTGATTTTGAGCCAGAGGTTGTGCTTGTTCAATTCGACAAGCGCAATCCTTATACCTATGCTCCATCGATCCACACTTTAGGCAAACACCTAATTTCCTCCAACATTTACCCGGATGACGCTTATTACAATACGAATAGTTCAGAGTCTCACCCCCAAAATTAGCTACCATATCCCTTGCCATTGTCTACTCTCTTGAGCTCATTTTATATGACAAGAATTCGAACCAGTGGAACTAAAATCTCTCTTAGTCAGAACTTTACTTTTCTCTCATTAATAGCATAATGGACATTGTAATGTCATAATGTTATAATAATTATTTTACATTCATAATTTAATTATATAGCAATTAATATTTTATATGTCTTTAAACGTGTATGTATACTATTTTTTTGAATAGTATGTATACTATTTTATATAATATAAAATGTACTAAATATAATTATGTCAAATTTAAAAAATAAATTCATATCATAATATTTATTTTAATTATATAAATATTTAAAAGGGATAATTCCAAATCTAGAAATTCTAATAACTCCATCTTATTGTTCAATTAAGTTTACGAATACAAAGAATAATATTTAAAAAAAACTACATGAGATTTAAGAGAATAAGATGATAAATGAGATATACCTTTCTAATAATTTTTTAAACATATTTAATTTTATTATTCATTATTATATTTAATTTTATTATTAAGTAATTTATTTAATTGTAGAAATTATTTTATTGATATTTGTAAGTTATTTATTAGTTTGTATAAACTTTAATTAAACTTGATGATTAATTTTGATGGTTAAAGAGTAAATTTAGTTATCAAAGGTCATGTGTTTGAATTTTTATATTTTGTATTTTGTAACCAATGCAGAGCGAGTATTGAATTAGGATATTTGACGGATAATGATAATTAATTTGGATTCGGATATGAAAAGACGGGTAATTTGCATATAGTTTTCAGATTTGAATTCTTAGGCAGATTTGCGAATTCTGATAATCCAAAATTTGTAGATATCTGACCCGCTGCCATCTCTACCTCTAGGATACAACAAGTATTAAAACAATAAAGAATAGTATAGTGAAAATAGCATCAATACTAGTAAAGGTATCAATAAAAATGTATGGGTATCGATACTTACTGATAAGTATCGATACTCTTTGTTTAGTGAGCATTTTTTTTCACTTTGTTTAAAATGTTTGAAGGGTTTTGAAGTTGTCTAAAATATTTCTAAGTGTTCAAATTATTTTTTCAAAGTATTTGGAGTTTTAGAAAGACTTTGAAATGAATTTTACTTTGAGATTAATTCTTTGTTCAAAAACATTTTGTTTGTTATATCAAAATAACTTATCAAATAAAGCTTGGTTTAACATTTCTCCAACACTTTTGAATATTTTTGTATGGTAAGATATATCAAAAACCTATAAAAACACTAATATAGAATTTATATTGCTTTTAATTGAGTTATTATTACTGAGTTAAATATATTATAGTATATTAATTTTCAATGATCATGAAAGTGTGGATGATGGAAGAACATAACCTTGTGAATGACTTTCATGCCAAGTCTCTCTGTAGAAATGCTAATGAAATCTTGAATCTTGATTTGATGGATTTAATATTACGAATAAAATTATTGTTCGTATTGTAGTGAATTGTAACACCCCTTGCCCGTATCCAGCGCCATAACAGGGTTTGAGGTGTTGCCGAACTTAAACTCAACCAACTATATAAAACTGGACCGTAAAATTTTGATCAATTTAAAACTTTTCATTTCACATGCATACTGTCCCTTATACGAGCTTTCGAGGCCCCAAGCATACATTCGGGGTGTTTCGAAACCAAACCGAGAACTTAATAAAACTCAAAAAAATTCATGCTTTAAGGTTCCACACGCCCGTGTAAATATAGGGCACACGCCCGTGTGGCTTGGGACATGCCCAAGTCCCTTGCCCGTATGACCAATTTATTTCCAAAATTTTTCATAAATCAAGTGCAGACTTCATATGGCCTGGACGCACGCTCATGTCCATGGCCCGTGTCCCTCACACAGCCTCAACATGCCCTTGTTCAAAGCCCATGTGCAAAAACCTGGTATTCTGTTTCTGACGTCAGCATACCCAAAATGTCACACGGCCAAAGGCACACACCCGTGTGCCTACCCGTGTGGGCAAAATAAGGCTATTTACCAAGCCTATTTGCCGCTCTTACTTACGCAACCTACACAATAATATCCAAAACCTATACCAGACTATATCAACAACCAAATCATCCTCAATAGACCATATCTCATTTAATCACAATACCTTATACAAAATAAATCAGATATTAGATTAAGACAACATGCTTGGCCAATCAACCATAACACAAGACTCAAAAGCTTAAGTGCTATACATGCCATAATAAAAATAGAAGATTTTAACTATACCGAGAGGCTTCAAAATATTAGTGTGACTGGCTTTCCCGACGTGACTGGTAATCCTCGATCTACTTTGATGGCACTGTAAGAAAGGAAAGGAAAGAGGGTAAGCTTGCGAGCCTAGTAAGTACATATTGGCAAATAAAGTGTGAATAAATCATATACTAATGATGATATATCATATTTCAAAATAAAAATGTAAATCACTTAAAATTCTTTATCTTATTCTTCACTTTGTTCTCAAATGCTCGTTACGTTCCATCACATGCTCAGCTCAAATCCTAAATTCAGTGTACATACCTTGTCAAGGTCTAATTAATTAAGCTTTTGAATTACCTATTGAACGCTCGGGATACTTACGGATACACGAGGAGTTTATACCCAAGTGCCTTATAAGTATAGTAGTCAAAATTTAACACGCACTATGAAATGCTCTCATTTGTGCTACTCACGAGCCTTTTTATTGAGTCAATGCCCAGACCCCATAGTGTCATCATGTAATGTACAGTCATTGAGCTACTTACGGGTCTGTACATTAGGTTAGCACCCGGACCCACGCTACATATTTCATTCATCTCATGAACTCAGGCATTCTATTGAGTTCAGACCATTACTATTCTCATGGTAACCCCTTTTTGTACCCGATACTAAATCTAGGATTCAGCGGGGTTTCTTATATAACTGGGTAGCATTTCACTTGCTCACAATGTACTTTATTCTCATAACACACCATTTACACTATCATGGTAATAGATGCCATTCGATCACATGAATACTATAGAGCAATTACACATATATATATCATTCCATATATTTCAAAATAAACTTTAATAACACATTATTTACATATGTACTTACTTCGATACAAAATGATAAAAACGAGTTCAATCTTCGTATACTTTGTTCTTACCCAGATCAAGACCCGAATCACATTTCTCTGGATCTATCTTAACAAAATTCATTCACTCTATTAGCACAACAATCTAAACACTTGACAACGCATAATTGGGCAAAATACCCATTTCGCCTCTAGAATTTCACAAAATGACCATTTTACCCCTATGTCCGGAAATCAAATTTTATCGAATTTCCTCATATCTTAAGCATAGTCGAATACATTTTATAACTAGAAGCAGCCTAAATTCTCATTATTTCACTCATTTAAAATTTATTTTACAACTTATGCAAAATGGTCCTTTTTAGGTGTTTTCAAGTTAACACCTTTCACAAAAATTGTTTCTAACATACCCAAAACTCATATTCTTCCATAAAATTTCAGAAAGCACCCTAAATGTTATCATGGAAAAACCATAAAATTTCAACCATTTTGCAAAATAGTCCTCTCTTGTGAAAGCTTATGTTTCAATGGTCTTAAAAATGTAGAAATCATTAACAAAGAACATAAAAATCACTTACTTGTGAGTCAACTAAATGGCTGAAAATTTTTAAGCTTCAAACCCCCTTTCATGGCTGATATTTTCAGTTGAAAGAGATGAGAAGTAAAGAATTTTACAACTTTTTCTATTTTATTTCTTTTTTAGTCAAAATAAGCCACCTAACACACCAAACATCAAAATTTTGTCTCCTCTAGGACTCTATGGCTGGCCAAGTACTCTTAAAAGGGTCTAATTGCCCTTAAAATACCTTAAATTTAAGTCTCATGGCAATTTAACACCCTTAGCTATCAATCCAAAACTTTTGTACATTATGCGATTTAGTCCTTTCTCGCAATTGGGCTCACAATTGTTAAAATTAATGCATCAAAATTGTTATACACTCATATAAACATGCTATGACCTCAAAATAATATTTAAAATTATTTCTTGATCTCGAATTTATGGTCCCGAGACCACTGTTCTGACAGGCCCTAAATCGGGCTATTACATGAATACTGACTCAGATGTTGTTTCAACTTTGTAAACTTTATTGAAGATGTTATTGAAATAAGGCCCTAGATGCTTAGGTGAATAGTTAGGATACAATTGGCATGCCAATAAAAGACTTCTGATTTGTTCTTCGGCATTCCTGTTACTTGCACTTCAGTACTCCTGTTCCTTGCACTTTTGGTGCAATCTTGATCTAGTTTTTGGACACTCGTGCTTCAACACTCTTGTTAATATAATTTGGATAATTTGTCCCTAATATCCTATCTTTATTTTCTACGCATAATAAAGGTTGAAGTTAACTAATTTCGATTCCTAAGAACTAATTTTGATTCCTAAGAATAACATGGTTGTGGCATGATAAAAACTTATACTTAAATAATTTGATGCAAATACTTGTATTGTAACACCTCTTGCCCGTATTCGTCGTCGAATTAGGGCTACGGAGTATTATAGAAAATTAACGACATACAATGGACATTTATTCAACACATACAAATAATAGCATAACTCATGGCAATATTAATTAAACTCAAGTATATAGTCCCTTATGCGAGCCCTCGAGACCCTAAAAATGCATTAGAAACAAGTCAGGACTAAATCAGAAACATATAGAATTTATCAAAAAAAGATGCAAAATTTGAAACTGCAGGGGTCACACGGTCATGTGACTTACACAGCTGAGACACACGCTTGTGTCTCAAGCTGCGTGCGCATTCGAATTAGGGATACACGGCTGTGTCCTAGCCCGTGCCCGTGCCTATATAATTCTTTGACTTGGGTCACATGGCCAAGCCACACGCCTATGTGCTAGGCTAGGTACCCTTCGAAATAGCCTCACACGCCCGTGTGCCATGCCGTGTAACTGTATGACTTGTAACCCTTTGGAGGCTATAGGAAACATGTCGCATGGCCGTGTGTCACAGACGGCTGAGACACACGCTCGTGTCTTTGGTCATGTGGATGAAAAATAGGCTATTTCCAAGCCATTTTTCTCACCCAAAGACTAGGCATTTACACAAACCAAATGTACCTATAATCATGCATTCAAAACACACCAAACATGTACATATACAAGCTAAAACATCATAGTAACTAACCATTCAACCAATATACCAAATTGACACCTCATTCTCAACAATTAAGCTTGATTAAACACTTACTAAAATCCTCCATAATTCGATCAACCAATTGGACAACTTAAACACTACGTTTTCCATAATGTTCACATACCATTCTCATGCCCAACAAATACCATTATGACCATTTCTACATTTATTATCTACCTTAACAAATTTACCAAATGCCAAACACATTCAAGGCTACTAAAACTAGCCATTAACAACTTTATGTACTATCTCATTCCATACCGACCAACATTTCATAGCATACCAATATACTCACTATTTCACTACCATCATTTTAGTACCTAAATGCCAAAATAACAACCAGTTAAAGTACCATATATACTTGATATCATATAAATTATTTCATCAACCAAAATAGCATATTTACAAGCCACACATAATGAAAAATTTCATCAAACAAAGACACCTATACATGCCATTATAACCATGACTCAAAACGGTCAAAATTTACCGATATAGCTGATGGATAGTGTGATAGATCTCTGACAAACTTCCAAACCGATCGAGCTTCCAATTATCTAGATAATGAGAGATAATAAAATAAAGTAAGCATTTCATGCTTAGTAAGTTTGTAAATCACAAAAATGCTTACCTTTTCAATATATAAGCTTAAAAGCAATTAATGAACTGATCCAACAATGAGAGAAAATAACATAAAGTAAGCATTTAATGCTTATTAAGTTTGTAAATCATAAACAACGCTTACCGTTTCAATATATAAGCTTAAAAGAAATTAATGAACTAATCCAACATAGCTTGGCACAAGCCTAAACACTAACAACAACACAAATTAGTGATTAATACATAACTTATCCAAATTCATCACCCAACAATTAGCTTTCATGTACTTAAAATACATAACTTATCCATATGACACACGGGTGTGTCATATCCGTGTGATCTTAAGAGGTTACTACTTTACATACACGGCCACAAGGCACGCCCGTGGTCCCTGATCGTATGGCACAATGCAGGCTTGGTTTAAGCCAACTTGCCACCCTTTTTTTGGGTCATTCCTACAAGCAATAGAAACAAGCATATATGCTTAACCAATTCAACCAATTTCTATACCAATATACATATCATTCCAACCATATCAAAATCAACCAATTATCTACTCATAAACCTTACCAATTCATGCCAAACCTAAGGTAAGATCATAGCAAAACATTTCCTTCCATACATCATTCAAACTCATACTAAACTTACAAAAAATTACCAATACTTGCCATTTCTGTTGTCCAACTAAAACATATCACATTTTCACATTAACATCACATATCATAGTTTATTATAAACTATAAGTTTAAACACCAACTAGCCAAATCAAATGGCTAAATATATATACATCACAAAACATAATCCCACAACTACTAGCCTATACATGCCATACTTCAGAATATACATTTTCAAAGTGCCAACATAGCTTGGCACAAGCCTAAACACCAACAACAACTCAAATTAGTGATTAATACATAACTTATCCAAATTCATCGCACAACAATTAGCTTTCATGTACTTAAAATACAAACATTCATTATATTATGCACATAGTAAGTAAATTTTAATCACCAACATCTCATACCTTTTTCATGCTTTCACAACATTACTAATCGAAGCATGTAACACCCCTATCCCGTAACCGTTACCGTTACCGGAATAGGTAAGAGGCATTACCAGACAGACTGATCATTTCAAACAGGTTCAGAATTACAGATATCAAATAACATTAATACATAAGCGGTCATCAACAATTTGTCCCTTATAATGGTCTATGGGACCCAAAACGTACTTTTAAAGACATTCAGGACTAAACCGAACACATTCATAAATGTCAAAACTCAGAAAATTTTTCAATTCTGTTGAGGTCACACATTCGTATGACCAGGCCGTGTGCCTCACATGGCACCAGGCATGCCCATGTGATCCAACCGTGCCAAAACAGAGTATAGATACTAACTTTTACACACGGCCAATAGACATGGCCGTGTGCAATGGTCGTGTGATAATTAGCTGGCTACTGACTTAAACCCACGACCATATGACACGCTCGTGTGTCATATCCATGTGATCTTAAAAGGTTACTACTTTACATACACGGCCGCAAGGCACACCCGTGGTCCCTGACCGTGTGGCATAATGTAGGCTTGGTTTAAGCCAACTTGCCACCACTTTCTGGGTCATTCCTACAAGCAATAGAAACAAGCATATATGCTTAACCAATTCAACCAATTTCTATACCAATATACATATCATTCCAACCATATCAAAATCAACCAATTATCTACTCATAAACCTTACCAATTCATGCCAAACCTAAGGTAAGATCATACCAAAACATTTCATTCCATACATCATTCAAACTCATACTAAACATACTCAAAATTAACAATACTTGCCATTTTTTTTGTCCAACTAAAACATATCACATTTGCACATTAACATCACATATCATAGTTCATTATAAACTATAAGTTTAAACACCAACTAGCCAAATCACATGGCTAAATATATATACATCACAAAACATAATCCCACAACTACTAGCCTATACATGCCATACTTCAAAATATACATTTTCAAAGTACCAAAATGAGGTTCGATAGTGTGGTGACGATCCTTGACGGTCCCCGAGCTTGAGTTAGCTTCAATATCTAAAAACAACGCAAACACACAAAAAGTAAGCTTTCAAAAGCTTAGTAAGCTCGTACTAAAATCATCAACAATATATATAAAATTTAACACATCAATACATAAGTGTTTATACAATTTCAATCTATATTATCATATCAATTCAGTGAACTTAACATACATAATATCATCTACCACTTAGGTATTGCACGTACCTGAATCTCCCCGTACTTATTCAATTTCATACTTACCTCTCATTGAGTATTGTAAGATTTTTCGTCAATTACTTGTACTTCAAACATCTGTACACTTAGTGCAAAAAGGTTAGCCGAAGCTAGAATGATTTCGCACACTTAGTGCCATTTCAAATAACTGAAGCTAAGTCGGTATCACACACTTAGTGCATTATATAGCCGGTGCTATTCCAACTCGCACACTTGGTGTCGTTTGTAGCCAAAGCTATATGTATTAAACAGCACACTTAGTGCTGTGTGCTAAGCATAGTCGAATATCATCGTACTCAAACCGTAATAAAATATCTATACAATTTATGCATTGTAATTGCATTAAAACATAACTTTAACATCATTTATCATGTACGAACTTACCTCGTACATAGAATTGTTGATTTGAATTGTTTACTCGATAGCCTTCGACTTCCCTCGATCTAAATCCGAATTCCTCCTTTCTTGATCTATATGTATTCAAATTTAACCATTTTTATTCACCAATTAATTCAATTCAATCCATAAACACATATTTAGGGCATTTTGCAAACTAGCCCTCACATTTTCACATTTCAACTCTTTAGTCCCTATAATTAAAAAATACACATAATTTGCATATACACAAGCTTAGCTAAATTCTCCTAGCTCTCATACAAGTCCAAACATTTCATTTATTTCATGTTTTAGTCCCTCAAAAATAACATCTTTACAATTTAGTCCAAATTACTCAATTTCATCAAAAATCCAAAGACAAATCATTTAAGCCCAACATCAAGCTTTTATAATTCATCTACTAACATCTCAAAACTCATAGTTTCATCAACGGTACATTTTAAAATCATCACCAAAATTAGAAATTAAGGCATGGGTTTGATGGTATACGAAGCAACGATTACAAAAATGTAGAAATTATCAAAAACCGAGCAAAATACATACCTAATTCACTAATTTAAAGTGCTGAACCCTAGGTGAGCTTTCTCTTTTCTTTTTCTTTGTATTTTTCGGCAAAACAAGATGAATATGACTTTATTTTATGCTTTGTTTTATTTAACTAATAATTATTAAACAAATACCCATTTTGCCCTTTATTTATACATATAAAAAATCATTTGTAATAAGGCCATATATGTCCATTAACTATGTAAATGGCATAATAACCACATAAAGACCTCTCAATTATAAAGCCAAGTCAAATAAGCACTTTTAACATCTAGCACACAACTTTTACATTTTACGCGTTTAGGTCCTTTTTGCAAATTAAGCACACAAACAGTTAAATTTTCCCACGAGACTTTCACACATGCTAATTCACATATCATAAGCACGGAAAATAATATTTAAATTTTTTTCTAACTCGAATATGTGGTCCCGAAACCATTATTTAGACTAGGGTCAAAACCAGACTGTTACAATTCTCCCCCTTAGGGATTTTCGTCCCCAAAAATCATACTGTTAAACAAATTTGGATATTGTTGTCTCATGGTATGTTTATGCTCCCACGTAGCCTCTTCAATGCCATCTCGATGCCACATTACTTTTACTAATGGAATTTTCTTATTTTGCAACTCTTTAACCTCCCGAGCTAAGATTCGGATTAGCTTTTCTTCGTAAGTCATATTAGACTGAATTTTGATCTTAGACGGAAGAATCACATGTGAAGGATCAGATCTGTACTTTCGAAGCATTGATACGTGAAACACATTATGAATCTTTTCTAACTCTGGTGGCAACAACAATCTATATGCAACCGGCCCAATACGCTCGGTAATCTCATACGGTTCGATGAACCTCGGACTCAACTTACCTTTTCTACCAAACCGAAGCACTTTCTTCCACGGAGATACTTTCAAAAACACTTTATCACCGATCTCAAACTCAATATCTTTTCTTTTCAAATTCGCATATGATTTCTGACGATCAGAAGCTGCTTTCAAACTATCTTGGATTACTTTTACTCACTGTTCGGTTTCTTTTATCAAGTTGACCCCGTGAATATTTTTTTCGCTGAGCTCGGTCCAATACAAAGGTGTACGGCATTTGCGACCATATAAAGCCTCGTATGGTGCCATTTTAATACTTGACTGAAAACTGTTATTATACGCGAATTCAATCAAAGGTAGATATTGTTCCCACCTATCTTCAAACTCAAGAATGCAACATCTCAACATATCCTCGAGTATCTGTATAATCCGTTCAAATTGACCGTTTGTTTACGGATGAAAAGCAGTACTAAAGTGCAATTTAGTACCTAATGCATCTTGCAAATTCTTCCAAAATAGTGATGTAAATCTCGGGTCTCTATCTAACACTATTGACAATGGCACACCATGCAATTTCACAATATCAGAAATGTATAACTCAGCTAATTTAGCAAGTGAGTAATCAGATCGAATTGGAATAAAATGAGTTTATTTCGTCAATCGATCAACTACAACCCAAATTGTATCTTTCTTTCTCGGAGACAGGGGCAAACCCGAAATAAAGTCCATAGTCACTTGATCTCATTTCCACTCTGGAACCATAATCGGTTGTAGCAAACCAGATAGTACCTGATGTTCAGCTTTAACTTGCTGACATATCAAACATTTAGAAACAAAATCAGAGATATCTCTTTTCATTCCAGACCACCAATAATGTTGTTTCAAATTATTATACATTTCCATACTACCCGGATGTACAAATAAACGACTACTATGAGCTTCACTCAGAATCATTTGAATTAACTCTGGGTTTCTCGGAATACAAACTCTATCTAGAAATCTGAAACAATCATCTTTATCAACTCTAAATTCTGAATCAGACTCTACATCACACTGAGCTCGTTTAGCTAAAATCTCATTATCAATCTTCTGAGCTTCAATAATTTGCTATAAGAACAAGGGTCTTGCTTTTAATTTAACTAAAACTAAACCATCATCAGACAGAACCAAATGAGAATTCATCGCATGTAAAACAAACAATGATTTTCGACTCAGGGCATCAGCAACAACATTTGTTTTACCCGGATGATAATCTAGCACAAGTTCGTAGTCCTTTAGTAGTTCAAGTCATCTTCTTTGTCATAGATTCAAATCTTTTTGAGTCATCAAATACTTCAAACTCTTATGATCAGAGTATACATGACACTTTTCACCGAACAAGTAGTGGCGCCAAATCTTTAGGGTAAACACAGTCGTAGCTAACTCAAGATCATGTGTCGGATAGTTCTTTTCGTGCGGCTTTAACTGTCTCGAAGCATAAGCAATGACTTTTCCTTTTGGCATTAGAACACATCCCAAACCAATTAATGAAGCATCACTGTAAATTACAAATTCTTTACCCAATTCAGGTTGTACTAATACCGGAGCTACTATCAACAAAGCTTTCAACTGATCAAAGCTGTTCTGACACTTTTCAGACCACTCAAACTTCACATCTTTCGTAGTTTTGTTAACGGAGTTGCGATCATTGAAAAACCTTTCAAAAATCTTCTATAATAACCCGCAAGTCCCAAAAAACTACAGACTTCAAATACATTCCTCGAAGGTTTCCAATCCAAAATAGTGGAAACTTTGCTCGGATCAACTCGAATACCAGAGGCTGATACAATATGACCCAGAAAACCAACTTCTCGCAACCAGAACTCAAATTTACTAAATTTTGCATACAACTGTTTATCTTTCAATATCTGTAATACTAACCTTAGATGCTCAGCATGCTTAGATTCATCACGTGAACAAATCAATATGTCATCAATGAACAAATTAATCTAAATACGGTCTGAAAATTCTATTCATCAAATCCATGAAAATAGCAAGCGCGTTAGTCAATCCGAAAGGCATAACTAAGAATTCATAGTGACCTTACCTTGTTCTGGAAGCAATTTTCGGAATATCTGAGTCTTTCACTCGCAACTGATAATAGCCTAATCTTAACTCTATTTTCGAAAACACAGCAGCTCCTTTCAACTGATCAAACAAATCATCAATTCGGAGTAGGGGATATTTATTCTTGATAGTTACTTTATTCAACTGACGATAGTCAATACACATTCTCATTGTACCGTCTTTCTTTTTCACAAATAGAACCGGAGCACCTTAAGATGAGAAACTCGGTCTAGCAAATCCTCGATCGATTAACTCTTGCAACTGAGACTTTAATTCTTTCAATTCAGTTGGGGTCATTCTAGATGGAGCTATTGAAATTAGAGTAGTACCAGGTACCAATTCAATGCCAAACTTTACCTCTCTAGCTGGTGGTAATCCCGGAAGTTCTTCAAGAAACACATCAAGGAACTCACAAACAACAGGCATAGATTCAACCTTCTTTTCTAATACTCTCAAATCAATCACATATGCAAAATAAGCTTCACAACCCTTTCTCACAATACTTAAAGTTTTCATCGAAGATATCATAGTAGATAATCCATTCAAATCACTAGATTCAATTCTAACTATTTCATCCTTCTTGCATCTCAAATCAATAGTTTTTCGTTTACAATTCACCACAGCATCATGAAAAGTTAACTTATCCATACCCAGAATTATATCAAACTCATCAAAAGGTAATACCATCAAATCAACTAGAAAATAATTATCTCGAAACATTAACGGACAATTCTTGCAGACTTTATCAACCAGAACGCATCTGCCTAGGGAGTTTGAAACTCTAATTACAAATTCAATAGACTCTACAGGCAAAGTCTTACTGTTCACTAAGTTCATGCATATATATGAATGTGTTGATCCAGGATCTATCAAAGCAATCACAGAAGTATCATAGAAAGTAAATGTACCCGTAATCACATCTGGCGATGAAGCTTCCTCGCGAGCTTTGATAGCATAGACTCTAGCAGGTGCACGAGCCTCAGATCTAACAGTTGTGTCTTTCGTTCCTCTCTGACTACTGCTCACATTTCCCAAATTTCTAGAAGGTCTACCTCGAGAAGCATTACCATTCTACCTTGGATTTTGAGCACTATCTTTTTCAACTAAATTGGGGCAATCTTTTATAAAATGATTTCTTGAACCACAACTATAACAAGCTCGGTTAATACTTTTTCCCCAGCATTCACTGAAATGTCGTCTTCCACACTAATCACACTCAGGCTTTTCATTCTTTACATTATCAACACTGGCAATAGATGTAGCTGAAGATTTGAAATTAGATTGCGATCTAACACGTCCTCTAGTCGAAGGTCCCATACTAGTCTTTAAACGAATGCTATCATCTCTAAACTTCTTGGATCCAGATTGAAACGATTTGCCCAAAGATCTCTTTCGTACCTCTCTAGCTTGAAAATTAGCCTTTCTTTTTTCTTTCCCAAGATCTTCAGCTTTACATGCTCGTTCAACAAGCACTACGAATTCTTTGATTTCCAGGATCCCAACTAGCAAACGAATATCTTAATTCAAGCCATCTTCAAATCTCTTACACATTATTACTTCCGTAGATATGCATTCACGAGCATATTGACTCAGCCTTACAAATTCCCGCTCATATTCCGTGATAGACATTCTGCCTTGTTTAAGCTCAAGAAACTCTTTACGTTTCTGATCAAAGAATCTCTGACTGATATATTTCTTTCGAAATTCAGCTTGGATGAAATCCCAAGTAACTCGTTTACTCGGAACCATGGATGTCAAAGTCTTCCACCAATGATACGTCGTATCTCTCAAAAGAGAAACAACACATTTTATGCATTCCTCAGGTCTCAAAGACAACTCATCAAACACTTTTATTATGTTCTCTAACCAGAACTCGACTTTTTCAGCATCATCCTTTGTTGTAGCTCGGAACTCTTCAGCCCCATATTTTCTAATCTTATCAACTGGTGGTTTACTCAACTGTATCGGGTTTACTGGTGGCATAACAGGAGTTTGAGGAGAATTAACTGGGGATAGAGGTTGTTGTACAGCTGGATTGGTTCGAATATATTGGGTGAACCAATCATTCATCATTTGATAGAAGGCTTGTTTAGCCTCACCATCACGGCTACTAAGAGCCGGTCGAGAATCAGCTTGCACTGTTCTTTGCACGAGAGCAAGTGCATTACTTTCAACATCGTCTGCTACAGCTCTATCAGGATCTATTGCTATATAAAATCACATTTCAATATCAAGATTCATCACACTATCGCAGTTCATAAATATGTCATGTATAACTAAACTCACATACACTATGGTAGTCCTAGAATTGACTAAACTGTAGCTCTGATACCAACTAAATGTAACACCCCTATCCCATAACTGTCACCGGAATAGGTAAGGGGCATTACCAAACAGACAGATCATTTAAGACCGATTCAGAATTACAGATATCACATAACATTAATACGTAAGCGATCATCAACAATTTGTCCCTTATGATGGTCTATGGGACTTAAAACATACTTTTAAGGACATTCAGGATTAAACCGAACACATTCATAAATTTTAGAACTCAGAAAATTTTTCAATTCTGTTGAGGTCACACGCCCATGTGACGAGGCCGTGTGCCTCACATGGGCACTAGACACTCCCATGTGATCCAACCGTGCCAAAACAGAGTATATATACTAACTTTTACACACGGCCAATAGACATGGTCGTATGCAATGGCCGTGTGATAATTAGTTGGCTACTGACTTAAACCCACGACCATATGACATGCCCGTGTGTCATATCCGTGTGATCTTAAGAGGTTACTGCTTTACATACATGGCCACAAGGCACGCCCGTGGTCCCTGGCCATGTGGCACAATGCAGGCTTGGTTTAAGCCAACTTGCCATCCTTTTTTGGGTCATTACTACAAGCAATGGAAACAAGCATATATGCTTAACCAATTCAACCAATTTCTATACCAATATACATATCATTCCAACTATATCAAAATCAACCAATTATCTAATCATAAACCTTACCAATTCATGTCAAACCTAAGGTAAGATCATACCAAAATATTTCATTCCATATATCATTCAAACTCATACTAAACTTACCAAAAATTACCAATACTTACCATTTCTTTTGTCCAACTAAAACATATCACATTTGCACATTAACATCACATATCATAGTTCATTATAAACTATAATTTTAAACACCAACTAGCCAAATCACATGGCTAAATATATATACATCACAAAACATAATCCCACAACTACTAGCCTATACATGCCATACTTCAAAATATACATTTTCAAAGTACCAAAATGAGGTTCGATAGTGTGGTGACGATCCTTGACGGTCCCCGAGCTTGAGTTAGCTTCAATATCTAAAAACAACACAAACACACAAAAAGTAAGCTTTCAAAAGCTTAGTAAGCTCGTACTAAAATCATCAACAATATATATAAAATTTAACACATCAATACATAAGTGTTTATACAATTTCAATTTATATGATCATATAAATTTAGTGAACTTAACATACATAATATCATCTAACACTTAGGTATTGCACATACCTGAATCTCCCCGTACTTATTCAATTTCATACTTACCTCTCATTGAGTATTATAAGATTTTTCGTCAATTACTCGTACTTCAAACATCCACACACTTAGTGCAAAAAGGTTAGCCAAAGCTAGAATGATTCCGCACACTTAGTGCCATCTCAAATAATCGAAGCTAAGTCGGTATCACACACTTAGTGTATTATATAGCCTCCAACTCGCACACTTAGTGCCGTTTGTAGCCAAAGTTATATGTATTAAATAGCACACTTAGTTCTAAGCATAGCCGAATATCATCGTACTCAAACCATAATAAAATATCTCTACAATTTATCATATACGAACTTACCTCGTACTCGAAATTGTTAATTTGAATTGTTTACTCGATAGCCTTCGACTTCCCTCGATCTAAATTCGAATTCTTCCTTTTTTTGATCTATATGTATTTAAATTTAACCCTTTTTATTCACCAATTAATTCAATTCAATCCATAAACACATATTTAAGGCATTTTGTAAACTAGCCCTCACATTTTCACATTTCGACACTTTAGCCCCTATTTTACAAAATTACAAAATACACATAATTTGCATATACACAAGCTTAGCTGAATTCTCCTAGCTCTCATTGTAACAGCCCAATTTAGGGCCAAAATGGAACAGTGGTTTCGAAACCATGAATCCGAGGTTGAAATTTTTATGAGTAGGTGTTTAATTTGATGTTTAGGACTAAATTGAAATAGGTGAAAAATGTGTGTTTTAGTTCATAAGGTACTTGATTGAAATGGGGGTTTTAAGTAGAGGCCCTTAAATGGCAATTAGACAATTATACTTTATATGGAAAAAAATGGGCATGAATAGGACAAAATTTTAAAGAAAGGCCTTAAGGGTATTTTTGTCATTTGGTAATTAAAAGAAATGAAATGGGAAAAATAAGCCAAAATTTTGTCCATCCATCTTCTTCCTTGGCCGAACCTTGTATGTTCACCATAGCTAGGGTTTTTCCAAGCTTTCAAGCTCAATAGTAAGTGCATTCAAGCCCCGTTTTTAATGTTCTTTACATTTTTGAAATCCTCGTAGCTTGGTTTACCTATTTCTACCATTATTTCGAGTTAGGGTTTATGTTTAAAAATTTACCCATGAATAATATGCATGTATTTTGATGTTTTATGGTGGAATATGAATGTTTAAAGTTAGGAGAACGATCTTTTCTAAGCGATTTTTAGCGAAAATGAGCAAAACAACATAATCGGTAAAAATACCTATTGTTCATAACTATGTGTTAGAGTGAGAATTTGATGTTTCCATAGAAGGGAAAAATGATCATCATGTCATAAAACTTAAGAATAAGGGCTGTAATTAAATTTCTGAGCCTAGGGGCAAAATCATAATTTTGTAAAAGTTAGGGGGCAAAAACGTAATTTTTCCATAATGTGATTTTTGGATTGAAATAGATAGTATGAGTGTTAAATGAGCTAAATGTGTTGTTATAGATCAAGAAAGGCGTGGAATCGACCTCGAACGAGGGAAGGAAAAGATTTTGGACTAAATTGCAAAATTTCCATATTTTGCACCGAGGTAAGTTTGTATGTAAATAATACATTATCTTTATTTATGTTTTATATTTCAGCATATTATATATATATATATATATATATTAACTGATTTTGAATCATAATCGACTATTGGAAGAATGAAAATAAGTAATAGAGAGAAAAATCCCGGTTGAACCTTCGGAAAGATTGGATAATACAGATGGTACGTAGCTAGGTCACATGTATGGTGCTGAGTGCACATCATGTGTACAAGAGAGCTACGAGATACTATGTGGTAGCTAGGTCACATGTGTGATACGGGATGTATACCATGTAGACAAGAGAGCTACGGGAGAGGATAAATGTAGCTAGGTCGCATGTGTGGTTCCAAGTGAAGGACACCATGTAGACAAGAGAGCTACAAATAAACTGGCCAGGTCACATGGGTAGTACTAAGTGTTTACCATGTGTACAAGAGAGTCGAACTATGTGAAATATGATGGGTGGAGCTATGTGCTGAAACCACCAAGTATCGAGGATTGATCCGAAGTGTTCAACGGGATGATTTTATGGTGACATTGTAATCATGGACCTATACTTGTTATGTATGAAATGTGGTGAAAATGAATTGTGACATGCATGTTAAAATGAGGTTAATACAAAGAAAGTGTGAAAGAGTGAATTAGCAATATCTTTGTTTTGGATGATCAGTGATGATGTGAATTTGAAAAATCACCAAAAATAGTAAGAATTTAATTAGAGGCATAATAATATATGAAATTAAATATTAATGAGTCTATTTTCATGTAAAATAAACAGAGCAAGTAAAGGGATCCTATAATTTGAGATATTTTTATTTTTGTGAGACTTGTTCAGAATGACTACGTGATCCCCTGTTCTGACTTTGAAAAATCATTAAATATTGTGCAAAACTAATTAAGAAATATAGTTTATATGCCTATATTACTTATTGACTCTAGTTTTAAATGAAACAAATTTCATGGCTATTACTTTTGTATAGGGAGAAAACCAATTCGTAGTGAACAGAGATCAGATCAGTAGAGCTGTATAACAGGGGAAACTTTAACTAATAAACTGTACTAATTGGCTAAACCAAAAATTCTAGAAAAATTTTAGTAAGAAGTAATATGAGTCTAGGTTCAGGAAAATTTTACGGATTTGAATTTTGAGTTTTGTAACTTGAGTTATGATTTATTTAGTGAACATGATGCAAGAGGGATAGCTTGATCAAATTGGAGTAAATAGTGAAATTAAAAATAGATATGGTTGAGTTATTTTGTGAACATATTAGATTCCTTATTCATTATTTATATACTTACTACGCTATAAGCTTACTTTCTTTTCTCTCTTTTGTTTTATAGTGTCATCCAGCTAGCACAGGAGTTAGAGATCGTTGAAGATCTGCCCGCACTATCAATACTTTTGGTATTTGAACTAAACATTTTGAATTATGGCATGTATAGTAAGCTTAGTTATTTTGTTACGTGTCATAATTGCATAGGTATAAAATATTAGTTACAGTATTTGACAGATTATTTTGTACAAAGCCATTGAAATTGGCTAATATTGTTAAAGGCATATGTTATAATGATTCATGATCTAATTGAATGCCACATTTTTGTCTCGGTTTCAATTAATGGTATGTATTATGATCTGGTAATACCTCGTACCCTATTTCAGCGTCAGGTACGAGTAAGGGGTGTTACACTCATACAAGTCCAAACATTTCATTTATTTCACGTTTTAGTCCCTCAAAAATAACATCTTTACAATTTTTCCCAAATTACTCAATTTCATCAAAAATCCAAAGACAAATCATTTAAGCCCAACATCAAGCTTTTATAATTCATCTACTAACATCTCAAAACTCATAGTTTCATCAATGGTACATTTCAAAATCATCACCAAAATTAGAAATTAAGGTGGGTTTGATATTATACAAAGTAACGATTACAAAAACGTAGAAATTATCAAAAACCGAGCAAAATACATACCTAATTCACCAATTGAAAGTGCCGAACACTAGGTGAGCTTTCTCTTTTCTTTTTCTTTGTATTTTTCAGCAAAACAAGAAGAATATGGCTTTATTTTATGCTTTGTTTTATTTAACTAATAATTATTAAAAAAATACCCATTTTGCCCTTTATTTATACATATAAAAAAAGTCATTTTTGATAAGGCCATATATGTCCATTAACTATGTAAATGGCATAATAATCACATAAGGGCCTCTCAATTATAAAGGCAAGTCAAATAAGCACTTTTAACATCTAGCACACAGCATTTACATTTTACGCGTTTAGGTCCTTTTTGCAAATTAAGCACATAAACAGTTAAATTTTCCTACGAGACTTTCACACATGATAATTCACATATCATAAGCACGGAAAATAATATTTAATTTTTTTCTAACTCAGATATGTGGTCCCGAAATCACTATTCTGACTAGGGTCAAAACTGAACTGTTACAAAGCATCTATTGTTCCTTCCCTTTTGCATACCCATTGAACCACTAGAATAATATCGAATATGTGGGAATCTTACACACTGTGTGCTAACATATGGTTGAAACCATATTTTTCTCTTTTCTCATATAAATGCTCTCTCTCAAGCCATAAGTGGGTCTATTTACACAAGCTGTCAGTCAGAACGTAGCTGCACGGTGCTGCTCATTTAAGCTGTTAAGTAACTACAACACATTCTGGAAACTCAACCACCAGTAGGATGTTCAGGACCAGCACCCAAAACACGATAACCCTGAATAACATGTCATTTGTGTCCTATATATTCCTAAGGTTCAAACGAGATCTGAAAGTCGTCGAAACTTTGTTGGATATATCTATAAAGTCGTAAAATCATAATACAACATAATAACATTTAATTTAAAGCGTATTAAAACTTTAATTAAATGTGCAAACTTACCTCGATCACAAATGAAGAAATACGATAAGCTAATCCAACACTTTTTCCTTTCCCTGATCTAAATCTGTACGATGCTTTTCTTGATCTAAATAATTAAATTCAACTCATTCAAAAATCATTCAATTCAATTCAATCAAAAAATTATATTTTTGGAAAAATTATGTTTTTTTCCCTATAATTTTAAATTCATTACAATTTAGTTCCTAAGCTTATAAAATGAAATTCATGCAATTTAATGCTAACCCACTATAGCTGAATTCCACTTAAGCCCTTAGTAGCTCATATTTTTCATTGATTTCACAATTTACCATGAAAAATACACATTTTTTTCAATTTAACCCTTAATTGACAAATTCACCAAAAACTACTTAACAAAAGTTGTATAACTAACAACAACCATTCATTTTCTTCCATCAAACGTCACAAAAAATACATATACATTCATGGTAAAACCCTTTACTTTTAAAAATTTTGCAAACTAGTCCTCGAGCTAGCTAGATTAAGCTACAACGACTCCAAAAACATAAAAATCATTATAAACAAGACAAAAATGCACTTATATGCAGACACCAAGGTTGGCTGAATGCTTCAAGCCCTAACTATGGCTTCCTATCCTTGAATCCCGAAGGTGTTTCACATTAAGGAAGATGACACCTTTATTTTCTTTTTGTTTTATTTTACTTATTAACTTAATTACTAACTGAACCTTATTTCTAACCTTTATAAATTACATTAATGATGTCCATCTTTATCCACTAAATATATTAATGATATAATTACCATTTAAGGCCACTCATATTCCAACTTCATAGCAATTTGATACCTTTTTCTTATAGAACTCAAAATTTTCACTTTATGCAATTTAGTCCTTTTTATCAAATTAAGCATGAAAACGATAAAATTTCTTAACGAAATTTTTATACGACACTACTAACATGTTTTAGATATTAAAATATTAATAAAATAAATATTTTAACATCAAATTTGTGGTCCTGAAACCACTGTTCCAATTTCACTGAAAACGGGCTGTTACATATATGTGTTATCATGGTATTAAACTACTCTTAATTTTTTTGAATAGACTTTTAGATGCCATTCATATCTCTTCTAAATGAATTAATTATATAATATTGTATTTGATCCGAATATCAGTTTTGAAGGCAAGTATATGGGGTTTTATCTATATTATCTTACTAAGCTTTACACTTAACGCACCCTTGTTTTTGTGCTTAGATCTTTCGAACCAAGGCTCGGTGCTTCTCAAGGATCACAAGCATACACCATTTTCATCATTGAAGAGTATGAAATATTTATATTTGCGATTAATAACTAGTGTCATGTATTAAAAGAAGTCATTTAAGGGTGCATATATGATTGTTTCATATTACTCTAAGATGTAATGACGATATTAGCTATACTTATTTTGGTTAGCTTTGAGCCACCTATTGTATGTATCTTGAATGTGTGTATGCATGCATTGGTTTTCCATAACTTAGTTGGTTATTGAATGGTTTTATATAAGTATAATATGCTATAATAACATCTTGATGTTTTGACATATCTTGTCTCATTTTGACAATGTTTCATGAACAAGAATGCTGGTCTTTGGATTTATCTTTGAACATGTTTTATAAAATTCTAGTTTGGAGGTGTTTCAAAAGTTGTTTTCAGCTATTAAAATGTGGATTTTAAGTTACTAAAGCTTGGTTTTTATTATGGTAAAATTTAGGGCTTAAAAAATAGGAGTTTTGGGGCAAGTGTTTACCTTAGGGGCAAAGGTATCGGTATTTGGTTCTAGGGGTACCGCATCCTAGTTCGAAGAATACCAAAATGAATAGTTTTAGGGTTGGGTTTCGGTACTTGTAGCCTTAGGTACCACATCCCCTGTACTTTTTAGGGTCCTATATTGTTTAGTGCAAAAAGGCCCTCCAAGGCCCAAATTCGATCCCGGACACCTATGAACACCCCTAAATCATTTTAAAATGATTTTAACAAGACTTTAAAACTCTAAAATTTAGTTTATCCATGATTTTATTAAAAAAATATCATTTATTTTTTTAAAAATAAGGTATTGGTTTTACTCCAAAAATGTCTGTGAAAAAAAAATAAAGATAAAGAACACACAAATTTTACGTGGAAACCCTTTCGGGAAAAAACCATGGGCAGAGGAGAAGAAAATTCACTATGTCGAAAATTTGAATCAATATAAGAGGAATAGACTATGTCTATTTATAGGCTTGTAAAGCCATATTCTAGTAGGATTGAAACACCTTATCCTAATCAATATAAAATAGATGGAGTTTAATAAGGTTTAAAAAACCTTATTCTAAAATAAAATAAAAGAAGTCTAGTTCTATATGGATTTTACTTTTATTTTATTTTCCATCGTATTTTATTTAAATAAGAATTTGGGTCACTTAATTCTAACAATCTCCACCTTGACACAAATTCTCAATGAACAAGTTCTTCATCGCAAACTTTCAATAAACAAGTTCTCCACCTCTTCCATATAACCCCTTAAGGGTTTAACTTCAACAATGAACACCAACCAAGTCTAAGCAATGCTCAAACTTGGTTTTAGGAAGTGACTTAGTCATCATATCTGTAGGATTTTCATGAGTACTAATTTTGCTCACAACAATATCACCACGAGCAATAATATCATGAACAAAATGATACCGAATATCAATGTGTTTTGTTCTCTCATGAAACGTTTGATCTTTTGTAAGAAAGCTGACACTCTGACTGTCACAAAATACTGTGTTGATTTGAAAGTCTTCATTGAGTTCACTAAACAGTCCCTTCAACCAAATAACTTCTTTACAAGCCTCAGTAATCGCCATGTACTCAGCTTCAGTGGTAGACAAAGCGACTGTAGATTACAAAGTGGCTTTCCAACTGATTGCACAACCTCAGATTGTAAAGACATAACCTGTGAGAGATCTTCTTTTATCAAGGTCTCTAGCAAAATCAGCACCAACATAACCAATGACTCCATCTCTAGTTCTTCCAAACTGTAAGCAAACATCAGTAGTACCTCGTAAGTATCTTAGAATCCACTGAACTGCTTTCCAGTGTTCTTTACCGGGATTCGCCATGTATCTGCTAACTGCATTGACTGCATATGATAGATCTAGACGTGAACAAACCATAGCATACATAAGAGATCCCACTGCACTAGAGTTTGAAACATGTGACATGTACTCAATCTCATCATCTGATTGTGGAGACAAAATCGATGAAAGTCTGAAATGAAATTTTGCTAATGGAGTACTAACAGGCTTAGCACTCTGCATATTGAACCTGCAAAGAACTTTCTCAATGCACCCCTTCTGACTTAGGTACAATTTACTTGTTTTTCTATCTCTGAGAATCTCCATTCCAAGTATCTTCTTTGCTGGTCCTAAATCTTTAATCTCAAATTCTTTACTTAGTTAGGTTTTGACCTTTCTTATCTCTCCTTTATCTTTTGCTGCTATCAACATGTCATCAACATAAAGAAGTAGATACGCAAAAGAACCATCATTGTTTTTCTTAAAGTAAACACAACTGTCAAAACTACTTCTTTTAAAATCATGAGAAGTCATAAAGGAATCAAACCTCTTGTACCACTGTCTTGGTGACTGTTTCAAACCGTAATAGTCCTATTTTTCTAAGACTATAAAACCCTCTGGTTGTTGCATGTAAATATCCTCCTCAAGTTCTCCATGTAGAAATACAGTTTTTACATTTAACTGCTCAAGCTCCAAATCATGCATGGCCACAATACCAAGCAAAGCTCGAATCGAACTATGCTTAACAAATGGGGAGAACACATCTATGAAGTTCATTCCTGGAATTTGACTGTAACCTTTTGCAACAAGCCTTGCTTTATATCTGGGTTCTTCAAATCCTAGAGTCCCTTCTTTCTTTTTAAACATCCATTTACAACGAACAGCCTTTTTACCTTTACGAAGTTTCTGCTTTAGAGATGTTGTTTTTGATGAAACTGCTATGCTACCTAACTTATCTCTTAAAGACTCTTCCAATAAAGAAAACCAAAAGCAGGTGGAGCATCAGATTAATACAGAGTCAACTCCTCAAGCCAGTACAAAAATTGAGAATAGAGTTGCTTCTTCACAACAATACTCTATCGCCAAAAATAGAACTAGAAGAGAAAGTAAACCTCCAAAGAAGTATGCCGAGGCTGATCTAGTTGCTTATGCTTTAAATGTGGTTCAATATATAGATGCGAATCAAGAGCCATCTAATTATTCTGAGGCAGTTAGCTGTGAAGACTCAGAAAAGTAGATGTTTGCTATGCAAGAAGAGATGGAATCACTCCACAAAAACAGAACATACTAATCACAACTTTTCTATTTTCAGGACACCATAACTTATACCCTTTTACACCAGCTTTATAACCAAGAAAAACACATTTAATGGATCTCGGTTACAATTTTCCATTATCAACATGAGCATACGCAGGACACCAAAAATCTTTAAATCAAAATAATTAGCAGGATTATCAGACCATACCTCTTGTGGAGTCTTTTTCTCAATGGCAACGGATGGAGATCGGTTGATCAAAAAACATGCAGTAGAGGCTGTTTCTGCCCAAAATGACTTTGGTAAGTTGGCATTTGACAACATACATCGAACCTTCTCCATGATCGTTCTGTTCATTCGTTCTGCAACGCCGTTTTTGCTGTGGAGTATGACGAACTGTCAAGTGTCTCATTATCCCTTCTGACTTGCACAATCTATTAAACTCATCAGAATAAAACTCTAAGTCATTGTCTGTGCGGAGGTATTTTATCTGTTTTCCCGTCTGTTTTTCAATCATAATTTTCCAAGACTTAAATGTGGAAAACACATCGCTTTTACCTTCGGAAGAAGAACGCCCAAACTTTTCTCGGAAAAATCATCAATAAAGGTTAGCATATAATTAGCTCCACCTCTTGAAGGCACTCTGGATGGCCCCCACAGATCAGAATGAATATACTCCAACATTCCCTTTGTGTTATGGATTCCTCTAGTGAATCGAACTCTCTTTTACTTCCCAAAAACACGGTGCTCATGAGAAATTCGGTTTGCAAATTCCTTGCCCATCAAGAAGTCCTCTTTTACTCAATTACGCCATGCCATTTTCACTCATATGCCCTAGGTGCATATGCCAAAGTTTAGTAATATCATCATCGATAAGGAAGAGAAGCGGCAATTTGTATTACGATAATGAGAGAGCCTTGCAAAATATATAACTTGGCAATCTTTCGCGCCCTTTCATCACAACAAGGACCTTTTGAAATCTTTAAAACCCCACTTCAATTTGTGTATCTGCACCCTTTTGAATCAAGAGTACTCAACGAAATTAAATTTCTTTTCAATTTCAAACATGTCGACGTCACTAAGTGTTACGACAACTCCTTCAAACATCTTAACTTTAATTGTTCCAACACCTGCGATTTTACACGAAGCATTATTTCCCATCAAAACAACACCTTCAGACATTGTTTTGTAAGTTGTAAACCAATCCCGATTGGACTCATGTGGAAGGTGCAGCCTGAATCAAGTATCCACTCCTCGCTTGCTTTAGAATCATTAACAGAAGTGACTAGAAGTTCACCATCGCTGTAGTCTTCTACAACATCAGCTTCACCGAAATTTTCTGGTTGTTTTCCCTTTTGATTTGCAGCCTCCCTTTTAATCTTATTCTGTAACTTGTAGCACTCAGATTTAATGTGCCCTTTCTTCTTGCAGAAGTTGCAAGTTTTACCTCTGTTTGAAGACTTTGATCTACCCTTAGATTTACCGCGAGGATTTTGTTCCTTTGTCCTTCCACGATCATTATCAGCATTCCGATCTTGTCTCTCACGAACAATGAGACCCTCTCCTTGAGAGTCGGGTTTAACTACAAGATGCTTCATCTTATCATACGAGGTCAAAGAAAAATAAACCTCATCAATTGTGAGAGACTCGCGGCTATATAAAATCGTGTCTCTAAAGGTTGAATAAGACGGGGGCAACGAATAAAGTAGAATCAACCCTAGATCTTCCTTATCATACTGAACCTCCATGGCCTCCAAGTTTGAGAGAATTTCTTTAAACACTGTTAAATGTTCGTGTACAGACGCACCTTCCTCCAAACGATGGGTATAAAGACGTTGTTTCATATGCAACTTGCTTGTGAGAGTTTTCGACATACATAATTGTTCTAGCCTCTTCCATAATGCAGCGGCGGTCTTCTCTTTCATCACATCCTGCAAAATTTCATTGGACAAATGCAGATGTAATTGTGTTAATGTCTTTCGATCCTTACGCTTCTTCTCTTCATCTGTTAATGTCGAAGGCATATTATCTATCCCTAGCAGTGCATCCTCAAGATCCATCTGCGCAAGAACTGCTTGCATCTTAATCCGCCACAACACAAATCTGGTGTTACGATCCAACAGCGGAATTTCATACTTCAAAGACGCCATTACCGTGATCGAGATGAATAACTGAGAAGCTCTGATACCAATTTGTGAAAAATAAAATAAAATAAAAAAATAAAGATAAAGAACACACAAATTTTACGTGAAAACCCTTTCGGGAAAAAACCACGGACAGAGGTGAAGAAAATTCACTGTGTCGAAAATTTGAATCAATATAAGAGGAATAGACTATGTCTATTTATAGGCTTGTGAAGCCATATTCTAGTAGGATTGAAACACCTTATCCTAATCAATATAAAATAGATGGAGTTTAATAAGGTTTAAAAAACCTTATTCTAAAATAAAATAAAAGAAGTCTAGTTCTATATGGATTTTACTTTTATTTTATTTTCCATCGTATTTTATTTAAATAAGAATTTGGGTCATTTAATTCTAACAATGTCTCATTAGCGTTTCTCCTTAGTACCAACCATCGAGACGAGCGAGGTGCATTACATCTATAGTTTACCATTTGTCTTACAGGCTCTCAATCATCCTTAGCCTAGATTCTCTTCAACCTATCAATGTCCAAGAGTGACTGAAACGTATAATTTCTATTTGATTAAGTTATTCCATCAATTCTGAAACTTTATTAATTTATAAGAGTTATGTTTTTATGTGATTTTAATATTATTTTTTTACTTTATAATAGTATGTTTAAAATGAATATTTTAACTTTTCACAACACTTTTTTATAGAAATATTAAAACCTTGAAATCTTAAACTACATTTTTATGCAATATAATTTTAAAACATTTTTCACAACACTTTTTAAAAATAATGCTAAATATTGCCAACAAAACATGTTGTGTAAAGATAAAATGTCAATTTTAAACATGATGAAAAGTAAAGAAAAAAGTTTATTTACTAACATTCAAATTTGTTAAGTTTATGATATATGAAATATACATTTTAAATACTTTTAAGCAATTAATACTAAATGTTTGTAAAATATAATTAAAATATTTAAATCATTTTTTATATATTAAAATCACATATGAACATAGCTCTTATAAATGAATAAAAATTCATAATTGATGGAATAATTAACTCAAATGGAAATTATACATATTTCTTGTGTTGTTGTCATTGTCGCCATCATCATCGTCGTTGTTGTCATCATCATCATAATGATGATGTCATGTTAATGTTATTTTGATATTAACTGTTGACCTAAACCAATTGTTAATATGTAAGAAACAGAGTATGAATAGAAGTGATTGCAGAAGTGGGTACTTTTGAAGACATTACGATAAACAATAGAAAAACATGGGCAAAATATTGTTTACACTGTTCGATTTTCCTACATCTGTGGAGCCTAGCTTAGTGAGATGAACCACTATATTTGAGCTCAATACAGCCAATGATCCTAGTTCTATCACTCTTAAGTATAGAATCCTCACTTTTGTACTCAAATGCTAAATCTCTCACCACTAAATTTTCCCTTTGAGAATTTAGTTTGTAAAATCACCAACAAAAGGTTTGACTATCTCAAATGCACTCTCACAAATAATGTTACTTAATGATCTGATAAGTGATTAGGTGCTCTTGAATACTTAGTACATAAACATATACAGTCTCTCAAATATATATAAGTTTTTGAGACTTGCTAACATACTAAAGATAAATTATAATCCTTATAAAAAGCAGCTAAAATAGCTAAATACAATATAAAAATAACCAAAGTAAGGTGCACTGTTGAAGTCTTCAAGATGTCTCGATCCAACATCTTTGGTCCAAGGGATTTGGAACGATTGACCTGATTTGGTTTGATCCTTAAGATATGTCCCTCCTGATGAATTGATCTTCATTGATGGACTTGAATAATTTGACAATATCAACATAGCCCCAAAATTTTATTTCAAGAAATTGCCAACTATAAATATGACAAGTTGGACTTTGTCATAGTAGTGATGGAAGTGGGGAATTCCATTGGCAGATAGTTGACACGTCAAAAATTTATCTCAACATTAACAAGTATTCAACTTAGATTATAATAAAAATATAAAAAATTATAATAACCTGTTGTTAATATTATAACATATGAAATATAAATTTAACTATCTTTTTAATAACTAATATAAATTATTTATAAAATTTAATTTGAATATATTAATTATATTTTAATTTTAATTTATATAAATGAGAAGAAAATTAATGATTTGGCACTCAAATTAGCTTTTTGAAAATCCAAATGCTGGATTTTCTAAATTTTGGATTTGGTTTAAACAACTGGTTTGAACCCAAAAGATGGTTGTTTAGTGGATAAAAAAAAATTCAAGTTTCAAAGGTAATGTTAAGTAAGCCTAAAGTAGTGTTGAACTGGTTTTGTCTGGTAGAGCAAGAATTTGAGGGCCCCTTGTCCCTGAAATTCACAATCATGGTATTCAAATTCCTCATTATTGCCGCCATGAAGACAGTTTTATTGGAAGAAACAGTGCTGTAAAGCGATGAAGAGCTCATAAATTAAATTCGACACCTGAGGACATATGCTACTATAAATTACATTTATAAAGGCTAATTACTTTTTCATCAAAATCTTAGAAGCTTGTCCTCATGTTCATTTGTCTTTGGCTGGATTTGGGTCCATGGCCAAGGACATGTAAACCCATGCTCCTCGATAATAACACAGCTACCAATGCAAAAGGACCTTAATTGCGGAGCTGGCCGAGACCGTACTAGCATCTCTTAGGTGTTGGCCTCTTAGCAACCTATACATATTTGTCTGGCCGATGAATTTAGTTGTATTTATAACTCTTTCATGAGTAGCAGAGGAGAGGGATTTTTCTAAATAAGAAGTAATAGATTATCTAAAGTTTAAAAATCGAGATTAAGTGTCCTTGATACTAACATACATATGTCGTTCATCTATCGAATATGTGTGACCCAAGACAAAAGCCCTCAAGTTTCAGATTAATCATCCAGTGGGCTGGCAATAAATAAAGAAAACGAAATAGAATTATTGGACCGTTATTTAGAATAAAAAGGATGTTATTTTAAGAAAAACTTAATACTCAAATTAAAGTATTTAAATATAAGTTTAAAAATAGCGGTTATTTGAGATCGAATTGAATTTTATTTTTTATTTAATATATAATTTATTTAAATTTTTATGATATAGAAATAAAAATTTTATATTTAAAATAGTAAAAATAATTTGAAAATTCTTAAACATTTATTTATTTTTAGAAATATTTGTGAAAAAGGTTTTAAAATTTTGTCAAATAATATTCAAAAGACATAAAGCAAAGCTCATTTTGTCAAAATGAGTCTAAAAATTCTAAACAACAATTAATATGAAAAACCTAATAACTGAATTGAATCAAATTATAATGGGTGATTCAAAAAATCTAAAAAACCCGACTAAACTAAACTGATATCATCCCTAGTTAAAGGCTGTTGAGTTGTCAATTGTGTAAGAGAAGTTTGATAGAATTAAATTAACCTCAATGGCTTAGTGAACCCTACCATGTCATAACAAATCTATATCTATAATAGTATTTAAAGGTTTGACTGAGTTGATGTCATCCTCAATCGGATTCTAATTCAATTGTGAAATTATTCAAAAATTAATATGGAAAACTTGATAACTGAACCGAATTATACTGGATGGTTAAAAAAGTCCAAAAAACCCGACTGAACTAAATCGATATCACCTTTAATCAAAGGTTGATGAGGCGTCAATTGCGTTAAAGAAATTTTATAGAATTAAATTAGCCTCAATGGGCATAGTGAACCCTACCATGTCATAACAAATATATATACTATTATTTAAAGTTTTGACTGAATTAATGTCACTCTCAATCAAATTCTAATTCAATTGTGAAATTATCAAAAGCCTAATATTTTTATAAAAGAAACAAATATAATTTTAAAAGTTTTCCTTTTTTTTTTTACACACCATTTAAAAAAAATTACAACCAAATAATAGGATTTGGACTCAAGATCTTAAAATCTTATTTTCCTTAACTTTGCAATTTCAACGAAAGTGACATTTAATATTCATATAATTTTTTTTATAAATTTATTACGTAAATATTTCATTCACATCATAAATATGTAGGGATGACAATAGAGCGAGGTGGGAGTGTGTCACATCCCAAAAATCGGATTAGTGAAATGTGAGAGTGGTCATGCTTTGTTTTTGTGTTAAAAATTGTGGAATTTTATCAAGAAATTAATTTGTTGTAGTGGTAAGTGTTAGTTGAAGGTAAATATGGTCTTGTGATCAAAACCCTTCCTTTAAATTTCCTTTTTCCAAAATTTCCACGTTGTGTTGCTTTATTCCATCCTTATTCCCACGTTGTTGTTTTTTATTCTTTTATTAGTTTTTTTTCCCTCTCTCTTTCTTTGTTTTTCTAGCCACCATTTTCTAGTTCCTATTGTTCTTTTATTTTTATTTTTCTTTGGTTAGTTTCATATGTTTTTTTGCTGTTCAACACTTTGTTATTTTCCTTTTTCTCTTATGATTTTGATCATTATTGAGGTGAAATTTGGCAAGGTGGTTAGTTCTCCGACAACCTAGGATCGTTATTAGGTTGCTGTTTCTTGAAGGTTTTGGATTTTACGTGGTAGTACTCACATCAAAATTTGTCAAGGTTGTGTATCGAAAAACTTGAAAAATAACTAATGATAGAAAATCGAAAACTAAACTGTCAATGCCATACGGTCGTGTGTCAGGCCGTGTGTGATACATGGTTTGGGCTATTTAGGTCGTGTTGGCCACACGAGGCTGGCCTTTTGGGTCGTGTGGGCTATACGGGCCTGTGGGCATTTTTTGAAAATTCCTGTTTTGGTCTGTTTTATTTCGATAATTGTATTTAGCCTCTTTGTAGGGTTTGTACCACTTACTTAAGACCTGAAAACAAGGTATCAGTGAATATGCTTCTGTGTTGATGTGTTTAGAGTATTTGTAATATATATTTGCATGTTATGATACTGGTAGTTCTGATGGTATGTTTTGGTTTGCTATGTCTGTATAAGTTTGAACAATGTATGATTTTGTTAATTTGTAATTCTGAATCTATTATGTAACCATGCATGTGATTTCATGGCAAAATTGATGTGTTTCTACAAGCTTTAATAAACCTGTTTTGTAGAGCATGGACTTCCATGCCATCTGTTTCTACTATTATACGTCAGCATGTCCTACATGCTTACCATTCTGATTTTGTACATGCATGCCATGACGCATTGCACGAGGTCTGAGATAATGTTAAAGGAGGAAGATTCTGTATTGGCAGTTTAATGATCTGCGTATTTAGTGGCTTGACCACATATATTTAATTTGGCAGCTTTACTGCATATTGTTAAGCCATCGTTGCCGGGCAACACAGGATGACTTTAGTGTATTTTGGATGGATGAGTTCGGGGGAGAAATCTATTTTAGTGTGTAGTGGAGTTGGGTAGGACGTTTCCTGAAAAGTCTGCATTATGATTTTCTGAAAAATATTGCTTTGGCATAATCATGCATACTCAATTCTATTTGATTGATCGTTATGAAATTTTCTATGGTTTTATGTTTTGTATATCATAATATGTGTAATCTCAATTTGAGTTTTAGCTATACATTGAGCTCCATAGCTCACCCTTTTGTTTTATTTCTGACATTTCAGGTAATCGATAAATTAGAGTTAAACAGTGTGCAGAAGCTCGGATGGTTTTATCAATTAAATTAAAATTGGTGATTTTTGTAATTATTAGATTTAGGCTTTTTGGGGACTATAAATTTTTTTTTAGGCTTGTTTTGGTTTCCGTTTAATTTTTCGATATAGATATATGCGAAAATGATACTGTAAAACCTCGCGGGAAAAAAATTAAAATTCAATGTTTCTAAATTTAAACTCCGAAAGTTTTTTGCTACAAGCTAAGTAACCCTTAAAGAGTTTCTCTGTAAGTAAACAAATGGTATTAAAAAAATGTTTGTTTTAATACTTAAAATGATCTAGCCACATTAGTACTTTCAAAACGTGTGACTTTGAATTCAAATTCTGGGTTTTAATTAAGTGTTTTCAAACTTTGGGTTTTTTTTTTCTAAAATGTCTATAAGAGTTTTGCCATAATTTCATGTTTTTGAAATGTGCTTTTAGTTTGATCGAAACAAAGGTTTTTTAACAAGGTAATGTGATTTCTCAACATTCAGTCATAACTTCTAGGCCGGGTTTGGAGTGTTACAGAGTGAATATTGCTAGATCCACCTCTGCTCCGCAATTGGCATGCTTTGCACCACCATCCACCCCGCTCCACTATGGATGAATAATGTTGAAAACCACTATCACCTTCTTTAATGTTGGATGCATCCATCTTTACTGTGACACCCTTTACCCTGCTTAGAAGTTTAGGCCAAATCTGGAGGCTACATCAATTCATATTGGAATAAGCCAACCTTTTACTACTAGAAATCAACAGTCGAAAATCATGTAATTATTTAAACCAACTATGGTGTAATCCAAAATAACACACAATAGCATAAGTTTATATATATATAAAAAAAAAAGGTAAAATAACTATGGGAAATTGACCAAGCTCCTGCCACGCTGACCTCCCTAAGCCTATGGGTTACCTGTAATCCAAACAAATAGATTAAATGAGTTTTAACTCAGTGTGTAACTTATATTCTCAATTAAACAGTAATATAACATATATGATTTTAGTTTGACTTTAGTCAGTCAAATCTTAGAATCAGATACAAAAATAGAAATAGAAGATATTAGATACAATTGTAGAATAGTTCAGATACAGATGCAGATTCCTACCCCAACCGCTACACACCATCTCCGTCCATCTCTACACACCATATAGGATATGAAGTATCCATCCATCCCTACACACCGCATAATGATTGCATGTCACATTTCAGAATACTTGTAGCCTAGCAACCAGATCAGAATGTAATAATTCGCCAAAATTAGAAATGTACACGGCTTAGCCACTGGATTTAATATATATCAAATACAAGTATACAATAATACAATTTTAGATTATGCTCATGTAATGCAATCACACTGATTTATCATATCTCATAACAAATGTATATATATATATATCAAAATAATAGATTAATCCGTAACAGATTGTTAGATAACACTTTCAATGTCTATTTCAGATCACAAAGGCCCTAAGATAGGCCTATGTTCGAATAGAACGATGATTATGGCCCTAGGGAAAAATCTTAATTTTTGGCCCACACGCTCGTGTGGATTCACACGGCCTGGGTGGCTGGCCCATAGTCCATACGGCCTAGAAGATGCCTATGTGCCCATCTCATTGCCACACACGGCCTGTCACACCATCTAACACATAGCCATGTGTCCCAAAATAAAGAGTTACACGGTCTAGCTATGGCCCAGCACATGTTCGTGTGATTTCTGATCCACAATTTACCTCACACGGCCTGGACACACGCATGTGTACCTAGTTCATGTCACCCAAATTTGCAAATAGTGAGTTACATGGCCTGACACAAGGCCGTGTGGCTCACACGACCTACCACATGGCTTGGCACACGGCCGTGTGGCATCGAAAGCCATGTTTTTCGGCGTTAAAAATTTATAGAAAATTGGGTTTTTAGTACACACTTGATATGGATTCAAAACAGAAGCAACAAGAGTGATTCCAAAGCCTAAAAATGACAACCAAAGGTTTAATCAACAACTTAACAATTCGCACAAGAACAACAATCAGCCCAACATGTTGTGAACTTCAACGCAAACCCCCATAACAACTAACACTAACCAACGAATCAACAACAATTACTCGAATTTAGACTACTAGAAGAATGTTTCCCACAAGACCTTTTCCTAACAAAACCCCAATCGCACAATTAATGCAAATTCAAAAAACAACAGTAATTTCTAACTTCGAAAAACAACAATGAAATTTTGTGAAAACAAAATAAAATTACGACAGAACTTACGCAACAACCTTTCAAACAAAGCAACGAACAACATAGAATTCCCAATTAAAGTCGATAACAGTTTACAAAAGCAATCAAAAAGAAAAAGAAAGAAAGGTGAAAGAAGAAAGAAAGAACAAAAGAAGAACAACAACAAAAGAAGAAGAAGAAAAAAAAAAGGTTAAAAAACATGGGTTTTATCAAGTAGCATAAAAATATTTCCTTCAAGCATGCGTAGAGACTCGAACATAGAACTAAAAAGTACACTAAAGCTCAGGTCATTCTTAACACAAATTAACGCCGAAATAGACTTAAGTCAAACGCTCAATGCTAAGGGTCAAGTCAAACAAAATAACACAAGTAAGGTTTGAACCCCTAACCTCTTACATACAAACAGATCACTTAGCCACAAATACAGAGACTTAATTATGTTAAAATTTAACAAACAACACTCAAATTTTTGGGGTATTACATTTACCCAACCCCACTCTGCTTCAATTTAATCTTTAATATTTTCAATCTTTTTAAAGTCAATTAAATATTTAAACATAAAATATATGGATTTTTCTATATCACACTATTATATATTTGCCCTTTTAATAGTCTATGTAAGGCCCAAATTCTGCCCGGGCCCGAGCAAAAAAAACCAAAAACCCAAAAAAACAAACAAAACAAGAAAATCATAAATATTATCTATTAACAGTTCATCAGCCCATTTATAAACAGTCCTTTTTATAGTCCAAAACCTAAAATTAAATACATAACCCAGGACCTAATTAAAATCTATTAGCTAAAACCCTAGCCCAAAATACCCGTGGCCCAAACGGCCTAAAATTAAAACAGCTTCAGCTAAACAGAAACCTAGGGTTTCCCTAGTAGTCGCAACCCTCCAGCATGGCCCCAGTATCCGTGCCAACACAGCCCCGTACGCCTCACGCCAAGGGCCAGCGCACGCTCGTACTCTACCTGCAAGAAGGACAAACCACACAGCAGCAACAAAACAACAAAAAGAAAATTGTATTTTTCTTTATTTTTTCTTTATTATTCGGCTATAAAAGCCAGAATTTCAGTCTTTGTAAAGAGGGGGACGAACAGATTACACGAAAAAAAAAAGAAATAGCAATCAAATACAAAGAAGTTGAAGATTCCTCAAAGGTTGTTCCCTGTTTTCTTTTTTTACGCCTCTATTTTCTTTTTTATTTTGAAATCTATCTCAAAAACAAAAAAAGAAAGTGAGAGAGAGGTTTACCTTGTGAGTTGGCCGTCGTTTCCCCTTCATTTCGTTGAAATCGGGGTTTAGAAGGGATCCCACGGCCTAAACGATCGTCCTTTGAAGCCCGAGGCTGTTCGTCTCTGCTGATAGACGCAGATCGGCGCTAAAGGGGGAGTTCTAGGGTCAGACGAGAGGGATAAGAGGGGCTAGGGTTTGAAAGCTTTGAAAATCTGGCATAAAATGGGTTTTTATACCTGTGGTGGACGACGTCGTTTGAGGCTTACTACCATAGCCCCAAAACGGCGTCGCATGAGCCCATTCGCCTGACCCGATCTGGTCTGCTGCCCCGATGACCCGTGTTTTTTTTGCGGTGAGGGGTTATTTACAATATCAGTCCCTCCCCTTTCACGCAGTATTAAAATCAGATTATATTCACGTTTCCTTTTCTTTTAAATTTTCCCCATAATTTGTATGCGTTTGCACATTGGTCTGCGCTTAAATGCTGTGTTTTGGGGGGCTAGAATATTTTCAGTTTAGGTCCTTCGACATTTATGCGCGTCGCATACTGCTCCTTTTTGGTATCATTTTTTGGTTTTCAAATTATCCTTTTTGTTTCAGTTTAGTTCTAATTCAATCCTTTAAATTCACAGTTTCTTTTATTTACTCATTTGTACATTTCTTCATTGCCTCGATAATTACTTCTTTATTATTGTATTTTTTTATATAATACCATTGTCATGTTTTATATATTTTGTGCAAATGTTTTACACATTATCACATATATATGTATATATATATACATTTTATAATAAATTAACTTTATTCCATGTACATATATCCACATATGTAATTATATATATATATATCCATCTATTTATTTTCTTTTAAATTGGTTCGTTTAAAACATTTTTTTTATATACATGTATATATATATTATGATAAAGTCAATATATTTTCATGCATATCATGGCTTTTAACTCTACCCATATATTTTAGCATATGTTTTTATCATCCTAACATGTTTCGTATATATATGTTTTTGCATAAAATTTAAATTATTTTTATACTTACTTATATGAGTACATATTTTATTTTTATATATATTTCTAAGTTTATACATTTTGTACATATAGTTTTCTTTCATGTACAAGTATGTTTTTTAGATCTATTGCGTGATCTATAATGAAATCAATTTAGCCCTATACATAATATTTAAATGTTACTTTGCATATATTTGCTTTTAGATTTATATGTATATGTTTTGTAAATTCATTTTGTGTATTATATCTCATCACATATGTTATTATCCTTTCATATTATATGTTATCCAAATTATCATATACTTTGACAACTTTTAAATGAATTTGCGTTTAAATCATTATTCATACATGATTGTAATTAGGTCATAATATTTAGATTAATTATATTTAATTGCTTATTCTGCTAGTTGATTAATATTCTTATTCATCAAGCATCGCACCATCGTATGTGGCTTTTACCCCATATCATCATTTCACTTGATTTTTGAAACATGGTTCCATAAAACCCAAATTTTATGATTAAATTCGTCTTATTTTAAATCGAATTAGTACGTCTTAAGCTAGCTTTATAATCATTCATTCAAAAATTCTTCAAAATGAAGACGAGATTTGATGTTTGGCAATTCGTGGAATTGTGCCCTAACGTGTTGGGTTGCAATTTCGCATTTGCTCAAAATAATCGAATATCACTTCAAAATTTCACTCATGTCTTTTAAAATCCCTAAAACGAAGGCGATATGCGATATTTGGCAATTCGTGGAATCGTGCCCTAACGTGTTGGGTAGCGATTTCCCATTTGTTTAAAATAATCAAATATCCCTTCAAAATTTCACTCAGGTCTTCTAAAAATCCTTTAAAACGAAGGTAATACTCGATGTTTGACAATTCGGGAATCATGTCCTCTCGTGCTGGGTTGTGATTTCTCGTTTGTTCAAAACAATCGAATATTCCTTTAGGTTTTCATTCATGATTATTAAAAACCTTTCAAAACGAAGGCGATGTTCGATGTTTGGCGATTCGAGAATCGAGCCCTATCGTGCTGGGTTGCGCTTTTTCATTTGCTCAAAACAATCAAAGATCTCTTCGGAATTTCACACGTATTTTCTAAGGTAAGGCAATGGTCAATGTTTGGAAATTCGAGGAATCGTGCCCTACTGTGCCGGGTTTCGGTTTTTTCTTGGATCAAATAGTTGGGCATCCTTTCGTAATTTTCAAATTATAAACTTTCGGACATCGAAACAAGAAGATTTTGGCAACCAACTCGGGTTACTCAAACGTTATAAAAAAGAACCACATTTCAAGAAAACATCTTCAAATTTTAGACATAAGGACAGTATTTAATCGATTCGGTGCCAATTTTGGGCGTAGTGAGGGTGCTAATCCTTCCTCATGCGTAACCGACTCCCGAACCCGTTTTCTCAAAAGTTCGTAGACCAAAATCGTTGTTTTAATAAACCAAAAATGTTTTATTAAACTAACCTCATTTTTAGTTGGTCCGATCACACCAAAACAAAAGATCGGTGGCGACTCCATGTTTTGTTTTTCAAAAAGTCGATTCCTCCGTATTTTCATTAAATTTAAAATCTTTAAAATTTTTGAAAAAGAGACGATTTCGACAGTCTATATATACGAAGATAAAATGATAATTTCATATAGTGGAGTGGGTTAGGATGAGACAACCAATAACCATAATTACTTCATACCCACTATCAAAAGAAAAAAAAAATTCATATCACCTTACCTCCCCCATCCACTTTTCAAAAAATAAAAAATCCATTCCAAATAGAACAAATCAATTACATATTTAATTGAATAGTTCGAATTTTGCCGTACTATAAATATTCCATAATCTAGGTGACATTAGCACGTGGATTCCTTTTGGGTTCTTATTAAAACTATTATGCATCTAATGGTAAAGTCCATTAAGATCAATTTCCTTTGACGTGTTATTTGATTGTCGTTCTAACTTACATGCATTACCTACAAATTCTAATGTATGCTCAATCTCAACTAAATGGTTGGTAAAGTTTGAACTTGTTAACAAAATTTTTTTTCCTTCAAATGGACCTCAGCAGTTTAACAGGCCCAAGCTTCTCTGATGAAATAAGTTGTTAACTCAAAAAATTTGAAATATAAAACATATTAGGATAAGGAGATAATTTTGCAGTATTTTTCTTGGTGCAAGTAATTGAATTACACTTGGGAGACGGGTAGCTATGGATTATTTTTTCTAAAAAGTAACGTGTGATTGAATGTGTAATGAAAGTTAGATGGAAGCTATTTTGAGTTTTGACATGAATCAAAAGGGTTATCATAGTTTTTAAGAACCAAACACCACTCATTAACTACCACAATAAAACGTTGTTTCTTTTTCTTTTTTACTTGAATTTTACTAAGTCAAGTATTGGAAAAAAACATCTCCATTGAGAAAAAAAGGGAATAATCTTAGATTGGATATTAATCATTGAGGATATAAATTAAACCTAGTAAAAACATACATCACCTATATATAACACTTGACTTATCATAGTTTTAATTCTTTAAATGGGTGATTAACATTCTAGACTTGGCCAAATACATTTGATATGAAGTCATTACTACAAGCATGAGGAGCAGCTTGAAGACTGAGCCAGTAACACAATGATAGAGTTCATATTATATATGATAATTTTGCTAGAATCCGTCAAGAAAATTATTGTTTTTACTAACATTTTACACAAATACGCAAATCATAGATTGTTAGAAACAAGCTGATTGAAATTTAATTGCTTCAAAAACAATTACTGAATATATTTGTAGTTTAACGATTCAAATTAGAGTTAAACAATTAGTTGGTTTAACTAATCTGACATCTTCCATTCATCATTCTCAATCCACATATTTTGAATTTAAAATTAACCTTCTACATAAATCAATTAAATTAGTTCTAAATTTTATCCACCAAAAAAAAAAAAAAAAAAAAACTGTTCGCGTAAAAATCAACTTGACTGCACTAATTTGCTGATCTAGTTTTTAGTTTTATATATAATATGACTTAGAAGGATCAAACATGAGTATAACTTGTCCATGTGCATTTATATAAACTTCGACATTTAAGATTACTTAACGCATGCCATGATAACATTTTCACTACTATGAAGTAGATATAAAATTATCCTTTCTCTATGTCAATGGGCCTAGAATTGATATATAAGAAAGTTAATAAGTTGATATATAACAAACAGTATCCAAACTCCAATGGCATGCCAAATACATAAATATAATGAGACAAAAGTTTGATGTGCAGCAGAGGAATATAAATTCCTTACCCAGTCCTCAAAATAGATGCCTTCGATAAAAATATAGTTCAAAAAATTTCATCGAGAAAGAATGGATTAAAAATTAACCGTCAATTCAGATATTACGAGCAATAGAACTACAATTTCATTTGAAACCAACAAATAATTCAGAGAAAAAGAAAATTTATAGAGGTTTAAGAGAAAACATACAAAGATTTGTTGAAACCTAACCAAATCAGTTAAAATTCTTCTCCGATCGAGTAAATGCAATGAAAATTTACAATTTCTCCCAAATCCTAAACCTTAAAAGAAAATGTGTTAGACTGTCCAAAGGTTTCGATATAAATCATATATCAAGAACATAATAGAAAATAGATTATAACTATAAATCAATAGTATAAAAATAGGATTGTACCTTTTTTGAATTGAAATTTGACTTTTGATAAATTTTTACAATAAACTCTAAACGTTTTTTATTTTTTAATTCTAAATCTATGTAATCGGTGATGGCTTCGAGTTGGGTAGACGGTAATTAAAAATATAGTAATGTAGAGCATTATAAAATTTGTATGTCTTTAAAATTTAATGATATGATTTTATTTATGATTTTTAGGATGAAGATTATGTAAGTTACTCTCTATAAAAATACTTTAAGTTATTTATAGTATTATAAGTTATTAAATATTTTTAATGAGTTAGATTGTTTACGTTTTCTTATATAAAAAAATCTACTCATTCCTAAAATTAAATAAAAAGTTGTTGGTTAAGTGTATACATTAATCTTAGATTGTTGTTTATATTTTAGGATAAGTTTTAAGGTGTAATATATATATATATTTTAAAGGAAAAATTCTTTAATTCATTCCATGAATGGGATCATATTATTCGAGGAAAAAATAACAAATACTCGTCGTAGGTGATGAAGAACAAGTTCCATCAATACAAAAAAGGCTTTAGCTGCTCATCAATAGAACAATTGACACGTTGATAATTGGATCTACCACAACTCAAGCACGACATATCTAAAGTGATTATAGACACTTAATACAATAAGAAAATCAACCCAAAATGGTCAAAAGCGACGGGCAAAAATCGACAAAAAAACTGAGCATTCACTAAACTAGAGAGGATGACGACAAAATCATCCTAAAATAACTTGCAAAAGCAAAATTAAAAAACTTACAACAAGAGCCTACAAAAACTTGAAACATTTGGAGAGAAAAAAAAACGGGTGGTAATGAAACCCGGAGACTAACATTGCCACAAGCAAACAACTTGGAGAGAAAAAAACAAAATTTTTAGGTTTTTTAGAAGGTGTAATATACTTAAAATAATTTTTGAAAAAAGGGGTCATATTCTATAGTAGCGTTTTTCGCAAAAAACGCCGCTAAATTCGATTATAAAAACGCAACAAATTGTTTTACAATTTAAGTTGAATAAGTAATTTAAGTTTCAAATTGAAATCAAGTTGAATTTTACAATTTAAATAATAAATTGGTGTAAATACCCCTTTGATCCTTGTCAATTTTGAAAATGAGTAAATTGTTCTCTTTCTCAACAAAATCTACAAAAGAAAATCAAAATATTTATAAAAATTCTAAAATTTATATTTTTAAAAAATTATAATAATTTTAAAAAAATTATAAACAATATATAAAAAGAAAGTTAAAAATTTAAAAATTTTCTAAAATAATAATTTTGGACATCTAAATAAATTAATTGATGATTCAATATTTATTATTATTATTTTTCTTTGAAAAAATTATCAAATATATATGGTTATACTATAACAAGATTTTATTGTGATATGTTTAATTTTTTTAATTTAACTCGAATAATTTCACTCAAATTCAATTTGACTCTAATTTTATTTTTCTCGACTCGATTAAAAAAAATTTCAAATCGAGTTAAGGTGATAAAATAAGACTCGCCAACTCAATTAATTCAAAATTTTTTACTCTATTAGACTCGATTCGATCGAACACTCTTCCCGAAAGAAAGAGGTATACATTAAATTGGGTCTGTTACTGTAATGACTAACGATATTGTTGTGCGGGGGATTTCCGGTTTTTCCTCAAGTATTATCACCAATAATCCCCACAAGAGCATGAGCCATCTTTAAAATGGTGGTATCTGTTTATGTCTCTCAAACTAATTTCCCTGGACACAATTTTAATAATGAATTTGAATGCAGTATGGCAATCAACGTAGACTCTAAGATTCTTTTTAATTCTAATTGAAGCTCCTGCCGAAGTGGCAGTCAACCCAAAGGCTATTGCAAGTTTTTCACTGTGGTGGTATAGAAGCTTTTCCTTTTCAGCCGTTCCACATGATGAAGATCGAACTCCACCTTGGGGATGTACCTGGCTTTGCTCAAACGCTCACTTAGCTCATGGCTTCGGTCACCCATTGTGAAAGTGTATATCTTGTCTTTAACCTCAATCCAACTAACCCCGGGTTCTTTCTTCACATTACAGTCTTTCATGAGTCTTCTCATCTTTGCAGAAGTGATTCTAGGGGCGGCATGGGACTCGGCCCCCTAAAATGAAAAATTTTCATTTAAGTTTTTAATTTTTTTTTTAAATTTTAAATTAGTAAAGGTAAAATTGTACTTTGACCCCCTAAAATTATAAAAATTCGATTTAATCCTTTAAAAATTATAAAGATATAGACTATAAAAAATTAAAATTTCATTTGGCCCCTTAAAAAATTATTCTGACTTCGCCCTGCATCTTTGCTACATTATTCCACATGCCAACTGATGCATGTATGTTAGCAAGAAGAACATCGGTACCGATTTCTCCGGCTTAAGAGTCAAAAGCATCTCTGCAGCACGTTGGCCGATCTCAACATTCTTGTGGATTCTAGCAACACCAAGAAGTGCACCCCAAACTGAGCTATCCGCTCGAAAAGGCATGGTATTTACAAGTTCCATTGCCTCGTCTAATCTCCCGGCTCGACCAAGTAGGTCAATCATGCAAGCATAATCCTCTTGTATAGGCTCAAATCCAAACAACTCCTTCATTGATCTGCAGTATTTTTGGGCTTCATTAACCAAACCTACATGGTTACAAGCACAAAGGACAATGACCAAAGTTATCTGATTGGGAGAAACACCATATTTAATCATTTGATTAAAAACCCGTAGGGCTTCTTTCCCATGCCCATGTTGAGGTAGTCCTCCTATCATTGCAGACCATGAGACTATTCCTCTCTCAGGAATACTAGAGAATGCACGTTCATATCATCTATGCTTCCACATTTGGCATACATGTTGATGAGAGAATTTCCTGCAAAGATATCATACATAAATCCATGCTTCAAGACATGAACATGCACTTGTTTCCCTTCTTCATATGTTGATAGATTTGCACATGCATTTAGGAGTGAACTACAAAAATAGGGATCCGGCTCTATCCCTTTATCTAGCATTTCTAGATACAACTTAAGAGTTTTTTCACCTTGTCCGGATTGAGAATAAGCTATGATCATAGATGTGAAACCCTCCAAATCTACAATCAAGCACTCTTTGAATATTCTTGTTGCATCCTCAAGAAGGGCACATTTTCCATATCCATCGATAAGGCTGTTTACAACATAACGGTCAGACTCAAATCCTGATTTTGTAGAGAGTGCATGAACCTGTTTGCAAACGTAGTTCGCCTGCAAGCTAGCAATGGATTTGAGGATTGTCGATAATGTTGTTTGATTGAATCCAACTCCTTCCTCATGCATCAAAGGAAATAGCAATACTACTTCCATGTCTTCCCCATTTTGTGAATGCGCAGAGATAATAGCATTCCATGCAATCAAGTCTTTGTCTGGCTTCAAATTAAAAACCATTCTTGCATCATTCATCAAACCACTTTTCGAATACATGTCTATAAGTCCAACATGCACAAAAGGATCCGATCCTACATTTAGCTTTATCAAGTTACAGTGCAACTGTCTGCCCAATTCCTTGAGACCAATGCTAAAACAAGCTTTTAAAGAACTCGGCAAGGTAAACATATTTGAATGTGTTCTAGACAATCTCATTTGCCCAAAAAACTCTAAAGCAAAATCATGCTTATCATGAAGAATGCAACCAGCAATGAGAGCATTCCAAGAGACGATATCCAGTTTCGTTATCTCCTCAAAAACAACAACAGCATCCTCAAGGTTCCATATCTTGGCATACATGTCCACAAGTGCATTCTTCGAGAAAGGATCTGAATCTTAACCTAGCTTTATTAAGAACCCGTGAATTTTCCTTCCTTTACCTCTGTCCACCAACCCAGTGCAAGCGTTTATCATGCGAGACAAACTAAATTCATTAGGCCTTATTCCACTCAAAACCGTTTCATGAAACAACTCCACTGCTTCACCAAAGTAATCACTCTGCACATAACAAAAAAACAATGCATTCCATGAAACAACACTCCTTTCAGGTATATCCTCAAAGAGCCTCCTTGAATCCCCAAATTTCCCGTATTTTGCGTGCAAGACAACCAAACTGTTACCTACATATTCATCCGATTCAAACTCGTTAACAACATGTCCACGTGGTATCTTGATACTCACGCACGGGTGTCAAGTTTAATTATATTTTTTTCACAATCAATTAGTAGAACCTCCACACCTAAAAACGTTTTGATCCTTGAGTGTTCAAGTCCTTGTAAAATTTTAAGAACTTTAAACTATCATTGTTTATGTATTTTGTAACAGTTGTGGATAATATTATTATATTTAAAGAGGTCTTGACATTGGTAGGTAGGGAGGTTGTAGTAAAAATTTTAAAAACATAAACCTTAATTTATAAACAATTATATTTTTTGAAAATGAGAAAACTCAAATTTAAAGAGACCTTAACACCAATGAGTGGAGAGGTTCCTATTAAAAACCTTAATGATACCCTAGCCTTAAATTCTATAAATAACCCATCCCATTAGCTTATTTTTCACTGGAAAACCGAACGTTCCTTATATACAATATATATTATCAACTTCTTTTATAATTGCTTCCCCCTTATTTGAGATTTAAAAGACATGTCACTCAAAATGCAGAAACAATGGAGTATTGTCTAATGGCTCGGTGTTGCAAAAATTTAAAAATAGAACAACTTGATGAAAAATCATTCCTCACTTAGATATGTTGGTTTTCATCACATTAGTCAAATTGGAAATGTTACTAAATAAACAATGAAGACTTGGGATTATGTAAGAACCTCTGAGCTCTTTCGCTCAGCAAGCAGACTGCTTGTTTCCATTTGTAGGTGACAATTGGATTTCGGACTGATCGAGTAGTGTTAGTAGCATCCAAATCTCACATCTCAGCTCAGATAACTCTTTGTAAAGTTTGTTGTGTTTTGTAAGTTGAAACGGCATGTACCTAGGTAGTTAAGGTGAAATATTGTAACACCCCTATACCTGACTCGATTTGCTGGGCTTAGGTACAGGAATGTTACATTTGATGACAAAGCAACTTCTGTCTTGGAAAGATAAGCTAAGCTTTGTTCGTTTAATAATTTGATACCACAAGTACACTATTGTTGATAATACTATTTTCAGTTAAAGAAGATAAATTCTTCGAGAAATATTTTGCTTCCAATGAAATTTTCAAACAAAAATCTAGTTTTAAAACTCATGTATTGTAACAACCCATTTTCAGTGAAATCGGAACAGTGGTTTCGGGACCACAAATTCGAATTAGAAAGAAAATTTATTTTAATAATATTGCATGGTTTGCATTATGATAGGAAAAACGTATGAAAATTTCGATAAGAAAATTTTATCGATTACATGTTTAATTATAGAGAGGACCAAATTGCATAAAATGCAAAAGTTGAGTTCTAGTAGCTATAAGTATCAAATAGGTATGGAATTCAAAATTTGAGGTCATTATATGGTAATTAGACCATTAAGAAAAGTTAGTAGATATTTTTGATGATTCATCCATTGAAATTTAGAAAAAGAAAAGGACTAAAATGGAAATGGAAATAAATAAAAGATGATAAATTAAATAAATGTTTAATATCATCATTTTATATCATCTTCATCAACAAATTTTATGGAAACCCTAGGAAAAAGAAAGTAAGCTTGTCCTGTTTTTAGTAATTTTTATATTTTTGAGATCGGAATAACCTAATCTAGTTATTTTGGGGGATTAATTTGTAAAAATATCAAAATATAGAAAATTTTCAATGGATGACTATGTGAAAATTTGAAATTTATGGTAGAAAATGAAAGGTTGTTGATAGATAAACAACTTTTACAAAGAGAATTTTGATGAAATTATGATTTAGGGACTAAATTTAAAAATGGTAAAACCCGTGAAAAAATTCTGATTTTTATGAAATTCATGGGCTATTAGTGTAACATGTAAAATTCAGTTAGGCTTGAAATAAGGATTAAATTGCATGAATTTCATTTTCCGAGCTTAGGGACAAATTTTGTCATTTATGAAAAGTATAAGGGCAAAATGCTAATTTTGTCTAGGAAGTGAATCGAGTTCAATTGAGTATGAAATGGATTAAATTGATGTTAAATTCATTTATATAAATCCAGAAAGATTAAATAAAGAGTTGGATCAAGGAAAAGAAAATGTGACGGATTAGTAGATTTTCATATACGAACAAGTGTTGAGGAATGTTCGTGTAACTTAATTATGTGTATTAATATGTTTGAATCAAATGTTGTATTTGTATGAATTGCATAAATGTTTAATGTATGAAATTAATCTCATGCCCGATATTGCTCGATAAATGATAAGTCCCGTTTGAATAATGAAATGCGATGGATATAGTATTTTCTTGTATTGATTATAGTCTCGCATATGTTGCGAATGTTGCAGCTCAGACGAGCATCCTGTGAAAAGCCTTCTCGAGCCTTCCTATTATATAGTTCTTGCGAGCATCCTGATCGGTAGTGATCCTGCATGTGTTGCACACTATTGCAGCTCTTTGTGAGCGTCCTGTTACACAATTCGATCGGTTGTTATCCAACATTTATTGTAGACACAAATGCAGCTCTTCGTGAGCGTCCTGATATAGGCTCTTATGAGCTTCCTGACATGGCTCGCTTGAACTCCCTGTTATGCTATCCGGAGCTCCCTGATAATAACTCTTCGAAGTTGCCTGTTAAGCTCAATGAGTGTCCTAAATAAAACTCTTATAAGTTTCCTGTTTAGCCTGGATAAGCTTCTTGATACATGGCTCACATGAGCATCCTGTTACATGGCTCAAGAGAGTGCTTCCTGATTATGTTCCCTAATTGGGTATCCCTGGATATGAATTAACGGATTTCAGTTTTGTACACTTTAAGTGTACTACATGAGCATATCCATTGATATTTCAAATAATTCAACAGGCAAAGTTTTGTTATGGCTAATCTGAACTTGAGATGATTTATTATAGAAATGTATATGTTATATGAAAATATGATACGAAAAGTATATGTGTATGGAAGTTATTATATGATGAGCTCATCTTTATTACTTGAAAAGTATTTAGAAATTTATGACTAACTTGTTTGATTGAGTGAATCTAATTAGGAATTGGTCAATTTCTTGGGATGCATGTTATTTGCATGATTACTTAAATTGAACATAATTGGTAAGTTAAATTCCTGTTATACGAACTTATTAAGCATTTGACATGCTTACTCAGTTTTGTTTTCTCTGTTTTATAGTGTTCGGAAGTTTATAAAGGCTAGAATCGGTCGGAGTATCATCACACTATCCTCCAGCTCATTTTGGTATAAATAGGAATCTTGCCTTGGTGTAATAGCATGTATCGGCTAATGATAATAAATGAGGCATGTAAATGTTTTGGTTGTAACTAGCCATTGGAATGGCTAGTGATAGTAAATTTAATGCATAATTATGCACGAGGTTTATTATATTTAGCATATGGACATGTATGGTTTAATATATTAGATGCAATTAAGTTTGGGTAAATATAAAATTTTAATGTAAAAATGATACTTGAAAACATGAGTAAATGTGTCGTGCATAAAACTTGATCATTAGATTAAATTTTATGCCTTGAATTGGTTGGTGAATATATATTGAAGTGTTGATGTAGGTTCAAGGTAAAAAGGGTGAGAAATAAGGTTTGGAAAATGACCTTATTCTTTCCAAACGGGTAGACACACGGGCAATTGTGTATGACACACGGCCATGCACATGGGCATGTGGGTTGGCTGTGTGTCCCCTGCATCTTAAAATTAGAGAAACATAACGCTCATAATTGAGCACACGGGTAGAGACACGGGCATGTGTCTCAACCGTGTGAGACACACGACCCAGCACATGAGCGTGTGTTTTGGCTGTGTAACCCCTACACCTAATTTTTAAAAATTAAATTGTCCACACGGTCTAGCACACGGGTGTGTGGCTGGCCGTGTGACTCAAGTCAGAGAGTTACACAGGTAAGGACACAGGCTGGAACACGATCGTGTGCCTCACATTGAATGCCCACATGGCCTGACCACATGGGCGTGTGTCCTCTACATTTACAAAAAAAATTGAGATTTCGCGAAAAATTTTCTGTGAACCCAGTTTAGTCCCGACTCGATTCTATTATATATTTTCAGCCTCAATGACCCATATGAGCAACATTATTATTAATTGTGATTGATTTTTGGAAATGAATAGTAAATGACAAGAAATTACTGCAATTGAACTGTAAACTCTGGTAATGCTCCATAACCCTGTTCTGGCGACGGATACGGGTTAGGGGTGTTACTTTTATTAGTATCAGAGCTACGGTTTAGCCAATTCTCAGGCTATAATTTGTGATAGTGTAATATTTATTGACCATTCTGAACATGTTTTTCATATAGTAATGTCATCCAACCAAGCTAGAGCTGAATCCGAAGAAGCTGAGAGCGCTGCTCAAGCTTCAGTACAAAGAGTTGTATCTAGTAGTACTAGAAGGCCAGTATCTGAGGGATGAGGTGATAACATAAAAGAAGCCTTCTTTCAAATTATGGATGAGTGATTCACTAAATTTTTAAGAACAAATCCTGTTGTACAACAACCTCCCCCTCTTGCTCCTCAACCGGTTCTTGACATGCCACAAGGTACTGAACTAGTTAGGACTGGTAAGCCTCCGGTAGATAAAATTTAGAAATATGGGGTAGAATAATTTAGGGCTACTGTCGAAGATGATCCGAAAAGGGCTGAATTTTGGTTAGAGAATACAATCAGGGTTTTGGATGAATTATCATGTACACTAACTGAGTGTCTAAAATGTGTCGTATCATTGCTAAAAGATTCGGCTTATCAGTGGTGGAATACTTTGATTTCTGTTGTGCCAAGGGAAAATGTTATATGGAAGTTTTTCCAAACAAAATTCAGAAAGAAGTATATTAGCCAGAGATTTCTAGAGTTTAAACAAGGAAATATGACAGTATCTGAATATGAGTGGGAATTCATTTGGTTAAACAAGTATGCAAGAGAATGGGTTCCGACTGAGGCTGATATGTGTAAACGTTTTGAAGAATGATTAAATGAAGATAGCAAGCTATTAATAGGAATTCTTGAATTAAGGGAATTTATAGTACTGGCTGATCAGAAGCATAAAGTTGGGGAATTAAGCAAAGAAAAGAGACAAGAAGAGAGAGAAGCTTAGATTTCTAGTAAGAGATTTATGGGGAAGTCACAAGCATCTGCTTCAAAAAAATCAAAGAAATATAATGATCGTTTTACCGTATTTGTGGGATATTCCAAAAAAGAACAAGGCTCTCAACGCTCTAACTTGAGATCTTCGTCTCCATCTGTAACAAGTGTTGGAAGTCCTGGTAACCCCAAACCGAAGTGCAAACATTGTAATAAATTTTATTTTGGAGAGTGTCGTATGAGAAGCGGAGCCTACTATAAATATGGTTCTCTTGACCATTATCTTAAAGATTGTCTAGAAAGGACTAAAAAATATATTGATTAGGCTTCGAAACCGAGTAACCCTGCCTCGAGAGGTAGACCACCCCGACACCCTGGCAATGTTAGTGGTAGCCAAAATGCTATGAAAGATTCAATAGTTAAATCTGAAGCAAGAGCACCAGCAAGGACATATGCTATACATGCAAGAGAGGATGCCTCTACACCAGACATCATTACTGGTACATTTTCTCTTCTTGATATTGATATTACTGCTTTGATTGATTTTGGTTCAACACATTCATATATATGCACAAATTTAGTGTCTATTAAAAAATTACCTATTGAGTTCGCTAAATTTGTGGTTTAAGTTTCAAAACCCCTGGGCAAATTTGTTATGGTGAATAAAGTTTGTAAAAACTGTCCATTGATGGTAAAGGGTTATTATTTCTCGACTGATTTGATGCTACTGCCTTTTGATGAATTTGATGTAATTTTGGGAATAGACTGGTTAACTCAACATGATGCAGTGGTGAATTGTAAGCAAAAATACATTGTGTTGAAATGTCAGAATGGTGAATTACTTCAAGTTGAATCTAATAAACTGGATGGGTTATCTAATGTAATCTCAGCTATATCAACACAAAAATATGTCAGAAGAGGGTATAATGATGCTTATCTTATATATGTATTGGATACTAAAGTATCAAAATTGAAGATTAAATCAGTATCAGTTGTTTGTGAGTTTCTTGATGTGTTTCCGGAGGAATTACTTGGTTTACCACAGGTTAGAGAGGTGGAATTTTCTATAGATCTTCTTCCAGGAACAACTCTTATATCTATAGCACCTTATCGAATGGCCCAAACGGAGTTAAAAGAGTTGAAAGCACAGTTACAAGAATTGACAAATAGGGGTTTTGCTCGACCTAGTCAATCATCTTAGGGTGCACTGGTTCTATTTGTAAAGAAGAAAGATCGTTGAGGTTGTGTATTGATTACAGACATCTCAACAAGGTTACAATCAAGAACAAGTATCCATTGTCTCGAATTGATGACCTGTTTGATCAGCTAAAAGGTGCCACTATGTTTTCTAAAATAGATATCTATTTTGGATACTATCAGTTGTGAGTGAAAGACTCAGATGTACCAAAGACAACTTTTAGAATTAGGTATGGACATTATGAGTTCCTTGTAATACTGTTTGGTTTAATAAATACACCAACGATATTTATGGATTTGATGAGCAGAATTTTCAAACCGTATCTAGATAGGTTTGTGGTGGTGTTTATTGATGACATTTTAGTATATTCCCGAGATGAAATTGAGCATGTTGATCATTTGAGAATTGTGCTGCAAACTCTGCGTGAGAAACAATTATATGCCAAATTTAGTAAATGTGATTTTTGGCTTCAGAAAGTTGGTTTCCTTGGACATATAGTATCTGCTGAAGGCATCAGTCTAGACCCGAATAAAATTTCAGCTATAGTTAACTAGAAACCACCTAAAAACATGTCTGAAGTCAGAAGTTTTTTAGGACTAGTTGGTTATTATCGGAGGTTTGTAAAAGGGTTCTCAATGATAGCTTCTTCGATGACTCGTCTGTTGTAAAAAGATGTGAAATTCAAGTAGTCTGATGAATGTTAGCAAAGCTTTGACAAATTAAAAGCTTTGTTGACTGAAGCGCCTGTGCTAGTTTAGCCTGATTCGGGTAAAGAATTTGTAATTTATAGGGATGCATCCTTGAATGATTTAGGCTGTGTATTGATAAAAAAAGGTAAAGTAATAGCTTATGCTTGTAGACAGCTAAAACCACATGAATGAAATTACCCGATACATGATTTGGAGTTAGCAGCTATTGTGTTTGCATTGAAAATTTGGCGGCATTATTTGTTTGGTGAAAAGTGTCACATATTCACCAATCATAAAAGTTTGAAGTATTTGATGTCGCAAAAAGATTTGAATTTGAGACAGAGAAAGTGGTTTGAACTGTTAAAAGATTATGATTTGGTTATTGATTATCATCCAGGAAAGGCCAATGTGGTTACTAATGCTTTGAGTAGAAAATCCTTATTTTCCTTGCAAACAATGAATATCCGATTATCTTTGTCTGATGATGGTTCAGTTATAACTACGTTAAAAGCTAGACCAATATTCCTGCAATAGATCTGTGAAGCTCAGAAGAGTAATGATGAATTACAAGCTAAACGGATACAGTGTGAGTTGAATTCTGATTCAGAATTTTAGATTGGGTCTGATGACTGCTTATCGTTCAGAGGCAGAATATGTGTACCGAAGAATTCAAAACTTTATAGAGGATTTTGAATGAAGCTCACAATGGTACAATGTTTATTCATCCTGGTAGTAATAAAATGTACAATGATTTGGAAAAGATATACTGGTGGCCGGGAATGAAATGAGACATTTCTGAATTTGTATCTAAATGTTTGATATATCAACAAGTGAAAGCTGAACATCAAGTGCCTTCGGGATTATTACAGCTAGTTACAATACCGGAATGAAAATGGAAAAGAGTTACCATGGATTTTGTATCCAGATTACCCTTATCTCTGAAAAAGAAAGATGCTATTTGGGTAATCGTTGACCATCTAACAAAGTCTACACACTTTATTCCGATACATATGGATTTCTCCTTGGATAGATTGGTTGAATTATATGTTTCAGAGATTGTCAGACTGCATGGAATACCAGTCTCCATTATTTCCGATAGAGATCCCTGGTATACATCTCGATGTTGGAGAAAATTGCAAAAAGCTCTAGGTATGCAATTACATTTTAGTACTGCATTTCATCCTCAGACTGACAATCAATCAGAACGTGTGATATAGATTTTAGAAGATATGCTTTGGTGTTGTGTGTTAGAATTCGAAGGTAATTGAGAAAAGTATTTGCCTTTGGTTGAATTTGTATACAATAATAGTTATCAGTCTAGCATTAAAATGGCACCGTATGCGGCTCTGTATGGCCAAAAATGTAAAAATCCATTATATTGGATAAAACTCAATGAAAAAAAAATGATACACGAGGTTGATTTTTCCCGTGAGACTGAAGAAAAAGTGAAAGTAATTCGGGATAGTTGAAAAGTAGCCTTTGACCGTCAAAAGTATTATGCCAATCTTAAACGAAAAGAGATAGAATTTTAGGTCAGTGATAAGGTATTCTTGAAAGTATCACCTGAGAATCGGAGGATACCATGAGAAAGCAATACTCGGACCTTTTTACTGGTAATATTTTCGAGGACGAAAACTTTCAAGGGGGAGACTTGTAACAACCCATTTCAGTGAAATTAGAACAGTAGTTTCGGGACCACAAATCCGAATTAGAAAGAAAATTTATTTTAATAATATTGCATGGTTTGCATTATGATAGGGAAAACGTATGAAATTTTCGAAAAGAAAATTTTACCGATTACATGTTTAATTATAGAAATGATCAAATTGCATAAAATGCAAAAGTTGATTTCTAGTAGCTATAAGTATCAAATAGCTATGGAATTTAAAATTTGATGTCCTTATATGGTAATTAGACCATTAAGAAAAGTTAGTAGATATTTTTGATAATTCATCCATGAAAATTTAGAAAAAGAAAAGCACTAAAATGGAAATGGAAATAAATAAAAGATGATAAATTAAATAAATGTTTAATATCATCATTTTATATCATCTTCATCAACAAATTTTATGGAAACCCTAGGAAAAAGAAAGTAAGCTTGTCCTGTTTTTAGTAATTTTTATATTTTTGAGATCAAAATAACCTAATCTAGTTATTTTGGGGGATTAATTTGTAAAAATATCAAAATATAAAAATTTTTCAATGGATGACTATGTGAAAATTTGAAATTTATGGTAGAAAATGAAAGGTTGTTGATAGATAAATAACTTTTACAAAGATAATTTTGATGAAATTATGATTTAGGGACTAAATTGAAAAATGGTAAAACCCGTGGAAAAATTTTGATTTTTGTGAAATTCATGGGCTGTTAGTGTAACATGTAAAATTCAGTTAGGCTTGAAATAAGGATTAAATTGATGTTAAATTCGTTTATATAAATCCGAAAAGATCAAATAAAGAGTTAGATTGAACAAAAGAAAAGGTGACGGATTAGTAGATTTTCATACACGAACAAGTGTCGAGGTATGTTCGTGTAACTTAATTATGTGTATTAATATGTTTGAATCAAATGTTGTATTTGTATGAATTTCATAAATGTTTAATGTATGGAATTAATCTCATGTTTGATATTGCTCGATAAATGATAAGTCCCGTTTGAATAATGAAATGCCATGGTTACAGTATTTTCCCGTATTGATTATAGTCCTGCATATGTTGTGAACGTTATAGCTCAGATGAGCATCCTGTGAAAAGCCTTCTCAAGCTTTCCTGTTATATAGTTCTTGCGAGCATCCTGATCGGTAGTGATCTTGCATGTGTTGCACACTACTGGAGCTCTTTGTGAGTGTCCTGTTACACGATTTGATCGGTTACGATCCAACCTTTTTTGTGGACACAAACGCAGCTCTTCGTGAACGTCCTGATATAGGCTCTTATGAGCTTTCTAACATGGATCGCTTGAACTCCCTGTTATGCTATCTGGATCTCCCTGATAATAACTCTTCGGAGTTTCCTGTTAAGCTCAATGAGCTTCCTAAATAAAACTTTTACGAGTTTCCTGTTTAGCCCGGATAAGCTTCCTGATACATGGTGTAACACCCCTTATCCATGTCTAAAGCCGGGACGGATACGGGGTATTACCGGATTAAAATGTAAACATACACAGTGAACCAAGCCATAATTTTTTTTAAATGCGAAACTGTACATACACGAGCAACTTGTTCGTATTACGGGCCTACAAATCCCAAAACATATATCGGGGGTGGTTCAAGACTAAACCGTGAACTTTAGAAAATTTTTCGTTAAACTGGGTCACACAATCGTGTAGACACAAGGACACGCTCGTGTGCCCTTGACACGCTCGTGTCTTCAGGCCTTGTAACTCTCTGTTTATGATGTCAGCATCAAATAAAGATCACACGACCAAGTTACACGGTTCGTGTGCTAGGCCGTGTGGCGAATTAAATTCTCACATTTAAGGTGCATACTTCACACGGCCTAGGCACACACCCATGTCTTGAGACTGTGTCCTCCACACGGCTGAGACACACAGCCATGTCTCTACCTGTGTGTTTACTACCATGCATACTGACTTGTAAATTTAGGGTACAAGGGACACACGGCCAAAGAACATGCCTATGGGGCTGACCGCGTGTCACATACAGCCTAAACACACGCCCGTGTGTCTACCCGTGTGGACAAATTTTGAGGCTATTTTCCAAGCCCTCTTGTCACCCTCAATAATACATACACACACTCACATGTTAATGGTGATTATCTTGGCAATAAATGGGTTACTAAAACATCCGTATCTTGTTGAATTCATTTAATCTATTTGTGCACTCAAAATCATGCCATAACCATACAAATTGACTTCATCCATTCATTATCAACTCCACACACATCTCAAGAACAATAACACAATTCATGCATGCACTAATATTTAGGGTTACAACCCAATAATCATTATGAGCCATATCTCATGGCCAAATACAAAATGAATTACTGTACCAACATAAGCCATCACTTTTGGCCAACCATCATGACATGTATAACAAAATACTAAGTCCCCTATACATGCCATACTTAAATCGTTAAGCCCAATAGACCCAAAGGAATTGTTGATAGTGTGACTCGAGCTCCGACGTCCACAATCCCCGAGCTAGCTTGGCAATGCTAAAGGAAAAAGGAAAAGAGAGAAGGGGTAAGCATAAAGCTTAGTAAGTTGTATGTAAATAATAAACAACATAGATCATGAAATTTATGAATTAAACATGCTACCAATTACTACCACAACATCATGTTACACACAATGAACATAGTGAAGGCTTAAAATAAAGGTCCTCGAACATCATGCTTATCTTACTCTTTTCCAATCATACTAAATTTCCCAACATGAATCGAGTTCGATACTCATGAGATTTACGTACATACCTGTATCACACATTGCTGTATCACACATTCTTACTCATAGTACTCCACTTCTTAACCAAAATCTTGAATGGCACGTTGAACCACCTGGAATACTAAAGGGCGATCAAGATTATCATACACCAAATAAAGTGCCAAAGCCATGTCCTAGACATGGACTTACATGGGATCACGTATCGATGCCATATCCTAGATATGGTCTTATACGAAGTCTCATACCGGTGCCAATGCCATGTCCCAAACGTGGTCTTATAAGGGACCTCATATCGATGTTATATCCCAGACATGGTCTTATATGAAATCACTTAATGATGCCGAAGCCATATCCCTGATATGGTCTTATACGGGATCACACATTGGTGCTGATGCCATGTCCTAGACATAGTCTTACACTAACAAACATATCAACGACGATGCCATGTCTCAAACATGGTCTTACACTGGCTCTAATCTCGAGTGCCGACGCCATGTTCCAGACATGGCCTTACACGAGATCTCATTAACCATGGTGTCATGATATCCGAATCAAAAGCATTCCTCCGGGTTCCTTGAGATTTCCAAGACACATGGCTATCACCAAGATTCCATTGTACCATCATAAACCAATTTCATTAGAGCATAAATACATATATCATATGATATCAAATGTTAAACACATAATAATGGAATTGTTGAATTACTTACATACAAACTTACCTCGGTGTAAAATGTGACAATTTGTGATTTAATCCACAACCTTGCCTTTTCTTCGGTCAAGATCTATTCCTCGTCCCTCTTGATATATAATAGCACATTTATCTCTTTTAATACATGCACTATTCAATTCAGTCAAAGAATCAAAATATGGAAAATTACAATTTTGCCCTTAAAGTTTTACATAATTACAAAATTGCCCCTAGGCTTATAAAATGAAAAGTACCCCATTTTTCTCGTTATCCCAGCCTAGCCAAATCATTTTCTCTCTTATACCAACCCACACTTTTCATTTATTCACACACTTACACATAGTGTTTACAACTTTTACAATTTGGTCCTTTTTATCAATTTCACCAAAAATCACCTAATAAAAGTTGTTTATTTCATATTCTTCCATTAGACATCAAAGCACAAGCATGTTATTCATGGGTATATTTTTTAACATGAACCCTAGCTCAAATTAAAGGTAGAAATAGCTAAATCGAGCTACGAGGATTTCAAAAATATAAAGAACATTAAAAACGGGGCTAGGATACACTTACTTTTGATCTTGAAAGATGAAACAAACCCTAGCTATGGATTCTTGAGAATTTTGGCCAAAGAGGGTGAAGATGAACACAATTTTTTACTATTTTTCCCTTTTAATTCTTTTAATAATTAATGGACCAAAATGCCCTTCCATTAAAACTGTAACATCCTAAAATAGGGCCCAGTCAAAATAATGGTTTCAGGACCACAAATCTGATGTTAAAATATTTATTTTATTATCATTATGAGGTCTAGGATATGAAAATATGCATGTGGTAAAGTTTCATGAAGAAATTCTAACTATAAGGTGTTCAGTTGGAAAATAAGGACCAAATTGAAAAAGTTACAAAACTTGGGTTCTAGAAGCAATTTGTATGAAATTGCTTTAGATTTTTAATTAGAAGATCTTAACGATAAATTTTCCCAATTTCTAAGTTTTTGGACAAAAATGGCATGTATGGATAAATTTTGATAGGAAGGGTTAAGGGCATTTTGGTCATTTGGCTAAATAATGAAATAAAATGGGAAAATAAGCCAAAAATCAGCTCAACTTCTCCACCTTACTGCCGAAATTTGAGAGCCACCATAGCTAGGGTTTCTTTACTTTCCAAGATCAATAGTAAGTGCTCCCAAGCCCCGTTTTTAATGTTCTTCGTATTTTTGAAATCCTCATAACTTGCTCTCTTCATTTCTATCCATATTTCATTTTAGGGTTCATGTTTAGAAATTTACCCATGCATGAGTTACTTGTATTTTAATGGTTTATGGAGGAATATAAAAGTTTAAAGGATGGAAAACAAATTTTACTAAGTGATTTTTCATGAAAATGGCTTTAGGGACCATTTTGTAAAAGTTATAAAAATGGGTAGAAAGATGAGAAATAATGGAAAATGTGGGCTTCCATAAGAGGGAAAAACATTCGGATAGGCTTGGGTAATATAGAAATTGCGTGCATTTCATCATACGAGCTTAGGGACTAAATAGTAAATATTGTGAAAGGTCAGGGGCAAAATGGTCATTTTACCCGGGATGAAATTTAGGCTCGTAATGAGTAATGTGTGTTACTAGTGACTTATTTTTACTGTTATAGACCCCGAGGAACAAATTCTAGAGGTCGACCAAGGTAAACGGAAGGTTTTGGAATAACCGAAACACGAACCCGAAGTAATTACCATGTAAGTTCATGTAACTCGAAGTAAAATTTAAACATACTTGAAAATGCATATTGTTAAATGTATGTTGATTGCATGACAATCCAAGGAAGATGACAATTGTCCCGGTTGAATGAAAAAGGGAGATTCGATGGGTAAATTATTATTTACATGACATGAGATCCTGTATATGTTGCAGAAAGGGATTTAGCCCGGAGGGGTAATCCGATGATCTCGGTATGGTAAGGATCTAGCCCAGACGGGTGTTCCTTAAGTGATCAAACCTCTCGATGAATATATGTGCATTGTGGATTTAGCCCGGATGGATAATACGTTTAATGACTGAAATTAGCCTGGTCTGGCATTTCAGATCCGAGCATATTAGAGTAATTGTTGTTGTAAGGGATTTAGCTTGGAATGTTAATCCCTAAAATACTCTTTGAATTTATGTTATGAAGGATTTAACCTGGACTGGTAATCCCGCCGTAAGAGTGAGGTTCACGGGAGTGTGTATTTAAAATGGTCACTTGCATGACTTGATGAAAAACGGGATACCCATCGGGATTTCTGAGAAATTCAACAGGACTATAATGAGAAACGAGAATGGAAATGTTGAATTGATGTGCTTATCTAAGATTAATACTATATTGTTTGAGATGAAACTAACTCGATGATTGAGTGTATGTGATAGGGAATTTATACTATGCATGTTTGGCAAGAATATTTTTTATGGTTGTATGCTAAATAATCGGTAAGTTTACCTTCCTATTATCCGAACCTACTAAGCATGTTAATGCTTATCCCCTTTCCTTTCCCAGTTTTATAGAGCTCGTGGACTCGTAAAGATTGGAAAATGATTGAAGGAATCATCACACTATCACTAGTCTTGCTTTGGTATATGAATACTTTTATTTTGTTATAATGGCATGTATAGGGTAATTGTCATATTTTGTTATATGTGCCATTTGGTTAGCCAAAGTGTTGGCTTATGGTATTGATAATTCTTTTGTATATGGCTATGGGATGTGACCAATATTGAAATGGGTTGTAATCCTTATCTATTTTGTATGCCTATGTTTACCTGCCTCATGTATTATGATGGTATGATATGCCATGGATGAATGTGTTAAATGAGGCCAAATAATTTGAATATGGTAAAGGCATAAAATGATATATGGTATCAATAGGGCCCAAGTATGAAATGTGAAATGGGATAATGAACATCCTTAATGCAAAAGGATAACCTAGCATGTACTAACCAATAATATGAGGTTACCATGCAAATGACCATATCAAAGTGGTTTAAAGATACATATAGGCCATGTTATAAGCCATAGGAGCTTTTGAGTGTGTATGAGTGATTTTGCGTGACCAATGACTTGGAAAATAGCCACCAAATGGTCCACATGGGTAGACACATGAGCATGTGTCTAGGCCGTGTGTGACACACGGTCAGCCCCACGGGCATGTAGTCCGGCCTTGTGTCCCTTGGACCTTGAAATTTTAGGCAGCAAGCTTTGTAGTAAGCACACTGGCAGAGACACGGCTGTGTGTCTAAGCAGTGTGGAGGACATGGCCTCTGGCCAAGGGCGTGTGCCTTAGCCGTGTGTCTTAAATTGCATGATGATGTCATAAACAGAATGCAGCCTAAAATCACACGAGTGACCACCCAAGCGTGCGCCTGGCCGTGTTGAAGACATGGGAAAAGGACACGGACGTGTGCTAGGCCGTGTAAAAATCACTATAGCTTCGAAATGAAAAATAAATTGAAATAATTCCACACGGGCAAGTGACACGGGCGTGTCCCTAGCACACGGGCGTGTGGAAGGCCACCACACTAGCGTGTGAGGTCAAGGTATGAAAATTTTCCACGAATTTTCTTAAGTTCTCGATTTGGTCTCAGATCGTTTTAAAGTATGTTTTGGGCCTCGTAGGTCCATAATAGAGACAATATAATATAATTTGATTTAGTTTGACTTTGAAATGAAATTTTACAGCCCATCTTTTCTCGAAATGTCCTTGTATGTTCGCTGTAATGCCTCGTACCTTGTCTCGGTCTTGGATGCGGGAAAGGGTGTTACATTTAGTGATATCAGAGCTACGATTTACTCAGTTTTAGGACTAACATAACATGTATCGATTATAGCTATAGATGCCATTATACTAGTTATGATAGTGTGACATCTCCTAACCATTTTTAATTGTATTTGAATATAGTAAATGTCTTCCAATCAAGCCTAAGATGAGTCCGAGGAAGCCGAGAGCTATGCTCTAGCTTCCTTCAGCGAGCTACTACTAGTAGTAGTAGGAGGCTATATTTGAAGACCGGGAAGAGGCAAGAGCTGCCTTCTTCGAGATGATGGATGAATGGTTTGGGGATTATTTGGGAAACCACCCTAATATACCACAACCTCCTTTGCCCCCTGCTCGGCCTGAGGGAGAAGTGTCACAAGGTATGGCACTTGTGAGAATTGGTATGGCCCCAGTGGACAAACTTTGAAAATATGGGGCTAAAGAGTTTAGAGCTAAGGTAGATGATGATGCTGAACGAGCCGAGTTCTGGCTCAAGAACACTACGCGAGTTTTGGATGAATTGTCATGTACACCTGAGGAATGTCTAAAGTGTGCTGTGTCTCTTCTAAAAGATACTGCATATCACTGGTGGAAGACTTTATCTTCAGTAGTACCGAAGGAAGATATTACATGGGAGTTCTTCCAAACTAAGTTTAAAAAGAAATACACCAGTTAAAGATTCTTAGACTCGAAGCGAAAAGAGTTTCTAGAACTCAGGCAAGGAAATAAGACCATGTCAGAATATGAGAGAGAATTCGTAAGATTAAGTTAGTATGCAACAGAGTGGGTCCAATCAGAGATTGAAATGTGTAAGCGCTTTGAGGAAGGCTTAAATGAGAAAATTAAGCTTTTGATCGGGATCTTAGAGATACGAGAATTTACGGCACTAGCTGATTGGGACAAGAAGGCCGAAGAGCTAAATAATGAAAGAAAGCAAGTAAAGAGATAAGCTCGAATTTTGAATACAAGATCTAGCGGTAGAACTCACTCTTTTCCCATAAAGAAATCGATGAGTCATCAAGAACGCTCCACTTCATCAGTAGGATATTCGGGTAAACCAAAAAGCTCCAAGTGACATAACCCGAAGTCTTCCTCTCCCAAGGTGACTAGTGTGGGAAGCGTGGATGATCAAAAGCTGAAGTGTGAAAGCTGCAACAAATTCCACTTCAGCTAGTGTCAAAGGAGGTCTGGTGCATGCTTTAGATGTGGTTCCCTTGACCACTTCCTTAAGGATTGCTCGGAGCGAGCCGATAAAGAGGTGGATTTAGCCCTAAAGTCTAATGCCCCTAATCCTCAAGGTAGACCACCACAACATCCTGTAAGTGCAAGTGGCAATTGAACTGTTGCCAAGGATACTACTGCAAAATCAAAGGATCGAGCCCTAGTGAGAACTTACGCGATACGTGCTATAGAGGAAGCTTCAGCTCCCAACGTCATTACGGGTACATTTTCTCTCTATAATGCTCATCTTATTGCCTTGATTGACTCGGGATTGGCCCATTCATACATTTGCATGAAATTGGTGTCTAGCATTAATATGTCTGTGGAATCTACGAAATTTATAATTAAGGTGTTGAACCCTCTAGGCAAGTCTGTTTTAGTCGATAAAGTTTGTAAGAATTGTCCTTTGACGATTCAAGGTCACTGTTTTCTGGCCAACCTTATGCTTTTGTCGTTTGATGAGTTTGATGTAATACTTGGCATGGATTGGTTGGCCCTTCATGATGTGATTGTAAATTTTGGTAGCAAGTTTATAAAATTGAAATGCTTAGATGGTGAGACACTCCGAGTTGATTCAAGTAAGTTGGGTACACCGCTGGTTATGATTACCTCTATGATGGCTCAAAGGTACAAAAGAAAAGGGTACGAAGCCTATCTTGCTTTTATTCTAAATACTAAGGAATCTGAATTGAAGATTGAGTCGGTACCGATAGTGTACGAGTATCCAGATGTGTTTCCGAAAGAGTTACCCAGATTACCTCTTGTTCGAGAGGTAGAATTTAGTATTGAGCTGGTACCGGGAACAGCCCCTATTTTTATTGCCCCGTATAGGATAGCACCGACTGAGTTGAAAGAGTTAAAAGTACAGTTGCAATAGTTGACGGATAAAGGTTTTACAAGATAGAGTTTTTCGCCTTGGGGTGCTCCCGTGTTATTTGTAAAGAAGAAAGATGGTTCAATGAGGTTATGCATAGACTACTGACAACTCAATAAGGTGACCATTAAGAACAAGCATCAGTTGCTAAGGATCGACGATTTGTTCGACTAGCTGAGGGGAGCCACTGTATTTCTAAGATAGATTTGAAATCTGGCTACTATCAGTTGTGAGTTAAGAAGTCAGGCGTGCCTAAGATTGCTTTCAAAACAAGGTATGGCCATTATGAATTTCTTGTCATGCCATTTGGATTGACGAATGCCCCGGCTGTATTTATGGATTTAATGAATAGAATATTTCGAACATATTTAGACAAGTTTTTCGTTGTGTTCATTGACGACATTTTGATTTATTCAAAGGATGAGTCAGAGCATACGGAGCATCTAAGGACTGTGTTACAAACTTTATGGGATAAGCAATTGTATGCTAAGTTTAGCAAGAGTGAGCTTTGGCTCCGAGAAGTAAGATTCTTGGGTCATATTGTATCGGGTGATGGCATCCGCATTGATCCAAGTAAGATTTCTGCTATTGTTGAATGGAAGCCACCTAAAAACGTAACTGAAGTTAGAAGCTTTTTGGGCTTAGCCAGTTACTACCGAAGGTTTGTGAAAGGATTTTCCATGATAGCAACTCCATTGACGAGGTTGCTACAAAAAGATGTTAAACTTGAATGGTCAGAGAGATGTCAGCATATTTTTGAGAAATTAAAGATGTTGCTTACTGAAGCTCCAGTTCTAGTATTACCCGAGTTAGAAAAAGAATTTGTGGTCTACAATGACGCGACCTTAAATGGTATGGGTTGTGTGCTTGTGCAAGAGGGCAAGGTGATATCCTATGCTTCGAGGCAACTGAAGCCGCATTAGAAAAATTATCCGACTCATAACTTGAGCTTGCTGCCATTGTATTTGCCTTTAAGATATGGAGACACCAATTGTATGGTGAAACTTGTCGTGTATTCACTGATCACAAGAGTTTGAAGTACTTGATGACTCAAAAAGAATTAAATTTGAGACAGCAAATAGGGTTAGAATTGATTAAAGATTATGAGCTGATAATTGATTATCACCTAGGGAAGGCAAATGTGGTCACCGATGCACTGAGTAGAAAATCCTTATTTGCTTTGAGAGCTTTGAACACGCATTTGGCATTATCTGATGATGGTTCAGTTTTGGCTGAGTTAAAAGTCAAACCGACATTTCTCCAAGGCGTTTGCGCAGCTTTGATCAATGATAGTGACTTGCAAGCTAAGAGAGCGCAATGTGAGATGGGCGTTGAATTAGATTTCCAAGTTGACTTTAATGGTAGTTTAATGTTTCAAGATAAGGTCTGTGTACCCAAAGATGACGAGGTTATCAGAAAAATTTTACAAGAGGCACATGATAGTCGTCTGTCTATTCACCCGGGAAGTACTAAGATGTACAATGACTTAAAAACCATGTACTAGTGGAATGGTATGAAAAGAGATACCTCTGAATTTGTGTCAAAATGCTTGATATGTCAACAGATCAAGGCTGAACACCAAGTGCCTTCGGGTTTATTACAGCCTATAATGGTCCCCGAATGGAAATGGGACAGGATTACTATGGATTTTGTGACTGGATTACTGTTAACTCTGAGGAAGAAAGATTTTGTTTGGGTTATAGTCGACAGGCTAACTAAGTCGGCTCACTTTATCCCAATACGGACAGATTACTCCCTTGATGAATTGGCTAGCTTGTATGTCTCCGAGATTGTAAGACTACACGGGGTTCCATTCTCAATCATATCAGATAGAGACCCGAGATTTACTTCGAGATTTCGGAAGAAACTACAAGAAGCCTTGGGTACAAAGTTGAGCTTTAGTACGAAATTCCATCCACAGACCGATGGTCACTCCGAGCGGACTATTCAGACTCTCGAGGACATGTTGCGATGTTGCGTCCTTGAATTTCAATGTAGTCGGGAAAATATTTACTATTGGTGGAATTCGCCTACAACAACAGTTTCCAGACGAGTTTAAAGATGGCACCTTATGAGGCATTGTATGGCCGGAAGTGCCAGACTCTACTTTATTGGATAGAACTCAAGGAAATTTAGATTCATGGTGTCGATCTAGTCAAGGAAACTGAAGAAAAGGTTAAAGTGATTTGTGATTGCCTAAAAGCGACATCGGATAGGCAAAAATCATATGCTGATTTAAAGAGAAAAGAGATCGAGTTTCAAGTTGGAGATAAAGTGTTCTTGAAAGTATCTCCCTGGAAAAAGGTATTGAGAGTTGGTTGGAAAGGCAAACTGAGTCCAAGATTTATTGAACCATATGATGTCTCTGAAAGAGTTGGACCATTAGCCTACCGTTTCACACTACCACCCGAATTGGAGAAGATTCATGATGTATTCCATATGTCTATGTTGCGTAGATATAGATCAGACCCCTCTCACGTGATTTAACCGAAGGAAATTGAGATTAGACCAGATATGACCTATGGTGAAGAACCAGTTAAGATTTTGGCTCGAGAAGTCAAATAGTTGAGGAACAAGAATATAGCTTTGGTGAAAGTTTTATGGCATAGACATGGAGTGGAAGAAGCTACATGGGATCCCGAAGAAACCATCAGAATTCAATATCCGAACCTGTTTACTGATAAGACTTTTAAAGACGAAAGTCCTTAAGGGTGGAGAAATGTAACATCCCGAAATAGGGCCTAGTCAAAATAGTAGTTTTGGGACCACAAATTTGATGTTAAAATATTTATTTTAATATCATTATGAGGTCTAGGATATGAAAATATGCATGTGGAAAACTTTCATGAAGAAATTCTAAGTATAAGCTGTTCAATTGAAAAATAAGGACCAAATTGAATAAGTTGCAAAACTTGGGTTCTAGAAGCAATTTGTATGAAATTGCTTTGGATTTTTAATTAGAAGGTCTTAACGATAAATTTTCCCAATTTCTAAGTTTTTTGACAAAAATGGGCATGTATGGATAAATTTTGAAAGAAAGGGCTTAAGGGCATTTTGGTCATTTTGCTAAATAATGAAATAAAATGGGAAAATAAGCCAAAAATCAGCTCATCTTCTCCACCTTGCTGCCAAAATTTGAGAGCCACCATAGCTAGGGTTTCTTCACTTTCTAAGATCAATATTAAGTGCTCCCAAGCCCCGTTTTTAATGTTCTTCGTATTTTTGAAATCCTCGTAACTTGCTCTCTTCATTTCTACCCATATTTCATGCTAGGGTTCATGTTTAGAAATTTACCCATGTATGAGTTACTTGTATTTTAATGGTTTATGGAGGAATATAAAAGTTTAAAGGATGGAAAATAAATTTTACTAAGTGATTTTTCATGGAAATGGCTTTAGGGACCATTTTGTAAAAGTTGTAAAAATGGGTAGAAAGATGAGAAATAATGGAAAATGTGGGCTGCCATAAGAGGGAAAAACATTCGGCTAGGCTTGGGTAATGTAGAAATTGCATGCATTTCATCATACGAGCTTAGGGACTAAATCGTAAATATTGTGAAAGGTTAGGGGCAAAATGGTCATTATGCTTGGGAAGAAATTTAGGCTCTTCATGAATACGTGTGTTACTAATGACTTATTTTTACTGTTATAGACCCCGCGGAACAAATTCTGGAGGTCGACCAAGGTAAACAGAAGGTTTTGGAATAACCGAAACACGAACCCGAAGCAATTACCAGGTAAGTTCGTGTAACTCGAAGTAAACTTTAAATATACTTGAAAATGCATATTTTTAAATGTATGTTAATTTGGATATTGATTACATGACAATCCATGAAAGATAACAATTGTCCCGGTTGAATGAAAAAGGGAGATTCGATGGGTAAATTATTATTTACATGACATGAGATCCTGTATATGTTGCAGAAAGGGATTTAGCCCGAACGGGTAATCTGATGATCTCAGTATGGTAAGGATCTAGCCCAGACGGGTGTTCCTTAAGTGATCGAACCTCCCGATGAATATATGTGCATTGTGGATTTAGCCCGGATGGGTAATACGTTTAAGGACTGAAATTAGCCTGGTCTGGCATTTTAGATCCGAGCATATTAGAGTAATTGTTGTTGTAAGGGATTTAGCTTGGAATGTTAATCCCGACAATACTCTTTGAATTTATGTTATGAGAGATTTAACTTGGACTGGTAATCCCGCCGTAAGAGTGAGGTTCACAGGAGTGTGTATTTAAAATGGTCACTTGCATGACTTGATGAAAAACGGGATACCCATCGAGATTTCTGAGAAATTCAATGGAACTATAATGAGAAACGAGAATGGTAATGTTGAATTGATGAGCTCATCTAAGATTAATGCTATATTGTTTGAGATGAAACTAACTCGATGATTGAGTGTATGTGATAGAGAATTTATACTATGCATGTTTGGCAAGAATATTTTTTATGGTTGTATGCTAAATAACAAGTAAGTTTACCTTCCTGTTATCCGAACTTACTAAGCATGTTAATGCTTATCCCCTTTCCTTTTCCAATTTTACAGAGCTCGTGGACTCGTGAAGATTGGAAGACGATTGGAGGAATCATCACACTATCACTAGTCATGCTTTGGTATATGAATACTTTTATTTTGTTATAATGTCATGTATAGGGTAATTGTCATATTTTGTTATATGTGTCATTTGGTTAGCCAAAGTGTTGGCTTATGGTATTGATAATTCTTTTGTATATGGCTATGGGGTGTGGCCAATATTGAGATGGGTTGTAATCCCTATCAGTTTTGTATGCCTATGTTTACTTGCCTCATGTATTATGATGGTATGATATGCCATGGATGAATGTGTTAAATGAGGCCAAATAATTTGAATATGGTAAAGGCATAAAGTGATATATGGTATCAATAGGCCCAAGTATGAAATGTGAAATGGGATAATGAACATTCTTAATGCAAAAGGATAACCTAGCATGTACTAACCAATGATACGAGGTTGCCATGCAAATGACCATATCAAAGTGGTTTAAAGATACATATAGGCCATGTTATATGCCATAGTAACTTTTGAGTGTGTATAAGTGATTTTGGGTGACCAATGGCTTGGAAAATAGCCACCAAATGGTCCACACAGGTAGACACATGGGTATGTGTCTAGGCCGTGTGTGACACACGGTCAGCCCCAGGGGCATGTAGTCCGGTTGTGTGTCCCCTGCACCTTGAAATTTCAGGCAGGAAGCTTTGTAGTAAACAAACGGGCGGAGACACGGCCATGTAGAGGACACGGCCTCTGGCCAAGGGCATGTGCCTTAGTCGTGTGCCTCAAATTGCATGATGACATCATAAACAGAATGCAGCCTAAAATCACACGGGTGACCACACGGGGGTGCGCCTGGCCGTGTTGAGGACACAGGCAAAGGACATGGGCGTGTGCTCGGCCGTGTAAAAATCACTACAGCTTCAAATTGAAAAATAAATCAAAATAATTCCGCACGGGCAAGTGACACGGGCGTGTCCCTAGCACACGGGCGTGTGAGGCTAGGGTATGAAAATTTTTCATAAGTTTTCTTAAGTTCTCGGTTTGGTCCTGGATCGTTTTAAAGTTTGTTTTGGGTCTCGTAGGCCCATAATAGGGACAATATAATATAATTTGATTTAGTTTGACTTTGAAATGAAAATTTACAGCCTGTCTTTTCCCGAAATGTCCTTGTATGTTCATAGTAATGCCTCGTACCTTGTCCTAGTCTTGGGTACGGGTAAAGGGTGTTACAAAAACCTTTATATTTTATTCCTCTTGTTGAAATATGTATATATTTTAAATTTATTTAGATAGATAAATCTTATTTGGGTAGATAAGTTTTATTCATATTCTAGGAATTTTTTATTTTATCTTTTGGTAGTTTACTAGAATAAGGGAACTACTTTCTTTTTATGTTTCAGTAGTTTATTAGAATAAGGGAACTATTTTCCTAATTAGGATTAGGACTCTTTTCTCTATTTAAGTTCAATTCTTTAGTTAATAAAAAAGGTACAATTTTATTCAAAGCTCTATTGAAATCTTTCATGGTATCTGAGCTAGGTTAAAATCTCTAGTAACATCATGGTTAAAACAGCCTTCACTGGAGATAAGAGATCCAGCAATCAAACAGAGGAAGAAAGTTCTATAGTGGAAACAACTACCGAGAGTACAATGACTCAAGGGACAGAGGCGTCTCACCTTTCTTTTCAACTGACATCTCACAAGTTGAATGGCAAGAATTATTTGGAATGGTCGCAGTCCGTAAAATTAGCAATTGATGGGCGCGGTAAGCTGGGTCATTTAAATGGAGAAGTTGAGCAACCACAGGTGGGCGATCCAAAGATGAGCAAGTGGAGGTCAGAAAATTCTATGATAATTGCGTGGCTTATTAATTCCATGGAAGCATCCATAGGTAAACCTTTTCTTTTTCTCCCAACTGCTAAAGATGTTTGGGACGCTGTGAAAGACACCTATTCAGATTTAGAAAACGCTTTACAGATTTTTGAGTTAAAAATAAAACTATAGAAAGCTAGGCAAGAGGAAAAAGAAGTTACTCTTTATTATAATGAGATGATGTCTCTTTGGCAAGAACTGGATCAGTGTTATAAAGATGAGTGGGAATGTCCCGCAGATGGTGTAAAAGCTATGAAAAAAGAAGAGAATGAAAAAGCTTATTTGTTTCTGGCTGGTTTAAATAAAGAATTTGATGAAGTGAGATCTCAGATCCTAGGAAAAAAATCGCTTCCAAAACTTCGTGAGATTTTTTCTGAGGTTAGAAGAGAGGAGACAAGGAGAAAAGTAATGTTAAAGCCAAGGTTTGAAGCTAATGATGATAATTCTGCTCTTGTAACTATTAAAAATAATGGTGATAGTGAAAAAAAGAAAAAACCCTGGTGTGATCACTGCAAAAAATATTGGCACACTCGTGAAACGTGTTGGAAGCTCCATGGGAAACCGAAAAATGGAAGGAAAAAGAGTGGCAATGGTCGTGGTTCACAATCAGGGGATAGTAGAGCTTTCCAAACAACTAATGGAAATTATGAGGGCCAAAATTCTCTGGAAGGGTCTCCATTCACTAAGGAACAATTAGAGTATCTACACAAGTTTTTTCAATCACCACAATTTCGGATGAATTCTTCTATTCCTAACTCATCCAATAATCCTTCTTCCTCTGTTGCCCAATCAGGTATTGATTTTTCTATTTTTTTCAGTGTCAAGCCTTGTAAAACAAACACATGGATCATTGATTCTGGAGCTAGTGATCACATGACTAGCAGTCATTTTCTTTTTTCAACTTACACACCTTGCGCAGGAAACAAAAAGATCAAAGTAGTAGAGATGGGTCCTTCTCGGCAATAGCGGGAAAGGCAATTATTAAAATTTCATCTTCCTTGGTTTTACATGATGTTTTACATGTGCCAAATCTAGCTTGTAATCTCATATCGGTCAGTAAATTATCCCAGTCCTCAAATTGTCATGTTATATTTGACTCCTCTATGTGTAAGTTTCAGGACATGGTCTCGGGGAGGATGATTGGCAATGCTAAAGAATTTGGTGGAATTTACTTTCTTGAAGACGACCATCTAAGTCAACCAACAACTACTTTATGTTTAAATTCTGTTTCTAATTTTGATAAGGTTATGATTTGGCATTATAGGCTTGGACATCCTAATTTTTATTATTTAAGATATTTGTTACCTAATATATTTAAAAATAAAAGTCCTTCTTCATATCATTGTGAATTTTGTGAATTGGCTAAACATCATCGGTCATTCTGTCCACCTCAAAAATATAAAGCCTCCAAACCTTTTTCGTTAATTCATAATGATGTTTGGGGACCTTCAAGAGTCTCGACTTTTTCAGGAAAACGTTGGTTTGTCACATTTATTGATGATCATACTCGACTTTGTTGGGCATTTTTATTAAAAGATAAGTCTGAAGTTAAAAATGTGTTTTGATCTTTTTTATGCTATGGTGAAAACACAATTTGGTGTGAAAATAGAAATATTTCGAACTGACAATGGTGGGGAATTTTTTAGCGACCAATTAGGTGTTTTCTTAACCAAACATGGAATAGTCCACCAAAGTTCTTGTACAAATACACCACAACAAAATGGGATTGCAGAAAGGAAAAACTGACATTTTTTGGAAGTAACTAGAGCTTTGATGTTCACTAGTCAAGTACCACGTTATCTTTGGGGCGAAGCCTTGTTAACAGCTACATATCTTATTAATAGAATGCCCAGTAAAACTCTAAATTATAGAACTCCTTTTAGTCTCTTTAAAGATAACTTTCCTAATTCTAAATTGATTTCAGACTTATCCCTCCGAGTTTTTGGGTGTAGTGTTTTTGGTCATCTTCACAACCAAGGTAAACAAGATCCTAAAGCAAAAAAAATGTGTCTTTGTTGGTTATGCTTCTAATAAAAAGGGTTACAAATGTTATGATCCAATTGATAGGAAGATTATAGTTACCATGGATGTCACATTTGTTGAAACACAATCTTATTTTGATTCTAATATTCAGGGAGGGAATTATACCAAGGAAGATTCTATAATTGATCAAGAAGAGACTAGGAATATACAACATAGGGATTCTAATAATGGGGAAGGCGAATTTATAATTAACACAAAAATTAATGATGTTAATGTTAATGAAAAGGAGGATGAAGGTGTAGAGTCTGATCATGAAAGTAAAGAACAAACAAAGGAGTTAATTGTTTACTCAAGAAGAAATCGAAATCAAGAAAGTGGAATCCACCAGATTCATCACCAAGAATCCGACCCGCAAGATCCTGTCAAAAATCCAGGTAAAGCTCATAATCCAGCCAATGAATTTTCTGATTTAGATATTCCAATTGCCAAAAGAAAAGGTGTTAGAAATATTGTCAAATATCCCATGTCTAACTTTGTATCCTATAAAGCCTTATCTTCGACATTCTCAACCTTTGTTTCATGTCTCGATACTATACAAATACCCAAAAATGTGAAAGATGCTTTACAGGTTCCTGAGTGGAAGGAGGCTATTTTAGAGGAGATGCGCGCTCTTGAAAAAATAGGTACATGGGAAACAATGGAATTACTTGTAGGGAAAAAAACAGTGGGCTGTAAATGGGTGTTCACAACTAAATTCAAATCAGATGGATCTTTAGATAGATACAAAGCCCGGTTGGTAGCTAAAGGGTACACTCAAACATACAGGATAGATTATCTTGAAACGTTTGCTCCAGTGGCCAAATTAAATTCTGTCAGAGTTCTTTTATCAATTCTTTGTTAACCTTGATTGGTCTTTACAAATGACTAGATGTGAAGAATGCTTTCCTAAATGGAAAACTTGAAGAAGAAGTTTACATGGATCCTCCTCCAGTTTTGAAGAAAAATTTGGAACTCGAGTATGTAAACTCAAAGAAATCTTTTATCTGATGCAAGCGGTCTCCTCGAGCTTGGTTTGAACGATTTACTCAAGTTGTTAAAAACAAGGTTACTCACAAGGGCAAGCTGATCACACAATGTTCTATCGACATTCACAAAAAGGTAGAATAGCTGTTATTATAGTTTATGTCGATGATATCATTCTTACAGGAGATGATGTGGAAGAAATAAGGCGTCTCAAGGAGCATCTAGTATTGGAGTTTGAGATCAAAGACTTGGGTCCTTTGAAATACTTTCTTGGAATGGAAGTTGCTCGATCAAAGAAGGGTCTTGTGGTCTCTCAGAAAAAAAAATATGTGATTGATCTTTTAAAAGAGGTTGGGATGAGTGGTTGCCGCCCAGCTGACACACTAATTGATCCAAATGTAAAATTTGGAAATAAAGAAGGTCGATTAGTCGATAAAGGCGTACCAAAGATTAGTTGGTAAGTTAATTTACTTATCACATACAAGGCCGGACATAGCTTTTTGCAAAGTGAGCTTAGTGAGTCAATTTATGCACTCCCAATGGAGGAACATGAAGAAGGAGTGTTTCGAATTCTAAGATACTTAAAGAGTTCGCAGGAAAGGGCTTATTCTTCAAGAAATCCGAACAAAGAGGAATTGAAGCTTATACAGATCTGATTGGGTGTGCTCAATAATGCATGAGAAGATCTACATTAGGATACTGTACATTTGTTTGGGGAAACCTTGTGACTTGGCGAAGCAAAAACAAAGTGTTGTAGCAAGAAGTAGTCTGAGAGAAGTGAGTTTAGATCAATGGCTCAAGAAATTTGTGAAATGATGTGGTTAAAAAAAATTATGGAAGAGCTGAAGAAACCAATAACTTCACCAATGAAGTTGTACTGTGATAGCAAAGCTGCCATTAGTATTGCTCACAACCCAATCCAACATGACAGAACTAAACATGTTGAGATTGATAGAAACTTTATCAAGGAGAAGATTGAAGAAGGCCAAGTGTGCATGCCATTTGTTCCTTCAAAACAACAGATAGCTGACATACTCACCAAAGGGCTCTCTAAGACAAGCTTTGATTTTTTTGTAAGCAAGTTGGGCATGATTGATATATATGCACCAACTTGAGGGAGGGTGTTGAAATATATATATATTTTAAATTTATTTAGATAGATAAATCTTATTTGGGTAGATAAGTTTTATTCATATTCTAGGAATTTTTTATTTTATCTTTTAGTAGTTTACTAGAATAAGGGAACTACTTTCTTTTTATGTTTTAGTAGTTTATTAGAATAAGGGAACTATTTTTCCAATTAGGATTAGGACTCTTTTCTCTATTTAAGTTCAATTCTTTAGTTAATAAAAAAGGTACAATTTTATTCAAAGCTCTCTTGAAATCTTTCACCTCTTACATCCATTTTTGTTCATAATTACATATAATGATCTAATTACTAAATAAGGACTTCAAATTTCAAATCTCATCACATTTAAGCCCCTTAATCTATTAGAATACATGTTTTTCACTTATTGCAATTTAGTCTTAGTAACTCCATTGGACATCTTATCGGTAAAATTTCTCATCGATATTTTCACATAGTTATTTAATCACACAGTAGACCTTAAAACTCAATCGATATGAACATTTCTACCTCAGATTTGTGGTTTCAAAATCACTATTCTGTTTAGCCCTAATTTGGGATGTTACACATGGCTCACATGAGCATCCTGTTACATGGCTCAAGAGTGTGCTTCTTGATTATGTTCCCTAATTGGATGCCCCTCGATATGAATTGATGGATTTCAGTTTTGTACACTTTAAGTGTACTACATGAGTATATCCATCGATATTTCAAATGAATTGAACGAGCAAAGTTTTGTTATGGCTAATCTGAACTTGAGATGATTTATCATAGAAATGTATATGTTATATGAAAATATGATACGAAAAGTTTATGTGTATGAAAGTTATTATATGATGAGCTCATCTTTATTACTTGAAAAGTATTTAAAAATTTATGACTAACTTACTTGATTAAGTGAATGTAATTAGGCAATTGGTCAATTTCTTGGGATGCATGTTATTTGCATGATTACTTAAATTGAACATAATTGGCAAGTTAAATTCCTGTTATACGAACTTACTAAGCATTTGACATGCTTACTCGATTTTGTTTTCTCTGTTTTATAGTGCTCAGAAGCTTGTAAAGGCTGGAATCGGTCAGAGTATCATCACACTATCCTCTAGCTCGTTTTGGTATAAATAGGAATATTACGTTGGTGTAATAGCATGTATCGATTGATGATAATAAATAAGGCATGTAAATGTTTTGGTTGTAACTAGCCATTGGAATGACTAGTGATGGTAAATTTAATGCATACTTATGTATGAGGCTTATTATATTTAGCATATGAACATGTATGGTTTAATATATTAGATGGAATTAAGTTTGGGTAAATATAAAATTTTAATGTAAAAATGATACTTGAAAACATGAGTAAATGTGTCATGCATAAACTTGATCATTAGATTAAATTTTATGCCTTGAATTGGTTGGTGAATATATATTGAAGTGTTGATGTAGGTGCAAGGTAAAAAGGGTGAGAAATAAGGTTTGGAAAATGGCCTTATTCTTTCCAAACGGGTAGACACACGGGCAACTGTGTGTGACACACGGCCATGCACATGGGCATGTGGGTTGGTTGTGTGTCCCCTGCATCTTAAAATTAGAGAAACATAATGCTTAGAATTGAGCACACGGGTAGAGACACGGGCATGTGTCTCAACCGTGTGGGACACACGACCCAGCACATGAGCATGTGTCCTGGCTGTGTAACCTGTGCACCTAATTTTCAAAAATTAAATTGTCCACAAGGTCTAGCACACGGGCATATGGCTGGCCATGTGACTCAATTCAGAGAGTTACACGGGTAATGACACGGGCTGGAACACAGTCGTGTTCCTCACATCGAATTCCCACACGGCCTGAGACATGGGTGTGTCATTAGCTGTGTGAGCCACACGGCCTGACCACACAGGCGTGTGTCCATTGCACTTAAGAAATAAATATTGAGATTTCGCGAAAAATTTTCTGTGATCCCAGTTTAGTCTTGACTCGATTCTAATATATATTTTGGGCTTCGAGGACCCATATGAGGGACATTATGATCAATTGTGATTGATTTTCAAAAATGAATAGTAATGACTGAAATAACTATAATTTAACTGTAAACTTCAGTAATGCTCCATAACCCTGTTTCGACGACAGATACGGGTTAGGGGTGTTACATGTATCAATACCCCTATAGGTGGTATTGATACCCTGGCCTTGGTATTGATACCCTTATTTTGTACCAATACCAATTTTTGCTTCGAAGTTTCAAAAAAATTCAACAAAAGCCACTGGTACCAATACCTTAGTTAAAGTATGATACTTTCCTTGAAGTATTGATACCCTTGGCCATGTATCGTTACGATTTTATGGTTAGAAGTTCTACAAATTAAAGGAATCCCCTTATTTCCTTCTTGAAATTAATTAAGTAGTTACATAACTCTACACTTAAGACTATCAAACTTTCTTTCACTATTGATATTTACTAAGTACATGCCATATACTAATCCATATATTCAATTTATACCTTTTTTCCTTTGAATCCTTGTTGATGTGATAAGATGTATAAAAAAATATCACCTCGAACTTGAATGGTTCAAATCTAAACCTTCTCTTCAATCTTTCACCTATACGTTTAAAACACGTGTTAAGCTCGTGAAAGCTTAATAAGTACCTATGAATTCAGATTTTATCATTTCTTTAAATTTCTATTTATCATAAGTGTTATGACTATTATATTTTACGATTATATCTTAATAGCCAATAGTTTATACCATATTTATAAATTTACCTATACTTTGCTTTACTATTTTTCTTTTATCTTTTTATCATTTCACGGATTATTAGGAACAACACTTTTATCAAAAATCACTTACAACGACTTTTTAGTTAGCCCATGCTAGACACGTTTGAATCAGATGGATACATAGAACATATCACATAACATACAGGATAATAGTACTAGAAGCACAAGCACCAAAGTGCATAACAGTAAGCACCAAAGTGCTAAACTCACATAGATCAAGATTAACACATGAGTGCTCAGGTTCCTATCACATACCAACTATATCCACAAATTTTAATATTAGTCTACATGGGCATTTCATAATACTAGATTTATCATAATTAATCACGGATGTCTTATTTCATTACACTTTCTCATTCTTTTTGTTTAGGATTTACTATTTATTATTACATGAACATATAATCTTAAAAATAAATAATTTCAAAAACATTAGCTTTTTATTTCCATTTAGGACTATTCATGACCATTATTCATAATTCACAATTTTTACAACCCAACTACATTTTTGTACTTATTAAATTTAGTCTTTATTTTCACGAAATTTAATATTCACTATTACTTAGCAGTCTAATGCATTAATTCACCACTATATCTATTTTCACATATCAAACTTATATGCAGTTTACTTTTATTATTTCAAACATAAATTTCACAAGTTCACAATTTTGTCCTTAATTTCCAGAACTTAAAGAACAAATATAATTTGAATTACAAAATTCATGTATTTTTGTATTTTCTACTACACTATTTGTAATACCCCTAACCCGTATCCGTCGCTGGAGTAGAGTTACGAGACATTACCGATCAAAGCACAACATATAATATACATTTCTTATACATGATTCAATTTCACATAAATATCAATCTAACATAATCATATTGTCCCTTATAAGGCTTTACGAGACTTTAAAACTTGCTTGGAATAGGTTCGGAACTAAACTGAAAACATTTGAAAACTTTGGGAAGCTTATAAAAATTTGAAGCATTCAAGGGTCACACGCCCGTGTGAACAGGCATGCGGCCACCAAACACGCCTGTATCACAAACTGTGTGAAAACAGGGCATACATACTGACTTGCACCACACGGCCGAAGACACGCCTGTGTGCCATGGCCTTGGGAAATCTGGAGGGGTTACTGATTTGGGTCACACGGTCGATCACACGCCTATGTGCCAGCCTATGTGTCACACACGGCCAATAGACATGCCCGTGTGTCTAGACCGTGTCAAACCTGTGGGGTATACTGACTTAATATCGAAGGGCTACCCCAAAGGACATACGACTGTGTAGCATGACCATGTGTCGCACACCGCTGAGACACACGCCCGTGTCTCTACTCGTGTGGACAAAAATAGGTTATTTGCAAAGCCAATTTGCCACCCTTTTCTCATGCACACCTAGCAACCAAAATGGTACCATTTCAAATACATTTATAGGCAGCCAAAATATCCATTTCAATATACATTATAAGCTGTTTCAAAATCAAGCATTCATATACTCAAATCAATACCATTTATACATTAAACGCATACCAACTAGCATGATCCATTCATCATTACTCACCTATTCAATCATATACCAAAGTACATATCATAATTACCAATACAACCTATTTCAACATGTATTTTTACTACCATAAATCACACACAAAGCTTGAATCATAAATTATCTATTAGCTATTCATTTTTTAAGTCCAAATTCATGCTTTTCATAAGTAAATACTTATCATATACCAGTTAATCAACTGATCATCTTGAACCATCACCAACCATACCAAATTATGCCATTACACAAGGCAAATTACACATCAATCGTAAATCATTGATAAGCCATATAAAATGGCCAAATACATCACCAAAACCTTTATAAAAAAGACTTAAGCCTATACATGCCATATAACAAAATCACAAGTGTATAAATACCAAAATCAAAACCTGGATAGTATGATGAGATTTCTGCCGACTTCCAACCCGAGCGAACGTAAGAATCACTATAAAACATAGAAAAATAACACAAAGTAAGCTATAAAGCTTAGTAAGCTCGTATGGTAATAAACTCATATTATTAAATAACTGCACTTAAAACCATTATTCAAAACATGATATAATTCATATGTTTGCACCATTCTATCTCAAATTCATGCACATAGTTAATCAAGATTTTCATGAGTTTATTCATTCAAAACACATATGACTTAAATACTTCTTATCAATTCATTCACATCTTCATATGCATAAGCAATTATATATATAAACTTTATTCAAATCAATTCCCATCACCTTTTCTTTAGCCAAGTGAATTATGTGAAATATCATCAAATAACGGTATTTCGCACACTATGTGCCATTTGTATATTTAGTTAAAACAAATATAACTTATATCTCACATATCATTCAATTCATACCTCATTATAGCCAAATAAACACATTTTGGCATGAAACATACTTATACACAACACTTTCTTATTTAATATACGTGATACAATATGAACTCACCAATTTACTCTCATTTAATTCTCACATAGGTTCTGTACGTACCTATATTACTTATTTCGATCGTACTTTCATTCTCATCTTGACTATGCCTGTTGAATACTTGATATTTCGCACACTAAGTGCCAAAAAAAATGTCTCGCACACTAAGTGTCATATTCAATGTCTCGCACACTAAGTGCCATACTCTATGTTGTAATGCCCAATTTTGGCCCGGGCCCGTGCAAACACAAATCAAACAAAAACCACAAAAACAAAACGAAAAAAACAAAAAATATAACAGTCCAGTTTTACAGTCCAAAACTAATACACCAAGCCCAATGAACCCAGAGGCCCAAACACGATAGCCCAACTACAAGAACAGTCCCAATAGGCCCATCTCCTTAACAGTTTCAGAAACCCTAAGTCATCCCCCTTCTTTTTGCGCTGCAACAGCAACCTTCAAGGCCTCTCCGTACCTCCGTACGCAGCACTGCACACCAGCTGGCCTTCTTCGTACCTGCAAAAATGGACAGCAACAACAACAGAAAAGAACAAATATTGTATTTTTCTTTTGTTTTCCCTGATTCGGCTATAAGAGAGCCCAAAAGGAATCATCTTGGTTACACTGGCACACTACGCACATTGAATACATATACTGAATACTAAAAAAGAGGTGATTTTGAAAGAGAAATCGGATTCAAACCCCAAAGGTTGTTCCTTTCTTTGCTTGTATGTGTTTTTTTCGTCTTATTTTGAAGCAATAATAATAACAAATAGTAGTAGAAAAAAATAGGTATCAAAAAAAGGGTTTAAAAAAAGCAGTTTTCAAGAGGTGATTTAAGATCTGATTATTTTTTTCTTCCTTTTTCATATATTACGCTTAGATAACATTTGAATACAGAAGCAAATATACCCTAAAGCGATTCGTTCATTAATTTTGGCTTTTACTTTTTCGTTTTTTTATTTCTTTCTCTATTTTGAATCAATCATGAAAATATAAAAAGAGGGGAAAGGATTTTCTTACTGATTCGGTTTTGATTCATTTCTCGTTTGCCTCTTCAGTCAAAGGGTCATCAGATCCTTGGGGGTCCGATTAAAATCACGTCGATGGTGGAGGTGCATCCGACGCCGATGAAGCCTGCGGATTGACTGAGAGGAAGATGGGTTTGTAAAGCATTTGCAAAGATTTTTGAGAGAGTCAGCCTAATAGATTCTTAGGGAAAACTTTGATATAAAGATGTTCAAAAAAAGGTGTCGTTTAGACTGCAAATGTTGGTGTCAAAACGCCACCGTATTGACCTTACTGGACACGACACGACCCGACCCGAACACCCCCAGAATCCGCATGATTTTGCGGTGAGGGGATATTTACGCGCTTGGTCCCCTTTATTTGTTGAGCCGTTCAATTAAAGCCTGTTCAGATTTCTTTTTTTTATTTTTTCTTCGAGATTTGCGCACTGCTTCAATTTAATCCGCGTTTAAACGTTTCATTCTGAAGTTGGGACCATTTGCATCTTTAATCCTCGGCCATTTGAACGCATCGCGCTTAGGTCCTTTCAATGGTTTATTCTATTTGTTAATTATCTCTTTTAATTTGCTTTTATTTCAATTAAGTTTTTTTTTTCATTTTAATTTATATAGTTCATCATTTTTTTAAATTCGTTTAGCATTCATCTTGTATTTTTTTATATACATCTTAAATTACTTTGATAATTTATTTTGTTTCTTATATTATTTTTCTTTTAAAAAAAGAAGGTTAAAACCATTGTTTTAAAATTACCCCGTATATCATATTGTTCTTAAAATTTTGTATAATGTTTAATTTAAATTAATCTTATATTAATACATATGATTTATGACAAAATTAGTTTTATTTTATATACATTATTAGTTCCATGTTATCTTACATATATGACTCCTTTTAAATCTATTTACTTGTATTTCCTTTCGAATTTATTACGTATGAAGTTTATTCTTTAAAAAAAATATGTTTTATTATTTCTTTGTTATTAAAGATTATTCCATGTACAAATTGTTTTATTATATATTGATTCGTTATTCTATGCATGTATATTATCCCATGATAATTATTCTTCTTTTGGTTTACAAAATGTCGCTTTATGGTTTTCAACGCTTTAAAATCAATTATTTCATTCTATTTCAAGTAAAATTAATGCGTTTTAAGCTAGTTTTATAACTATTCATTTAAAAATTCTTTAAAATGAAGACCAGATTTGATATTTGGCAATTCGCGGAATCGTGCCCTAATGTGCTGGGTTGCAATTTCGCGTTTGCTCAAAATAATCAAATATCCCTTCAAAATTTCACTCATATCTTTTAAAAATTCTTTAAAACGAAGGCGAGGTTTGATATTTGGCAATTCGCGGAATCGTGCCCTAACGTGTTGGGTTGCAATCTTTGTTTGCTCAAAATGATCTAATATCCCTTCAAAATTTCATTCATGTCTTCTAAAGAAAATCCTTTAAAACGATGGTGATGTTCAATATTTGACAATTCGCGGAATCGTGCCCTAACGTGCTGGGTTTAAATTTCTCGTTTGCTCAAAATAATCGAATGTCCCTTTAGAATTTCGTTCATGTTTTCTAAAAACTCTTTAAAATGAAGGTAATACTCGATGTTTGTCAATTCAAGAATCGTGCCCTATCATGCTGGGTTGCGATTTCCCATTCGTTCAATGATCAAAGATTCCTTTAGAATTTCACTCACACTCTCTAAATTCTAAAATTAGACAATGTCTGACGTCTAGAAATTTGACAATCATGCCCTACTGTGCTGGGTTTCGATTTTCTCGTTGGACCGGATAATTGGGCATCCTTTTGCGGTTTTCAACTTACAAATTTTTGGAAGTCAAAATTTATCATGTTTTCGAGGGCATAAAGGATCATGTCTTATCGTGCTGGATGTGGTGCCATATTCCTCTTAAGCAAGAGAATTTTGATAACCAACTCGTGTTATTCGGATGTTATCGAAAAGGAACCACATTTCAAAAACATTTTACATAAAGACAACATTTAATTGATTTGGTACCAATTTTGGGCGTAGTGAGGGTGCTAATCCATCCTCATGCGTAACCGACTCCCGAACTCGTTTTCTCAAAAGTTCGTAGACCAAAATTGTTGTTTTAGTAAATCAAAAATGTTTTATTAAAATAACCAAATTCTTAGGTGATCCGATCACACCAAAATAAAAAGATCAGTGGCGACTCCACGTTTTGTTTTCAAAAAGACGATTCCCTATTTTTCATTAAATAAAAAATGAAAAAAAGGAATGGTTTCGGCAGCTTGGAGACTCCACTGGGGACGAAAGAGAGTCTAGCCATAAATTTGATTATTTGTTGTCCTTTTGTCAAAGAATTTGAAAATTTGTTTTATCATGATTGCATTTGATTGTATGATCGTTTTGGTGCGGGTCTTGTAGAATAATATTGTATTGCATGGCATGACTGCTGTGGTCACACCTTTTAAGTGGGAGTAAGAAACTATGCTTTCGTGAGGTTTTCACCTCCACATGGGCTAGTAGATTACTTCTGGGATACATCCGTACCTATGATTTCGTGAGATTTTCATCTCCGCATGGTCATAGGGAAATGTATTCCCCTGAACTGAACTCGATCTTTATGAGCTTATAATGGGTGAGGATCGAGGAATCTGCTGGTTCGGGTACCTTTACTTTAGAACCGAGCCATATAGTGAGAGACCTAGGAGCTTACCCTAGGTAGAGCCACTCCGAACCTCTAGTGATCACCCGAATAGGTGCTTTATTTGTCATTTATTTCTTCTGTACTAACTTATTTTGTTTTTGTTTTGTTGATGACTGCATTGCATTACATCTTCATAGAAAGGAGGTGTTGATTCATATTCGATTACTAAATAGAACAGTTTGTCATAAGAAAACAAATTTCTTGATAAAGTGGATTACAATATGGTTGTCAGAATATGGTCCAAGTGAACACGACAGAAGAAGGCTAATAGTTCGCGGAGGAAAACAAGACTTTACCTAAGGATTTAAGCTGATAAAGATTATTCAAAAGCCGTCTCGTCCCAACTTTCTTAAAGGAGCTAATCAACATTGCAAGGATAGTAATTCGTGGCCTGGCTCAAGCAAAAATGAGCTAGTAGAGGCATGTATTGGAAGCTTACGAGATTTGACTTTCACAAAGAAAGGAGATCTAGTAATTCGTGGCCTAGATCAAGCAAAAAGAAGCTAGTAGAGGCATGTATTGGAAGCTTGCGAGATTTGACTTTCACGAAGAAAAGGGATCAGTACCTTCGCCTGGAATATGAAAGCAAGGCCGTATACGTATTCTGTTTTATGTAAAAGAATTTATTTTCCAGAAAAGTTGTTCTAAGGGAATTGAATTCAAAATCAACATCTTTTTTTTTCCTTTGCATTCATCCCATGCATTTGTATTGCATTGCATCATTTGCATTAAATTTTCCCAAAAGGACCCTAATTAGGTAAAATTATTTCAGAATCGACAAAGGATATGGACCAAAGGTTGGGGAGAATGGAGCAAAGGCAAATACAGATGCGAGAGTAATTGATCAGAATTCAACAAGATATGCGAGAAATGCTGGAACACCAAGGAAATATGATGGGCCAGTTAACCCAGTCACTGGCCGGAGAATTTGAAAAAAGGAGTGGCCCAGTGATAAATAGTGAGGATGATAATGAAGAGATCATCTATTCCCCAGCTTTTACCCCAATAAGCGTCCTGACCCAACCAGGCATGCAAGGGGACCCGTCATTATTAGACCCCAATATCAGACTGATACATCGGCACTGTTGAGCTTCCCGATGGGTTCAAGTTTTAATCCAGAGGATGATCAAGCCAAACCGGTTGTTTTGGAAAAAACGAAGAAAAGGAGAGAGTGGACTTTAAAGGCCCCAAAGAAGAAGAAAAAGAGAGCAAGTAGTGCGAGTAGGTATAACAAGGGTTTTCGGAGCCGATTATAGCAAGCCAGCCAAGGAGGGTAACTACCAGCCATCAGGCCTCCCCAAGGCGAGAACCCAGTCAAAGACCGAACTCAGAAAAACCCCAATTCATGCACATTCCAATCATGTACGGAGAGTTGTACCACGTTCTGTTCGACGCACATGTTGTATCCCCTTTTTACATAAAACCTATACAACCCCAATACCCTAAATGGTACGATGCAAGCAGCCAATGTGAGTACCATGCGGGAATCACGGGGCATTCCATCGAGAACTGTACCGCTTTCGAAAAGCTAATCGAAAGATTTATTAATTTGGGTATCATGAAATTCGATGGTCCCTTTGGAGCAGGAAATCTGTTATCCAACCTTTCTATTAAAAGAGGTGGACATTATGAGTTCCATGATGGATAGGGGCATGAGATCTAAGGGTGCATCGAGCTCAGGACTCTAGTGCAAGACCTGGTATTGGGGAATCCAAACATTAATGACGTATCAGAAGAGGGAACCCAGGAGTAGACTCTTCCAAATTTCTGCCCTTACGTACTTAGGGTGTTTTAAACAATGGGACTGTGAAAGAGATCCTTGTATTTTTAGAGTTAGTCTAGACTAATATTCAAAACACACTTGTTGTTTTAAGCCTAGAAGCAACAAGAATCCTTTTGTGAAATAGGCTTATATCCAAAATCTTTATTTTAATGAAATACATGTTTGTTATCGTTTTGAGTAAATATTCTTTCCATTCCAAACTGTGCAAACGATTATTCTTAGATTCTTTCATTCATGATCATACCATACAAATAATCATCCTTAGAATCATTTATTCTTTGGAATCTGCCTTCATACCTACAACAGGTCTCCAGATACCAATGACGTGAACGACGCTGTCACTAATTTCGAGTCTCTTTTTGAGCAAGATATGTGTCTAGGAGGATCTCAGGACCTTGAAGATTTTAGAGATTGTAGCCTATCTTATGATTTGTCAAGGATGGTAGAACAAGATGAGAAATAGATCCTACCTTACAAAGGGGCAATGAACATCGCGAACCTGAGAGAAGAGAAAGAGATAAAGATTGGAGTGTATAACACCACAGAGACAAAAGCAAGATGTCAAGAATACTAAGATATTTTCATATGATCGTATCAAGATATGCTTGGGCTACTAAGGTCTTTGGATGCTAAAAAGGGTCCATATGAATGTCAAGAGAACACATGTTAATGGTCTTACGTTAGCTAGGCTAATCATGAGGTTCGAGCGCTACTGATCCAACATGGAAGAGGATTGTATCAGTCAAGTTGCGAATGCCAAATGAAAGAAGACAAGACTTTTATGCCTCCTCAATTTCTTCACAGATTTTCTATATGCGGGGCATGGATATTATGGGGCTGATCTCGTCAAAAGCTTCTAACCTAACCGATTTGTCTTTGAGGTCATCGATTACTTCATGGAAATGGTGAAAGTCATTTCATATGCCAATGCTACTAAGTAGATAGTCAAAAAAAAAGATTAGGTGCCGATGAAGATCATTAGAAAGGTTCATTGTCAGAAGTTGGCAATCTATTCAAGGATCAGATGTTATATCATAACGCAGTAAAAAAATCGTGAAAGATAATCGAGGCTTGTAAAGATTGGCATAAAGAAGTTACCATTTACCCTCTATTCTTATCAAACGCCGGCCAAAACCTTCGCTGGGGCAATACATTGCTCGTTTGCTTAATGGGATAGAAACGGTTTTGAAAACGAGATTTCTTTTGGCCAAGTCTTGTCAAAATTGAAGTTGGATCAGGCAGAATAGATCCAATCCCGATGTGATTAGTTGAATTTGAAGAAAAGAGATTGAAAGCCATCTGTCATGGCCCAATGTACCAGAAATGAATGACGCAAGCCTACGTCAGAAAGGTTCATCCTAAAGAATTCCACAATGAGGACCTGGCATGGAAAAAGATCCTTTTTGATAAAAGGACTTTAGAGGGAAGTGAAAGGCCGAGGCGAAAACCTGCAAAGGACGCTTTGAGACCTTCAAAAAAAGAAGAAGAAAAAGAAGAAGAAGAAGAAGAAAAGAAGAAGAAAAAGAAAAAGAAAAAGAAAAAGAAGAAAAGAAAAGAAAAGAAAAGAAAAGGAGAGGCCAAGGCGAAAACCCGCAAAGGGCGCCTTGAGACCAAAAGGGATTTGAGTTGAAAACCCAAAAAGGGTGGCTCAAATTTGAATCAATGTGGGGCATACAGTAGTCTTGCTACGTCTGAATTAACAATGAAGAAGTATGCTACATCTTGGGGCATCGACAAAGTACTCCGGATCCCCTAAATACATATTGATCTCAAAATGGACCTCAAGAAGTTTGTACAGAGAAGCTCGGGCTGCGATATCTGGGGCACCTAGTTTTCATCTTACCCATACAGAATTTACTATCTTTGATTACTATATTCGTTTCAAAATATGCTCCCAATAAACTTCTTTCTTATTGCATTGCTATCTTTGATTAACTTATTCATGTGAGTTAATTGATTTCTTATTGCATTTGCAATCTTTGATTAACTTATTTGTTTCGAGCTGTGCTTCTTTCTTGTCCATTATTTTGATCTTTTTCGAGCATTTTGCATTGAAATAACGATTAATGGACCAATAAAACTTTCAAAAAAGTTATGCATATTACTTTGGAGGCTTCTAAATAGCATGAGACCCTGAATCAGGACTGTTGTTTAGAACTCACCAAACTTAGGGGATAGAAATGTTTGAGAAAGAGGAGTCTAAATTGTGGCTATCTCTTCGAATTTTCTATCAAAGGTATCAGTTGAACGAAGAGACAAGATGTTTCATCGATGATACAATTTCGACAAATAACGAGCAATGCCAACAAAGAAAACGATACTCTGCATTCATACAAATGTCGAGCATATACATAGGGTCACTACACCCGAGGAATGGGGTAACAGATCAAATTGGTTGAAGATGAAACAAATCCTATACCCTGAATTGTAGGATGATCGTGTAATACGACAGTGATAATGTCCTGATGAACAACGAGAAATGATACCCTAAGCCTTTTTTAAAAAATGGATCATTTTCATTTCCGCATTCATATATCATTCATAACACATATAGTTAGGAGCATTTGATTCATTTCGATCATATCATTCTAATTATTTGACATAAACATCACATCTAGTTAGGAACAATTGATTCATGTTGATCATAGCATCCTAATTATTTGGCATAAGCATAGGCCTATGAAACAGATTGTAGATCTTGTCTCCCTGAAGTTGTAGTAGGGCAATCGAAGACGACGAATCTTGGCTTCCTGAAGTTGCAGTCAAGCAGACTTAAGCCACCATCCTAGCTCCCTAATGTTGTAGTGAAGTAGGCTGAAGATTGTAGATCTTGTCTCCCTAAAGTTGTAGTGGGGAAAATCGAAGACGACGAATCTCGGCTTCCTGAAGTTACAGTGAAGCAGATTTAAGCCACCATTCTAGCTCCTTAAAGTTGTAGTGGAGTAGGCTGAAGATTGTAGATCTTGTCTCCCTGAAGTTGCAGTGGGGAAAATCGAAGACGATGAATCTTGGCTTTCTGAAGTTGTAGTGAAGCAGATTTAAGCCACCATCCTAGCTCCCTAAAGTTGTAGTGGAGTAGGCTAAAGATTTTAGATCTTGTCTCCCTGAAGTTGCAGTGGGGCAAATCGAAGACGACGAATCTTGGCTTGCTGAAGTTGCAGTGAAGCAGATTTAAGCCACCATCCTAGGTCTCTAAAGTTGTAGTGGAGTAGGCTGAAGATTGTAGATCTTGTCTCCCTAAAGTTGCAGTGGGGCAAATCGAAGACGACGAATCGTGGCTTCCTAAAGTTGCAATGAAGCAGATTTAAGCCACCATTCTAGCTCCCTAAAGTTGTAGTGGAGTAGGCTGAAGATTGTAGATCTTGTCTCCTTGAAGTTACAGTGGGGCAAATCAAAGACGATGAATCTTGGCTTCTTGAAGTTCCAGTAAAGCAGATTTAAGCAAGTCCTAGCTCCCTAAAGTTGTAGTGGAGTAGGCTGAAGATCGAAGATCTTGTCTCCCTGAAGTTGCTGTGGAGCAAATCGAAGACGACGAATCTTGGCTTCCTGAAGTTGCAGTGAAGCAGATTTAAGCCACCATCCTAGCTCCCTAAAGTTGTAGTGGAGTAGGCTAAAGATTTTAGATCTTGTCTCCCTGAAGTTGCAGTGGGGCAAATCGAAGACGACGAATCTTGGCTTGCTGAAGTTGTAGTGAAGTAGATTTAAGCCACCATCCTAGGTCCCTAAAGTTGTAGTGGAGTAGGCTGAAGATTGTAGATCTTGTCTTCCTGAAGTTGCAGTGGGGCAAATCGAAGACGACAAATCGTGGCTTCCTGAAGTTGCAGTGAAGCAGATTTAAGCCACCATTCTAGCTCCCTAAAGTTGTATTGGAGTAGGCTGAAGATTGTAGATCTTGTCTCCTTGAAGTTACAGTGGGGCAAATTAAAGACGACGAATCTTAGCTTCCTGAAGTTGTAGTAAAGCAGATTTAAGCAAGTCCTAGCTCCCTAAAGTTGTAGTGGAGTAGGCTGAAGATCGTAGATCTTGTCTCCCTGAAGTTGCTGTGGAGCAAATCGAAGACGACCAATCTTGGCTTCCTGAAGTTGCAGTGAAGCAGATTTAAGCAAGCCTTAGCTCCCTAAGTCATAGGATAATAGGCTGAAAATTGTAGACCTTGTCTTTCCGAATTTGCAGTAGAGCAAATTAAAAGCTACAAGGCTAGTCTCTCTAGAGTTACAGCGGAACAGATAGGAGCAACAATTCCTATGAAGTTGCAAGGCTACCTCGAAGAAGAGAAGCACCGAAAAAATCAAAATTCTACAGGACCGGTCAAAATTGGCCTTTTTATAGTCTTTGCTCCATTCTCGTTACACGACAATGAGCAAAAAAGGGCAGTTGTAATGCCCAATTTTGGCCCAGGCCTGTGCAAACACAAATCAAACAAAAACCACAAAATCAAAACGAAAAATACAAAAAAATATAACAGTCCAGTTTTACAGTCCAAAACTAATACACCAAGCCCAATGAACCCAGACGCCCAAACACGACAGCCCAATTTCAAGAACAGGCCCAATACGCCCATCTCCTTAACAGTTTCAGAAACCTTAAGTCATCCCCCTTCTTTTGCGCCGCAACAGCAACCTCCACGGCCTCTCCGTACCTCCGTACGCAGCACCGCCCACCAGTTGGCCTTCTCCGTACCTGTAAAAATGGACAGCAACAACAATAGAAAAGAACAAATATTGTATTTTTCTTTTGTTTTCCTTGATTCGGCTATAAGAGAGCCCAAAAAGAATCATCTTGGTTACACAGGCACACTACGCACATTGAATACATATACTGAATACTAAAAAAGAGGCGATTTTGAAAGAGAAATCGGATTCAAACCCCAAAGGATGTTCCTTTTCTTTGCTTTTATGTGTTTTTTTCGTCTTATTTTGAAGCAATAATAATAATAATAAATAGTAGTAGAAAAAAATCAGTATCAAAAAAAGGGTTTAAAAAAAAGCAGTTTTCAAGAGGTGATTTAAGATCTGATTATTTTTTTCTTCCTTTTTCATATATTACGCTTAGATAGCATTTGAATACAGAAGCAAATATACCCTAAAGTGATTCGTTCATTAATTTTGGCTTTTACTTTTTCGTTTTTTTTATTTCTTTATCTATTTTGAATCTGTCATGAAAATATAAAAAAAGGGGAAAGGATTTTCGTACTGATTCGGTGTCGATTCATTCCTCCTTTGCCTCTCCGGTCAAAGGGTCATCAGATCCTTGGGGGTCCGATTAAAATCATGTCGATGGTGGAGGTGCATCCGGCGCCGATGAAGCCTGCGGATTGACTGAGAGGAAGATGGGTTTGTGAAGCATTTGCAAAGATTTTTGAAAGAGTCAGCCGAATAGATTCATAGGGAAAACTTTGATATAAAGATGCTCAAAAAACGGTGTCATTTAGACAGCAAATGTTGGTGTCAAAACGGCACCGTATTGGCCACACTCGACACGACACGACCCGACCCGACCTGAACACCCTCAGAATCCGCGTGATTTTGCGGTGCGGGGATATTTGAGCGCCTGGTCCCCTTTATTTGTTGATCCGTTCAGTTAAAGCCTGTTCAGATTTCTTTTTTTTATTTTTTCTTCGAGATTTGCGCACTGCTTCAATTTAGTCCGCATTTAAACTTTTCGTTCTGAAGTTGGGACCATTTGCATCTTTAATCCTCGGCCATTTGAACGCATCGCGCTTAGGTCCTTTCAATGGTTTATTCTATTTTTTAATTATCTCTTTTAATTTGCTTTTATTTCAATTAAGTTTTTTTTTTCATTTTAATTTATATAGTTCATCATTTTTTTAAATTCGTTTAGCATTCATCTTGTATTTTTTTATATACATCTTAAATTACTTTGATAATTTATTTTGTTTCTTATATTATTTTTCTTTTAAAAAAAGAAGGTTAAAACCATTATTTTAAAATTACCCCGTATATCATATTGTTCTTAAAATTTTGTATAATGTTTAATTTAAATTAATCTTATATTAATACATATGATTTATGACAAAATTAGTTTTATTTTATATACATTATTAGTTCCATGTTATCTTACATATATGACTCCTTTTAAATCTATTTACTTGTATTTCCTTTCGAATTTATTACGTATGAAGTTTATTCTTTAAAAAAATATGTTTTATTATTACTTTGTTATTAAAGATTATTCCATGTACAAATTATTTTATTATATATTGATTCGTTATTCTATGCATGTATATTATCCCATGATAATTATTCTTCTTTTGGTTTACAAAATGTCGCTTTATGGTTTTCAACGCTTTAAAATCAATTATTTCATTCTATTTCAAGTAAAATTAATGCGTTTTAAGCTAGTTTTATAATTATTCATTTAAAAATTCTTTAAAATGAAGACGAGATTTGATATTTGGCAATTCGCGGAATCGTGCCCTAATGTGCTGGGTTGCAATTTCGCGTTTGCTCAATTTAATCAAATATCCCTTCAAAATTTCACTCATATCTTTTAAAAATTCTTTAAAACGAAGGCGAGGTTTGATATTTGGCAATTCACGGAATCGTGCCCTAACGTGTTGGGTTGCAATCTTTCGTTTGCTCAAAATGATCGAATATCCCTTCAAAATTTCATTCATGTCTTCTAAAGAAAATCCTTTAAAACGAAGGCGATGTTCGATATTTGACAATTCGCGGAATCGTGCCCTTACATGCTGGGTTGCAATTTCTCGTTTGCTCAAAATAATCGAATGTCCCTTTATAATTTCGTTCATGTTTTATAAAAACTCTTTAAAACGAAGGTAATACTCGATGTTTGGCAATTCGGGAATCGTGCCCTATCATGCTGCGTTGCGATTTCCCGTTCGTTCAATGATCAAAGATTCCTTTAAAATTTGACTCACACTCTCTAAATTCTAAAATAAGACAATGTCTGACGTCTAGAAATTCGGCAGTCGTGCCGTACTGTGCTAGGTTTCGATTTTCTCGTTGGATCGGATAATTGGGCATCCTTTTTGCGGTTTTCAACTTACAAATTTTTGGAAGTCAAAATTTATCATGTTTTCGAGGGCATAAAGGATCATGTCTTATCGTGCTGGATGTGGTGCTATATTCCTCTTAAGCAAGAGAATTTTGATAACCAACTCGGGTTATTCGGATGTTATCGAAAAGGAACCACATTTCAAAAACATTTTACATAAAGACAACATTTAATTGATTTGGTACCAATTTTGGGCGTAGTGAGGGTGCTAATCCTTCTTCATGCGTAACCGACTCCCGAACTCGTTTTCTCAAAAGTTCGTAGACAAAAATCGTTGTTTTAGTAAATCAAAAATGTTTTATTAAAATAACCAAACTCTTAGGTGATCCGATCACACCAAAATAAAAAGATCGGTGGCGACTCCACGTTTTATTTTCAAAAAGACGATTCCCTATTTTTCATTAAATAAAAATTGAAAAAAAGGAATGGTTTCGACAGCTTGGTGACTCCACTGGGGACGAAAGAGAGTCTAGCCATAAATTTGATTATTTATTGTCCTTTTGTCAAAGAAATTGAAAATTTGTTTTATCATGATTGCATTTGATTGTATGATCGTTTTGGTGTGGGACTTGTAGAATAATGTTGTATTGCATGGCATGACTGTTGTGGTCACACCTTTTAAGTGGGAGTAAGAAACTATGCTTTCCTGAGGTTTTCACCTCCGCATGGGCTAGTGGATTACTTCTGGGATACATCTGTACCTATGATTTCGTGAGATTTTCATCTCCGCATGGTCATAGGGAAATGTATTCCCCTGAACTGAACTCGATCTGTATGAGCGTATAATGGGTGAGGATCGAGGAATTTGCTGGTTCGGATACCTTTACTCTAGAACCGAGCCATATAGAGAGAGACCTAGGAGCTTACCCTAGGTAGAGCCACTCCGAACCTCTAGTGATCACCCGAATAGGTGCTTTATTTGTCATTTATTTCTTCTGTACAAACTTATTTTGTTTTTGTTTTGTTGATGACTGCATTGCATTACATCTTCGTAGAAAGGAGGTGTTGATTCATATTCGATTACTAAATAGAACAGTTTGTCATAAGAAAACAAATTTCTTGATAAAATGGATTACAATATGGTTGTCCGAATATGGACCAAGTGAACACGACAGAAGAAGGCTAACAGTTCGCGGAGGAAAACAAGACTTTACCTAAGGATTTAAGCTGATAAAGATTATTCAAAAGCCGTTGTGTCCTGACTTTCTTAAAGGAGCTAATCAACATTGCAAGGATAGTAATTCGTGGCCTGGATCAAGCAAAAATGAGTTAGTAGAGGCATGTATTGGAAGCTTACGAGATTTGACTTTCACAAAGAAAGGAGATCTAGTAATTCGTGGCCTAGATCAAGCAAAAAGGAGCTAGTAGAGGCATGTATTGGAAGCTTACGAGATTTGACTTTCACGAAGAAAAGGGATCAGTGCCTTCGCCTGGAATATGAAAGCAAGGCCATATACGTATTTCTTTTTATGTAAAAGAATTTGTTTTCTAGAAAAGTTGTTCTAAGGAAATTGAATTCAAAATCAACATCTTTCTTTCCTTTGCATTCATCCCATGCATTTGCATTGCATTACATCATTTGCATTAAATTTTTCCAAAAGGACCCTAATTAGGTAAAATTATTTCAGAATCGACAAAGGATATGGACCAAAGGTTGGGGAGAATAGAGCTAAGGCAAATACAGATACGAGAGTAATTGATCAGAATTCAATAAGATATGCGACAAATGCTAGAACTCCAAGGAAATATGATGGGCCAGTTAACCCAGTTACTGGCCGAAGAATTTGAAAAAAGGAGTGGCCTAGTGATAAATAGTGAGGATGATAATGAAGAGATCATCTATTCCCCAGCTTTTACCCCAATAAGCGTCCTGACCCAACCAGATATGCAAGGGGTACCCGTCATTATCAGACCCCAATATCAGACTGATACATCGGCACTGTTGAGCTTCCCGATAGGTTCAAGTTTTAATTCGGAGGATGATCAAGCCAAACCGGTTGTTCTGGAAAAAACGAAGAAAAGGAGAGAGTGGACTTTAAAGGCCCCAAAGAAGAAGGAAAAGAGAGTAAGTAGTGCGAGTAGGTATAACAAGGGTTGTTCGGAGCCGATTATAGCAAGCCAGCCAAGGAGGGTAACTACCAGCCATCAGGCCTCCCCAAGGCGAGAACCCAGTCAAAGATCGAACTCAGAAAAACCTCAATTCATGCACATTTCAATCATGTATGGAGAGTTGTACCGCATTCTGTTCGACGCACATGTTGTATCCCCTTTTTACATAAAACCTATACAACCCCCATACCCTAAATGGTACGATGCAAGCAGCCAATGTGAGTACCATGCGAGAATCATGGGGCATTCCATCGAGAACTGTACCGCTTTCAAAAAGCTAATCAAAAGATTTATTAATTTGGGTATCGTGAAATTCGATGGTCCCTCTGGAGCAGGAAATCTGTTATCCAACCCTTCTATTAAAAGAGGTGGACATTATGAGTTCCATGATGGATAGGGGCATGAGATCTAAAGGTGCATCAAGCTCAGGACTCTAATGCAAGACCTGGTATTGGGGAATCCAAACATTAATGACGTATCAGAAGAGGGAACCCAGGAGTAGACTCTTCCAAGCTTCTGCCCTTATGTACTTAGGGTGTTTTAAACAATGGGACTGTGAAAGAGATCCTTGTATTTTTAGAGCTAATCTAGAGTAATATTCAAAACACACTTGTTGTTTTAAGCCTAGAAGCAACAAGAATCCTTTTGTGAAATAGGCTTATATCCAAAATCTTTATTTTAATGAAATACATGTTTGTTATCGTTTTGAGTAAATATTCTTTCCATTTCATACTGTGCAAACTATTATTCTTAGATTCTTTCGTTCATGATCATACCATACAAATAATCATCCTTAGAATCATTTATTCTTTGGAATCTGCCTTCATACCTATAACAGGTCTCCAGATATCAATGACGTGAGCGACGCTGTCACTAATTCCAAGTCTCTTTTTGAGCAAGATATGTGTCTAGGAGGATCTCAGGACCTTGAAGATGATAAAGATTGTAGCATATCTCATGATTTGTCAAGGATGGTAGAACAAGATGAGAAATAGATCCTACCTTACAAAGGGGCAATGAAAGTCGCGAACCTGAGAGAAGAGAAAGAGATAAAGATTGGAGTGTATAACACCACAGAGACAAAGCAAGATGTCAAGAATACTAAGATATTTTCACATGATCGTATCAAGATATGCTTGGGCTACTAATGTCTTTGGATGCTAAAAAAGAGTCCATATGAATGTCAAGAGAACACATGCTAATGGTCTTACGTTAGCCAAGCTAATCATGAGGTTCGAGCGCTACTGATCCAACATGGAAGAGGATTGTATCAGTCAAGCTACGAATGCCAAACAAAAGAAGACAAGAGTTTTATGCCTCCTCAATTTCTTCACAGATTTTCTATATGCGGGGCATGGATATTATGGGGCTGATCTCGTCAAAAGCTTCTAACCTAACCGATTTGTCTTTGAGGTCGTCGATTACTTCATGGAAAGGGTGAAAGTCATTTCATATGCCAAAGCTACCAAGTCGATAGTTAAAAAAAAAAGATTAGGTGCCGATGAAGATCGTCAAAAAGATTCAGTGTCAGAAGTTGGCAATCTGTTCAAGGATCAGACGCTATATCATAACGCAGCAAAAAAATCGTGAAAGATAATCAAGGCTTGTAAAGATTGGCATAAAGAAGTTACCATTTACCCTCTATACTTATCGAACGCCGGCCAAAACCTTCACCGGGGCAATACATTGCTCGTTTGCTTAATGGGATAGAAACGGTTTCGAAAACGAGATTTTTTTTGGCCAAGTCTTGTCAAAATTGAAGTTGGATCAGGCAGAATAGATCCAATCCCGATGTGATCAGTTGAATTTGAAGAAAGGAGATTGAAAGCCATCTGTCATGGCCCAATGTACCAGAAATGAATGACGCAACCCTACGTCAGAAAGGTTCATCCTAAAGAATTCCACAAGGAGGACCTAGCGTGGAAAAAGATCCTTTTTATAAAAGGACTTCAGAGGAAAGTGAAAGGCTGAGGCGAAAACCTGCAAAGGACGCTTTGAGACCTTCAAAAAAAAAGAAGAAGAAGAAGAAAAAAAAAGAAGAAGAAAAAGAAAATGAAAATGAAAAAGAAAAAGAAAAAGAAGAAAAGAAAAGGAGAGGCCAAGGCGAAAACCCGCAAAGGGCGCCTTGAGACCAAAAGGGATTTGAGTTTAAAACTCGAAAAGGGCGGCTCAAATTTGAATCAATGTGGGGCATACAGTAGTCTTGCTACGTCTGAATTAACAATGAAGAAGTATGCTACATCTTGGGGCATCGACAAAGTACTCCGGATCCCCTGAATACATATTGATCTCAAAATGGACCTCAAGAAGTTTGTACAGAGAATCTCGGGCTGCGATATCTGGGGCACCAAGTTTTCATCTTACCCATACTGAATTTACTATCTTTGATTACTATATTCGTTTCAAAATATGCTCCCAATAAACTTCTTTCTTATTGCATTGCTATTTTTGATTAACTTATTCATGTGAGTTAATTGCTTTCTTATTGCATTTGCAATCTTTGATTAACTTATTTGTTTCGAGTTGTGCTTCTTTCTTGTCCATTATTTTGATCTTTTTCGAGCATTTTGCATTGAAATAACGATTAATATACCAATAAAACTTTCAAAAAAGTTATGCATATTACTTTGGAGGCTTCTAAATAGCACGAGACCCTGAATCAGGATTGTTGTTTAGAACTCACCAAACTTAAGGGATGGAAATGTTTGAGAAAGAGGAATCTAAATTGTGGCTATCTCTTCGGATTTTCTATCAAAGGTATCGGTTGAACGAAGAGGCAAGATGTTTCATCAATGATACAATTTCGACAAATAACGAGCAATGCCAACAAAGAAAACGATACTCTGCATTCATACAAATGTCGAGCATATACACAGGGTCACTACACCCGAGGAATGGTGTAACAGATCAAATTGACTGAAGATGAAACAAATCCTATACCCTGAATTGTAGTGGGTTGGATAAGCAAAAACTTCATAAAGCTTCAACGGGGCAAGCTTACCGAGCAGATTGAGATTGTTTCTTTGACTTTTCTGTCAAGCATACCAGCTAAACAGGATGATCGTGTAATACGACAGTGATAATGTCCTGATGAACAACGAGAAATGATACCCTAAGCCTTTTTTAAAAAATGGATCATTTTCATTTCTGCATTCATATATCATTCAGAACATATCTAGTTTGGTGCATTTAATTCATTTCGATCATAGCATTCTAATTATTTGACATAAACATCACATCTAGTTAAGAACAATTGATTCCTGTTGATCATAGCATCCTAATTATTTGGCATATGCATAGGCCTATGAAACAGATTGTAGATCTTGTCTCTCTGAAGTTGCAGTGGGGCAAATCGAAGACGACGAATCTTGGCTTCCTGAAGTTGCAGTCAAGCAAACTTAAGCCACCATCCTAGCTCCCTAATATTGTAGTGAAGTAGGCTGAAGATTGTAGATCTTGTCTCCCTGAAGTTGCAGTGGGGCAAATCGGAGACGACGAATCTTGGCTTCCTGAAGTTGCGGTCAAGCAGACTTAAGCCACCATCCTAGCTCCCTAATATTGTAGTGAAGTAGGCTGAAGATTGTAGATCTTGTCTCCCTGAAGTTGCAGTGGGGCAAATCGAAGACGACGAATCTTGGCTTCCTGAAGTTGCAGTGAAGCAGATTTAAGCTACCATTCTAGCTCTTTAAAGTTGTAGTGGAGTAGGCTGAAGATTGTAGATCTTGTCTCCCTGAAGTTACAGTAGGGAAAATCGAAGACGATGAATCTTGGCTTCTTGAAGTTGTAGATTTAAGCCACCATCCTAGCTCCCTAAAGTTGTAGTGGAGTAGGCTAAAGATTTTAGATCTTGTCTCCTTGAAGTTGCAGTGGGGCAAATCAAAGACGACGAATCTTGGCTTCCTGAAGTTGCAGTGAAGCAAATTTAAGCCACCGTCTTAGCTCCCTAAAGTTGTATTGGAGTAGGCTGAAGATTGTAGATCTTGTCTCCCTGAAGTTGCAGTGGGGCAAATCGAAGACGACGAATTGTGGCTTCCTGAAGTTGCAGTGAAGCAGATTTAAGCCACCATTCTAGCTCCCTAAAGTTGTAGTGGAGTAGGCTAAAAATTTTAGATCTTGTCTCCTTGAAGTTACAGTGGGGCAAATCGAAAACGATGAATCTTGGCTTCCTGAAGTTGCAGTAAAGCAGATTTAAGCAAGTCCTAGCTCTCTAAAGTTGTAGTGGAGTAGGCTGAAGATTGTAGATCTTGTCTCCCTGAAGTTGCTGTGGAGCAAATCGAAGACGACGAATCTTGGCTTCCTGAAGTTGCAATGAAGCAGATTTAAGCAAGCCTTAACTCTCTAGGTCGTAGGATAATAGGCTAAAAATTGTAGACCTTGTCTTCCCGAATTTACAGTAGAGCAAATTAAAAGCTACAAGGCTAGTCTTTCTAGAGTTACAGCGGAATAGATAGGAGCAACAATTCCTATGAAGTTGCAAGGCTACCTCGAAGAAGAGAAGCACCGAAAAAATCAAGATTCTACAGGACCAAGCAAAATTGGCCTTTTTATAGTCTTTGCTCCATTCTCGTTACATGACAATGAGCAAAGAGGGGCAGCTGTAATGCCCAATTTTGGCCCGGGCCCGTGCAAACACAAATCAAACAAAAACCACAAAAACAAAACGAAAAATACAAAAAAATATAATGAAACCCAGTTTCTGGTCCAAAACTAATACACCAAGCCCAATGAACCTAGAGGCCCAAACACGATAGCCCAACTACAAGAACAGGCCCAATAGGCCCATCTCTCATGATTTGAAACCCTAAGTCATCCCCTTCTTTTTGCGCCGCAACAAAGAACCTCCAAGGCCTCTCAGTACCTCCGCACGCAAAGCACACACGCACAGTGGTGGCCTTCTCCAGTACTTGTAAAATGGGATGAAACAACAACAGAAAAGAACAAATATTGTATTTTTCTTTTGTTTTCCCTGATTCGGCTATAAGAGAGCCCAAAAGGAATCATCTTGGTTACACAGGCACACTGCGCACATTGAATACATATACTGAATACTAAAAAAGAGGCGATTTTGAAGGAGAAATCGGATTCAAACCCCAAAGGTTGTTCATTTTCTTTGCTTTTATGTGTTTTTTTGGTCTTATTTTGAAGCAATAATAATAATAATAAATAGTAGTAGAAAAAAATCGGTATCAAAAAAAGGGTTTAAAAAAAGCAGTTTTCAAGAGGTGGTTTAAGATCTGATTATTTTTTTTCTTCCTTTTTCATATATTATGCTTAGATAGCATTTGAATACAGAAGCAAATATACCCTAAAGTGATTCGTTCATTAATTTTGGCTTTTACTTTTTCGTTTTTTTATTTCTTTATCTATTTTGAATCTGTCATGAAAATATAAAAAGAGGGGAAAGGATTTTCTTACTGATTTGGTGTCGATTCATTCCTCCTTTGCCTCTCCGGTTAAAGGGTCATCAGATCCTTGGGGGTCCGATTAAAATCACGTCGATGGTGGAGGTGCATCCAGCGCCGATGAAGCCTGCGGATTGACTGAGAGGAAGATGGGTTTGTGAAGCATTTGCAAAGATTTTTGAAAGAGTCAACCGAATAGATTCTTAGGGAAAACTTTGATATAAAGATGTTCAAAAAACGGTGTCGTTTAGACTGCAAATGTTGGTGTCGAAACGGCACCGTTTGGCCACACTCGACACGACCCGACCTGACCCGAACTCCCCAAGGATCCGCGTGATTTTGCGGTGAGGGGATATTTGCGCGCTTGGTCCCCTTTATTTGTTGATCCGTTCAATTAAAGCCTGTTCAGATTTCTTTTTTTTATTTTTTCATCGAAATTTGCGCACTGCTTCAATTTAGTTCGCGTTTAAACGTTTCGTTCTGAAGTTGGGACCATTTGCATCTTTAATCCTCGGCCATTTGAATGCATCGCGCTTAGGTCCTTTCAATGGTTTATTCTATTTGTTAATTATCTCTTTTAATTTGCTTTTATTTCAATTAAGTTTTTTTTTCATTTTAATTTATATATTTCATCATTTTTTTAAATTCGTTTAGCATTCATCTTGTATTTTTTTATATACATCTTAAATTACTTTGATAATTTATTTTGTTTCTTACATTATTTTTCTTTAAAAAAAAGAAGGTTAAAACCATTGTTTTAAAATTACCCCGTATATCATATTGTTCTTAAAATTTTGTATAATGTTTAATTTAAATTAATCTTATATTAATACATATGATTTATGACAAAATTAGTTTTATTTTATTTACATTATTAGTTCCATGTTATCTTACATATATGATTCCTTTTAAATCTATTTACTTGTATTTCCTTTCGAATTTATTACGTATGAAGTTTATTCTTTAAAAAAAATATGTTTTATTATTTCTTTGTTATTAAAGATTATTCCATGTACAAATTGTTTTATTATATATTGATTCGTTATTCTATGCATGTATATTATCCCATGATAATTATTCTTCTTTTGGTTTACAAAATGTCGCTTTATGGTTTTCAACGCTTTAAAATCAATTATTTCATTCTATTTCAAGTAAAATTAATGCGTTTTAAGCTAGTTTTATAATTATTCATTTAAAAATTCTTTAAAACGAAGACGAGATTTGATATTTGGCAATTCGCGGAATCATGCCCTAATGTGCTGGGTTGCAATTTCGCGTTTGCTCAAAATAATCAAATATCCCTTCAAAATTTCACTCATATCTTTTAAAAATTCTTTAAAACGAAGGCGAGGTTTGATATTTGGCAATTCGCGGAATCGTGCCCTAACGTGTTGGGTTGCAATCTTTCGTTTGCTCAAAATGATCGAATATCCCTTCAAAATTTCATTCATGTTTTCTAAAGAAAATCCTTTAAAACGAAGGCGATGTTCGATATTTGACAATTCGCGGAATCGTGCCCTAACATGCTAGGTTGTAATTTCTCGTTTGCTCAAAATAATCGAATGTCCCTTTAGAATTTCGTTCATGTTTTCTAAAAACTCTTTAAAACGAAGGTAATACTCGATGTTTGGCAATTCGAGAATCGTGCCCTATCATGCTGGGTTGCGATTTCCCATTCGTTCAATGATCAAAGATTCCTTTAGAATTTCACTCACACTCTCTAAATTCTAAAATAAGACAATGTTTAACGTCTAGAAATTCGGAAGTCGTGCCCTACTGTGCTGGGTTTCGATTTTCTCGTTGGACCGGATAATTGGGCATCCTTTTGCGGTTTTCAACTTACAAATTTTTGGAAGTCAAAATTTATCATGTTTTCGAGGGCATAAAGGATCATGTCCTATCGTGCTGGATGTGGTGCTATATTCCTCTTAAGCAAGAGAATTTTGATAACCAACTCGGGTTATTCGGATGTTATCGAAAAGAAACCACATTTCAAAAACATTTTACATAAGGATAGCATTTAATTGATTTGGTACCAATTTTGGGCGTAGTGAGGATGCTAATCCTTCCTCATGCGTAACCGACTCCCGAACCCGTTTTCTCAAAAGTTCGTAGACCAAAATCGTTGTTTTAGTAAATCAAAAATGTTTTATTAAAATAACCAAATTCTTAGGTGATCCGATCACACCAAAATAAAAAGATCGGTGGCGACTCCACGTTTTATTTTCAAAAATATGATTCCCTATTTTTCATTAAATAAAAATTGAAAAAAAGGAATGGTTTCGACAAATGTCTCACACACTAAGTGTCATACTCGATGTCTCGCACACTAAGTGCTAAACATAGCCGATTTATTGTCAAATATGACCATAATCTCATATATACAATTTATGCAATATCAAAGCATTAAAACCATAATTGTAATAATGCTTATCACGTACGAACTTATCTCGTTCGTTGTAACGACGAATTAGGTCGACTAATCCAATACATTGTTTTCCCCCGTTCTAGATCCGAATCTCATTTTTCTCAATCTATATAATAACAAAATTTACTTATTTAATCATTAATTCATTCAATTTAACACAATTTACATATTTTGGAAAAATTACACTTTTGCCCCTATTATTTCACATTTTTGCAATTTAGTCCTTATCACATAAAATCACAATTTCATGAAATTAAACACAAACCCAAGCTAGCCAAATTTTCCATATATTACTACCAGCCCATATTTTTCATTTATTCACACTTTTAACCACCACATTTCACATTGTCTCAATTTAGCCCCTTTTTTGACATTTTCTCTAAAAATCACTTTATAAAACTTGTGTATCTAACAAAAAGATTTCATATTTCATCATTAAACATCAAAGAATACATATATTCATCAATGGCAACTTGCAAAATCTTTAACATTTTTGAAATTGGAGATACGGGCTAGCTAAATTAAGCTACAATGATCTCAAAAAAGCAAAAATTATTAAAAACGGGACAAAAACGAACCTTCAATTGAGCATCAACATGGTCGAACCCTAGCAAGATTTCTTCCATGGTTTTTCATTTCCATATTCGGTGGTGATGAATGAATAAAGATGATAATTTGGCTTTGATTTAATTATTATTACATTATTAACCATTTTACCATTTTAACCTTTAATAACATTTAAAATTTCCATTATACTAACATATCACATTCCACTAACTCAATAAATGGTCTATTTAACACATAAGGACCTTCACTTTTAAGTTCTATAGCTATTTCACACATTTAGCTTATAGAACACAACTTTTACGCTTTACGAGATTTAGTCTTTTTTACCGAATTAAACACTTAAACGATAAAATTTCTTTATGAAATTTTTACACGAACATCCTATCATACTATAAACCTTAATAAAATAATAAAATAAACATTTTGACTTTGGATTGTGGTCCCAAAACTATTGTTTCGATTAACCCTAAAAACAAGCTGTTACATTCTTCATTTATTTTTTTCTTGTAAACCTTCATAACTTTTCAATTTAGTCCCTTATATCATAAAAATTCAATATTCACTAATTAATCATATCAAATCAATTTTCTTCCTTGTAACATTTTAATCACTTAATTTATTTCAATTTCTCATTTCACATATCAAAGTTCCATGTATTTCACTTTTCTTATTTTAACCACATATTTCCTCAAGTTTTACAATATAATCCTTGTTATCATAAAATTTTCATATTTTTCCACAATTTCACTTTTACAATTCTTTGTGAATATCCCAGCAAGTCATAACACATTCATTAAACTTTTATCATAATTTCCTTATTAAATTATTAAATTATTTCATACTTCATTTTACCAACTTACTACCTACTACACAAAGTTCACATTTTAATCCTTAAATAACAAGAGAATTCATGGGTACTTACCTCTTTTCTATCCAAAGTCACTTGCTCTTCTCTTTATCACTTAATTCGCTTTCTCAACTTCTTCTTTCCTCAACATGTCAAAAACATAATACTTTCCTAAGAAATCTTTACTTTAGTGTCATTTCTATACTTTTCTAATACTATGAAACTTATAAACAACATAAAACCTTAACATTCATACCTTGTTCTCTTAAATCTTATTTTTCTCTCTTCTCCAACTTTTATTTTCTTGAATCTAAATTAATATTCTTTCTCTCCATAGACTCTTTATCATTTTCTTCTCTTGGTAGTTATGGAAATTCCTTGAATTTCTAAGTGAAAATGATAGATTCTTTGTGGAAGGGCCAAATTGTAAAGAAAAGAAATTTCATTCTTTCTTTCTTATCTTTCCTCCCTTTTATACTAATAATATATAATAAAATATTAATAAAATATTTTTAACTAATTAATTAATTTAAATATCACCAACATCATCATTACACTTCAAAATTATCTTTCTTGCTAAATGGCCATTTTGCCCTTCATGATCTTTCATAATTCCATCTTTGAATCATCACTTAATTTGGTAAAATTACAATTTAGTCCTTCATATTTCTCCATTTATTTAATTTGGTCCTTACATGCCAATTCCATATCATAATAAATTGGGTTATTTTTACTCTTGGTCCTTCAATTTTCTTATCTTTACACTTTGAAACATCAAATTCTGGATATTTACACTTGAACATAAACTTTTCATATTTTTACGATTTAGTCCTTACTTTAAATTAACATATCTCAACATACTTCTTAATTGAATTTTCCTTAACATCATTTGACTTTCTCTTTGATCATCTTTCTATCCTTTTCTCACTTTATTGAAAAATCAATTATACACTATTTCAATCTACTACTACTTTTATAATATATAAATTATTGGGTTGTTACAAATATTGAGTCTTGATGATGTGTTGCTTTATTAGCATAGTTATAAGTATGTTTTGGTCATTTTGTGACTTTTGGTCATAGCATTTAGCTATGTATATATGAGCTTTGGTATTGTTATATAGCTAATTACATATATCATTATAGGATGCATTAGCCGTGATGATTGCAATTGTTAATAATGTGTTTTTAGATGTTAAATTGATGCCTTATGATAGAATGGTACAATGGTTTTATACATGTATGATTTGGTGGACTTGGTGTATAAAGAAAAGCTGTACTTTTGGCCTTTTTACCATTTAGTCTCGAGACAATGAAGCTATTGTATCAAGAAATCAAGAAAAAAAAAAGATAGTTTCTAGCATTCTGGGTAATGGTCTTAAGACACATTGAACAATTCTTGAGACATCAACTGAAATGTCTTGAGATAGATGCCCTTTTGTCTCGAGACATATAAATATCAAACCTAAAAGTCCAGAAATAGGGGAGCTATGTCTCAAGTCCAGTCTCGAGACATAAACCCTATTGTCTCAAGACATCCAAACATCGAATGTAAGGATCGAAAAGAGGGGAAGCTTGTTGTAGGACATGGTCTTCAATGTATCGAAATAGACTACTAAATTTTGTTAAATTGAGATTGATTTGAATCATGACTCTGATTTTGACCTTCTATAACCCGAGACTTTTTGAATGAGATTTGTTGGATATCTATAATGCATGATCATATCCGAAATTGAAAATGGTTTGAGTATGTCATATTTTTAAGTTTAATTATTCTAGTAATGATTTAAGCTAGTGTAAGTTGCTTTGACAATGTAATATGACGTCACGGATTAGAATCTGACGACCGGGTTGGGTGTGGTGTCACATAACTTCTCCATAAACATATTTAAGCAAATATTTCGTTTTTTCATTATTAAAAGGCTTAATACATTATATCATACCTATGTTTGACACTTTTTTTTCCTAATATGATGGTTATGCTTTTTCTTCCAATATGGTACTTGAATTTGACAAAATTTATATATTTTGGTACTCAAAGGTAATAATGTTAACTATTTAGTGTTTAATTTGAGTTTTAAAGTTAGTTAGATGAAAGTTCACAATTAACTAGTAGTATTAGTAATTACATTTTATTTAATGAACCCTAGAACTAGAAAAGAATCACAATTATCAGACTATATTTAACAAATTAAACAAATTCACAATTAAAACTAAATTTATTCTATTAACAAAATCATGAAAAAATCAAACCCAATAACATTAGTACTTAACATTAATCAAATCAACCCAGAATGTTACTCTTGAGTATCAAAATGTATAACTTTTGTTAAAAAAAAAAGTATTACAATGGACGAAAAAATATATAAGTATCACATTGAAAAAAAATTTCAAAATTTTATTGAAATAAAACAAAACCCTACTTATTTACATGTTATTTCGCCCTATTAATTTTCCATTTTAAAAAGGAAGTGTTTTTTTAATCGAAAAACTGAAATTATAATGAAGTTAAGAAAGGAATTTGAAGTTGTAGTAGTTCATGAAATTACGTCTAGTTAAAGCAATTAATTTCTTCATCTTTTATTTTTATAAATATTTCTTTCATTATTACAATTTATTTAGCTTAATAGACCTTATAAGAAGTGGAAGTTAGGCATGAATATAACATATTAAAAAAAATATTGATATAACAAACAAATCAAACTTTAATTGAAATAATTAAGTAAATTAAATATATAGTATAGGTTTATATTGGAGTAGGGCTCATGCTATCATTCAATTTAATATTTTTTCTTTTGGGTTGAAGTCTATCCGATCTAAACTACTTGAAAATCCAATCCATTATTTTTAAAAAATCAAATATTTTATAATTAAATTTAAATAATAAAATATAGTTAAAAGCTGTTCAAGAATTGGGTTTTTTGCAAGTTCACTCTAAATATTGAAAGATTAGGATAAATTGAATTTTAACAAAACTGTAGGCTCGTTTCTATTTAGAACAAATTTTTTAAAGCTGAGCTTAGGTTAATTTTAAATGTATATTTATACTTTATACTTATAACATTTAAGATATAAAACCAACTTAAACTCAAATATTATTTAATTCAAATTCCAAATCAATGCTTAATGAATAAAAGGTACAAATTTGACCACTAACATTTATATGTTGTCAAAATGATTTTAATTGTATTTTTGAGTCTTATTTTACCATCAATCTTTTTTTTCTTTTTTTCAAATTGCTTTTTTAACAGATTTGATGAAAGTACCGTTAAAAAAGTTAACAGGATAATTTGAAATTTCTTATGTGAAATATTTTTAATGAGATGCAATTTATTGCTTAGATAATCCAACAGAATAATTACATGTGGAAAACAATAAAATAAATAAATAAATCATGAAGTTAAAAAAATAACTCTTACTTTAAAGAAAATAAACGTAATTATCTAAAAAAATGTTTCAAAATGAATGCACGCATTCAACATTTTCGATTTGATTTATTAATTATTTTTTTGAAACCTCTCAGTAAACGTATGCATTCATTTTGAAACATTTTTTTAGATAATTGCATTTATTTTCTGTAAATTAAGAGCTATTTTTTTAATTTCACGTATGATTTATTTATTTGATTATTTTTTACATGTAATTATTTTATTGAGTTACCTAAGTAATAAATTATATCTTATTAAAAATATTCCATACCATCCCCGTTAATTTTTTTAACTGTACTTTCATCAAATCTGTTAGAAAAAGCAGTTTGAAAAAAAAAAGTTGATGGCCAAAAAAGGCTAAAAATATAATTAGGGTCATTTTGACAAAACATGTAAATGTTAGTGGTCAAATTTGTCATTAAGGCTAAATAAAAATCAAGATTGGAAATTTTAGTCGTTGCAAGTATATATTAGAGGTGTTCATGAACTGAGTTGAGTTGGGTTCAGGACAGGCTTATGGATGATTTAAAAACACTTTATACTTGCCCAAATCCAATTTGATTTAAAATATGGACCTAAAATTTTGTCTAAGCTTGCTCATATTTGTAAATAGATAGCCCAACTCATTTTAGGCCCATATTATTTTTTACTAAAAATTTAAGAAAATTATTTATATTATTTTTAATTTATTAAAATTTTATATATAATGATCTTAACATTTTTTTAATGTTTGAATTATAGTAGTATACTACTATTGATTTAATTTTTATATGTTATAAATTACAAAATATATAAAATAAAATAATATAAAAAATTAGAATTTTTTTTTAAAAAAGTCAAGTCGGGCTTGGGCATTAAATGTTCACACTCGAACCTAACCCATATTGTAAATGATTCTAATTTTTTGTCCAATCTTATTTTTCGAGTTTAATATTTTTTCTCAATCCCTCTCAAATTTAAAATGAGCATTCGGGCTTGGATGAATAACTCGACCCATGAACAAATCTAATATATACTCAACTCTTGAACATTTAGATAGGCTTAGAGATTGTGCCTCCTATTTGGGAATTCTTTCATTAGACAATTTTCATAGAACTTTCCGTACATTACACCTTTTAGGGAGAATGTAAGAGAATGTAAGTTCGAACTTTAATGACAATATTATTAAGATGAGTAACTATAACTTTTGAATATAAACCATAAAACAAATATGAAAAAAATAATCATTACAAAAAAAAATTCATATTATATGTCTTCTTCTCGAGTTTGTATTTTATTTTTTTCTAAGATAATCAGTATTAGAGGTGTTCATGGACCGGGTCGGGCCCAACGAAAAATTTAGATCCATTTGCTAGGCTCAGGTCTGGCCCGCTCCCGAAAAATGGGCATAAAATTTTGCCCAAACTCGACCTGGATAAAAATGCTAAAACCCAGGCCCGACACGACCCTCTCGTATTAATTTTTTATATTTTTAAATATATATAATACATCAAAAATATTAAAAATATCAAAATAAATATTTCCCAACAAATTGAAAATAAATTTTTAAAAATATGTATACTTAAATAACTCTAAGATGCAACTTAACAAATAAATGCCTCTAAAATAATAACAAAATTAACAAATACCTTTAAAATAATAACAAAATTAACAATAAAATAAGTTTTATACAATATCCAAATAATAATAACAAAATAGTAGCAACATAATAGTAAAATGGTAACAAAATAGGGAGAAAACGATAAGAAAATAATGTTAAAAAACAAAAAAAAATAATTTTTTTTGTCTTTTAGTCAATTCAGGTTGAGCTCGGGCCAAAAATACGTTACCCGAGGCCTGACCCATTTTTTAAACAGGTCTTAAGCCCATTTTTTGAGTTTATATTTTTACCCAAACCCTTCAATATTTCGGACCAACCTTCAAGCCGGGTCGAATGGTCCAACTCATGAACAGGTCTAATTAGTATAGTGAGCTAAATATTTTGGATCAATAAATCCCACCTTCAGTCTGTAGAATGTACTAATATATTAAAATGGCAAATTAAGTTAAAAGGTGAAATGTAAGTGTTAATGGCATGAATAATTCTTCTAATTTAGAATGGTTGATATATGCAAATTTACTTCATCCACGAACACCTCAAATAAGAATTCATACGCTGTGTGATTTAATTCCCATAAAAACAACATTGTCAACTAATGGGCAATTAGATTTCTGAATCCAAAACAAAAAGTATTGGTAGGGGTCAATAAAAGTTATCTTTTCATTGAAGAAAACTCAGATGGATTCTTGGATACCCTAAAGTCTCAAACATTCAAATCTCACTTTGACTTGCTCCTGCTTCTAGTAATCTTCACGAGGGTACCTAATATCATAGGAATGCATATTCCCTGGCCCTGCCCACACAAATCTCCGCAGTGTCCTCTCGAGACATCGTTGCAGTTACAAACACCTGAAACTATGGTGTTTTGTTCAGCACCCATTGTGCTTTGCAAGTACAGTACTGAGCCCGTGTCGCGTTGTCTGAACCCGATAAGCTTCCCCAGAGAAACGCTGTTGTCTTGGAAAAATGATGCTGTGGACTGGCCACCCGCCGTGGAAGAAAATAAACAAGCTGATGAGTCTTGTTTGAAAATGGCAAAATTAGAGGAAGAAATGGTTGTTTGGAGTTACTGTAGTACGTACCTCGGTGTCAAGGTTTGAAGAGGAACAGAATGAAGAAAAACTGGGGGAGGGAATGTGCGAAGAGTGTGGTTCAACGGCTGGAGTTGAATACCGTATTCTTTCTTGAAATCGGAGTTTCATGGCCATTATTTGTAGCCCAAGTGGCCACCCATTGGTCGTCTCTTGATTCTGCCAACAATCATCAATTGAATATAACAAATGAAATGAAATTCGTGGAAAAGAAAAAAGAGAAAAAAAAACAAGACTGATTATTACCTCGGCCGCCATGGCTTGAACTCGTCCTAGCAAGAAAGAAATGAACCGAAATGGGCAGTGACTAAAAGAAGATGATGATCATAAAAGCTGTCACAGGGGGAAATCCCTATAAACTGTTTAGCAGCAATCGTGTAACGGTGAGGGTTAGTAATCAAGTGGGTCATGTGGGGGATTCTTTCTTGAATAAGGAACTATTAATGGGATTGTCCCCTGGAAAGGGTGTTCAACTTTGCCAATCACATGAAAGAGAAAATTTATATACGCAATTTTTAACTCAGATAATCACATTTTTTCAATTTAATTCATTATTTCAGATATTAATATTTTTTTATCCTTTAATTTAGTTCCATTGTTTCATAAACCACTTTTGGTGCATGTATCGTCTAAGTTAAAAAAGATATTAGTAATGGTTAAGTGTGAGGTTATTACAAAATTATCAAAATTAATTAAATAAATTTAAGTATTAAAAGTTTTCGTAAAACCTACTACTAGTACTAAATTAATAATAATTTATATAAGCTAAATCTTCTAATTAATAATTGTGTGAAAGAAAAAAACTTTAATTTAATTATTTTTCATTATCAGTATGTTTATTTTTGGTCAATACTTGACCATTGTTTTCTTTTTACATTATTTAAAATATTAAATTTTTTATACATACCATTTTTATCTCTTGATTTGAAAAAAAAATCTCAGTTCATAGTTCTGTCAAATGGTTAGAGGATAAAATATAATTCCCTTCCACAAAATAAAAACTATTTAAGTGTTTTTTTAGTGTAATGGGAATGCAATATGTAAAAATTAAGACGAACACAAACACAAACACAAGATACATTGTAACAACCTGTTTTATAGTGGTGTCGAAAATAGTGGTATTGGGACCACAAATTTAATGAGTAAAGTTCGTATAATTAGTATTTAAATTTTATGAGTCAATAATAATTTTTATATTAAATTTTGATTTGATGAATTTAATCAATTGAATTAAAAGTTAGTATAAATGGTTTGGTTCAAAAGTCAAGTGATTATTGAAAACGAGATATTAGGACCTCATTTTCGTAATTTAAAGCCATAAATATTTTTATTAAATATTTAAAGAGTCATATATGTGAATTAAAGTTTAGTTCTGTAATTTTGATGATTTACTGCTAAATTAAGGTAAAATGATTAAATTGTATAAGAGATAAAAGTTAATTGCTATAGATTCAAAATAGTAAAGGGATCAAAATAGTATTTAAAACATGGTCAAAAAGTTCCAAACGGTGGTGGATATGATTAAATCCATTAGCTTTTAGACTATTTTCTCATTTAGTCTTAATTAGTTTAAGATTAAATTGAAATTAAGCTTGTTTAGCTAGAATTTAATATAATTGAAGGATTAATTGTGCAATTGGACCCTCTTTAAATTATCTAATAATAGAAATTATATGAATTCTCTAGATTGTGGTAAATTGCAATTAGTTCCTAATTAATTGAGGATTTACTAATTAATCTGTTTTCCTGTATGATCAAAAAAGGTGGTTTTGGGGCCATAATTTTGATGTGTCAGACTATAAATATTAATTATTTAATATTTATAGGGTTAGTAATTTCATGTTAAAATTTGGTTATGAAATTTTATTGTTTAGATAGTTAATTAAGTAAAAAAGACTAGATCGTAAAAGCTGTAAAAGTTGAGTTCTATAGATTAAAGGCACCAAATGATAATGAAAAGGTAAGGCAAGGCACTTAGATGGTAAATATACCATTAGTGAAAGCAATGGACGGTTAAGTGAATATTTACATGAATTTAATTAAAATTAAAATGACAAAATGGCAAATTTTTAAATATAATGAAAAGTATCAAATTAAAAGATAACAATGAAATAATTTCTCATGTTTCTTCTTCAACCAACTGATTTGCCATTGTTGAAAGGGTGAGAGCTTCGGTTAGCTAGGGTTTGTCAATTAGATCATGAGCGAGTAGAAAATCGAGGGAAATAGAAATTACTAAATAGTCCTTGTACCTTTGTCATTGTTGTAATTTAGTCAGATTACGTTTTAAGGGCTTGGACGATCGGATCAACACAAGAAATCACACTATTCGAGAAATCTATGGTATACTTTGATTTCTGTTGGTATATATGGCATGTATTGGGTCCCTTTTGTATGTATGATATTGGTTCTTAGATTTTGATCAAGTTTTACTTGAACTTGTGTTGTTGATTGAAGAACAAATGGAATTAGGCATGTTTTACTAAGATAAACTTATGGATCAAGAGTGAAAACATTGACATTATGATGAACTGTGGTATGAAATGGAAATAGATGTTTGAAGTGTAAAATATAACTTGTATATGCAACTTGAAGGTTTAATGTCATGAAATGCATTGTGGTGTCAATGATGGCACATTGGTTAGGTACATAGGTTGATTTGTTTGACATGTTTGAGTGTTATTAAAGATGACTTTTGGCCTATAAAGTTGAGAATTTGAATGTGTTTAGGTACCTAGGTTAATGGGTGAAATTTAAGCTTGTAATTGGTTATTTTTGTGCTCACACAGCTTGAGACACAGGCTATCATACGATCGTGTGATGCACACAGGCAACACACACGGGCATGTGCCCTGAACGTGTTTCAAAACAATATAGATACAGTTTTCACAGGCCTAAATCATGGGCTGTCACTCGACCGTGTGATATGCACGGGCGTGTACCCTGAATGTGTTTCAAAACAAAATAGGTGAAGTTTTCACACTGGCTGACACACGGCCTGCGACATAGGCTGACACACAGCCTGTGACACAACCATGTGACTCAACATTGAATTGAATACAGGCTAGTACATGGCCATGTGGAATTGTTTCGAAAGGTACACGGTCTATCACACGATTGGCTACACGGCCGTGCCCTTGCACTACATGGCCTGAGCTGTGTCACACGGCCGTGTGACCCCTGTTTTGAAAATTTACAAATTTTCCTTGAATATTCTAATTTGTTTCAAATTAGTCCCTGATTGTTCCCAAACTAATTTTAAGGCCTTGTAGACCTGATTTAAGGTTCATAAGTGTATGTTTACTTCGATCTAAATTATTTTTAAATATATATATTGTTAATTATCTAGTGAACTGGATGCTATTGTTACTAAATGTTCTGAAATGTACAGTGGTACTCTATAACCCTATTTTGGCAACGGAAGCAGTTATGGGTGTTACATTTAGTGGTATCAGAGTTAGGTTTAGTCGATTCTTAAACTGAATGTAATGTGTTTAAAGATTAGAAAGTATATGCCTATAAACTTGTGATAAAGTGATATTGATTGGTCCGATCTAACCCATTTTTCACTTTAGATTTTAATGATGTCATCTAATTTTAAACATGATGAAATTAATGAAGTTAATAGTAACATCCCGACTATTAATTCGGGTGCAAGTCTTAGTATACTGGTTCTACAACTGTTTGAAAAATGAGGGTAAGAATATTTCTTACAGATTTAATAAATGTTAATAGAATTTGATTATATTGACCTTGATTAGAAAAAAAGGGGTAAAGGTAATATTCTGACTTTTTTTAATAGGAGGTAAATTATAGTTTATCAGTTTTTTTAAATACCTGGTAGTGAAAAAAAATATCTTTTAATTTAATGAGTTAGTGGATTATAAAATTAGTGCGAGATAATTTTGTGGTTTTACAACTTTTACCCCCAATATGTTCCTTATGGAATCTTTAAGTCCTCAATAGACTGAGATAGTTCGATGGGTTTCGATTAATTAATTAGAATGTATGATACTGAAGAATTCAATGGTAAAATAGGTGATGATTCAACTAGGACTAGGTATTGGGTTGAAAATATCTTTGGAATTATGAGGATATGGCTTGCTTCCTTATGATTATATCATATGTATCATGTCTTTGATAGACGATAAGGTTTATAATTGGTGGTCGACATTAACAACGGTTGTACTGAGAGACGAGAATAACTGGTATTTCTTTATATTTGAATTTAGAAAGAGAAATATTATCAAATGTCATCTGGACAGGAATTTGTACAGGTCAATAAAAACAATTGAGAAAAAAAATTGTGTTTGTTAATAGTGTTAAACAATATCTATATCTCAAAAAGACAAATGCCCTGGTCAGAGTAATAACACAAGAATTAAATGTAGTGGGACACAGTTGTTAGATTTGGAGCTACCGCATCTGATATTATTTTTGGTACATTCTATCTCTTCGATATTATTTATTGTATATGCACTAGGTGATGTTGGATCAATTTACTCACATATTTGCACTACATTAGTAACAGATAACGATCTATCTCTCGAATCAACTAAGTTTGATATTCGAGTCATAATCCAGTGGGTTAGAGTGTTATGGTTATTTTGGTATGTCGAAACTATCTACTGAAAATATATGATTGTGACTTTCTTGTTGATTTGATGTTACTACCATTTCATGAATTTGACATTATTCTGGGAATAGATTGGCTAAAAGTTATATGATACTATAGTAGACTGTAGGTCGAAATGAATTGATTTGAAATGTCAAACTGGTGAAATGATCATAGTGAGTCTGGTAAATCAGATAGTACAACCAGAGTTATTTCAGTTATCTCAATACAAAAAATGATTTGGACGATTGTAAAATGTTCCTGGTATATTATATATCTATCTACTTGATACTCAAGAAATAGGATCAAAGATTTATCATGTACCAATTGTAGGGATTTTTTTCTAAATGTGAAAATTGAATAAATTTAGGGCGAAGAATAAATATATTTTATCTCGTAAAGATTACCTATTTGATAAGCGAATAACATAGGATTAAATTTGTAAATTTATTGTAATAAATTACACAAGGGCTTTGTTTGAATAATTTTTTTTAAAAATTCCATTCTAGAAACAAAATCGTTTTTCTAAATCAATTTTTCCAACACCATCCTCATCGATGTTCATACAAGGAAAAGATGGACTACTAGATCCACTATAGTTCTAATATGTTGTACTATACTAGGTTGTACTTGGTTGGAAGAAAAAGCAAAGGGATGGAAAGAGGGAGTGCAAAAGTGGAAAGAAAATAAATTTTAAATGTGCTTGGTAGCACAAAAAAGTAAGGAAAGAAAATAGAAGAGATGTCTATTCTAAGGAATTAAAATTGATCCTTCTAAATTGGAATGATAAGATGAGGAAAAATGAGAGAGATGTATGTTATTTCAAAATTTTGCATTTTTCAAATTTTTTATTTTATTTCCTTTTAATTTTCAACTCTATCGAGCAACGGATGGAATTCTACAGGACATGTTGAAGGAAAAAACCACTGTTGTATTATGGAAGAAGCTTGAGTAGCTATGTATGTCGAAAACCCTAACTAGCAAGTTGCATATGAAGCAACGTCTTTATGCTCATTGCTTGGTGGAAGGTGCGCCTGTGCACGAACACTAAATTGTGTTTAAAAAATTTCTCTTAGACTTAGAGGCCATAAAGGTTTATTATGATAAAAAAGACTTAAGGTTAATTATATTTTGTTTGCTGCACCTGTCTTATTCAATTTTTAGAGATATAATTTTGTACAGCCGCGAATCTCTTACAGTTGATGAAGTTTATGCTTCCTTAACCTAGTATGACAAGATGAATCATCTTGTGGTTGGATATGTATCTCAGGGAGAGGATCTCATTATTTATGGGAGACAAGAGTGAAATAATGATGATAATCATGGGAGAACACATGAACGAAATCCTAGCAGTAAATCTAAGGGTAGATCGTAATCTTCAACAAGAGGTAAAATTTGTAACTTCTGCAAGAAGAAAGGGTACATTAAGTCTGAGTGTTATAAGTTACAGAACAAGATCAAAAGGGAGGTTGCGAATCAAAAGAGAAAACAACCAAAACAATCCGGTGAAGCTGATGTAGCAGAATACTACAGTGATGGTGAACTCTAATTACTTTAGTCAATAACTATAAAGTAAGTGATGAGCGGATCATTAATTCTAGTTGCACGTTTCATATGAGTCCCAACCAAGATTTGTTTACAACATATGAAGCTATGTCTAAAGGTGTTGTTTTGATGGGAAATAATGCTTCATGTAAAATCGCAAGTATTGGGACGATCAAAATTAAGATGTTCGATGAAGTCGTCAGAACACTAAGTGACATACGACATGTACTAGAATTGAAGAGAAATTTAATTTTGTTGGGTACTCTTGATTCAAAAGGGCACAAGTACACAACTGAAAGTGGAGTTATAAAGATTAGTAAGGGTTCCCTTGTTGTGATGAAATGGAAGAGAAAGACTACCTAGTTATATGTGTTACAAGGTTCAACTGTTACTGGTGATGCAACCCTCGCTTCCTCTTCCTTGCTAGATGATGATGTTATTGGAATTTGGCAATTGTATCTAGGGCATATGAGTGAGAATGACATGACAAAATTAAGCAAAAGAGGACTTCTTGATGGACAAGGCATTAGTAAACTGAAGTTCTGTGAGCACTACGTTTTTAGGAAGCAAAAGAGAGCTTGGTTCATCAAAGGAATCCACAAGACGAAGGAAACACTGGATTATATTCATTCTGATCTTTGGGGACCATCTAGAGTGTCTTCGAGGGGTGGAGCTAATTATATGTTGACGATCATTGATGATTTTTCAGAAAAATTTTGGGCATTCTTCTTGAGCAGAAAATTGATGTGTTGTCTACATTTAAGAATTGGAAGATTAAGATTGAGAAGCAAATAGGAAAACATATAAAGCTCCTTCACATAAATAATGGGTTGGAATTCTGTTATGATGAGTTTAATGAATTCTGCAAATTAGAAGGGATTGTAAGACACTTAATAGTTCGCCATACTCCACAATGAAACGACGTTGTAGAACGAATGAATAGAACAATCATGGAAAAGGTTCGATGCATGTTGTTGAATTCTCATTTACCAAAGTCGTTTTGGTCTGAAGTGACCTCTACAATATGTTTTTTGATTAATTTATCTCCATTCATTTCCATTGAGAAAAAGACTACACAAGAGGTATGATCTAGTACTCCTGTTGATTATTTTGATTTGAATATTTTTGGGTGTCTCGCGTATGCTCATGTTGATAATGGGAAATTGGAGACTAGATCTATTAAATGTGTTTTTCTTAGTTATAAGACTAGTGTTGAAGGGTATAAGTTATGGTGTGTTGAGACGAGGAAAGTTGTAATTAGCAAAGATGTTATTTTTTATGAAATTGCTATACTGCCTAACTTACCTCTTAAAGACTCTTTTAATAAAGACTAACAAAGTTCAAACACGTACTAAATGAAACCTTAAAGTGAGGAAGTTGCGACTTTCTCATATTCCGTTAGTTTAGTATTTTTTTTACTCTTAAGACTAAATTACCAATAAATACTGAAAATTTTTAAAATTTACCAAATTAGGCCATTTGGAAGAATTACGAGAATAGACTGATTTTACGAAAACGCTTCTAACTTTCCACCACATCAGCACTAAAGTGGCAACACCAATAAATATTTTTATTTTCCAGAGTCACCTATTAATGTGAAAATAAAACTTAAAAAAGAGGTCTTTATATAGACTCAAAATCTCATTTCCCTTATTTTCTTAAGCGATGTGGGATATATGTATATATAGACTCATAATCTATTTACAGCTTGTTTCTCGATAATGTGGGATTGTTTACTCTTTCAAACTAACAACATGTGATTAAAGACTACACTCAATATCTATATATAAAATATTATGTGTTACCATATGTGTAAGTTTGTCTTTCTTTTTTTATTAGACTTTTTTTATAACGATAATATTTATATAAGAGTTTATAATGTTTTATTTTGTTCGAGTTTAATGTTATATAAAGTTTTATCTTTAATTTTTAAAAATCAAGTGTAGTTTTTAATCTTATGTTGTTAGTTGAAAGAGTAAGTAATTTCATATTGTCTAGGAACAAGTTGCAAATAGATTATTAGTCTATATATACCCATATCCCACATCACTTAAGAAAATAAGGGAAATGAGATTTAGGGTCTATATAAAGACTTGTTTTGTAAGTTTTATTTACACATTAATAGGTGGCACTAAAAAATAAAAGAAAAATATCGGTGCTGCTTCTTTTAATGTTGATGTGGTAGAAAACGCTTCCAGCGGGAAGCGTTTTTCTACAAATCACTTGAAAATGCTTACAGTTGAATGTGTTTTTTGAATTTCACCTACAAACGCTTCCAGCTGGAAGCATTTTTGTAAAAATAGCCTATTCTCGTAATTCTGCCATAAAAATGGCCTAATCTTGTAAATTTTAATTTTTTTTGGCATTTATTGATAATTTAATCGACTCTTAAGGCTTTGTTTTTTGAAAGTTTTGAAACTGTATGATCTGTTTTGTTCATGCATTAGAAGTTTCCTTTCGTCTGGTAAAACTAAATCGAGTATGATAGAAGGACCAAAATTATAATTTGACCAAGTATATAGTTTTGGTAGTTATCTGGGAAACATCCTGACGACGCCGACGCGTACGCCCGCTCTTACTTCCAGATCCTAGCCTGCACGGCACTCTATGTATTGCTTTGCTCTTCGTGACCAAACGATAAATTGTTCAAAGTCAGATTTCTTGTACACCTAAACGTGATACAACTTCAAATCTAATATACTTGGATTATATCATTCATCAATCCAACTTGAATTTAATAACAAAAAGAAAAAGTTAAAATAATTAGTTTTGAGTTAAAATTTTTATTCGTAATAATTAAGTTTGACTCATCTTTTAATATATAATAAATAGTAATTTTATACCTGTGTGATGTACAAAATTTAGTTGCGCATGTGTCAATTAAAAATATAATAAATGGTTTTATTATTCTTATAATTTTTATAAATAATATTAGAAATCACTTTAAATTATTGTATAATTATTTTATAGATTTCGTACACGTGGCCTGTTTTAGAAGTCGGGTTGCAATTTATTCATTCTACTAAAAAATGGAAAAAATTATTTCTTGCACATTAAATCAAAGAATAAACTGATCGTTTTATTAAAAATTTCATCGATTTCTACTGTTAAGTATTGACATTGTTGTTGGAGTAACAAAATGAGAAAATTTAATCATGTTGACATGATATTATTTAAAAAATGAAAATTATTAAAAATAAATAATTAGTTTTGTAATTATTTTAAAATCCTATGTCTAGGATGAACCTAAATGTTGTTGAGGTTTATTTAAATTTAGACAACCATTTCTTGGACAATTATTTGAAGATTATTAAGAATTTTTCTTATTAAAAGTTGATAAAATCAATAAAAATATTTAAAATTAATAAAAACAATGTTCGGAATGAATGTGGACAAATGTTTCATTCTATAGTGGAGTCCAAGTTCATGTTTTGTTGTTCAATGGATTTTTTTTTTTTTGAAAATGTAAGACTCCGTTTGTTTTACTGAAAATGACTTTTAAAAAATAATTTTTGGAAAATAATTTATTTTTCTGGAAAAGTTAATATTTTCTGGTGTTTGGATGAATCTGTGTAAAATATTTTCTGTTGTTTGGTAGATTTCTTAAAAACATTTCATAAAAGTTGTTTTCAATTAAACAAAAATACATTTGAGATTTTCTTATTTTTTTCATTGTTTAATTGAATTTATTTTTATCTATAATTTTATATTTTACATTGTTTTTGTATATATTAAAAATATTATGTTAAATTCAGATTCATTATAATGTCACTTTTTAATTACATGACTACTAAGTGAGTATTTTTTATTTAAAAATGTGGCATCAATAAAATTGACAAAAAAATTAACGATGTCAACAATTGGACTTGACTTTCAAATTTGAAAAGTAAAAGTACTAAATTCTTGAAAATAAAAGTATAAAGACTAAATTACAAATTTGTGATGTGTACATAGACTTATGACATATTTTAACCCTTATACTATAAAACATTTTTTATTAATATATATATAATTGTAATAAATATTTATTATGAAAATATTAATATTGAATATTTTCAATAATATGTGAATAATATTATTTAAAAGTATTATTTTTAAAATTTATTATTAAAATAAAATTGAAATATTAAATAATTTATTAAAATAATAAATTATATTTATTATATTACTAATTTATTATATGACTAAATATAAATAATTAAATATGTATGTTTAAAAATATTTTAAAAATAAAAATAAAATTTATTATCAATATAATAATATTAAGCTTGATTTAAGTTAATTTTTATATAAAAATAAAATTATCTATAGATGAGCTCTTTTTCGGAAAATGACTTATGCTTTTCAAAAAGGTAAGTCATTTTAAAGGAAAAAGGGCTTATTTTATCTTGACCTGTAAGTCATTTTCTGTTGACCAAACTATTTTCTATGAAACAAAAACAGGAAAATGCAGAAAATATTTTCCGTAAAACCTTTTATATGTAAACAAACGGACCCTAAGTGGTTGTGTTCTTTATTACAATAAACACTTGTATCAAATTTGTACTTAATCTTCTTCACTATACTTGAACCTTGGCTTCTTAGTGTAACACCCCAAATAAACTTAAAATTTTAAAATCCCCAATAAACCCAAAATAGTTTGAGTCTGAATACATGAGTAATCCCAAAAACAAATATTAAAGTAAAACAGATGAAATAAATATTACTCATAAAACTAACAAGTGTCTACCAGTGGTCACCATCGAGCCCTCCATCGCACTGATCCATCTACTGCTGAGGATTACTTGACAGACAAAATAAACAAGGGGTGAGTTTTCGCAAACTCAGTGTGTACATCCCCACAAACAGTATACAGACAAATAGATAACAGAATACAGATATTTCGGCCTTAGCCATACAGATATCACATGCATAGCAGATCAGATATTAGGAAACATGCCCACCAACCCTGCACACCATCTCCGTCCAACCCAACACACCATGTGGGGATAGAATTGACCCACCCAACCCTACACACCAAGTATGGGGATTTAATCAACCCATCCAACCCTACACGCCAAAAGGTACCGTAAAACAATACTCAATAGATAAGGGTAGCATAGCTGCTAGATATCAGACTAATTGCCTCTCAGACTTCTTTCTCTTCACAACAATCCCAACCCAATGCAATGCAATATAAATATCATGGCATGCTTATATGCAGATATCAGATCATATCAATATCATGACAGAACAGATATACAGAAACAGACAGTTACACACACTTATAATAACATGCTTTTGTATACAATTCAGTAATCAATCAGAGTATGGGGTCTGAGTAACGCTTACCGCCCCTACAATCAGGTCACAGTCGACTTAAGCGACCTGTGCAACCTTATAGAAAATTTCACCTTAATTGGGCTCACACGCCCGTGTGGCCTACACGATCCAAATTGGCTTTGCCCGAGTGGATCACACGGCCTGCCCGAGAATACCACACGCCCGTGTGTTTCACCCGTGTGACGCACACGCCCGTGTGGTCTACACGGCCCTAATGGTCGAGCCCGTGCCTTACACACGGCCACGCCATCTCACACGTCCGTGTCCATCGCGCCCGTGTAGCGTGCGCACTGCCTGATTCGTCAGTTACACGCTCGTGTCTCGCGATGCAGGCTACCACACGGGCAGACCACACGCTTGTGTGGCGTCGACAGACTGCGTTTCGACTTTCATCGAAGCTCGTTTCCTACGCAATCGAAGTACACACCTGGTCTGCTTTCGCTGCTAATCCAACCACGAGCACTCCAAAGCCTAAAATTGACAATACCGAGCCCAACTTAATCTCTTAAGTCAGATTATTAAGAATAGGCTAATCCCGAAACAAGAGATCTACTTACCTTCAAAGAAGAATGATGTTTCCTTGCTGTTTAGAACTCGATTACTGATCTACAACCTTTTGATATTCCCTAAATAGCAACCAAAATCCCTCTTAAACACTCTCTAAAAGAAATCACGTAACTTAATTAAAGCGATACTTACCGAAAGGACAGAACCACTAGCAATACTCCTAAGCTTATCGAAAAAAAAGAGAAGAAAAACGAAGGGAATGAGGAAAAAGAGAAGGGAATTTTCAGTAGCAAGGGAAAATTGGGAAAAAGGAACGGCAGAGAAAAACTTTTGTCAAAAAGAAGGGAATAAGCCCTAATTTTCCCTAAACCCTAACTCAGATTTCTGATAAAGCCCAACTTTAGCCAAAACTTGCAGCAAAAATAATCCCAACGCTATTGCAAGGAAACGAACCCCAGACCTTAAGCATAATCTCTTGCCACTTAACCACTTGACCAGCAGCCCATTCAGTTAGGTTTTTACCAACAATTCCTTATAAGCCCACTGACCTAAAGTCAGACTTTATCAAATAAAAACCCAAAATTTAGCCCAAGCCTAAACTTGAACTTGGGACCTCCCAAACACACCCTAAATCACAAAAACCACTTAAGCCAACATGTTTAAAGTAAAAAATAACATAGACCTAGTTATTCAAATATTTCCATGCTCAACAATCACGAAAAGCCGAATTTACAGAAATTTTGGGGTGTTACACTTAGAGTGTAAACTCTAACTCACAAATCAATGAACATTAGGAAAATTTTTCTATTGGTACTTACTAGGAATATCAATATCTCTTTTTAGGATCGACCCGATTAAGCAACAAACAAGAAAAATAGTGGAATAAATTGAGAAATTGAACACACAAATTTAATAGGGAAAAACCCCTCCAAAGAGGATAAAAAACCACGGGCAAAGATAATTTTACTATAATGGAAAAAGAACGAAGAGTACAAAAGATGGAGATAAAAACTAAACCCCAAAAACTCGAAAACAAAGAACCCTCAAAACGTAAATACAAAATCCTCTAAATGTGTTATGAGTTCTAATATCTAATGGGTGTTTTTTCTAAGGTTGTAAAAGAGCCTATTTATAGGCTAAATTCATAGGTCAAATAATAATAAAATAATCTAAACTAATCAGTGTTTGATTGAAACAAATAAACAGAGTTTAACTGAAAGATTATTTCTCAAATTTGATTGAAAATAGGAGTCATATTTAACAAATCTCCACCTTGACTCATATTTCCACAATGCCATCTTTGCCAAAGCCCGCCACGAGCCTACCTTGAACTATGCAGGGAGTTAACTAAGTCGAATTTGTGCTTAGAAACTGGAAGACTTCTAGCCTTCGACTTGTACATGGCCAAATCAAAACTAACCCGGGTCTGATTTTTACGAACACAGTGCCCTAACTTTTCAAAACCTGCATCCAAAAGAGAACCTCTCTTCAGCAAAACGGTCATACATTTTTCCCTCTTATGACCAAGTTGCCTCAGCTCCAAATGAGTTGACTTCGACTCTGTAATGGACGAGGGACGTTGATTTCACCGGTCACTGTAGAACCTTCTAGAATATAAAGACTGCCAGTTCTTTTACCTTTTAACAAAACGAGAGCTCACGAGATACTTTAATGCCGCTTGACTCGATGTTGATTCTGCATTCTTTCAAGTCTAAAATACTCAAGGAGATGAGATTCTTTCGTAAATCAGGTACATACTTGACATCTGGGAGTGTCCTAATCGTCCTATCGTGTATCCTAATTTTAACAGTACCAATACCAATTACCTTACTAGATGAATCATTTCCCATGCACAAAACTCCACCTTTAACCAAACTGTATGTGGAGAACCATTCTCTATTGGGACACATATGGAAAGAACATCCTGAATCTAGGATCCACTCGGATGTGAGCTTGGAGTTATTTCTTGTTGACACTAACAAGAAATTATCACCGTTTTCATCGGCCAAATTAGCACCAGCTACATCTTCTTCGTTACTCTCAGTAGCTCTTTTATTTCGCAGTTTATAGCAATCTACTTTGACGTAACCTAACTTTTTACAATAGCAACACCTTTTGTCTCGTTTCTTTGATGCTATCAAAACGAAAGCTTGCCTATCTTCCTTGCTACCCAAATGAATCTCAATGTCAAGTTTGTCTCTACTCAACAAATGACCCTTCACATCTTTGAACGAGAGTTTGTCTCTGCCATAAATCAGGGCCTCTTTGAAAGACTTGTATGAAAGGGGTAAAGAGTAGAATAATAGCATAACTTGATCTTCATCATCAATATGAACCTCAACATTCTTTAAATCATTTAAAAGAGTAATGAATTGACTGATATGATCTCTAAGAAACTCACATTCGTTCATGTGAAACGTAAATAGACGTTGTTTTAACACTAAACGGTTAGCCAGAGATTTAGTCACATAAAGAGTTTTTAACCTTTTCCACAAGGCAGATGAGGTCTTCTCCATCAATACCTCCTGCAATACCGTATTCGTGAGGCACAACTGGATTGCAGACAAAGCCTTTTCATCAAGCTCTTCCCATTCTGTTTTATTTAGATTCTCAGGCTTTTTCCCGGTAACAACCTTTTTCAAACCAGATTGTACTAGAATTGCCATCATCCGAACTTGCCACAGATTGAAATTTGTCTCACCATCGAACTTTTCATTTCAAACCTTGTTGCTGCCATATCTGAATGGGCTGATCTATAAAAATTGAACTAACTCTGATACCACTTATTAGGATCGACTCGATTAAGCAACGAACAAGAAAAATAGCGGAATAAATTGAGAAATTGAACACACAAATTTAATGTGGAAAAACCCATCCAAAGAGGATAAAAAACCATGGGCAAAGATAATTTTACTATAATGGCAAAAGAATGAAGAGTACAAAAGATGGAGATAAAAACTAGATCCCAAAAACCCGAAAACAAAGGACCTTCAAAACGTAAACACAAAATCCTCTAAATGTGTTATGAGTTCTAATATCTAATGGGTTTTTTTTCTAAGGTTGTAAAAGAGCCTATTTATAAGCTAAATTCATAGGTCAAATAATAATAAAATAATCTAAACTAATCAGTGTTTGATTGAAATAAATAAACAGAGTTTACTGAAAGATTATTTCTCAAATTTGATTGAAAATAGGAGTCATATTTAATATCTCTCAACTGCTAGAAACCAAAAAGCGAACTCTCTCAAAATTAAAATTTATTTAGAAGAATAAATCTCATTGATTTTGACAGAGTGCCAATACTAAGAATGGCGTCTATTTGACCTAGCCAATGGTCTCTATTTATAGAGAAAATAACAAGAGTTTCAGTTGAACAAGTACAAGTAAAACAATAATATTTTAACTGAAAACATGTAGTCCTATTAAGATTAGCAAAATAATAATATTTTAACAAAAATCATTCATTCTAGAAAAATGCGTCGTGACCGCGTTACTTTTCCATCTACCATGTAATGCCAATAGGAGAATATCATTTACCCTTTACTTGAACTATAAATTCCACTATTGTAAGTAAACCCAAAATACTAACTTTCAACTCTATTACCAATTGAACACAGGCTTTCAATACATCATAGTATAAGAGTCACACACTAATAGTTTGTTACTTACTCAAGATTGAGGTAAGTCACACTATGAACACACAAGTGAATAAATCCATAAACAAATCAAAGATTCATTCTACTTGAGTTTTATCCAATGTATTATCTATCTAGACAATAACATTTATGTCTCTATCTTTTAAGAGTCACCCGCTTTAGTACCCAAGACAAAGCATCTCTTGACTCGAACTTGATAGACAACATAATAGTCTTTTAATAAATTTTCTTAATTTCAATTAGACTATGGACCATTTAGATTAGATACTAATATAAGATGTCTTCTCAGATTATGATCCAACCATATAATGCAACTTAATATTAGCTAAATATTAGGTAATCATTAATGAGCCAATATCTGCTTGTTCATTTTGTTTTGCATGCAAAATCCCTTGAGGATAAGAACAAACGATATTAATGTGACTGATGAAATTTTATTAACCCGATCTGTTCAAAAAGTTACTAGTACATTATGATGAAAAACTAGACTAAAGGCACTAGATCTCAATACATAACATGATTAAAAAAATTCAAATATACATACATGTGTGTTGGTAAAATTTATAATTTAGTCCTTCATATTTCTTTCATTTATTCAATTTGGTCCATGTACCCTAATTTCATGTCTTAAGAAATTGGATTATTTCCAATTTTGGTCCTTAAATTTATCTCATATCTCTATTTCAACCTCTCAAATTTTTGAATAATTATACTTGATTCTCAAAACTTTTTTTTATTTCTTTACGATTTAATCTTTACTTTAATTTAATATACCACAACCTACTTATCTTTTATCATCTTTACATTGTTCTTCTCATTTTACTGGAAAATCAATTATACACTATTTAATTCATTACTATTTTTTATAATATATTGATTTTAGAGGTATTACATTATGTGGTCCGAGGGAGTAGGTTGGCTTTGTGAATCCTTCTCACATGCAAAAACAACTATGTGTTAATCCTAAAGCTTAGTAAGATTTCAAGGAAAAATAAACCCACTTCTCCCCTCCCAATATGGGATTAATAATTGAATTGTCATGTGCTTATAACATTAATAAGGAGATATCAATTAAAACATATAATTGTACCCCAAACACAATTACATAATCTTTAAGCTCATCGAAAAAGTTGCATTCTTTTTACTTAATACATTTCCACATCTAAAACAATTACAACAGAACTTTGTCTAGTTTAAGTAAACCATCATAGCATGTTTAATTATTAAAAGAAACAAAATATCTCATAACTCATTATTTTTTGTTCATTAAACAAATTGGTTCAAATTTTTAGACTTTTTACCCTTGATAACCTTAGTAAAATAAGACTAGGAGACACAAGATTCCAACCAAACTCCTTAAGTATTCCACACAAGGTGCATCCATCCAACATACCAACATATACACATAAAAAGAGGCCCATAATGCACCTAAGTCTTGTGTCGTATGTCATTAGATCATCTTTCCAAATGCACATATTCATTCCAAGGCACACAAATCGTTCTAAAGAGCACAAATCTAATTCCTATAGGCATGTTAATCATATCTTAACTATTTTACCACATTTATAAGGGCATAATTACCATTAACACCATTTTTACATCATCACATATTCATAAGTATATACTATTTATGCACACACATATAAACTTATATAACATATATAATTCACTTAATGACACAAGATAACCTCATTTCCACTTCACATGAACTTATTTTCACATACCACATAGAACAACAATGGAAAACACACAAGTGTTGGTAAAATTTGGTTAAAAATTTTTTTGTTGCATAATGGGAAATTAATTTTTTTTCTAAAATCGAACGGTTATGTTATTTATAGCAATAAACTCTTTACTAGATCCTTTTTTTGGAAAAAAAATTGATTCAAAAACGATTTGCTTACTCAGCAAAAAATAAAACTTTTGAAAATAGAGTTGATTTATAATATTTATAGCAATAAACTTTTTCTTGAAATAGTACCTATGTTTTGGGCTAAATGGATCCTAAATGTAACACCCCTAACCCGTATCTGTCGCCGGACTAGGGTTAAAGGCATTACCGGACAAAACGAAACATTTAACATTCATTTCATAATTATCATAGAATCAGAGATCAAACATTAATATAGAGTCCCTTATATAGGTCATCGAGACCTTAAACATGCAGTAGAAAAGAGTCCGGACCAAACCAAGCTCATAAATTTTTTTTCAAAACTTAAACATTTCTCAAAGTTGTATAGGTCACATGCCCGTGTGAACAGGCCGTGTGCCTTACACGGCATTAGACACACCCGTTTGTCTAAGCTATGTCAAAACAGGGCATACATACTGACTTATACACAAGGCCACAAGGCACGCCCGTGTGCCTTGGCCATGGTTGAAACTGACTTCAGCCACACAGCTAACCACACACCTGTGTGCCTTGGCCGTGTTCAAGTCTGACTTACAATTGTAGGGTACCCCAGGGGACACACGGCCGTGCAACATAACCATGTGTCACACACGGCTGAGACACATGCCCGTGTCTCTACCCGTGTGGACAAAAATTGGCTATTAGAATAGCAAATTTGCCACCCTAAATTGGGTCAAACCTACAAACGCCAAACCAAACATATTTGTACACCAATTTCAACCAATCTTAATACCAAAACTGTAACACCCCAAACTCGACCAAGACATTATGGCCGAATCTGGCGTGTTACATTGAAGTGTTTTATCGAAAACCTTGTTTTCATTGAAAACCCTTCAAAAGAGAAAATTATGTAACTTTCAGTTACGAAAGATTTATTTAAAATAGATGATCTATGAAAACTTTATATTTAAAAATTCAATTGCGGAAACGTAGTATTTAAAAACATTTATGGTTTAAGAAAACCATGTTCTACTTCTAGCAAGTATAAAGCATAAAAATAATAATAATCCTAGTTTGAAAAAGATGTCCATCGAATAGGCGTTATTTCAATCCGAACTGAAATAACTTAAAATACTAGAAATTATAAGCTTAAGAAAACAAGTCCAAGTCGTCTTGCTAGTTGGCCACCTTGGAGTCCCTCCAACTGTCGAACCACCTACTGAGGATCACTTGAGAAAAATAAAGGAGGGGGTGAGTTTTCAAAAACTCAGTGTGTACAACCCTCAAAGAGTAATAAGCAATCATCAATCACCATAATATCATACATGCAATGTTGTGCAACCCACCCCAATAATCCAGCCGCTATACAACGACTCTGTCCCCCGGTACACATCATGTGGGGATATAAATATTGACCCACCCATCCGATACACATCAATGGTAGCCCAGTTGCGGTACTACCTTCTTTGCAGTAAAGCTGCTAATCATTTATTGGGCTTAAAAAGCCATCGGTAGATCCACGGTCGTCAAACAACCATGCGATCCTCATATACTTCCTCCGTTCCATAATTCCCAACCCATATGCAACCCAAACAGAATATCATATGAATGCAGCAGAAATACATGTAACATATATAAATCTTACATTCAAAACATAGGGGTATTTTAGTCATTTCAACATTAGGGGCATTTCAGTAATTTCTCTTTATTATGGGTTTATTACTTACGTTAGCTCGTTAAAAAGTCCTCGTTAGCTAAAGTGAACAGATACTATGCACCAGGTAGGATTCCAGAGAAGAGGAGGTGGGTCATTAAGACCGCTTAAGTACCAAGCTCTCCCTAGATCCAATCTTAGACATGCATATACCCATTGCCACAGCTTAACCTTGTGACTTGTCCATGGTCACAATTAATTAATTATTTAAGTTTTATGTCTGTTTAAGTAATTATCAGGTACTAGGCCTAAAACCCCTTGCAACGCCCAAACAAGTCTACATACTTGTATATGGCCCACTAGGCCCAATCTCATTCATATTGCCCATCGGCCCTAACCACATTCATATGGCCCATCAGGCCCAATCACATTCATATGGCCCAATCATAGTCATAGTCATGCAATCATATGATTTTTCATTACTTAGTATCAAACTGCCAATTTTGCCTATTATGGGCCCTATAGCCCATCGGGCCCATTTAGCCCATCCTGGCTCGGTTGGCCAGAACACGGCCCAAGACCATGAGATCGCTCATGAGGCCTCTGATAATGTATCAGTTTCCCCCTTATGAGTGTTCGCGTACTCGCAACACTATTGTAGCCAAACTTCTGGCTTTTTGGCATTTCAGGATTTACTAATCTACTGTGTGTGTGCAGTGTATGTACACACCTGGTACTAAGACGTGCCGCGATCTCCTTAGCCACGAACCTACAAACGATGTCACTCAATGATTAATCACACACTTATCAAATATGATCACCACAAACCGAAAATCTCACATTTGCCTTACCTTGAACGACAAGCCTTAACAGTCCTTCCTTGAGGATATTGATGTTGCATCATTTCCTCTGGTTCCTAAGTAGCCTCCTCAACCTTGTGATTGCGCTAAAGCACTTTGACTAATGGGACAGACTTCCTCCTTAGTACCTTAACATCACAACCAATTATTTGTATGGGGTCTTCCTTGAAAGTTAGGTCTGGTCTAACCTCGATCTCCTCAATCGACACGACATGTGAGGGACCCGAGCGATATTGTCTTAGCATGGAAACATGAAACACGTCGTGGATTTGACTTAATTAAGAAGGTAATTTCAGCTGATAAGCGACTAGCCTAATCCGCCTCACAACTCAATAAGGCCCAATGAACCTTGGGCTTAGCTTCCCCTTCCGTCCAAACCTTAATACCTTCTTCTGTGGAGAGACCTTAAGAAAAACTAAGTCCTCCACTGCATACTCTATCTCTCGACGCTTTATGTCAGCATATGACTTCTGCCTATCCGAGGCCTCCTTCAACCGATCCTGAATCAATTTTACCTTACTCTCAGTATCTGCTACTAACTCAGGGCTCAAAACTCTTCGTTTGCCCAATTTCGTCCAACATGTTGGAGTTCTACACCTTCACCCATACAGTGCTTCATATGGAGCCATCCCAATACTTGCTTGATAACTATTATTGTACGCGAATTTGGCTAACGGCAAATAGTCTTCCCAGCTACCTCGGAACTCGAGTACACATCCCCTCAACATATCTTCCAAAACTTGGATCACCCTTTCCGACTGTCCATCAGTTTGAGGGTGGAACGTCGTACTGAAGTTCAACCTAGTACCCAACGCCTCGTGCAGCTTATTCTAAAATCACGAAGGGAAATATGGGTCCCTATAAGATATTATGAAAACTGGCACTCCATGCAATCTTACAATCTCCGCCACATATAACCTAGCTAGCTTTTGTAATGAGTAATCGGCGCGGACTGGTACAAAATGGGCAGACTTGGTTAACTGATCCACTATAACCCATATCGAGTCTTTCTTAATAGGCGTCAAGGGTAGCTCACTAACAAAGTCCATAGTAATCCTTTCCCACTTCTAAAGTGGAATCTTTACTGGCTGAAGCAATCCGGAAGGCAACTGATGTTCCGCCTTCACCTTTTGACAAATCAAGCATTTACTTACGAACACCATAACCTCGAGCTTAAGTCCAGGCCACCAGTAAAGATCACGTAAATTCTTATACATCTTGCTTCTGCCAAGATGCATAACATAGAGACTGCTATGTGCTTCCCGCAGAATAGACTGCCTTAGATCATCGTCCTTTGGTATACACATTCTCCCACAAAAACACAACACTCCTTCACTATTTATCCCAAAGTCTGACGTCTCCCTATTTTTTACTTGTCTAAAACGAGCACCCAAAGTCTCATCCACTAATTGCTTACTCTTTATCTGCTTGACCCACACCGGTTTTACTTGAAGCTCAGCTAACAAGCTACCATCATCCAACAAGTTTAAACGGGCGAGTATAGCCCTCAAGTCTGAATTAACCCTACGACTCAAAGCGTCAGCTACCACATTTACTTTGCGAGGGTGGTATTCAATCTTACAATCATAATCCTTCAATAATTCCACCCACCTACGCTACCTGAGGTTTAGCTCCTTCTGCGTAAGGAGGTACTTCAAACTCTTATTGCCCGAATAAATTATGTACTTCTCTCCGTATAAGTAATGCCTCTAAATTTTTAGCGCAAAAACAACCACAGCTAGTTCCAAGTCATGGGTTGTGTAATTCACCTCGTGAGTCTTAAGTTGATGTGACGCATACGCAATCACCTTTCTTTCCTGCATCAATACACAGCCCAAGCCCACATGCGACACGTCACTATAAACTGTAAACTCCTTCTCAGGCTCTGGCTGAATCAACACAGGGGCCTCAGTTAAAACCTTCTTAAGCTTTCCAAAACTCTCTTGCTGCTTGTCCGTCCACTCAAACAGTACCCCCTTCCTCAACAACTTAGTTAAAGGTGCAGCACTTAAAGAAAAGCCCTCAACAAACCACCTGTAGTACCCTGCCCAGCCCAGAAAACTTTGGATTTTCGACGCTGACTTAGGTGTTTTCCAGTCTAACACTGCTTCAATTTTTTGAGGATCCACCTTAATCCCCTCAGTTGACACCACATTTCCTAGAAAAGTAACCTCCTTTAGCCAAAATTCGCACTTACTGAATTTGGCATATAGCTGCTTCTCCCTCAAAATCTGCAACACAATCCTTAAGTGTGCATCATGCTCTTCCTCATTTCTTGAGTACACTAAGATGTCATCTATAAAAACCACCACGAACCGATCTAGGTAGGGTTGGAAGACCCGATTCATGAGATCCATGAAAGCGGTAGGTGCGTTCGTCAGCCCGAATGCCATCACCAAGAACTCGTAATGCCCTTAACGAGTTCTGAAAGCTGTCTTATAAAAATTCACCTCTTTAACCCTTAATTGGTGATACCCCGAACGCAGATCAATCTTCGAGAAAACAGAAGCTCCTCTAAAATGATCAAAAAGATCATCGATTCTCGGTAAAGGGTACTTGTTTTTAATAGTTAACTTATTCAACTGCCGGTAGTCAATGCACATTCGCAACGTCCCATCTTTCTTCTTTACGAATAACACCGGTGCTCCCCACGGAGACACACTTGGTTGGATGAATCCTCGATCCAACAATTCCTGAATCTGTGCCTTAAGTTCTACCAAATTCTTCAGTGCCATTCGATAAGGGTGATGGACACCGGAACCGTACCAGGTAACAACTCAATTCCAAATTCTACATCTCTGTTGGGCGGCAACCTTGACAGCTCCTTGGGAAAAACATCAGGAAATTCCCTAACTGTTCTCAACTCCTTAACAATAGGGCTCTTAGCCTTCGTATCGTTAATATAAGCCAAATGGGCTTCACATCCCTTTCGTACTAACTTTTCAACCCTTAATGCCGAAATCACATTTGACAGATAATTCCAGCATTCACCAATCACCACCATCTCCTTATCCTTCGCCGTTCTTAACACCATTCACTTTGCAGCGCAATCCAAGGTTGCTCGGTGTTTCACCAGCCAATCCATACCCAAGATTAAATCAAACTCACTAAACGAAAGTTCCATCAAATCCGCTAAAAAGGTAACCTCTTGGACTACTAAGGGAACCTCCCTAAACAACTTATTCACTCCTACTGACTGACCTAACAGACTTATCATAGTAATCTCATTCGCAGTAATTTCAAACATATCACCCAAAGGTTCAGTCATATTGCATGCAACATAAGAATGCATCGATTCGATATCAATCAATGCAGTGTAAGGTAACTCGTGTATAAAGAACATACCTGTTATCACATCTGAGGCATCCCCGTCTTCTCGGTGACGAGTAGCATAAACCAAAGCTGGCTGCCTCGCCTTAACATGGCCTGTATTTCCGCCTGGTGCTCTACATCTATGTCCATTGCCGTTATCGCCCCTGGCCTATCTATGGCCCTTTGGTGGTTGGACACCATCCTGTCCCACGACTGGCACCTGACCTGGCATTCTAGGGCAACTCTTGATCCTATGCTACATAGATCTACAAGCTAGATAAGCCCCTGTCCTCTTCCAACACTCGCCTACATGACCTTTCCCACAATTAGCACAATGTGGTACCCCTGGATTAACAGCAGGGGGCCCTACTTTAACAGACCCATTAACTTTGGCCCTAGCCCTAGGCCTCTGTCCAATACCAGAGGTCTCAGCCTCCCTTTTATTCTTACCCCTTTCTTTTTCCCGATTTAAGCACTCAGTGCGCTTTACCTCCTCTGCTATCTTTGCTTTCTCTACCAACTCCGAGAAAACTCACTCCCTTTGTAGAGCTATCAATACTCTGAGGCTATCCCTAAGACCATCGTCAAACCTAACGCAACGCTCATAGTCCATTGCCACCATAACTCTTGCATACCTACTAAGGTGTAGAAATTCTGCCTCATACTCCGCCACAAATTTGTTTCCCTGGGTCAAGTTCAGGATCTCTTTCCTTCTAGCATCCACATAACTCGCAGTTTTGAAGAACTCCCAAGTGACCTGTTCAGGTTGGGTGCCCACTTTTACTATCAGCCACCATTGGTAAGCTTCTTCCCTAAGCAGTGACATTGCCCCTTTCAACTTTTGTTCAAGTGAATAGTCCAAGTCCTCCATTATCCTTTCAGTGGCCTCCAACCAGTATTCAGCCATGTTAAGAGCCATACCAGCCACGACTTTAAAGATCTCAACCCCATTTGATCGAAGTTACTTCAGAATTGACCCTCGATTTCTCGTGCCATTATTGGGCCCTGCGACCCTTTCCAAAATCCTCAGTATTGCCTATGACAATGCATCCTCCCCCGACCATACAGTCCAGTCTTAGCCACGGGTGAGGTCGGAGCCTCTTCTACTCCAACATTGGACATATGGCCCGATGTCGACGATTCAGCCCTAGCACTTCCGCAGCCTCAACCACGGCCTCTTACACCTCTTCTAGCACTCATCGTTGATTCACGTATTATCTGGATTAGAAATTTTTATGAAGTTTTAGTTAGTTCTAATAATTAAGCCGATATTTTATGAAAGTATTAAAAAGAAAGTTGTTTTCGTAAATCCTCTACAGTCTCAAGGTCCTACGGGCTTCAGGTTCACTCCAACTAAAAGCCTCAGTATGATCATCTAAACTAGGCCACTAACTATTTGTAGTATATAAAATTAAACAAGCTTAATAATAAAAGAACTTACTTGGTTTGACGTCGAAGACTTGGTGTGCCGCACAGCAAGATTTGTTTTTAAAAAACAAACCCCAAATAATAAGACCCATTTCACAGCCCGAGTTTTGCAACTTGGCTCTGATAACACTAAATGTAACACCCCAAATCTGGCCCAAACATTATGGCCGAATCTGGCATGTCACATTGAAGTGTTTTATCAAAAACCTTGTTTTCCTTGAAAACCCTTCAAAAGAGAAAATTATGTACCTTTAAGTTGCAGAAGCTTTATTTAAACCAAATGATCTATGAAAACTTGTCATTTAAAAATTCAGTTGTGGAAACATAGTATTTAAAAACATTTATGGTTTAGGAAAACCGTGTTCTACTTCTAGCAAGTATAAAGCATAAAAATAATAATAATCCTAGTTTGAAAAAGATATCCATCGAATAGGCCTTATTACAATCCGAATTAAACTAACTTAAAATACTAGAAATTATAAGCTTAAGAAAACAAGTCCAAGTTGTCTTGCTAGTTGGCCACCTCGGAGTCCCTCCAACCGTTGAGCCACCTACTAAGATCACCTGAGAAAAATAAAGGAGGGGGTGAGTTTTCGAAAACTCAGTGTGTATAACCCTCAAAGAGTAATAAGAAATCATCAATCACCATAATATCATACATGCAGTGCTGTGCAACCCACCCTAATAATCCAACCGTTATACACCGACTCCGTCCCCCGGTACGCATCATGTGGGGATATAAATATCGACCCACTCATCCGATACACATCAATGGTAGCCCGGTTACGGTACTACCTTCATTGCAGCAAAGCTGCTAATCATATATTGGGCTTAAAAAGTTATCAGTGGATCCACGGTTGTCAAGCAACCATGCGATCCTCATATACTTCTTCCGTTCCATAATTCCCAACCCATATGCAACCTAAACAAAATATCATATGAATGCAGCAGAAATACATGTAACATCCATAAATCTTACATTCAACACATAGGGGTATTTTAGTCATTTCGCCTTTAGGGGCATTTCAGTAATTTCTCTTTATTATGGGTTTATTACTTACCTTGGCCCGTTAACAAGTCCTCGTTAGCTAAAGTGAACAGATACTATGCACCAGGTAGGATTCCAGAGAAGAGGAGGTGGGTCATTAAGACCGCTTAAGTACCAAGCTCTTCTTAGATCCAATCTTAGACATGCATATACCCATTGCCACACCTTAACCTTATGACTTGTCCACGGTCACAATTAATTAATTATTTAAGTTTTATGTCTGTTTAAGTAGTTATCAGGTACTAGGCCCAAAACCCCTTACAAAACCTAAACAAGTCTACATACCTGCATATGGCCCACTTGGCCCAATCATATTCATATGGCCCATTAGGCCCAATCACATTCATATGGCCTGTTAGGCCCAATCACATTCATGGTCATGTAATCATATGATTTTTCATTACTTAGTATCAAATTTCCAGTTTTGCCTATTTTGGGCCCTATAGCCCATCGGGCCAATTTAGCCCATCCTGACCCGGTTGGCCAGAACACGGCCTAAGACCATGAGATTGCTCATGGGGCCTCTGATAACGTATCGGTTTCCCCCTTATGAGTGTTAGCGCACTCGCAAGACTATTGTAGCCAAACTTTTGGCTTTGCGGCATTTCAGCTTTTTGGCATTTCAGCTTTTCGGCATTTCGAAATTTGCCGATCTACTGTGTATGTAGTGTATGTACTCACTTGGTACTAAGACGTGTCGTGATCTCCTTAGCCATGAACCTACAAATAATGTCACTCAATGATTAATCACACACTTATCAAATACAATCACAACAAACCGAAAATCTCACCTTCGCCTTACCTTGAACGACAAGCCTTAACAGCCCTTTCTTGATCACTAATCACGAGTATACCTTAAATCTGCACCCATATTTATCATTAAAACCTAAACACAAGTGATTCGCAATCATCTTAAGTCACTCTTAAATCATCCATGACCATTCGGCCAACCTTAACCAATAAATGAGGAACATTTACCCAAAACCCCAAAATGCCTAAGGAGCGATTCGGCAGAGATCTGAACTCTGAGATTCGATAACAATCCCTTAACAAAACCGATTTAGAAAAGGTGAGGGAGAGAAGAAATTAGTACTAGGAAAACCGACTGAAAGAGCAAGCACTTACACAAGAATCGGTCGAAGTAGAGGGGGTAGTGGCGGCACAGAGGGTCCTCAGCCAAAGAGGTATTCGGCTTTTGAGATTTGTATGATGAAAGAGGTTATTCGACACAAATAAAAAGAAGAGGAGAAGGAATCGGCTAAGACCTAAGGTAAATCAAAAGAGAATTTGAGTAGAGAAAGAATAGAAAATTGGCACAAAATAAAAAAGGAAGAACAAGGGATTTTGGCTTTTAGATCTTTGGAGAGAAAAGTGTTTTCAGTAACATAGAGAGGAAGAATTCGGCATCAGCCTAGAATCCCCACAATCGGCACCTATATATAGACTATAGCTGAATTTCCTATCCCAAAATTCCCAATTCGGCTCCACTTCTCCACACCCCTCATCTCCTAACTTTTCTCCCTGATAACTCCTTAATCCCTTCCTTAAATTTCTCCTCTAACCTCTCCCTTAAGAGTTTACATCCAATGCCACCACTGGCCATTCATTGAGCAAAAATAAATTCTTCTTTTGAGCAAAGAGGGATTCGAACCCCAAACCTTCTTACCATGCATGTGACGCCTCCTGTAAGCCCCACATGTGACGCTACTTGCCACTCCAACACAAGGCTTCTTGTGTCCAATTCCTCCTTCATTTATTTAAAAACCAAGCTACTTACCAACAAGTTTCTTTTAATTATTAAACTATAATTTCCTTCACCCCAAAGTTCGAACTCAAAACTTAACCAATGCCTATTATCACATAAATAACACTTGACTAAGGATATTAAGCACACTTTTTATCAAAACTGGAAAAAAAAGAAAGTTCAGGATTTTTGGGGCATTACAAAAACATATGTTATTCATGTCTTTTCATTATCAATAAATTCCAACCTCAATTCATCAACCAAATCATACCAAAACCTAAAGTAAAATTATATGAAAACATATGTTTCAATACATCATTCAATCTCATACTCAAAACTTACCAAAACTTATCAACATTGACCATTTCGTTTAGTCATTCGAAACATACCATATAAGCATAACTTCATCACATAACTCATACCACAAACTTATTCATATATATATATCCATAATCAAGCCAAATTACATGGCTAGATATATATACATACTTTAAAACATAACCATTATACTTTTAGCCTATACATGCCATACATCAATATTTACACTTTCAAAAGGTACCAAAATATGATTCGGTAGTGCGGTGACAATCCTCGACGATCCCCAAGTTCATAGTAGCTTCGATATCTATAAAGTAGATAATAAACACAAAAAGAAGCTTTCAAAGCTTAGTAAGCTAGTATGATAAAAACTTATCTGTATACATAAACATTAACAGTTTATAATAACATACACATCTTCCGGGATTTCTAACAAACCTTTCACCAACTTACTTCTCTAAACTTGTACATACCCGAAGTTTGCTGTTGCACAAACAATGCCTTTCAACCAAAGTATTCTTCTCGAAGTTTTGCACACTCAGTGCCTTCACGGATGTATCGCGCTCTAAGTGCCATCTTGGATGTCTCGCACACTAAGTGACATCCTCGAATATTCGCTCACTAAGAGCCATTTCTTGATGTTTCGCACACTAAGTGCCATCCTTAGTAACTCGCACACTAAGTACCATTTTCAAAATCAACATACTCGTAACCATAAATCTGATAACCACAAATATACAATTTAATCATTCTTAAGCATTATATATATAAAGAAATAGTGCTCTTATAACATACTAACTTACCTCGTACAGATTCGAATAGATAGAATCGACTACTCGACAACTTTCAACTTTCCCTGATCTAATTTTGTTTTCTTTAATTCTTGATCTAAATCAATTCAAATTTAACCATTTTATTTATCAAATCATTCAAATCAATCCACAATTACATGTCTAAGGCACTTTGTAACTTAGCCCTCACATTTTCATATTATGACACTTTAGACCCTATTTCACAAAATCACAAAATACATATAATTCATCAAAACCATGCGTTAGCTGAATCTTCATAGCTCTCATACAAGTCCACACATTTCATTTATTTCACATTTTAGTCCCTCAATTTACAAATTTCACAATTTAACCCATTTTACTCAAATTCATCAAAAATCCAAAGACAAAAGATGTTAACCCGACATTAAGCTTTCATATTGTATAATTTATCAACATAAAGCTCATGAATTCATCCATGGCACATTTCAAAATTATCATCACAATAAAAAATTTAGGCATGGGCTTAGTAAAACACAAAGCAACGATCACAAAAAACGTAGAAATTATCAAAAACAAAACAAAATTCATACCTTAATTGAGTAAAACCTTAGCCGAACCCTAAGCAAGTTTTTTCCTCTTTTCTTTTTCCTTTATTTTCTATTGAACAACATGAATAATGGCTAATTTCATGCTTTAGTTTTATTATAATTAACATTAATAAACATTTTACCATTTTACCCTTAAAATAAAACATTAATAAACCATTATACAAAGGTCATTAATGCCCATTAACCATGTAAATGGCATATTAACCACATAAGGACCTCTCAAGTAATAAGCCAAATCATGTAGGCTCCTTTAACTTAACATACAACTTTTACATTATACGCAATTAGGTCTTTTTATCAAATTAAGCACACAAATGATCGAATTTTCATACGAAACTTTCACACCTTCTAATTCACATATCATAAGCACAGAAAATAATATTTAAATATTTTTCTAACTCGAATTTATGGTCTCAAAACCACTATTTCGACTAGGGTCTAAATCGGACTGTTACACTAAACATTCTTAGCTTTCAACCAAACAACTTTTTCTATTGTTCTCGTACCATGGGCTACTTTTAGTGTGGGCTTGAACAATTTCAAATAACATACAACCATAAATAATTTTCTTACTTTCAGTAGGAAATCTCTCTTACAGAAACTTGTAGAATTGTTATTCCAGAAAATTAGAATTTATACCTAGAAATAAATTATGGCAATTTTTGGGCAGAGTAACAATATCTCAAAATTTATGTATAACTTAGTTTATATTTTTAGCCTTACCAGTGCCATCTATTTATTAGGAGAGGAAGTAAACCCTAAATTAGTAGAATGTATTTAATGTCAATTTAATAGAAAAATAATCCCCTAGTTGAACTAGGAGGGAGAGGGGCTAATAGGGTGTGCTTCCCATCATATGTATTATGATGGAGATTCGAGCCTCTTTTGTTATGGGTCCAATTATATGTGCTTACTGAATTTTTAACCTAACACATTATTATTTAGTCCAACCCAATATATGTTTTCCTAATTCCAAAAATAGACATTATTTATTAAATTAATTTAAATTAATTAAGTTTTCCAATTAAATAATTTCTCAACCCAATTCTAATATCGTTAAAATCATGACAACATTACCATAAAAGAATAAATTTAAAAATATATTTAACTTCTACGTCCAACAGATTCAAAAATATATTTAAGTTCTACATTCAACAGATTCACATTGACCAATTAATTTAATTTCATTTCAAACTTCAATTATTTAATTAAATAATAATTCAAAAACTTAAATTAATTCTTAGTTCATTTCTATACTTTGTGAGAAATCACATTCATTTCCGAATATAACCCATTTCTCTAACATTATCATTTTTATCCGTTTTTATTCATTTGATTCAACATGAAATTTATATTTTTTGTTTCAACGAGTTAGTGGAGAGACTGATGAGACATATGTAATTAGGGCTCAAACGATTTATAATTATGTTCTAACTTTTCACCTATTAATTATGAACTCATTTAGTCACGAAGTCATTCGACTATAGTATCATGACTGAGCTCTCCCTAATTACATACTATTACGAAAGCTACTTAGTCAACGTTCATCCACTGACCTTATTATAAGTGTGTTACCCTCATAGGATATCCTTAATCTCTTTGGGATAAATCTATTCTCCTAATATGATCCTATTTCATCTCATAGTAACCATTACATCTTTTATGAAAAGTCAGCTACTATCAAATAGTAATTAAGTCATTCATCACAAATGCAAACGACTTATGGTCACGTTTATTTTTCATCTATCATGTAATGCCAATGAAAGGGTACCATTTACTCATGTCTTAGGATATGAATTCCATTATTGTGAATGATGCTACATACTACAGAAGTCGTATACCCAACAAACCAACTTTCGGTTCTTTATCTATTCAAACTTAGGCTTTTACTCACATCAAAATATATGTCAAACTATGAAAGTCAAAAGTGAATAAATCCATAAATAGATTCAGGATCTATTCTTCTTAGGTCTTGTCCGATGTACTGTTAGTTCAGTCAATCACATCAATGCCTCTATCTTCTTGGAGTCACTTGTTCCGATGCCTAAGATAAAGTATCTTTCCAATTAGACCTGATAGATGACATTTTCAATTAGACTAAGGACATGTTTAGGTCCATCTACTAATACAGTTTGTCTTTCGTATTACGATCTAATCACGTAACACCGCTTAGTATAAGTTAGACATTAGACAACCAGTGAACTAATATTTGCTTCTATTTTGCTTTACATGCAAAAACCACATAAGCATAATATACAAATGGTATTAATGTAATTCATGAATAATTTCATTAACCAATCTATTCGAAAAAATTACAAGTGTAAACATGAATATACTACACTTAGGGCACCAAATCCAATAGTCTCCCACTTGTCGTAATGAAGTAGATTAGTCGTATTTTGCATTCTTATGCTCTCCACATGTTTCTCAAAACCCTTATCTAGTAGAGTCTTGGTATATAGGTCCACAAGGTTGTCCTATGATGCGACTTTTGACTTCATCCATGATTTTGTCTACCACTACCTCCCTTAAGTCAATTTCTATAAATGTGTTTTGTCCTTATGTGGTTTCTTTAGGGGTTTAGCTATAACCGCACTATTATAGTTCCATAGCTTTTTCCATACTTTATATTCAGCTATTCATAGTGAAGTTAGTAGTGTAACCTAACTTGACACTTATTAACACTATAGACCCGTTACATAGGACAAAAACATAGCTCGATGTTGATTTCCTCGAATTCTAACATATTTAGAAGTCAGAATAAGTAAATCTGATAGGAGTAAGAACTCCTCTAGAATACAAAAGCATATAATCTCCCGTTCTCTGTAAATACTTGAGTATATGGTTAACTTCTTGCCAATGTCTTGAACCTAGATTTGCCTGATATTAACTAACGAACCCCACTGCATAACAAATATTTGGATATGTGCACAGCATAATGTACATGAGATTTCCTACTGTAGAAGCATAATGAACCTTTCTCATGTTTTTTCTTTCTTCCACTGTCTTATTCCAGTCCTCCAAAGAAAGATAAATTTTTGATTCAAAAGGTTGATTTCCTATTTTCGAATTGGTCATTGCATAACCTTCTAATATCTTGTATATATATGAAACTTGTGATAATTCTATCAATTTTTTTTTTCAATCCCTTAGGATTCAAATTCCTAGAACAAATTAGCTTCTCCCAAGTCTTTCATGCTAAATTTTGGGTTAACCACAGTTTAACCTGTGATAATGTCCTTACATCATTTTTGATAAATATAATATCATCGACATATATAATAAGAAAGACCACCTTTCCATTCCTAGAATGTTTATAAACACAAAGTTCATTTAAGTTTTTCTCAAATCCAAAAGTTTTTATCACTTGATCAAATCTTTGATTTTATAAGCGGGATGCTTGCTTGAGTCCATATATGGATCTAAATAGTTTGCAAATTTTATGCTCATTTCTTTTAGTTGTATATCCTGTGGGTTGCATCATAGAGATGCTCTTTTCAAGACAGTTGTTCAAGAACACTTTCTTGACATCCATTTTCCATATCTTGTAATTGAGAGCCACCGCATTGGATAACAATATGTGGATTGACTTGAGCATGGAAACTAGAGAGAAGGTTTTATCGTAATCGATACCTTCTTTCTAAGTATAACATTTTATTATAAGTTAGCTCATCATTCAAAATATAGTAATTCGTATGGAGTTTTAAATGCTACCATAGTTAGCACACCATTCAGAATATAGCAAGCTGTTTGTAATGCATATCCCCAAAAGGAGATTGACAACTTTGAATAACTTAACATTGAATGAACCATGTCTAACAGAGTTTGATTTCTTCTCTCTACCATGTCATTCTGTTGTGGAGTGCCTGACATGGTTAATTGAGATACTCATTCTCTATGAGATGCCCTAAGAACTAATATGATAAATATTCCCCACCTTGATCGGGACAAAGTTTCTTTATGTGTCAACCTAGTTGTTTTCCTATTTCTGTACGAAACTTTTTTAATTTATCAAGGGTTTCACTATTGCGATGGGTTAGGTACACATACCTATATCTAGAATAATCATCAATAAAGGTTACATAATACTCGTTCATGGGGCCACATACATTAGTGTGCACAAGTTCTAAGGGTTTCAGGGCCCTTATTCCTTTTTGCATTAAAAGATCGCATAATTATCTTCCCTTCCAAGCAAGATTCACATTGTGGAAGATCAACTTCCTTAAGTGAACTTAAGGTGTCATCTTTCAAAAGTCTAGTGATTTTTTTAAGTAATATAACCAAGTTTCAAATTCCAAAGGTGCACCTAATTAAAGTGAGAAGTTTCAAGTATTTTATTTGAAATTTTAGTTTTAAGCAGCGCATACATGTTTGGTTTGATAAAATAGAGATTATTTGACATGCATCCACTATAGATAAGTTTTCAATTTCTAAATATTACAATATTATCATTAAAATTCACGAGCAAGCCATCTTTAAATAAACATGCAATAGAAATCAAGTTTTTTTTTAAACTCGAGAGACAGAAAATGTCTTTTTAAAATGATCTTCCTAAAATTATCAAAATAAAGATGTAAATCTTCCACTGCTTCATTTATCACACTTGTCACATTTTCAGTTCGTAACAATATGCTCTTATCTTTAAGATCTTTCATCTTCTTAAACCACTGTAGAGAAATGTACACATGATTAGTGGCTCTAGAATCAATGACCTAGTGGTCTATTAAACCTTCCATTAAGCAATCTTCCATTATAAAAAGTTTCTTACCTTTGCCTTTAGTGGCTAGGTAATCCTTCCACTTTAGGTGGACCAGAGAACTTAGCATTGTTTCTTTTAGCGCGTTTTCCCTTTCCTTTAGTGGAAGAAGCAACATCTAAGGCTGCTTTAACTTTTCAAATCAATTGACTGTCATTAAACATCAACTCATAGGACTGTAATTCTTCATGAGTTGTGTAAGCGTCAAATTCTTGTTCCCATGGCTATATGTGGCCTGAAAGCCTGCAAAGTCCTTGGACAAGCTTTTGAACACCATTTCTATTTGTGCGTTATGGTCATGATTGGCTTGATTATTTGCAGCCTCAGAAAAGTATCCCATAAGAGTAATCATATGGTTTTTGACTAAAGTTTTAAGCTTTTGCTAGGCATTCATCAAACTAGTTATAGTAATTTTTCGAGCCAAGATATCTTGGCCTTTGAACATTTCCTCTAGTTTGCCTATAATCGTTTTGGCAGTCTTACAGCTCTCAAGTTACTTATAAAGGGTGGTGGTCACGCTTGCTAGCATATAGCAATGAGCTGTCTCATCAAACTCCTTTTAGCATTTTCTAGCCTTAGCTTTGAGTGGTTGGAAGGAATTTATTATCAAGAATTGTTTATAGTTTCTCACAGCTCAAGATAATTATGAGGTTTCTTTTTCACTTCTTGTTGTTATTTTCATTTAGTTTTGTTCTCATTGACTATATTAATAAGGGATAGGTGTCATTTTCGAATTGAAAATAAAATATCACTTTATTAATATCTTTGTATTAAAAAAATATTTTCAAAACATTTTACAACTTATAATATGCACTAAGATGATGCATGCGTCTTATATTAAACCTTGAAAATATTTGTAAGTTGTTGCAATGATAATTCATACACCCATTGAATCAAGTCACCTTGGGGTAGTCTTAATTAACTAGTAAGAACATGAATTTCCATTTAATTAGTACATGAACCTAATTCCTTAGGCATTCACATGTACTAATAACCGTTTAAACTTTTGCCATCATTCTAACTTGAGTAGAGCTTCGTGGGAAGTTACTTAGCTAGAAGATCTTGAGTCTATAACCATCGACTCAACACTTATCACATCATGTACCATAATTGAGTTATTGTAGGACAATCTCACTGAGTAACATGCTGTGACTAGTTTTCCTTTTTGAAGAAAAACTTCTTGTTATATTGCATGATAATACCTACAACAGGGCCGACCAACTATCATATGATTACAGGATAATTCTTCTAACATTCAGGAAATCTTCTCAGTGATATCCACATGGAAATCCTACCCTTGGGTATTACATTGTCATGCCATCAGAAGAGACCATTGATGGTTTCTCCCACTTAATCTTTTAAAAATATGCAAGGTTTTTAATGTTCCATTTCAATCATGAATGATTAATAAATGCATGACAAGTACATGTTGCATTCTTTCCCTAGACTATATGACATACTTATCATACATATGCATGAACATCCATTTGCAGTCAAATAAATATCATCATGCAATCATACATAAAAACATAAAATTTAAATAACCTTAACCACAAAACTAAAGGTTCCATGAATTCATCCAAAAATAATAATAAAATTACAAAAATCACCCCAAAGCATACTTTGGGTCTTCTATTTTGCCACCAGAGACTTCCGTTTTCATAGCGATTGACGTTGCCATCATCGTTGCTTTGCCACTACCGTCATTAGCAACCACTGTCATCAGCTACCACCGTCGGTCCCTACCGTCAATCACCACCATAGGACCACTAATAGCCTTCATTTTTAAACCACTGTCGATTTTTTGCCGGTTTGGTTGGGTCGGGTTTGCGTTGTCTCGATCAACCTAGAAGCGTCTGAGTTTTCCTAGCTTTGCTGATAATATTAGTTACATAAGTCTTATATCCATTTCTAGCTCACATAAATTATTCTAAAATAATAAAATAAATAAATTTTGCATGGAGATGATAGTCCACAATCTAATTACATACCTAAAAATTAATCATAATTACATCCAAATTTTTAGATATCACAACTTTGACAAAATTAATTTATCATATATATAAATAATAAAATAATAACACACATTCATTCATATACATATCCCTAAACATGTTGATAATAACAAAAATATCACATCTTATAAAAAATTATTCACACATGAAAAAAAAAGAAAATGTTGACATTTATTTATATTATAAATGTAACACAACTTGACTCTGATACTAATTATTGGAAAAAAATTAGTTTCAAAATGATTATTTTGCACAATAAAAAATAAAAATTTTTAAAATCGAGCTAGTTTGTAATAATTATAGCAACAAACTTTTTTTTCCCGAAATAGTACTTGTGTTTTGGGCTAGATGGATCTTAGAAGTTCCCTGCTTTCAATCGAACAACCTTCTTTGCTATTTTGGTATCACGATTTGTTTTGAGTGTGAGCTCAAACAATTTCAAATCAAACACAGAACCAAAAATAATTTTGTTACTTTCAATAGGAAAATAAATCTCTCTTATAGAAGGCAATAGAATTGTTATTTCTGTAAAATAAAATTTATACTTAGAAACAAATTCTGGCTATTTTCAGGAAAAATAAAAATATCTCATAAGTTTTGTATAACTTATAATATATTTTTATCCCTACCAATGCTACCTATTTATAGAGAGAGAAAGTGAAACCCTACTTGAATTAGTAGAATGCATTTAATAACTATTTAATAGAAAAAAAATCCCCTAGTTGAATTAGGAGAGAGGGGCTAATACGATGTGCTTCCCCTCATATGTATTATGATGGGGATTCGGGTCTCGTATGTATTTGGTCCAATTATATGTGCTTCTTAGACTTTTAACCCAGCACTTCAAAATTTAATCCAACCTAGTACATGTTTATATATTTCCCAAAATAGACTTTATTTATTAAACTAATTTAAACAAAATATTTTTTTAATTAAATAATTTTCTCAACCTAATTCTAATTCCGTTAAATTCATGACAACTTTACCGTAAAGAACCAAGGAAAAATATATTTAATTTCTACATTCAACGGATTCACAATGACCAATTAATTTAATTTCATTTCGAACTTCAATTATTTAATTAAACTTTAATTCAAAAAATTTAAATTAATTCTCAAGTCTCTCCATACTTAGTGAGAAACCACATTCATTTTCGAATATAACCCATTTCTCTAACTATCATTTCTATCCATTTTGTTCATTTGATTCAACTTGTAATTCATTTCTAATTTCAACGAGCTAGTGTAGGGATCGATTGGACATATGTAATTAGGGTTTAAATGATGTATAATTAAGTTCCAACTTTTCTCCTATTAATTATAAACTCATTTAGTCATAAAATTTTTCCACTATAGTGTTGTGATTGAGCTTTCCCCAATTACATACCATTACGAAAGCTACTTGATCATTGCTCGTCTAATGACCTTGTCATAAGTGTGTTACCCTCATACGATATCCTTAATCTTAGTGGGATAAATTCGTTCTCCCAATATGATCTGATTTTATCTCATGATAACCATTAAATCTTTCTTCATGAATAGTCAACTACTATCAAATAGTAATTAAGTCATTTATCACAAAGACAAATGACTTGTTGCCACATTTACTTTTCATCTATCATGTAATGCCAATGAGAGGATATCATTTACCCATATCTTGGGATATGAATTTCACGATTGTGAATGATATTGCATATTGTAGAAATCATATACCTAACACACTAGCTTTTGGTTCCTTATCTATTTGAACTTAGGCTTTTACTTACATCAAGGTATACGAGTCACACATACATATTTCATCACCCAGTCAGGATTAAGGCATGTCACACTATGAACATCACAAGTGAATAAATCCATAAATAAGTTCAAGATCTATTCTTCTTAGGTCCTATCCAATGTACTGTCAGTCCAGTCAGTCATATCTATGTCTTTATCTTCTACGAGTCATCCACTTTGATGCCCAAGATAAAGCATCTCCCTAATTGGACTTCGTAGATGAAAAATTAGCCTTTCAATCAGTTTGCACATTTTTTATTAGACTAAGGACATGTTTAGGTTTGTCTACTAATATAAATTGTCTTTCTGTATTACTATCCGACCATGTAATACAACTTAGTATTAGTTAAACATTAGACAACTAATGAGCTAATTTTTGCTTCTATTTTGCTTTAAATGCAAAAACCACGTGAGGACAATATACAAGAGGTATTAATGTAATTCATGAATAATTTTATTAACCAATCTGTTCAAAAAATTACAAATGTACAAATGAATATACTACACTTAGGGCACCAGATCTAACAATCCATACATGTGTTTTGGAAAAGGCGATATAGTTTGTTCATGGCTTCCAACCAATTTGATTTTCTCTGCTATTTACAAACCTCGACTTGTTTATAGTGTGGACTTTAATCACGAACTGGAGAAAATTTATGAAACCGTTATTGAAATTCAATGGGAATATCAATATCTCTTTAAGGCTAGAAACCAAAAGACAAACTCTCTCCAAATTTAGAATTTATTTGGGAAAATAAATCTGACTAGATTTTGACTAAGTATTAATGCTTAATATGGTGTGTGGTTTGACTTAGCCAATGACCTCTTGTAACACCCCAAACCTGGCCTAGACATTATGGCCAAACCTGGAGATGTTATTGTAAATCATTTGAAATTTTAGAATTTATTGGTTTTCAAAAGGTATAGTTGTTAAATTTTGTTACGTAAAAATCTGGTTTGTTTGAAATCATATCCACCTTAACTATTTGTGAAACTATCATTTGTTTAAACTTTCCAAAACAAAGAAGTTTGCAGTGGAAATTTTTAGCACGTTAAATTGGGAAAACACAATTTTGTTGTTTGAGAATCTGACATTTTGTGGTAAAACGGGTGTCCTTAATAAAAAATTTTAAACAATTTCAAACAAAAAATAAAAAAAAACCCAAAATGAAAAATTCAAAAAATTTCCGAATAGCCCATAAAAACCAAATTAGTAAAACAACGAAAAAAAATTAACGAAATTAATAGAAGTGTTCAACCGAGCTCCCGTCACACCGACCCATCCTAAGTCTGAGGGTTACCTAAAAGTAAGTAGACAAATCGAGAATGAGTTTCAAAACACGGTGTGTAACATATCATATTATAAACAGAAATTATAACAGCCCGTTTTTAGGAAAACCTGAATAGTGGTTTTGGGACCACAAATATGATGTTGAATTATTTATTTTATTATTATTTTAATGTCTACAGTATGATATTATGATTGTGTTAAAATTTTGTTAAGGAATTTTATCGTTTGAGTGCTCAATTTGATAAAAAGGACTAAATTGCGTAAAGTACAAAACTTGTGTTCTATTAGCTAAAGGGGTCTAATAACTATGGAACTTTAAAGTGGAGGTCCTTTTGTGGTAGTTAGCCCATTTATAAAGTTAGTGGACATTCTTGGACATGTATTAAGTGATTTTCATGTTTTATAACCAAGGTTAAAAGTGTAAATTAATAAAATAAATTAAGTAAAATAAAAATAACATGGATATCATCTTTCTCCATCTTCCTCCACCAAAAATTTACTAAAGAAACACCATGTTTGAAGCTTGAAATTTCGGCTAAGGTTCATCCTTGCATGTAAGTTTATTTTTGATCTGTTTTTAATGATTTCTATGTTTTTGATATCGTTGCAGCTTAATCTAGCTAGCCCAGGGACTAATTTGCAAAACTGTTAAAGGTTTAGGGTTTTTCTATTGATGAATATAGGTGTATTTTGATGTTTGATTATAGATATTGTATGGTTGTTGTTAGATAAACAACATTTGTAAAGTGATTTTTGGTAAAATTTCCAATAAGGGATTAAATTGAGAAATGTGAAAATTTTATGGAAGAAAAGTAAAATAAATGAAAAATATGGGCTGATTTGGTAATAAGAGAAATTCGGCTAGCATGGGTAGGGATTTAATTTCATGAATTTGAATTTTTATGAGCTAAAGACTAAATTGTAATGAAATTAAAATATTAGTTGCAAAAGTGTAAAGTTGCCATAATGTGATTTTTGGGTTAAATTGAATAAAATGATAATTGAATAAGTTAAATTTGATATTATATAGATCAAGAAAAACAAAGTTCGGATCTAGATCGGGGAAAAAACAAAATTTTGGACTAGTCGATCCATTTCGTCATTTTTACAATCGAGATAAGTTCATATGTTAATAAACATTGATATATTTGTATTTTAAATGCTTTATTATTGAATTTAATTGTGAATACAATCCTACGAATATGTTCGAAGAAGATTCGGCAATGTGAAATCTCAGTTCAACCTAAGGAATAGATAGGATACAAATGACATGTCATTAGGGTTTATGTGTTTGGGTGCTGGTCCATACGTCCTACGATGGCTAAGCTATCTAGTATGTGTTGTGGATTCTCATCAGCTTGTGTGAGCAGCACTCTGTAGCTATGTCATAACCATCAGCTTATGTGGGCAGACCCGTTGACAACTCAAGAGTGAGCATTATATGAGATATGAGATTGAGATAGCTTCGGCTATGTATTTGGCACTTAGGGTGCGGGATTCCTGGGTATCCGACATTATTCTAAATGGTTCAATGGGTATATCAAGGATATGCATAAGTAAGTAAACCCTACAGTTTTGGCATGACCTAGTAGATGGCCTAGCACACGGGCGTGTGTGGCCATTTCGAAGGGTACACGGGCTAGTCACATAGGCGTGTGTGTTTGTCGTGTGACCCAAGTCAGAGAGTTATATGGGGTCAGACATGGGCTGGGACACGGCCTTGTGATCCCATTTCAAATGTCCAAATGGATGTGCCTTTGGCCGTGTGAGACACACAGCCAGGTCACACAGGCGTGTGTCCCCTGTATTTTGAAAAATTTTCTATGTTTTCTAAAAATTTCCTAAGTTATCGGTTTAGTCCCGAAGCACTTCTAATGCATGATTTGGGCCTCGTAGGCTTGTATTAAGGACATTATGAATGTTTGTGAATGATTTATATTTGGAATTGGAAAATGTATGTGAAATGTATGATTGATTATGAAATGAGTCTGGTAATACTCTGTAACCCTATTTTAGCAATGGATACGGGTTAGTGGTGTTACATTTATTGGTATCAGAGTTACAGTTTAGTCAATTCTAGAACTAACGTAGCGTATGTAAGAGTCTAGCTATACATGCCATATATAACCTGTGATAGTGTGATATCTTCTGACAGTTTAAACCATGTTTTCATATTGTAATGGATCCTAATCGAGCAGTGGCTGATGATGTTGAGACTAACGCGCCAGCCTCTGTTCACGGAGTAGCGCAATCTGAATCGAGATCGGTGTCTGGTAGTTAGGGAGGAGAGGCCAAAGAAGCTTTCTTCCAAATGATGAACGAGTGGTTCATTGAATTTTTTCGAATAGATCCGGCTGCCTAGCAACCTCTATCCCCACCTATTCCCTAACTGGTACCTATAGCTCCTCAAGGTTTGGAACCTTTATGGTTGAGTAAACTAGTTATGGATAAAATTTGAAAGTATGGGGCCGAAGAGTTTAGAGTTACCGTTGGTGACGATCCTGGGAGAGCTGAGTTTTGACTTGAGAATACAATTCGAGTATTTGATGAACTATCTTGCATGCCAGCTGAATGTGTAAAATGCATTGTATCACTTTTGAGAGACACTGCATATCAATGGTGGAATACTTTGATATCTGTGGTGCCGCAAGAACGGGTCACATGGGAATTTTTTCAAACCGAGTTTAGAAAGGAATACATAAGTCAGCAGTTTATTGACCAAAAGTGTAAAAAAATTTTGAAACTGAAACAGGGTCGAATGTCTGTGACTGAATACGAGAGAGAATTTGTGAGACACAGTAAATATACTCGAGAATATGTTTCCACTGAGGCAATTATGTGTAAGAGATTCAAAGATGGATTGAACGAAGACATAAGACTTCTAGTCAGGATTCTAGAATTGAAAAAATTTGTTATGTTAGTCGGCAGAGCTTGCAAAGCCGAGGAACTTGGGAAAGAAAAGGGAAAAGCTGATTTCGAAGTTAAAGATTCGAGAAAGAGGTCGATGAGTAAACCCTATCACTCTTCGTCAAAGAAATTACAGGATTCGTATACTCGTTTGAATGCTTCAGTGAGGTATTCTAATAGAGATCGTGGGAAACAATATACGAGTGCTAAAGCTCAAGCCACTTCGGTTTCAAGTGTGGGTAGTGTTAGAACCAACAAACACGAGTGTCAACAGTGTGGAAGACAACATTTTGGAGACTGCTGGATGAATAATAAAGCTTGTTTCAAATGTGGGTCACAAGATCACTTCATTCGGAATTGTCCTAAGTTACCTAAGAAAGATAGATATTAGAATACAAGACCGAGCAACACAGATGCTAGAGGGTGACCACCTAGAAATACGAGAAATGTGACTAGTAACAAAGGAGTGACAAAGGATTCTGCTATGAGATCTGAGGCTTGAGCATCAGCCAGAGCATATGCTATTCACACTTGTAAATATGTGTCATCACCAGATGTTATCACCGGTACATTTTCTTTCTATAACACTAATATAATTGCATTGATTGATCCTGGATCGACTCATTCATATATCTGTATGAATTTAGTGTCTAGTAAGAGTTTGCCTATTGAATCTACCGAATTTGTGTTTAAAGTATTGAACCTCTTAGGCAAGTATGTCTTAGTTTATAAAGTTTGCAAAAATTATCATTTTATGACTCGGGGTTACTATTTTCTAGCTAATTTGATGCTTTTACCGTTTGATAAATTCGATGTGATTTTGGGTATAGATTGGTTGACTTTACATGATGCTATTTTGAATTATAGACGAAATAACATTGAATTGAAATGTCAGAATAATTAAACTCTTCGAATTGAGTCTGATGAGTCGAGTGAATTGCTTGTTGTGATATCAACAATGTTAGCATAGAAATATGTGAGAAAAGGTTGCAGTGTTTATCTTACGTATGTATTGGATACAAAAGTGTCTGAACCAAAGATTAAATTTGTATCAGTGGTTTGAAAATATTCGGATGTGTTTCTAGAAGAGTTACCTGGGTTGCCGAAGATCAGAGAAGTCGAGTTTGCTATTGAATTAGTACCGGGAAGATCATCAATATCGATAGCTCCATACAAAATGGCTTCAACAGAATTGAAAGAATTAAAAGCTCAATTGCAAGAGTTAACATATAGAGGTTTTTCGCAACCTAGTTTTTTGCTCTAGGGTGCACTAGTTCTGTTCGTAAAGAAGAAAGATGAATCGATGAGATTGTGTATTGATTATCGTCGGGTCAACAAGGTTACAATTAAGAATAAATATCCTTTGCCGAGAATTGATGATTTGTTTGATTAGTTGAAAGAAGCAACCGTATTTTCAAAGATTGATCTGAGATTTGGCTATTATTAGTTGCGATTTAAAGATTTGGATGCGCTAAAAATTGCGTTCATAATAAGGTACGGACATTATGAATTTCTGGTTATGCTATTCGGATTAACTAATGCTCCTGCAGTTTTTATGGATTTGATGAATCGAACCTTCAGACCATTTTTAGACATATTTGTTGTTGTATTCATTGATGACATTCTGATCTATTCTCGAGATGAATCTGAGCATGCTATACATTTAAGGATTGTGTTACAAACATTGGGAGACAAGCAATTGTTTGGTAAATTTAGTAAATACGAGTTTTGGTTCCGAGAAGTTGGGTTTTTGGGACGCGCTATTTTAGCAGAAGGCATTCGAGTTGATCCGAGTAAGATTTCTGCAGTTGTTGACTGGAAACCACCAAGAAATGCGTCTGAAGTCAGAAGCTTTCTAGGATTAGTTGACTACTATCAGTGTTTTGTAAAAGGGTTCTCAATGATTGCTACACCGATGACTTGATTGCTATAGAAAGAAGTGAAGTTTGAGTGGTTAGAGAAATGCCAACAAAGTTTTGAAAAGTCGAGAGCACTATTAACTGAAGCACCAGTTTTAATTCAACCAGAGTCGGGTAAAGAGTTTGTGATTTTTAGTGATGCATCATTAAATGGTTTGGGATTTATTTTGACGCAAGAGGGCAAAGTGCTAGCTTATGCTTCCAGATAGTTAAATCTGCATGAAAAGAATTATCCGATGTACGACTTAGAGTTGGCCGCTATTGTGTTCGCATTGAAAATTTGGCGACATCATTTATTCGGTGAGAAGTGCCATATCTTTACCGAGCACAAGAATGACTCAAAAAGATTTGAATTTACGACAACGAAGATGGCTCAAGTTGCTGAAAGACTATGAGTTAGTGATTGATTATCATCCAGGGAAAGCGAATGTAGTTACGGATGCTCTAAGTAGAAAATCTTTATTTGCTTTACGGGCGATCAATACACAATTAAATTTGTCTGATGATGGTTCGATTTTGGCTGAGTTAAAATCTAAACTGTTATTTCTTCAGCAAATTTGTGAAGCTCAGAAATGTGACAATGAATTGCAAGCTAAAAGAGTACAATACGAATCGATTATTGATTTAGACTATCAGATCGGATCAGATGATTGCTTAATGTTCTGAGGTAGAATTTGTGTACCGAGAAATTCTGAGCTTATTTAGAAAATTTTACACGAAGCACACAGTGGTTGTCTATCTGTTCATCCGGAGAGTACTAAAATATACAATGATTTGAAACAGTTGTACTGGTGGTCGGGTATGAAACAAGACATTTTATAGTTTGTATCAAGATGCTTGGTTTGTTAGCAAGTCAAAGCCGAACATCAAGTGCCTTTGAGACTACAACAGCCGGTGATGATACCAGAGTGGAAATGTGGTAAAGTTACGATGGACTTCGTATTAGGATTACCCCTATCTCTGAAACAGAAAGATGCTATTTGGGTTGTTGTTGATCATTTGACGAAATTGGCACATTTCATTTCGGTACGTACAGACTTTTCGCTCAATAGATTAGCTAAATTGTACGTCTCTAAGATTGTTAGATTGCACGGGGTGCCAGTTTCTATTATTTTGGATAGAGATCCAAGGTTTACGTCACAATTTTTGAAGAAATTACAAGAATCTTTGGGTACGCGACACTTTAATTCTGCATTTCACCCACAATCCGACGGCTAGTCTAAGAAAGTAATTCAGATTCTCGAAGATATGCTTCGTTGCTGTGTTTTAGAGTTTAAAGGTAACTGGGAGTAAAATTTACAGTTGGTTGAATTCACGTATAATAATAGTTTTCAATCGAGCATAAAGATGGCATTGTATGAAGCATTGTATGGTCGCAAATGCCGAACTCCGTTGTACTGGACCGAGCTTAGTAAGAAAAAGATTCATAGGGTTGATTTGGTTGAAGAGACAGAAGAGAAAGTAAAAGTAATTCGCGACAGTTTAAATGTAGCTTCAGATCGATAGAAATTGTAACGCCCCGTACCCGAGACTGTCGCCGGAGTCGAGCACGAGGTGTTACTAAACTTAATTTCATCAATTAAACAGATTAAACAATTTATTTTTAAAAATTCCAGACAAGCTGGCTAACTGCATCATAGTCACTTAAAAATTCATATCTTGAGTTCCAAAGCTCAAAATCCAATTCCGTAAATTTTTCCTGAAACTAGACTCCTATATCTATTTCTTAATTTTTTTCTAGAATTTTTAGTTGGACCAATTAGTACATTTTATTAGTTAAAGTCTCCCCTGTTTCAGGGTATGATTACTCTGACCTCTGTGTATTACGAATCAGATATCTCCCTGTACAGAGTTTCAATGACTATTCTGTTTGTTTCTATTAAAACTAGACTCTATAAGGAACCTGTACGTATAAAGTATGACTTCTAATTATTTTTATACAATTTATGGTGAATTTCCAAAGTCAGAATAGGGGATCCAAAAATCGCTCTAGCCCCGTTTCACAAAAATTTAAACATCTCATAGAATATCTTTCATATACCTATTTTGTTCCATCAAAATGAAAATATACTCATTAAGCTTCGATTCTATAATTTATTCATCATTTAAGTCCATTTCTATTATTTTTAGTGATTTTTCAAATTCATGTCATTGCTGCAACAATATTCTATTTTATATAAAAATTTTACTTTACAATAAATTTTCATGGGCTAAATAGCATTTTAAACATACATGGTATCAAATATGATTTAGATTGGCTATTCCAATGGCTAATCATTCACAAACTCTTTTCTTGCCAAAGCATAATCATATCATAAGATCATTTACACAAAGTGAGTATTTTGCCATACATGCCACATTCAAGATACACAAGCCATTTTACCAATTTAGGCCTTCGGATAGTGTGAACGAGTCTTCGACCTATCCCGATTCTCAAGCCGGTTTGTCAAAACTACAATGAAGGAAAAGGAAAGAGTAAGCATAAATGCTTAGTAAGTTCACATGCAAATAGTAAGTAACATAATCATGCAATTCCACATAAAAACATCATTTGCATAAACAACACCAAGACATTCATGTTACATTTGCATTTAATATCATGCTACGATTTCATCATACCTGTCAAATTTTCTCATTTACCACACTTACCAACATGTCACCTTCGTTTTAGGCATTCTCCTTGTTCTCTTAAGATTCACTCGTTGAACACATCGGAATATAATTCAAATACACGGAAAGTTTGTACATAAGTGCCCCATATGTAGCCAAGCTACCATGTAACCCGCCCATAAGCGAACTCGGACTCAACTCAACGAGCTTGAGCATTCGCATCCATAAGTGAACTCGGACTCAACTCAACGAGCTCAGATGCCTAGTTACATCTCACGAACTCGGACTCAACTCAACGAGTTCGGACATTTGCATCCATAAGTGAACTCGGACTCAACTCAACGAGTTCGAATGCCCAACCATCCTAGTGACATGTCACTTGTAATCTAATCTATTCCTAAGGTTCAAACGGGCTTTTTCCTCGATTACACATCTTTGCTGTCTTCCACGGAACATTGAAACCGATACTCGGTAGCAAGTCATAATTTACATATTATTCAATAACAACCATAAAGCATAATATTTCATGATATTAATGATCATATCACATAAATAACATTAAATTACTTAAAATGAAAATTATGTTACTACATTTACACATGAACTTACCTCGATAAAAAATATTAGCAATCAAGCCTATTCCTCGTAAACTTTGTTTTTCCCTCGATCACGACTTGAATCTCGTTTCTCTTGATCTATAATGCCAAATTAATCTTATTTAATACATACATTCATCAAAAGAGCCCCAAATACGAACTTTGGCAAAATTACAATTTTGCCCCTAAACTTTTGCAAAATTACACTTTTGCCCCTAGGCTTGGGAATTAAACTTCATCCCATTTTCTTATATTTTATGACATGCTGGTCATTTTTCCCTTCTATGGAAACATCAAATTCTCATTCTAACATGTACTTATAATTATTAGGTATTTTTACCGATTAAGCCCTTTTTCTCGTTTTCACTTAAAACCGAGTAGCACAAGTTGTCTAGCATAATTTAAAATCTCATATTCTATCATAAAACACCAAAATACACAAATTTCACCTATGGGTATTTTTCCAAATATGAACCCTAGGTTGAATTATTGCTAGCATAAGCTAAATCGAGCTATCGGGATTTCAAAAATGTAAAGAACATTAAAAACAGGCATAGAAATCACTTACAATCAAGGCTTAAAAGTTGAAGAAACCCTAGCTATGGAGAGAGCAAAATCCGGCAGCAAGTATATGGAGAAGATGACTATTTTGTGTTATTTTTCTCATTTTATTTCATTTAATATACAAATGACCAAAATACCCTTAATACCTTTCTTTGAAAATTTTCATGTACAAGCCCATTTTTGTCCAAAATTTTAGAAATTGGTCAAATTTCTATTTAAGACCTCCTCATTAATATTTCAAAGTAATTTCATACTAAAAACTTCTAGAATGCAAGTTTTGCAACTTATTCGATTTAGTCCCTAATTTCAACTTAAGCACTTTATGCATAGAATTTCGTCACGAAATTTTCATACCATCATGCAATCATATCATAAACCTCAAAATAATTATAAAATAATTATTTCTATCTCGAATTTGTGGTCACAAAACCACTATTCCGATTAGGCCCTAATTCAGGATATTACAACTCTCCCTCCTTTAAGGATTTTCGTCCTCAAAAATCTTACCGGTAAATAGGTGTGGGTATTGATTTCTCATAGTTTCCTTAGGTTCCCATGTAGTCTCTTCTACCCCGTGCTTTTGCCACAGTACTTTCACGAGAGCGACACTTTTATTTCTTAGTTGCTTGACCTCTCGAGCTAAAATCTTAATCAGTTCTTCTTCATATGTCATATCCGGTCGTAGCTCAATTTCTGTCGGTGAAATTATATGTGAGGGATTCCAACGATACCAACGTAGCATAGATACGTGGAACACATCATGCATCTTCTGTAATTTAGATGGCAATGCTAACCGATAGGCTACTGGTCCAACTCTTTCAATTATTTCATACGGCCCAATAAAACGTGGACTCAACTTGTCCTTCCGTCCAAATCTAAGAACTTTCTTCCATGGAGACACTTTTAAAAATACCTTATCACCAACTTGAAACTCGATTTCCTTTTGTTTCAAATCCGCATAAGATTTATGTCTATCCGAAGCAGCTTTCAAACAATCTCGAATCACTTTCACTTTTTCTTCGGTTTCTTTTATTAGATCAACTCCATAAATCTGATTTTCCTTGAGTTCAGTCCAATACAATGGTGTCCGACATTTACGACCATACAATGCTTCATAAGGTGCCATCTTCAAACTCGTCTGATAACTATTATTATAAGCAAATTCTACTAACGGTAAGTATCTTTCCCAACTAACTTGAAATTCCAACACACAACATCTGAGCATGTCTTCAAGAATCTGAATTACTCTCTCTAACTGTCCATCAGTTTGTGGATGAAAAGCAGCGCTGAAATTTAACTTTGTACCTAATGCCTCTTGCAATTTTTTCCAAAACCGTGAAGTAAATCTCGGATCTCTATCCGAAATAATCGACAACGGTACTCCGTGAAGTCTAACAATCTCACTGATATATAATTCAGCGAACTTATCAAGAGAATAATCAGTGCGTACCGAAATAAAATGAGCCGATTTAGTCAATCTGTCGACTATTACCCAGATGGCATCTTTCTTCTTCGGAGTTAATGACAATCCTGATACAAAATCCATAGTAATTCGATCCTATTTCCATTTGGGAATCATGATAGGCTGGAGTAATCCCGAAGGTACTTGGTGTTCAGCTTTCACTTGTTGACAAACTAAGCACTTTGATACAAACTCAGAGATATCTCTTTTCATTCCGTTCCACCAATACATTTTCTTCAAATCATTATACATTTTCGTACTGGCCGGGTGAACTGCCAAACATCCATTATGTGCTTCATGCAAAATCTTTTGAATCAACTCATCACTTTTCGGTACACAAATCTGATTTTTAAACATCAAACAACCATCAGAATCGATTTTGAAATCTGACCCCGTATCAGCTTCACACTATTTTCTCTTGGTTTGCAAATCTTCATCGCTTTTTTGAGCTTCACAAAGCTCTTGTAAAAACATCGGTCTTGCTCTCAACTTTGCTAGAATCGAACCATCGTCAGACACCGTCAACTGAGTATTCATAGCTCTCAAGACAAACAACGACTTTCTACTCAAAGCATCGACAACCATATTCACTTTCCCCGGATCGTAGTCAATAACAAGCTCGTAATCTTTCAATAACTCCAACCATCTTCGCTGTCTCAAATTCAAATCTTTTTGTGACATCAAGTACTTAAGACTTTTGTGGTCGATATATACTCGGCACTTTTCACCATACAGATAATGTTGCCAAATCTTCAAAGCAAACACTACAACAGCCAATTCCAAATCATGAGTTGGATAATTCCTTTCGTGAGATTTTAACTGTCTCGAAGCATAAGCCACCACTTTTCCTTCTTGCATAAGTACACATCCTAAGCCATTTCGAGAAGCATCACTATACACCACGAATTCTTTACCTGATTCAGGTTGTACCAACACTGGTGCTTTAGTTAATAACTTTTTCAATTCTTCAAAACTCTATTGACATTCTTCCGTCCACTCAAACTTAACATCCTTTCGGAGTAAGCTAGTCATAGGAGCAACAATTATAGAAAAACCATTTACAAACCGCCGATAATACCCAGCTAGCCCCAAGAAACTTCTAACCTCAGTTACATTTTTTGATGGTTTCCAATCAACAATGGCCGAAATTTTACTAGGATCAACCCGTATACCATCACCTGAAACAATGTGACCCAAAAATCCAACTTTCCGAAGCCAAAATTCACTTTTACTAAACTTGGCATATAACTGCTTATCTCTCAAAGTTTGCAAAACTATCCTCAAATGCTCAGCATGCTCTGTCTCATCTTTTGAATAAATTAAGATATCATCAATAAATACCACAAAAAATTTATCCAAGTATGGCCGAAATATACGATTCATCAAATCCATAAACACAACAGGAGCATTTGTTAATCCGAATGGCATGACCAAAAATTCATAATGACCGTACCTTGTTCTAAAAGCAGTTTTAGGCACATCCGACTCGTTTACTCGTAGCTGGTAGTACCCAGATCTCAAGTCAATCTTTGAAAACCATGTTGCTTCTTTTAGCTGATCAAACAAATCATCAATTCTCAGCAACGGATACTTGTTCTTGATTGTCACCTTGTTTAATTGCCGATAGTCAATACACAATCTCATAGAACCATCCTTCTTTTTTACAAATAACACGGGAGCACCCCAAGGTGAAAAACTCGGTCTCACAAAACTTTTGTCAGTCAACTCTTGCAACTGTGACTTCAATTCTTTCAACTCTGCTGGTGCCATTCCATACGGAGCAATCGATAACAGAGCTGTTCTCAGTATCAAATCAATACCAAATTCTACTTCCCTGACTGGAGGCAAACCCGGTAATTCTTTTGGAAATATATCCGTGAACTCACACACAATCGACACTGATTCAACTTTCTTTTCAATTTCTTTTGTATTAATTACATACGCCAAATAAGCTTCATAACCCTTCCTCAAATATCTCTGAGCCGACATCGAAGAAATCACACTAGATAATGCCTCTAATTTGTCTGGTTCAACCCGTAGAATTTCACCACTTTTACACTTTAATTCTATAACCTTTTCTTTGCAATTTACTATAGCATCATGCAATGTCAACCAATCCATACCCAAAATAACATCAAATTCATCAAACGGCAACAACATCAAGTCGACCGGAAAGTAATGACCCCGAATCATTAAAGGGCATTTCTTGCATACTTTATTAACTATCACACATTTGCCTAATGGATTCGACACTCTAATCATAAATTCTGTGTTCTCAACAGGTATATTCATACTAGACACCAGTTTTATGCACACATATGAATGAGTAGAACCGGGATCAATCAAAGCAGTAACATTAACATCATAAAGAGAAAATATACCAGTAATCACGTCGGGTGATGAAGCATCTTCACGTGCCTTTATGGCCTAAGTTCTAGCTGGAGCTCTTGCTTCATGTTTAACTACTGAATCTCTGACTACATTCTTGCTGCTTGCTTCATTTTCAGCTTTTCTCAAATATCTTCCCCTCGAGTCTGCACCACTAGCTTTTACACTCTGAAGTTTTTCTTTCTCAACTCTCTCTGGGCAGTCTCTAATAAAATGATCCGGAGAACCACACCGAAAACATTCATTCGCTCTACATGGGGCAAAATGATTTTTACCACACCACTGGCACTTGGGCTTAACAAATCTCGATTTCCCTACACTAGCCACGGAAGTAGTCTAAAATTTAAGACCCACATTCTGTTTCTTAGAATTTCCATATGATTGTCCGGCTGAAACCTGAAAACGAGGATTTATATTTCTGGATTTTCTAGATTACTGTGAGAATGAACTGCTTGTTGATCTTTTCTTCCAACTTCTAGTCTCAGCTTCTACTTTTTTCTTCTCTTTAAGTAGTTCTTTAGCCTTGCAAGCTCGATCAACAAGTACTACCATTTCTTTTAATTCAAGAATCCCAACAAATACTTTGATATCTTCATTGAGTCCGTCTCCAAATCGTCTGCACATTTTAGCCTCTGTAGGAATGTATTCTCTAGCATACTTACTCAACCTGACGAACTCCTTTTCATATTCAGTAACTGTCATGTTCCCCTACTTCAACTCAAGAAACTCTTTACACTTTTGATCAACAAATCTTTCACTGATGTATTTCTTCCAAAATTCTTCTTGAAAGAACTCCCAAGTCACTTTCTCTTTCGGCACCACTGAAATCAATGTCTTCCACCAATGATAGGCTGAATCCCTAAACAATTATAACACATTTCAAGCATTCCTCAGGTGTGCAAGACAATTCATCAAATACCCGAATAGAATTCTCAAGCCAAAACTCTGCTTTCTCAACATCATCATCAACATTTTCCCTGAATTCTTCAGCCCCTTGCTTACGGATTCTGTCAACTGGAGTTCTGTGAAATTTCATCAGATCCACACCTTGAGGCATCGGGGGAGGTGGGGGAGGTTGTACATTCGGGTTCGTACGAACGAACTCAGTATACCAGGCACTCATCATCTGGAGAAAGGCTTCTCGAGCCCCTTCTCCTCCTTCTTGACCAACAGTAGGAGGTGGATTTTTGGTTGGCACCACCCCTTCAGCCGGTGCATTACTTTCTACATCATCAGCCACAGCTGGATCGGGATCCATTTACTATATATATAAAAAAATCATTTAAAAGGTCAGAAGTCGTCACACTATCACATTATATATATGACATGTATAGCAAAATCCGTACATACAACACGTTAGTCCGAGAACCGACTAAACCTACTCTGATACCACCAAATGTAACGCCCCGTACCCGAGACCGTCGCCGGAGTCGAGCACGAGGTGTTACTAAACTTAATTTCATCAATTAAACAACTTAAACAATTTATTTTTAAAATTTCTAGACAAGCTAGCTAACTGATTCATAGTCACTTAAAAATTCATATCTCGAGTTCCGAAACTCGAAATCCAATTCTGTAAATTTTCTCTGAAACTAGACTCATATATCTATTTACTAATTTTTTTCTAGAATTTTTGGTCAGACCAGTTAGTACAGTTTGTTAGTTAAAGCCTCCCCTGTTTCAGGGTACAATTGCTTTGACCTCTTTGTATTACGAATTAGATATCTCCATATACAGAGCTTCAATGACTATGACGTTTGTTTCTATTAAAACTATAATCTATAAGGAACCTGTACATATACAGCATGACTTCTAATTATTTTTATACAATTTATGGTTAATTTTCAAATTCAGAATAGGGGATCCAGAAATCGCTCTGGCCCTGATTCACAAAAAATTAAACATCTCATAGAATATCATTCATATACCTATTTTGTTCCATCCATATGAAAATAGACTCATTAAACTTTGATTCTATAACTTATTCATCATTTAGGTCCATTTCTACTATTTTTAGTGATTTTTCAAATTCACGTCATTGCTGCAGCAATATTCTATTTTATAGCAAATTTTACTTTACTATAAATTTCCATGGACTAAATAGCATTTTAAACAAACATGGTATCAAATATGATTTAGATTGGCCATTCCAATGGCTAATCATTCACAAACTCTTTTCTTGCCAAAGCATAATCATATCATAAGATCATTTACACAAAGTGAGTATTTTGCCATACATGCCACATTCAAGATACACAAGCCATTTTACCAATTTAGGCCTTCGGATAGTGTGAACGAGTCTTCGAACTATCCCGATTCTCAAGCCGGTTTGTCAAAACTACAATGAAGGAAAAGGAAAGAGTAAGCATAAATGCTTAGTAAGTTCACATGCAAATAGTAAGTAACATAATCATGCAATTCCACATAAAAACATCATTTGCATAAACAACACCAAGACATTCATGTTACATTTGCATTTAATATCATGCTACGATTTCATCATACCTGTCAAATTTTCTCATTTACCACACTTACCAACATGTCACCTTCGTTTTAGGCATTCTTCTTATTCTCTTAAGATTCACTCGTTGAACACATCGGAATATAATTCAAATACACGGAAAGTTTGTACATAAGTGCCACATATGTAGCCAAGCTACCATGTAACCCGCCCATAAGCGAACTCGGACTCAACTCAACGAGCTTGAGCATTCGCATCCATAAGTGAACTCGGACTCAACTCAACGAGCTCAGATGCCTAGTTACATCTCACGAACTCAGACTCAACTCAACGAGTTCGGACATTTGCATCCATAAGTGAACTCAGACTCAACTCAATGAGTTCGGATGCCCAACCATCCTAGTGACATGTCACTTGTAATCTAATCTATTCCTAAGGTTCAAACGGGCTTTTTCCTCAATTACACATCTTTGCTGTCTTCCACGGAACATTGAAACCGATACTCGGTAGCAAATCATAATTTACATATTATTCAATAACAACCATAAAGCATAATATTTCATGATATTAATGATCATATCACATAAATAACATTAAATTACTTAAAATGACAATTATGTTACTACATTTACACATGAACTTACCTCGATACAAAATATTAGCAATCAAGCCTATTCCTCGTAAACTTTGTTTTTCCCTCGATCACGACTTGAATCTCGTTTCTCTTGATCTATAATGCCAAATTAATCTTATTTAATACATACATTCATCAAAAGAGCCCCAAATACGAACTTTGGCAAAATTACAATTTTGCCCCTAAACTTTTGCAAAATTACACTTTTGCCCCTAGGCTTGGGAATTAAACTTCATCCCATTTTCTTATATTTTATGACATGCTGGTCATTTTTCCCTTCTATGAAAACATCAAATTCTCATTCTAACATGTACTTATAACTATTAGGTATTTTTACCGATTAAGTCCTTTTTCTCGTTTTCACTTAAAACCGAGTAGCACAAGTTGTCTAGCATAATTTAAAACCTCATATTCTATCATAAAACACCAAAATACACAAATTTCACCTATGGGTATTTTTCCAAATATGAACCCTAGGTTGAATTATTGCTAGCATAAGCTAAATCGAGCTATCGGGATTTCAAAAATGTAAAGAACATTAAAAACAGGCATAGAAATCACTTACAATCAAGGCTTAAAAGTTGAAGAAACCCTAGCTATGGAGAGAGCAAAATTCGGCAGCAAGTACATGGAGAAGATGACTATTTTGTGTTATTTTTCTCATTTTATTTCATTTAATATACAAATGACCAAAATACCCTTAATACCTTTCTTTGAAAATTTTCATGTACAAGCCAATTTTTGTCTAAAATTTTAGAAATTGGTCAAATTGCTATTTAAGACCTCCTCATTAATATTTCAAAGTAATTTCATACTAAAAACTTCTAGAATGCAAGTTTTGCAACTTATTCGATTTAGTCCCTAATTTCAACTTAAGCACTTTATGCATAGAATTTCATCATGAAATTTTCACACAATCATGCAATCATATCATAAATCTAAAAATAATTACAAAATATTTATTTCTATCTCGAATTTGTGGTCACGAAACCACTATTCTGATTAGGCCCTAATTCGGGATATTACAGAAATCATACGCAAATTTGAAACGTAAAGACATTGAATTTCAAATAGGCGATAGAGTATTTTTGAAAGTATCTCTGTGGATGAAGATTCTTCGATTTGGTCACAAAGGAAAATTGAGTCCGCAATTTATCGAGCAATATGAAATTATCGAAAGAATAGGGCCAGTGACATATCGACTAGCTTTACCGTCGGAGTTAGAAATGATTCAGAATGTATTTCATGTGTCGATGTTATGCAGTTATAGATCAGATCTGTCACACGTAATTTCTCTGGCAGAGATTGAAATTCAGCCTGATATGACATATAATGAAGAACCGATCAGAATTTTAACTCGAGAGGTTAAAGAGTTAAGAAACAAGAGCATAGCTTTAGTGAAGGTTCTATGGCAACGGCACAGTGTTGAAGAAGCTACGTGGGAACCCAAGAAAGCTATGAGAAAGCAATACCCTAACCTATTTTCTAGTAAGATTTTCAGGGATGAAAATTTCTTAGGGGGGAGAGTTGTAACAGCCCATTTTTAGTCAAATCAGAATAGTGATTTTGGGACCACAAATGCAAGGTAAAAATATTTATTTTATTATTATTTTAATGTCTATAGCATGATAGTATGGTTGTGTGAAAATTTCGTTAAGGAATTTTATCGTTTGAGTGCTCAATTTGATGAAAAGGACTAAATCGTATAAAGTGTAAAACTTGTGTTCTATTAGCTAAAGGGGTCTAATAGCTATGAAACTTTAAAGTGGAGGTCCTTATGTGGTAATTAGCCCATTTATAAAGGTAGTGGACAATCTTGGACATGTATTAAGTGATTTTCATGTTTTATAACCAAGGTTAAAAGTGTAAATTAATAAAATAAATTAAGTAAAATAAAAATAACATGGATATCATCTTTCTCCATCTTCCTCCACCAAAAATTTACTAAAGAAACACCATTTTTGAAGCTTGAAATTTCGGCTAGGGTTCATCCTTGCATTAAAGTTCATTTTTGTCCCGTATTTAATGATTTCTATGTTTTTGAGATCGTTGCAGCTTATTCTAGCTAGCCCAGGGACTAATTTGCAAATATGTTAAAGGTTTAGGGTTTTTCCATTGATGAATATAGGTGTATTTTGATGTTTGTTTATAGAAATTGTATGGTTGTTGTTAGATAAACAACATTTGTAAAATGATTTTTGGTAAAATTTCCAATTAGGGATTAAATTGAGAAATGTGAAAATTTTATGGAAGAAAAGTGAAATAAATGAAAAATATGGGCTACTTTGGTAATAAGAGAAATTCGGCTAGCATGGGTAAGGATTTAATTGCATGAATTTGTATTTTTATGAGCTAAGGACTAAATTGTAAAGAAATTGAAATATTAGGGGAAAAAGTGTAAAGTTGCCAGAATGTGATTTTTGGGCAAAATTGAATAGAATGATAATTGAATATGTTGAATTTGATATTATATAGATCAAGAAAAACAAAGTTCGGATCTAGTTTAGGGGAAAAACAAAGTTTTGGACTAGTAGATCCATTTCGTCATTTTTGTGATCGAGGTAAGTTCGTATGTTAATAAGCATTGATATATTTGTGTTTTAAATTCTTTATTATTGAATTTAATTGTGAACATGATCGTACGGATATGTTCGATGAAGATTTGGCAATGTGAAATTCCAGTAGAACCTTAGGAATAGATAGGATACAAATGACATGTCATTAGGGTTTATGTGTTTTGGTGCTGGTCCGTATGTCCTACCGATGGCTGAGTTATCCGACATGTGTTGCGAATTCTCGTCATCTTGTGTGAGCAACAATGTGTAGCTACGTCATAATCGTCAGCTTGTGTGAGCAGACCTATTGACAACTCGAGAGTGAGCATTATATGAGATATGAGATTGAGATAGCTTCGGTTATGTATTTGGCACTTAAGGTGTGAGATTCCCTGGTATCTGATATTATTTCGAATGGTTTAATGGGTATATCGAGGATATGGATGAGTATGAAATTGATACGAGTTGATGCAGGTATGTACATGAAACATACAAGCATTAAATCGAAGAAACTTGTGAATTTCATATCTAACTTTGTGAATGAATATGTGATAAGTTTGTGGATCAATATGAGTTATGTTATGATATCTTAATTGCTTAAATTGTGTATATATGGTAAGTTTTACTTTAAGCATATGAGCTTACTAAGTTTTATAGCCTACCCGATTTACTTTTCCATATTTTGTAGTAAATATCGAAGGTTGCTCAGGTTTGGGAGATGTCAGAGATCTAATCACACTATCAAGCTATCATTTTGGTACTTTTGAACTTTGTATTTGGTTATATGGCATTTATAGGAGTTTTGGTCATTTTGTTATATATGTTAGTAATGGATTTAGCCATTTGATTTGGCTTGTAAATGATGAATGGTTAGCTATGTGTATAGCCATGTGACTTGACTTATTTTGGCATGCTTGGTGATGTATATATATGTGCAAAAAGGCTTTTTGATATGTTGTGTATAATTACCAATTATATGCTTGTTGTGAATTGGTATTTGGAGTATCAAATGGTTGAATTTGAGGTTTGTATGCTTATGGCTATAGGTAAAGTGATGCATAGTTGAAAGTGACCATATTGATGATTTGTGAATGTGAATTTTGGTAAGAAATTAAATGGCTTATTGTGATACTTGTGTATCTTGTAATTAATGGTATGTTTTTAGCATGAATTAGGCTTGATTGAGATTGGTTGAAATGCCTATTTATGCAATGTTATACGTCGTTTGGTTTGTATAGGTGATTGAAAGTTTGGGTGAGAAAAATGGCTTGGCAAATAGCCTATTTTTGTCCACATGGGCAGAGACACGGGCGTGTGTCTCAGTCGTATGTGACACACGGTCAGGTGACACGACAATGTGGCCCCTGGTGTTTAATTAGAAATTAAGTCAGTATGCTCTACACGGCCCAGCACACGGGCGTGTAACTTGGCCACGTGGCATAAGTCTGTATACCCTACAGGTTGGGCATGGCCTAGCACACAGCCTGGCACACAGGCGTGCATGGCCATTTCGAGGGGCACACGAGCTAGTCACACGGGTGTGTGTGTTGGCCATGTGACCCAAGTCAGAGAGTTACACAGGGCCAGACACTGGCTGGGACACAACTATGTGATCCCATTTCGAATGTCGACACGGGCGTGTGTCCCTTGTATTTCGAAAAATTTTCTAAGTTTCCTAAAAATTTCCTGAGTTATCGGTTTAGTCCCGAACCACTTCTAAAACATGATTTAGCCATCGTAGGCTCATATTAGGGACATTATAAATGTTTGTGAATGATTTATATTTGGAATTGGGTTATGTATGTGAAATGTATGATTGATTATGAAATAAGTCAGGGAATGGTCCGTAACCCTATTCTGGTGATGAATACGGGTTAGGGTTGTTACAGATATTAACCAAATGCAGATTTAGAATCCTACCTCCATCCGCTATGCACCATCTATGACTATCCCAACACACCATATAGGGTATAAAAATACTCATCCAGCCCTACACACTGCTTAGTATGGGTATGACACTTTTGTAGCTTAGCTGCTAATTTATTAGGCAATTTATCGCTGTTTACAAAATTATCAGAAGCTGTTCCCCCAGATTCAGTAGAGGTATATCTGCCCACACTTTCTTCGTATACATGAAACCCACCCTAATACAAATACAGAATCACAGATGTCAAAATATTCATATCATACATGCTCATATATAATATATACAAAACAAATAACAAATATACCTTATTACAGATCATTCATATCGTCTTGCAAATTATACTTATTATGCTACATGGTAAACATGCACATTTTAATCGTACTTATATCAATTTTATGCTAAAAAATTATAAGAAAACCATGTTTTATAGCTTAATTAACAATATATAGACCTTACAGAAGGCCTATGTTCGATCCAAAAAATGTTTAGGGCCCTAGGAAAAAATTCACATTTTTGGGCCAACATGCTCGTGTGGCCCACACGGCCTAATCGACCTAGACCATGTGGCTAAATTTTTTTTTGCACGGCCTATCACACGATCGTGTGGCATCAATTGTACATATTCTCAGCTTTCACCATTTGTTGAGTTTTAGGTTTTTCGTTATACACTTGGTTCAATTTTGATGCGAAATCAGTCATAAGAATTCTAGAACCTAAACACGAAAAATAAACACCAATTAAGATGATTCACAAAACCCAATGTAACACCCCTTACCCGTGTTTGACGCCAGAACAGGGTACGAGGCATTACCGCACTTAATCACTAATCTTCATAAAAAAACCGATTCATAATTTCACTTTAATTTAAAACTTTTTCAAACACATTCAAGCTGTCCCTAAAAAAGAGCTTACAAGGCCCATATCATGCTTTAATTCAACCACACACATAGGTAAGTATGCACATTCATAAATTGCATGATTTAATTAATAACATAATCAAGACTATCTTCATTAAATGACTTTATACAATAGAAACCTTCAAATAACATAGGTCAGTATTTTAGGCCAATTCCTACAACTTAGTAACAATTAAATGAGTCTCCATACATGCCAAAGACTTAAAAATACTTTAAAACCTTTATATATCGATCAATAGTTTGATAGTGTGATTTAACCTCCGGCGACCTCTAACTCGAGCTAACATCTGAGACACTATAGGAAAAAGGAAAGGAAGGGAGTAAGCATTGTAGCTTAGTAAGTAAGTATGTAAATATTAATAAATAATACATTATCATACTTTAAATGAAGTCACAATATGTTCCCGGAATATTACCATCACAAACACACGCATACTTTCACTATTACAATCATAAACATGTTCAAAATAAGCTGTCGAGCAGAGTACCAGCAGCTAAATTATTTATTTCTGGAGCTACAAAACTCCAAATTACAAACCGTTAATTTTTCTTAAAACTAGATTCACGTATATTATCACCATAAAATTTTCAGAATTTTTGGTCAGGCCAATTAGTACAGTTTATTCATTGAAGTTACCCCTATTTCACTGCTCAACTGTTCTGACCACTCTTCACTACGAATCAATTTTCTCCTCGTACAGAATTCAAAAGATGTTCTTGTTTATTTCATTTGAAAATAAACTCATTAAGAATTTTAAGCATATAAATTATATCACCTAATTATTTTTTTACAATTTTTAATGATTTTTCCAAGTCAGAACAGGGGATCACGTACTCATTCTGAATCAGTCTCTCAAAAACTTAAATATCTCATAATATAGAATTCCTTTGCTTGTCTGTTTCTGTTATCTGAAAATAAACTCATTAAGCTTTAATTTGATATCTCATTTAGTCTCTGATTCAATTTCTACTATTTTTGGTAAATTTTTAGATTCACATCACTGCAACTATCCATAACAGTTTTAATGGCAATTTTGATCTTTCACACTTCAATTGTATTCATCACTTACCCATAAAAATCTTTCCAATTTCCAATCACATATTAAGCATATTGCTCATAATTTACACACGTATATACTTACACTTATCATCACAAAGTCATACACAATTTCATTTGATCAATTTCCCAGTTGAACGCTTCGGAATAATAACAGATACGCGATGGTATCGCACACAGCCCACCTTTAAAATCGAAGCTCTCTTATACACATAGTGGCCTTCACTTAGCACCACTCATGTGACCTAGCTTGATTGGACACATAATTTTGGCTCTCTTGTACACATGGTGAACACTTAGTACCACCCATGTGACCTAGCTAGTTTATCTCGTAGCTCTCTTGTCTACATGGTGTCCTTCGCCTGGAACCACCCATGCGACCTAGCTACATATATCCCGTAGCTCTCTTGTCTACATGGTGTACACATAGTATCACCCATGCGACCTAGCTACATCATAATGTCTCGTTACTCTCTTGTACACATGATGTGCACTCAGCACCATACATGTGACCTAGCTACATACCATCTCAGATCATCCAATCTTTCCAGAAGGTTCAACCGGGATTTCTCTCTCTTTCTAATACTTGATTCCATACTTCCAATAGTCAATTATGATTCAAAAATCAGCTACAATACATAAAATATGCTGAAATATAAAAACATAATAAAGATAATGTATTATTTACATACAAACTTACATACTTTCTCATTTCCATGTCGAATTACTATTGAACATTTAAATCATCATAATTATACTTATTTTCAACACCTCGACAATCATAGTAAATATATCAATTTTACATTGAAACATGCATAAATTAATGCTTATCATACATATGAACTTACTTCGATACTAAAATAGCCATTTTACCAACTTTCCTGATTTTCGATTTTTCTCCCATTCTAGGTTCAAATCTCATTTTCCGGGATCTAAAACATCATATTTTACTTATTTAATTAATTTACTATTCAAAACAGTCCTTAACTCAAAATTTGGAAAAATTACAATTTTGCCCCTAAACTTTTATATATTTACACTTTTGCCCCTAGGCTCGGGAATTAAACTTCATCCCTTATTATTATGTTTTATGACATGCTGATAATTTTTCCCTTCTATGGTAACATCAAATTCTCACTCTAACACATAGTTATGAATAATAACAACTTTTACCGATTAAGCCGTTTTACTCATTTTTGCTTAAAACCGCTTAGCAAAAGTTGTTTAACATAATTTCAGCCTTCATATTCTACCATAAAACATCAAAATAAACACATTTCACCTATGGTTATTTTTCCAAATATGAACCCTAGCTTAAATTATTGCTAGAATAAGCTTAATCAAGTTACCGGGATTCCAAAAACGTAAAGAACTTGAAAAACGGGACTAGAACGGACTTACTATTGAGCTTGAAAAGCTTGAAAACCCTAGCCATGGCTTCCCCCATGCTAATTTCGGCCTCCATGAAAAAGATGAGTCAATTTTGGCTTTATTTTCCCTTTTTATTTCTTTTAATTACCAAATGACTAAAATGCCCTTAAGGACTTTCTTTAAAATTTTGTCCTATTCATGGCCATTTTTGTCCAAAAAAAATATAATGGTCTAATTACCATTTAAGGACCTCCTCTTTAAACCCCCATTTCAATCAAGTACTTATGAATTAGAACACATATTTTGCAACTTTTACAATTTAGTCCTAAAAGTCCAATTCAGCACTTTATCAGTAAAATTACTTAACGATATTTTTACACAATATTTTAATCAATAAATAAACCTTAAAACTTCATCGGAATAAATTTTTTGACTTCAAATTCGTGGTTCTAAAACCATCGTTCCGTTTAGGCCCTAAATCGGGCTGTTATAGCAACTTCTGCAAATAAGCCCTAATAGGCAAATTAAACATGCAATCTACAAAATTTCCTATCAATACTCTAGCACATGCATCTAATCACTCCGTAAATCATAAAAATTAATCGAAATAAACTTTTCTATATCAGATTTGTGGTTTCGCAACCACTATTCCATTTAGGCCCTATTTCGAGATGTGACACCCAATTTGAAAAAATCAACATAACCCATATCCTAATTTAACAAAGAATTTGATCTAAAACCTCCATTCGAATACTCACCTTCTAGAAATCAGTACTCCAATAGTAATCTAACTCATAGCAATCCAAAATTGTAACACCCTGAATTTTGAGGTTAGAAGTTTTGGAGTTTGGTGGTTAGGGTCACAAAGAAGGGTGTGCTTTTGTGTTTAGTTGCGTGTTTATGTGTCAGAATGGGCCTGCTGGTCTGGTACTTTGGTTGTGTGTTAATTTTCCTTTGGGTTCTGGGTTCGAGTCCTTGTGTATGCTCTTTGAGTAAATTTTATTTTTAGTTTTATTTTGATACTTATTTTCTTCTATTTAGTTTTAGTTTATTATTATTTTATTATTTTATTTAATATTATTTTAATACTTCAAGGCACGTTCCTTTTTGGGTTTTTTATTTCTTTTTATTCTTTTTTCTTTCTTTTCTTTTTCTTTTTGCTTCTTTTCTCAAACTTTCGAAAACGGTGGTGTGTGATTTCGGAAGAGTCATTTCCTCATCACCAAACCGGTGTCAGAACATCGTAGATCACAAAACAGGTGTGGGTTTCGAACCTTTTTCAATTTTATTTGTGAATTTTAATTCGACTCTGGGAAAGTCAACTATGGATGTGATATTGTTATTTTATCCTTGGAATGTATATAATTTTGTATAATCTTTGATCTAACGAGGATCAAGAAGTGCTTTGTGGCTGAAAGTATGTTTTTTGGGGCTATTTTAGGGTGGTTTCGTGACCACACAGGGGTCCACATGGGCGTGTGATGACTCACACAGCCGTGTGCTTTTGGAAATTAAGGTTCTTGGTGAAATTTGGGTGCCACAAGGCCTAGTTACATGGTCGTGTTACTGACTTAGGGATTTTATCGTTTCTCACACGGTCGTGTGACTCGGGCACACGGGCGTGTGAGTTTGGGAATTAGGGTTTGAGTGATTTGATGCCACACGGTCTAGCTACATGATCGTGTAGCTAATTTAGGGATTCAAGGATTTCACACAGACATGTTTTGGACACACAGCCGTATCTGGAGGGCACATGGGTGTGTGAGACTCTCACACGGCTGTGTCAACCCTGTACTCAAATTTAGTGCAAATGGACAGAGAGTTAGACGGCTTGTCCCCACGGCCATATCCTTGGTCCACACGGGCATGTGCCTCTGCCACACGGTCGTGTGCTCCTCTTTACATGAGCTTTTGACCTTTCACATGGCCTAGGCATTTTCCACACGGCCAGAGCACATGGGTGTGTGGTTCTAAGTCACCTATTTTGATTCTGTGTGCCTTTGATATGAGCATTTATCTGTGTGTTTTCCTTGGCTGATATTTAGTCAGGGTGGCTAAGAATTCTGATCTGGGCTTCGGACTTAGTGTATCTGTGATTGTCATGTGAGATGTTTGTATCTAAATCTTTTCTGTTGGGGTGTGTGTGCATAGCTGTTCTGACTGACTGTCTGATATTGTGCCTCTGTTCTGTGAGATTGTATGCATACATACACCTACATAAAATATTTTGGGATGGGTTTTGAAGAGAATGGAGTTTGAATCTGATTTGATCTGGCAGTTTAAATTGTAATTTGTTTGTACTACAGATTACCACACTGCACTATACAGCACAATGTCAGCCTTGCTGCGTGTATTTATCTGATCTGGAAGTTACACTGCAATTTACTGGGATAGCGGTTTATCGCATCGTACTGTACCGTACGTACGTTAGTTATGCTACGTACCATTATCTGATCTGGCAGTTCAACTGTATTTTGAGAAGCCATCGTTGACGGGCAATCTTGGGTGGCGGGTCATTGTTGCCGGACAACCCTTGATGACTTTATATGGTGTGTAAGGTTGGATGAGCCTACTTTGTCCTATGTCGTTTGTTTGGTTGGATGAGCTCATATAGCTCTTATAAGGTGTAATCAGGGGAAAGAGAGGTGTGCTTGGTTGGATGGGTGGGTTCTTTTAGTATCAGACTGTATACATATGCATCTGTTTGAGTGTTCTACGTGTGAGATTCTCTGACTATTTTTGTTTGACTGATTAGCACATGTGACAGTGTGCTTGTGAGTGTGACTTAGTGTGCTCGAATTGTTATTTAGTTATGAGATGTTGGTTTTGGGTTACCTTCTAGATCTGTATGTCTTTGTGAGTATATTTCTTTATTGTACTGCTTTTCGACATTTTTTTCTATGTTTCTGTAGTTAGATTGGCTTTGAGCTCACATTGAGCCCGAGTAGCTCACCCCCTCTTAGTGTTTCCTTTTCAGGTACCTTTTTTTGAATTTTGATGCTAGACTCGGTGTGCGAAGGTCTCAGACAGTCTCGGTTAAAATAAATTATCATTAGTTTTCACTTTCATTATCTATTTGTTTATTTAGTTTTAGGAATGTAAGATATTATAAAGTTGTGGTACAATTTTGAGTTAAGATTTAATCATTTTATTTTCGCTTATATATATACATATACTATCTTAATTGAAATCTTACTGATTGGTTTTAAACGATTAAGTATTATGATTTGACATGAAAATTGTTTAGTAAAAATTTACCTATGATCACTTAGGTGATCAATGTAGCATCCAAGATTTGGTCTAAATTTCTAAGCCAGGTTCAGGGTGTTACATTTAGTGGTATCAAAGCCAAGTTTGCAAATACTCGACCTATGTTTTTACGTATCCCTGTGCGCACGTTATTGTTTTAAAAAAAGAATTTTTGAGAAAACTATACCACAGTAAGCGAAAATGATTTGTGTTTTAGGAAAAGTTTTACGGAAAGGAACTGTCTGAGACTCTGCTGCTGGTCTAGGTAAAAATTTGAAACTGTATGATTAGAAATAGAGATTTTTGTATTTGAGTTGTGTTTATTTTTTGAGAATGTAGATATCTTAAGTTATCCACAAGACAGATATGGATTCTGAAGGTAACCAGGTTCGCGAGAAGTTGTCTTCTTCTTCGGAATGTGAGCCTGTTCAGGAGATGGAGTTCCATACAATTCCACCAACTTCGGGTAGCGATAACCCAAAGCATGGTACTGAGGAATTCACTCAGGTAGTGAGGCAAGTATTGGAGAAAGTGTTCGAGGCTATGATAAGGGAGATTAGTGAAACACTTCAAGCTAGGTATGTGGATTTTGGGAAGAAAAGAGATCGCAGTCCTTTGAGGTTGGAGCTTCGTTCTACGAAGTGTGTTAGAAAACATTGAGTGGCAATATCGGTTTTACGAAGGGTGCTGGTAGTGGTGTGAGCAATCTGTCTTGCAAGTGCTATAAGAAGCGTTATTCGGTCAATTGCTAGAAAAACGCAGGAGCTTGTCTTCGATGCAGATCTACTGAGCATCAGATTCAAGTGTGTCGTCGACGATTTTGAGACAGGTTTAAATAAGGATGTTTCGATGCTTAGATTAGAGTATTAAAATTGTGTATCTGCTTCAATGGTTAAGTGTTCTGGGTGTGTGTATGAGGTCTTAGGTTTTATTTGGTTCTGCTCGAGCTAAAGTGCGCAGCGAGAGCGTGGTGGTGTAGCTTGTGACATACCACTATTCTGTTAGTTGGAAATTTCGGGGATGAAATTTCTTTAAGGAGGGGTGAGTTGTAACACCCTAAATTTTGGGGTTAGAAGTTTTAGGGTTTGGTGGTTAGGGTCACAGAGAAGGGTGTGCTTTTGTGTTTAGTTTCGTGTTTATGTGTCAGAATGGGTTTGCTGGTCTGGTGGTTTGGTTGTGTGTTAATTCGCCACTGGGTTTTGGCTTCGAGTTATTGTCTGCGCTCTTTGAGTGAATTTTCTTTTTAGTTTTATTTTGCTACTTATTTTCTTTTATCTAGTTTTAGTTTATTATTATATTTTTATTTTATTTAATATTATTTTAATACTTTAAGGCACGTTCCTTTTTTGGGTTTTTATTTTATTTTATTTTATTTTCCTTTCTTTTCCTTTTTACTTCTTTTCTCAAACTTTAAAAAACGGTGGTGTGTGATTTTGGAAGAGTCATTTCCTCGTCGCCAAGCAGGTGTCAGGACGTTGTCGATCGCAAAACAGGTGTGGGTTTCGAACCTTTTCAATTTTATTTGCAAATTTTAATTCAACTTTACGAAAAGTCAACTATGGATGTGATATCATTATTTTATGCTTGGAATGTGTATGATTTTGTATAATCTTTGATCTAACGAGGATCAGAAAGTTCTTTGTGGTTGAAGAATGTATTTTGGGGCTATTTTTGGGTGGTTTCATGACCACATAGGCGTCCACACGGTCGTGTGATGACTCACACGGTATGCGTTTTTGGGAATTAGGGTTCTGGGCAAAATTTGGGTGCCACACGGCCTAGTCACATGGCCATGTGGCCGACTTGGGGATTTTATAGTTTCTTACACGGTCGTGTCCCTCATGTACACGAACGTGTGAGTTTGGGAATTAAGGTTTGAGTGATTTGAAGCCACACGAACTGGCCACATGATCGTATGGCTAATTTAAGGATTGAAGGATTTCACACGGGTGTGTGAGCCCTTCCAACGACTGTGTCAGCCCTGTACTCAAATTTAGTGCAAATGAACAGAGAGTTACACAGCCTGTCCCCACGACTATGTCCCATGTCCACACGGGCGTGTGCCTTTGTCACATAGTCGTGTGCCTCTCATCATATGGGCGTGTGCCTCTGACACACGGTCGTGTGCCCCCCTTTACATTGGCTTTTGACCTCCCTCACGGCCTAGGCATTTTCCACATGGCCAGAGCACACGGGCATTTGGTTCTAAGTCACCTATTTTGATTCTGTGTGCCTTTGATACGAGCATTTATCTGTGTGTTTGCCTTGGCTGATTAGTCAGGGTGGCTAAGAATTCTGATCTGGGCTTCGACCTTTGTGTATCTGTGATTGTCATGTAAGATATTTGTATCTGAATCTATTCTGTTGGTTGTGTATGCATAGCTTTTCTGACTGACTGTCTGATATTGTGCCTCTGTTCTATGAGATTGTATGCATACATGCACCTACATAAAATATTTTGGGATGGGTTTTGAAGAGAATGAAGTTTGAATCTATTTTGATCTGGTAGTTCAAACTGTAATTTGTTTGTACTGTGGATTACCGCACTACACTATACAGCAGAACGTCAGCCTTACTGCGTGTTTTTATCTGATCTGGTAGTTCAACTGCATTTTGATAAGCCATCATTGCCGGGCAATTAAGGATGGCGGGTCATTGTTGCCGGGCAACCCAGGATGACTTTATATGGTGTGTAGGGTTAGATGAGGTAATTGGTCCTATGTGGTGTGTTTGGTTGGATAAGCTTAAACAACTCTTACAAGGTGTGATCGAGGGAAGGAAAGGTGTGTTTGGCTAGATGAGTGGGTTCTTTTAGTATCAGACTGCATACATACGCATCTGTTTGAGTGTTCTACATGTGAGATTCTCTGACTATTTCTGTTTGACTGATTATCACATGTGACAGTGTGCCTGTGAGTGTGACTTAGTGTGTTCGAATTGTTATTTAGTTTTGAGATGTTGGTTTCGGGTTACATTCTAGATCTGTATGTCTTTGTGAGTATATTTCTTTATTGCACTGCTTTCTGGCATCCTTTTCTATGTTTCTATAGTTAGATTGGCTTTGAACTCACACTGAGCTCAAGTAGCTCACCCTCTCTTAGTGTTTCCTTTTTCGGTACCTTTTTCTGAATTCTGACACTAGACTCGGTGTGTAGAGGTTTCAGATAGTCTCGGTTAAAATAAATTATCATTAGTTTGCACTTTCAATATCTATTTGTTTATTTAGTTTTGGGAATGTAAGATCTTATAAAGCTGTGGTAAAATTTTGAGTTAAGATTTAATCGTTTTATTTTCGCTTAGATATATACATATACTATCTTAATTGAAATCTTACTGATTGGTTTTAAATGATTAAGTATTATGATTTGACATGAAAATTGTTTAGTAAAAATTTACCTACGATCACTTTGGTGATTAATGTAGCATCCGAGATTCGGTCTAAACTTTTAGGCCAGGTTTAGGGTATTACATTTAGTGGTATTAGAGCCAAGTTTACAAAAACTCGACCTGTGTTTCTACGTATCTGTGTGCGTACGTGGTTGTTTTAAAAAAAACGACAGTAAGCTGAAACGTTTTGTGTTTTAGGAAATGTTGTATAGAAAAGAACTGTCTGAAACTATGATGCTGGTCCAGGTAAAAAATTATAAATTGTAAGATTATAAATATAGATTTCTATATTTGAGTTGTGTTTGTTTTCTAAAAATGTAGAGATCTTAAGTTAGCCATAGGACAGATATGGATTTTGAAGGTAAGCAGGATCACAAAATGTTGTCTTCTTTTTCGGAGTGTGAGCCTATTCAGGAGATTGATGTCCATGCGATTCCACCAACTTCAGGTAGCGATAACCCGAAGCTTGGTACTGAGGCATTGACTCGGGTAGTGAGGGAAGTATTGGAGAAAGTGTTCGAGGCTAGGATAAGAGAGATTAGTGAAATGTTTCAAGCTAGGTTGGTGGATTGTGGGAAGAATAGAGATCGCAGTCCTCCAAGGTTGGAGCCTCATTCTTCAAAGCATGTTAGAATGCATTCGAGTGGCAATAGCGGTTTTACGGAGGGTGTTGGTAGTTATGCGAGCACTCCGTCTTGTGTGCACTATAAGAAGCGTCATCTGATAAATTATTGGAAGAAGGCAGGAGCTTGTCTTCGATATAGATCTACCAAGCATCAGATTCGGGGATGTCCTCGACAATTTTGAGACAGGTATAAATGGGGATGTTTCGATTCTTAGATTAGAGTATTGAAATTGTGTCTTTGCTTTAGTGGTTAAGTGTTCTGGGTGTGTGTATGACGTCTTAGGTTTGATTTGGTTCTGCTTGAGGTAAAGTGCGCAGCGGGAGCATGGTTGTGTAGCTTGTGACATACCACTTTTCTGTTAGTTGGAAATTTTGGGGACGAAATTTCTTTAAGGAGAGGTGAGTTATAACACCCTAAATTTTGATGTTAGACGTTTTAGGTTTTAGTGGTTAGGGTCACAGAGAAGGGTGTGCTTTTGTGTTTAGTTGCGTGTTTATGTGTCAGAATAGGTTTGCTGGTCTGGTGGTTTGGTTGTGTGTTAATTCGCCACTGGGTTTTGGCTTCGAGTTATTGTGTGCGCTCTTTGAGTGAATTTTCTTTTTAGTTTTATTTTGCTACTTATTTTCTTTTATCTAGTTTTAGTTTATTATTATATTTTTATTTTATTTAATATTATTTTAATACTTCAAGGCACGTTCCTTTTTGGGTTTTTATTTTATTTTATTTTTTCTTTCCTTTCTTTTCCTTTTTTGCTTCTTTTCTCAAACTTTTGAAAACGGTGGTGTGTGATTTTTGAAGAGTCGTTTCCTCGTCGCCAAGCAGGTGTCAGAACGTTGTCGATCACAAAACAGGTGTGGGTTTCGAACTTTTTAATTTTATTTGCAAATTTTAATTTGACTTTGCGAAAAGTCGACTATGGATGTGATATCGTTATTTTATGCTTGGAATGTATATGATTTTGTATAATCTTTGATCTAACGAGGATAGAGAAGTGCTTTGTCACTTAAAGCATGCTTTTCAGGCTATTTTAGGGTGGTTTCGTGACCTCACAGGCGTCCACACAGGAGTGTGACGACTCACACAACTGTGTGCTTTTGGGAATTAGGGTTCCGGGTGAATTTTGGGTGCTACACGGCCATGTGGCTGACTTGGGGATTTTATAGTTTCTCACGCGGCCGTGTCCTCCAGGCACACAAGCGTGTGAGTTTGGGCATTAGGGTTTGAGTGATTTGATGCCACACGACCTGGCCACATGGTTGTGTGGCTAATTGGGGGATTTAGAGATTTCACATGGGCATGTGTTATGGACACACGACCGTGTCTGGTGGGCACACGGACGTGTGAGACCCTCACACAGCCGTGCCAGCCATATACTCAAATTTAGTGCAAATGGACAGAAAGTTAAACGGCCTGTCCCCACGGCCATGTCCTTGGTCCACACGAGCGTGTGCCTCTGCCACAAGGCCGTGTGCCCCTCTTTAAAAGGGCTTTTGACCTCCGACACGACAAGAGCACACAGGCGTGTGGTTCTAAGTCACCTATTTTGATTCTGTGTGCCTTCGATACGAGCATTTGTCTGTGTGTCTGCCTTGGCTGATCTTTAGTCAGGGTGGGCAAGAATTCTAATCTGGGCTTTGGCTTGAGTGTATCTGTGATTGTCATGTGAGATGTTTGTATCTGAATCTATTCTGTTGGGTGTGTGTGCATACTATTATGACTGAGTGTCTGATATTGTGCCTTTGTTCTGTGAGATTGTATGCATACATGCACCTGCATAAAATATTTCAGTGTGGGTTTTGAAGAGACGTGAGTTCGAATCTGATATGATCTGGCAGTACAAACTACAATTTTTCTGTACTGTGGATTACTGCACTGCACTATACAACACATACGTTAGCCTTGCTGCATGTATTTATCTATTCTGGTAGTTGCATTGCAATTTACCAGTATAGCGGTTTACCGCATCGCACTGTACCATACGTACGTTAGCTATGCTACGTACCATTATCTGATCTGGCAGTTCAACTACATTTTGATAAGCCATCGTTACCGGGCAATCCGGGCTGGTAGGTCATTGTTGCCGGGCAACCCGGGATGACTTTATATGGTGTGTAGGGATGGATGGGCCTACTTGGTCCTATGTGGTGTGTTTGGTTGGATAAGCTCAAATAGCTCTTACGAGGTGTGATCAGGGGACGGAGAGGTGTACTTGGCAGGATGGGTGGGTTCTTTTAATATCAGGTTGCATACATATGCATCTATTTGAGTGTTCTGTGTGTGAGATTCTCTAACTGTTTCTGTGTGACTGATTATCACATGTGACAGTGTGCCTGTGAGTGTGACTTAGTGTGGTCGAATTGTTATTTACTTTAGAGATGTTGGTTTTGGGTTACCTTCTGGGTCTGTATGTCTTTGTGAGTATATTTCTTTATTGTATTACTTTCCGACATTCTTTTCTATGTTTCTGTAGTTAGATTGGCTTTGAATTCACACTGAGCTCGAGTAGCTCATCCCCTCGTAGTGTTTTCTTTTCAAGTACTTTTTTTTTGAATTCTGACGCTAGACTCAGTGTGCAGAGGTCTCAGACAGTCTCGGTTAAAATAAATTATCATCAGTTTGCACTTTCAGTATCTATTTTTTATTTAGTTTTGGGAATGTAAGATCTTATAAAGCTATGGTACAAATTTGAGTTAAGATTTAATCATTTTATTTCCACTTATATATAGACATATACTATCTTAATTGAAATCTTACTGATTAGTTTTAAACGATTATGTATTACGAGATTCGGTCTAAACTTATAGGCTGGGTTTAAGGTGTTACAAAAATCATGAACTATATGAAAACACAACCAACCCTCCAAAACCAAAGGTAGCAATACAACTTAAAGATTCTTACAATCAGTCCCCTTGAATACGAACCTTAAAATAACAACCACAAGGCCAAATGTTGGTAACCAAAATGGTCTGAATGCAAAAGGAAAGATTCAAAATAAAGAAAAGAAAAACAAAGGGAGAAAATTGATTGAAGGAAAGAGTGAGGCGCAGTAAGGGATTAAGGAAAAGAAAGAAGAAAAAAATAGATATAAATAATAGTAGAAAACTAATGCAACAAAAGGGTTGGGAAAAACAAAATATAGGAGAGAGTTTTTAAGAAAAATAAAAATAAAATAAAATAATCAATTTTAATCTTTAAACTGATACAAATCCTAACCAAAATACAATTTTAAAACCATTTAACCTACCGACTAACACCACTATCCATAAAATCCCATAAAATTCAGTATACTGCAACCACTCAACTCCCCAGAATTTGATTTCCAAATCAACTTGACCCCATGCGCACCCTAGACAGGAAATTACAAAAACATTATCCTTTTGCTCACACGAGGATTCGAGCACAAGATCTTAGGGTAAGTTAACATCTTACCACTCGAAATAACGAGCTCACTCTATCATGAGTTGATCGAAAATGTTATTTAAGCCGATCAAATAAGGATAAGGTTAGGAGCAAAAATAATTGGCTTTTCCCAAAAGAATCTAACTTGCACCCAATAAATCAAACACAGAATTAAAGCCCCTAACCATTGAAGCAGATATTTAATTATGACAAAAATTAACAAATCAAAAATTAAGATTTTGGGGCATTACACCTCTTTTTATAGAGAATGTCACAAGAGTCTCAATTGAGCAAGTAAATAAAATAATAATATTGTAATAGAAAAAAATACAAAAATCCCAACTGGAGTACATAGGGCGGCTACACTTAGTCTCTTAGAACTAGGAATTCTACCCACTATATGTATAATGGTCCAATTGGGTTTGTCTCATGTATTGAGTACAATTATATGTGTCATGTGGTCTTTACCAACTCATATAATTTAACCAACCCAATTAAAAAATTTCTATTCTGAAAATATTATTTATTTAAAATAAGTTTAATTAATTTCCTAATTAGATTATTTTCTCAACCCTATTTTATTTCTATTAAAGTCATGACAACTTTTCTATACTAGAATCTATGAGTAAATTAATTTCATTAACGTGTTCACTAAAACAACGATGATTAATTAATTTAATTTTCATTCAAATTTCAATTATGTAATTACTCTCAATTAAATAATAATTTGAAAAAACTAATTTAAACTTTAAGTAATATCTTACCCATAGCGAGAAAATGCATTCATTGCATATAGTGATACATGCGATCTATTTCTCTAATATGTCATTTTCATATTTTCATCTCATTGATTAAAATGCAAGCCATTAAAGTTATATTGAGCTTTTTGAGAGATCGATTAGACATAAATGATGAGGGCATAGATATTTTTTTAATTAAGTTTCGACTCTTCTTCTATTAAGTACAACATTATTTAGTGACCACCTCCGGACGTACGAACTTCTAGAGTGTGAATATTTGTAACACCCCAAACCCGGCCTAGATGTTATGGCCGAATCTGCGATGTCACATTGAAGTGTGTTTTGAAACCCATCGTTCTGTTTGAAGAATCCGTACTACACAAAAACCCTCGTAGTGATCTTTTACAAAACTTTTAAATATCTTGATCGTTGTTTAGAATTCAAGTAGGTTTAGCAAGATTTTAATCGATTAAGATTGTTATTACACTTTAAAAATAAAGGTTGTTGTGGAAAAATATGTTGTAATAGCGTGGTGTTTTGAAAACATTTGTCTTTTTGAAAATTTGCGACCTGCTACTAGCAGATATAAATCAAAATAAGAAAACCCTAAACAAAAGTAAAATTTTTAAAGAGGCCTTATTACATAACATTACTAAAATTACACAGCTTAAAGATTAAAAGTTTAAAACAGCAGCAATAGTAGTTGTGTGGCCTCCATCGAGTCCCTCGCAGCACCGACCCACCTAAGAATTACCTGCACTGGAAAGCAAAAGAGTGATTTGATGAAAACTCAGTATGTAATCCCTTATTAAATAAACAATCAGTCACACCGTAGGCAACTACAGTTTGGGCCTAAGCCCATTTCAGTAACAGACCAGTAACAGTTAGGGCCTTAGCCCAATACAATATCAGCAACAGTGTGGGCCTTAGCCCATTACAATAACAGTAACATAAATGCAATCATAAGTCCTACCCATCCATTCTCTACACTCCACTTCGTCCAACCCTACACTCTATGTGGGGATAAAATCGACCCACCCATCCCTACACTCCAAAATATAGCACCGGTTGCGGCACTAAAAAGTATATGTAGCAGAGCTGCCAGTACAGTACACTTCCTCCAAATATATCAAACCCACCCCCTTACAACATGTCATGTCATAATATCATATGTGTATACAAAAATGTCATGCCCAAATACAGTTATACATAACATACGAGTATATCAGTCATTTTACCTTATAAGGGTATAACGATTATTTCATCAGTATGGGGTCTAAGCGTACTTACCGACCCAACCGAAGGTCGTCGTCTCGGGCGACCCATGCAACCATAATAGCCAATCAATGAAAATGGGCCCAAAGCCCATAATACGGCCCATGTGGGCCCACACGCCCGTGTGGCCCAATAAGCCCAAAAATGGCCTTGACCGTGTGAACTACACAGCCTGGCACATCAATCTTCACATGTTCTGGTGGTTTACCCGTGTGGGGCCCACGATCTTGTGGGGCCTGCACGACCCATTTTGGCCCGACATGGCCCAAAATGGCCTAAGCCCATGAATCGCTCATGGTGGCCTCTAAGATTGAAGGCCCACATTTTGTACTTTCGATTCACCACACGAGCGAGCGTTCGGCTTATGCCGATTTATGATTATAGTAGTGTGATTACACAGCTGTTTATGAAAACGTGCGAATAGCCCACGAACACCAAACCTACATTCAATCAAGGCATTCTATTAGTCAATTGACAATAGGGTTAACCACCTCCCTTAATACGATCCCAACTTATCATAATAGCTACCTTTGATTGAACAAAAGTGGCTTAGTCCTCTTAGACCGCTGACTAAGATTGGCCACACATTTCTTGTCGAGTATCTGTGTTACCAACAAAAACCATTTGTACAATTGCTAAAACCCGTGAGTTGGATCAACCTATAGTAGTTATACAACATAAAACTCCAAAATAGGGGAAGTAGCATTCAGCCACACCGAGATGCAAGCCAAAGAACCCCATTTGAACAAAAATAACTATGGATAGGGTTACCTTTGATCAAGTAATGAAGGAAAGGTTTCGACTGCTTCAGTATTGTTTGCAACTCCTACACTCCTCGAGAACTAGGAACCAACAAACACCACCCAAGAAAAAGGGAGATGAGATTTGGCCAGAACAAAAGAAGAGTATTCAGCTTACATAGTGCAAGAGGGTAGACTTGATAATAGTTGAGAGAAAGCAAGAAGGAGTTGAGTGCTTACCGATTTGCGAGAGAGTACTTGCAAAAGCCAAAACTAAAATAGAGAGATACAGAATTCAGCCAAAGTATCCTGATAATAAGAGGAGGAAGAAAGATGCAATTGATGAAAGAGGTAATCTATTGAGCCAGGGAGAAGAAGAAGAGAATCGGTCAAGACTAAGGCTAAAAACCGGAAGGGTCAAAGAGAGAGGGAGTAAAGGAGGGTTTTTGGCAACAAGAGGGTATCAAGGGAAAACATTGTCAAAGAGCAAATGGAGAAGTATTGAAACTGAGATAGCCCCAAAATGAAAATACCCGAAAGCACTAGCCAAGAAGCAAAAGATATCGGAAACTTCCTAGCACAATTCGGCTTTAGGAACCAAAAGTGAGAATAACACAATTTGGCAAAAACCCGAAATGAAGTGACCAATTACCACTCATAGCCGAATTCCTGAGTGGTCAAAGCCCTATTCGGCCACAAGTTCCCTCAATTTCAAATTCCACAAAATCCTCCTAATATCACTCCACCATTTCCTCCTCACCACTAAATTCAAACTCTCCTCAATTAGCAAAATTTTAGTCAACTTCCACTTCTCCCACGGCATAAGAGGCAAAATAAAACACTCCTTGAGCACAGTGGGACTCGAACTCAAGACCCTTAAAAGCAGCAACACGCCATTATCCCCTAGACTAGTAGGTTTTTTATGTCATGCCTTACCCATATTTATTTAAGAAGCCTACTGACTAGAGATAGGGTTTATTCAAGTAAAAACAAAATTTTGCACAAGTTAAAACTTGAACTCAAAACTTCTCCAACACTTCTCAGGACACTTAACCACTGAAGCAAGCATGCATTTACGCCACATAACATACAAAAATAAATACCTAGATTTTGGGGCGTTACAACTCTACCTCCCTAAAAGAAAATTTTGGCCTCGAAATTTACCTGGTCAAAACAAATAAGGGTATTGTTGTCGCATCGCCTCCTCGGGTTCCCACGTGGCCTCCTCTGAGCTGTGATTACACTAGAGTACCTTAACCAGTGGAACGACTTCTTTCTTAACACTTTTACATCTTGTTCTAGAATTTGAACTGGTTCCTTCTCGAAAGTTAGACCTGGCCTAACCTCAATCTCCTTTGTAGAAACAAGTAGGATTAGAGCGGTAGCGCCTCAGCATAGAGACGTGGAACACATCATGAATTTGGTCCAACTCTGGAGGTAACTCAAGTTGATAGGCAACTGGTTCCACATGCTTCATAATATGGTAAGGCCTAATGAAACTAGGGCTTAGCTTGCCCTTTCGTCCAAACCTCAATAGCTTCTTCCACAGTGAGACCTTGAGGAAAATTAAACCCCCCACAGAATACTCGATTTACTTACGTTTCAGATCTGCATATGACTTCTACCTGTTAGATGCCACCTTCGGTTGTTCCCGAATCAATTTAACTTTATCCTCGGTATCAAAAATCAATTCAAGGCCTAGAACACGTTGTTCGCCCAACTCAGTCCAACACGAAGGAGTATGACAACTACGACAATATAGTGCTTTGTAAGGTTCCATCTGTATACTAGACTGGTAGCTATTGTTGTACGCAAACTCAATCAACGGCAAATAATCCTCTCAACTTCCCTAGAAGTTAATCACACAACTCCTGAACATGTCCTCCAGTATCTGAATCACCCTCTCTGACTGATCATCTGATTGAGGATAGAATGCAGTACTGAAGTCTAACCCTGTACCCAGAGCCTCGTGTAACTTCTTCTAGAACCAAGACGTGAAGCGAGGATCTCTATTAGATATTATGGAAACCGGTACCCTATGCAGTCTGACTATTTCTGACACATACAGCTTAGCCAGCTTCTGTAACGAGTAATCAGTACGAACAGGTATGAAATGGGCAAATTTAGTCAATCAATCTACGATGACCCATACTGAATCCTTCTTAGTAGGCGTTAAAGGCAAGCCACTAACGAAGTCCATAGTTACTCCCTCCCAGTTCCAAAGCAGAATCTTAACTGGCTGAAGCAACCTTGAAGGTAAGTGATGTTCAGCCTTAACCTGCTAGCAAGTAAGGTATTTAATCACAAAGTCGGCAACTTCACGCTTAAAAACCGGCCACCAATATGACTCACGAAGGTCTCGGTACATCTTATTCCTGTCAGGATGCATAGCATAAGGACTATTATGCACCTCTTGCAGTATCGACTGCCTCAAATCATTACCCTTCGGCACACAGATTCTCCCATGGAAACAAAGTACCCCTTCACTATTCAGTCCAAAATTTAAAGCTTTCCTACTCCCTATCTGTCAGAAATGAGGACTCAGTGACTCATCCTCCAATTGTTTACCCCTAATCTGTTCAATCCATGTTGGTGTAACCTGAAGTTCGGCCAACAAACTACTATCATCAAATAAACTAAGACGAGCAAACATCGCCCTCAGATCAGTCACAACTCTATGGCTCAGTGCGTCAGGCACCACATTAGTCTTACCAAGATGGTATTCAATTGAACAATCATAATCCTTAAGCAGCTCAATCCACCTACGATGTTTAAGGTTTAGCTCCTTCTGAGTGAGGAGATACTTGAGGCTCTTGTGATCCGTGTAAATGATACACTTTTCACCGTATAGGTAATGCCTCTAAATTTTTAGTGCAAACACCACCGTAGCCATCTCCAAGTCATGCCTCAGGTAGTTCGCCTCATGCGTCTTAAGTTGACGAGATGCATAAGCGACCACCTTACCTTCTTGCATCCACACACAACCCAAACCAACGTGTGATGCATTGCTGTAGACAATAAACTCTTTCCCAGACTCTAGCTGAATCAAGATAGGGGCCTCTGTCAGAACCTTCTTAAGCTTCTCAAAATGACCTTGCTATGTATCAGTCCACTTAAACGGCACCCCTTTACGGAACAACTTAGTCAGGGGTGCAGCAATAAATGAAAATCCTTCCACAAAACGTCTATAATACCCTACCAGACCCAGAAAACTTCAAATATCAGATACCAGCTTAGGCTACTTCCAATCCAGAACAGCTTCAATTTTTCAAGGATCAACCCTAATATCCTCGGTAAATAGCACATGACCTAGAAAAGTTACCTCTCATAGCCAGAATTCACACTTGCTGAACTCAGCGTATAGTTGTTCCTCCCTCAAAATCTGCAGAACAATTTAGAGATGTGCATCATGCTCATCCTCACTTCTCGAATACACCAAAATGTCATCTATAAACACCAAAATGAACCGATCCAGATAGGGCTGGAACACTCGGTTCATCAGATCCATAAAAGCCGCTGGTGCATTCGTCAGTTTGAACGACATCACTCAGAACTCGTAATGACCATAACCAGTCCTAAACGCTGTCTTATAAACATTAATTCCCTTGACTTGAAGTTGATGATACTCCAATCAGAGATCAATCTTAGAGAAAACTGAAGCTCCTCAGAACTGGTCAAATAGATCGTCTATCCTCGGTAGGGGGTACTTATTCTTAATAGTCAATTTATTCAGTTGCCGGTAGTCGATGCACATCCGCATGGATCCATCCTTGTTTTTCACAAATAAAACCGGTGCTCCCTACAGAGACATACTAGGGCAGATGAACCCTCGGTCCAGTAACTCTTGAATCTGAGCTTTAAGCTCCACAAGCTCCTTCGATGCCATTCTATAAGGGGCAATAGAAACTGAAATTGTACTAGGCAGGAGCTCAATCCCAAACTCAACTTCACGGTTTGGAGGTAACCTAGGTAGCTCATCGAGAAATACTTCAGGAAAGTCCTTAAATGTTCTGATATCTTTTACAAACGAAACCCCAGAACCAAAAGCACTGATGTAGGCTAATTACGCCTCACACCCCTTACAAACCAACTTCTCAGCCCTAAGTGCAGAAACCATATTTAACAGATAATTTTGACGCTCTTGATGATGTGCAGCATAAACTAGTGCTGGCTGCCTCGCCTCAGTATGACCAGCACCTCTGCACAGTGCTCCCCGACCACGGCCCATACCATTTCCACCTCTGGCCTAACCACGATCTTTCGATGGCTGCTGAACACCTTTTAGCTGCTGAACAGTACCCATACCAGTAGCTTGCATCTAATCAGGCCTCCGGGGACAATCTCTGATGTGATGCTTCAAAGATCCGCACCTCAAACATGCCCTTAACCTCTTCCAACACTCGTCCTGATAGCGTCTCCGATAATCAGCACAAGGTTGAAGCCCAAAAGCAGCAATAGGGGGCTCAACTCTGACTGGCCCATCAACTTTGGCCTTTTTCTTAGGCCTCACAGCTGAACTTGAGGGCTCCCAAACCCTCTTCTTCCTTCCCCTGTCCTTCTCACGATTCTAATGCTCAGCGCGCTCCATATCCTCAGTGATTTTTGCCTTTTCCACTAACACAGCAAAATCCTGCTCACTCTTTGGAGCTATTAGAACCCGTAGATCATTTTTGAGGTTGTCCTCAAAATGAACACAACGCTCATATTTAGTTGCCACCATCCTACACGCATAGCGGCTAAGTCGCAAAAACTCAGATTCATATTCAGCTACTGATTTAACCCCTTAAGTCAAATTCAGAAACTCTCTCCTCCGAGCATCCACATAACTAGTGCCCATATATTTCCCTTAGAATGCAGTTTTGAAAAATTCCCAAGTCAACCAGTCAGGTTGAGTACCTTCTTTAACTGTAAGCCACCACTGATAGCCTTCATCTCGTAGCAAAGACATTGCACCTTTTAGTTTTTGCTTTAGAGTGCAGTCGAGGTCATCCATGATCCGCTCTGTGGCCTCAATCCAATATTCAACCACATTAGGGGCAACTCCAGTGATACCCTTAAAGATCTCAGCCCTATTAGACTTGAGTCGTTCCGTCACTGACCGACGGCCCACAATACTAGTATTAGGCGCAACGACCCTTTCCAAAATCCGCAACATAGCTTGGGACAATGTGTCATCCTCAACTGTTCGTTCTGTGACCCAGTCTTAGTTACAGGTGAAACTGGTGCCTCTCTAGCTTCATTGTTAGTCATATGACTTGATGTCGACGACCCAGCCCGAACACCTCCACGGGCTCTGCCACGACCTCTTGTACCCCTTCCACGAGAACCTCTGGTGCTCATTATCGATTTCTGTATTATCTGAATTAAAAATTTTATGCATCAGTTTATAGTTCTAGTGTTTATTACAGGATATTTTATGAAAAATGTTATCAGTAATTCAGAGTTTTATTTTCGTAGATCGCAGTCTTGACTATAGTTTTAGTTTACCCTAAACAGAGTATTTAAGTATAGTCTATTGCCTACAGTAGTCTTAATATTAAATAAACAGTAGTTTTAGAGGACTTACAGAATCGGCGCTGGAGACTCGGTAGACCACACATTCAAAAATAACACTTTAAAAATACTTTTCAACCTGTTTGAATCAGTTCTTTTAAAAATTTATGTTTTTTTTAAAACCCCAAATCCACAGTCGAGTTTTGAAACTGGACTCTGATACCACTAAATGTAACACCCCAAACCCGGCCTAGACGTTTTGGCCGAATCTGCGATGTCATATTAAAGTGTGTTTTGAAACCCATCGTTATGTTTGAAGAATCTGTACTATACAAAAACCCTCGTAGTGATCTTTTACAAAACTTTTAAGTATATTGATCGTTGTTAAGAATTCAAGTAGGTTTAGCAAGAGTTTAATCGATTAAGATTGTTGTTACACTTTAAAAATAAAGGTTTACACTTTAAAAATAAACGAAAAAATATGTTGTGATAGCGTGGTGTTTTGAAAACATTTGTCTTTTTGAAAATCCGCGACCTACTACTAGCAAATATAAATCGAAATAAGAAAACCCCAAACAAAAGTAAAATTTTTAAAGAGGCCTTATTACATAACATTACCAAAATTAAATAGCTTAAAGATTAAAAGTTTAAAACAAAAACAATAGCAGTTGTGTGGCCTCCATCGAGTCCCTTGCAGCACTGACCAGCCTAAGAATTACCCGCACAGGAAAGCAAAAGAGTGAGTTAATCCCTTATTAAACAAACAATCAGTCACACAGTAGGCAACTACAGTCTAGGCCTAAGCCTATTTCAGTAACAGTTTAGTAACAGTTAGGGCCTTAGCCCAAGACAATAGCAGTAGCAGTGTGGGCCTTAGCCCATTATAGTAACAGTAACAGTAACATAAATGCAATCATAAGTCCTACCCATCCATCCTCTACACTCCAATCCGTCTAGCCCTACACTCAATGTGGGGATAAAATCGACCCTCCCATCCTTACACTCCAAAATATAGCACCAGTTGCGGTACTAAACAGTATATGCAGTAGAGATGCCAATACAGTACACTTCCTCTAAATATATCAAACCCACCCACGTGCAACATGTCATGTCATAATATCATACGTGTATGCAGAAATGTCATTCCCAAATACAATTATACATAACATACGGGTATATCAGTCATCAGTCATTTTACCTCATAGGGGTATAATAGTCATTTCATCAGTATGTGGTCTAAGTGTACTTACCGACCCAACCAAAGGTCCACAGTCATCTTGGGCGACCTGTGCAACCTTAACAACCAATCAATGAAAATGGGCCCAAAGCCCATAATACAGCCCATGTGGGCCCACACTCCCGTGTGGCCCAATAAGCCCAAAAATCGCCTTGGTTGTACGAACTACACAGCCTGGCCCATCAATCTCCACACGTCCGCGTGGTTTACCTGTGTGGGGCCTATGAGCCCGTAGGGCTCGCACGACCCATTTCGGCCCGACATGGCCCGACATGGCCTAAGCCCATGAAATCGCTTATGGTGGCGTCTACGATCGAACGCCCATGTTTTGTACTTTCGATTCACCACATGAGTGAGCACACGCTCGTGTAGCGACACTAGTCATGTTTTTCAGATTTTGCCAATTTATGATTATAGCAGTGTGATTACAAACCTGTTTACGAAAACGTGCGAATAGCCCACGAACACCAAACCTACATTCAATCAAGATATTCTATAAGTCAATTGACAGTAGGGTTAACCACCTCCCTTAATACGATCCCAACTTATCATAATACCTACCTTTGATTGAACAAAAGTGGCTTAGTCCTCTTAGACCACTAACTAAGATTGGTCACACGTTTCTTGTCGAGTATCTGCATAACAAGTGAAAACCATTACTATGATTGCTAAAACCCGTGAGTCGGATCAACCTATACTAATTATACAACATAAAACTCCAGAATAGGGGAAGTAGCATTCAGCCACACCAAGATGCAAGCCAAACAGCCCCATTTGAACACAAATAACTATGAATAGGGTTACCTTTGATCGAGCAATGAAGGAAAGGTTTCGACTGCTTCAGTATCGCTTGCAACTCCTACACTCCTTGAGAACTAGGAACCAACAAACACCATACAAGAAAAAGGGAGATGAGATTCGGCCATAACAAAAGAAGAGTATTCGGCTTACACAGTGCAAGAGGGGAGACTTGATAATAGTTGAGAGAAAACAAGAAGGAGTTGAGTGCTTACTAATTTGCCAGAGAGTACTTGCAAAAGCCGAAACTAAAATAGAGAGATAAAAAATTCAGCCAAAGCATCCTGATAAGAAAAGGAGGAAAAAAGATGTAATTGATGAAAGAGGTAATCAATTGAGCCAGGGAGAAGAAGAAGAGAATCAGTCAAGACTGAGGCTAAAAATAGAAAAGGTCAAAGAGAGAGGGAAGAAATGAGGGTTTTCAGCAACAAGAGGGTATCAAGGGAAAACGATTGTCAAAGAGCAGAGGGAGAAGAATAGAAACTAAGATAACCCCAAAATGAAAATACCCGAAAGCACTAGCCAAAAAGCAAAAGATACCGAAAACTTTGTAACACCCCTAACCCGTATCTGTCGTTAGATTAGGGTTACAAGGCATTACAAACATAAGCACAATTCATCACATTCACTTATTACAAATCATGCACAATATTATAATGACTTCTTTATAATAATTTTGTACTCAATTAGTAATTAAACAATCATCCATATAAGTTGAGTTTATATATACCAAGTACATAACCAATACAATTCGAACATACATTATTAATCATATTACAAAAATAATTCAAGCTATAAAATTTAATGATATTAATATCATTATTGAATAATCAAATATAATCATGTGCATTACTAACCAAACAAAAACCAACAAGATTTTTACCAGTTATAATACATATATTGATCATGCTTTAGAAATTAAACATATCAATAATATTTATTTAATCATTTTAATAACCTCCTTAACATAAAACATATCATATCGCATATACATTATATTTCTATTAAGCGAACATATTATCTAAATAGCATGGCATTTGAACACTTAATATAAACATTAATCATAATTCATTTTCATGTATTCAACTTACATCAATACATTCATTTATAATCTTTCCTACCTACGCTTAATAGCCTAAGTTGAATTATACCTCATGGTCAACAAGGTAAAATTTTTACAAATACATATAATCTTATCTAAATGACCAAATTTCACTTGCAACATAATCAATTCATACATTGCTCACTCGACTAACATTAATAATTTTTCATATAATTTAACCAAATCAAAACATGTCAATTCCATATGCTATAAATCATACCAAAATTTCATATACACAACTAAATTAATTTATATATATATGGTCAATTAATATGACTTCATATAATGTTAAAATATTTCCATTCTAGCCATCATAAACCGAACATAGATAGTCAAATATCATAGCCAAACATACATTCATCAAATATACATATATCTTTAATCTTTTTGCCAAAATAACTCAACCATAATCAAACTTACTAAACCTCAATAATAATAAACATATCAATTTCACTTCCTCTATATGCCATAATTGAATTTACCTTAATACCAACTCACATAACAAAACCTTAACAAATTGCATCAACCAAATTCACATGTATTTAACTATGTATAAACCATAGCCGAATCACCAAAACCACAACCAAACATATCCATAGCATATTAAAACTTAAAACCAAACCTAACATAAATAAACAAGCCATTTTTGCATGGCTTATATATATATACAAACCAAAATCACATTAAACATTTACATCTCGTAAACCAATTTAACCAATGCATCATCAATAATATATTCATCATTCTACTTATCTAACCAAGTCAAATCATATCATCATTCCACACACAAAATAAACCACATATCATACTTCCAAAATATGCTACTTATAAGGCCGAATCATATAACCAACATCACAACATATTTACCATGAAATATACCTCCTAATTTAAGCTTATAACCTAACTGAATATATATACCAACATTAGCATCATGATTAAGCCATTTTCGCATGGCTATATATATACACAAATTTAAAAACAAAATATATCAAAATTAGCATATACATGCCACATAACCGAATTTCTAAACATGATTTCTCGAAATGGTAACCGGATAGTGTGATGACATCTCCATCGACTTCCAACCCAAGCAGATCTCTGAAAATCTATAAACATAGGAAAAACACACAGAATAAGCTTCGAGAGCTTAGAAAGCTATAAGAAAATATATAACTAAATATTAATGTTAACTTAATTTAATCAAACTAATTTATACTATCACAATCACATTTATTTTCAAACTCACAATTTCATATATAACATATACTTCCATGTACAAATTTTACCTTGGCCGAATATACATGTATCTATTATCAAAATAACATACACTTTCAAAGCCATATTATCAATGTATATATAACCGAATATTTAAACTCTTATATGCATATCTTCATAAATCAAACCTTAATATCACATATTTATACATAATATATAGTTGAATATACTTCACAATTTCCCAAATATGAAAACACATACATTTCATTTACAAAATCACATATACTTATCATTTGGCCAATTATAGATTTTCTTATACATATATGCTCCCATTTATGTCATGAATACATAAGTAGACCGAATGTATACTTTCACATATGCATACATATAATTCACATTAACATGTAAAATTTATATCACCAATTCAAACATTCAACTTACCATAATTTCATAACTTAGTATGAATACATACCTGAGCCTTTTAACTCCATTTTTCATTCGTCTTGACTTATTATTGCCTATTGAACCATTCGAAATTGAATAGGATACTCGGATAATCACACATATCGTACAATGCCAACGTCCCAGACGTGGTCTTACATGTAATCCAATATCAATGCCACTGTCCCAGACAGTGTCTTACTCGTGAACACATATCGAGATCACATATCGATGCCAACGTATTAAACATGGTCTTACTTGCACACATATATAGAAATCACATATAGATGCTATGGTCTTACTCACACATCACATATCTGAATCCTATGTCAAGACATATGTATCCTAGCTATTCCTAAGGTTCATACGGGGATTTCAGACTTCGTAACTCAGTCGAAACAAATTCGTAAACATAGTTCCCAAGCTTATTTACATTCGAATTACATATATATATTTTCAAATAATTCATTTCAGCATACAGAACTCATATTTATTTAAAATTAACAATATCTATTTGCTTATAAACTTACCTCGGACGATGAAAATCGAAACGGGACGACTAGTCGACAACTTTAGTTTTCCCCAGATCAAATCTGATTTCTTTGGTTCTTGATCTAAACATATTCAATTGAAACTCATTCAAACATATTTTCACTTAATTTAGTCCAAGAACATATAAATAGGAAAATTACTATTTTACCCCTGACATTTTACACTTTTTGCAATTTAGTCCAATTTGCATAAAACACAAAACATGCAAAATTTGAATAAATCATGCGTAGGCCGAATATTACCCATGTTCATACAAGTCCATATATTTCATTTATTTTACATTTTAGTCTCTCAAATTATAATTTTTGCAATTAAGCCCTAATTACTCAAAATCATCAAAAATTACAATACAAAACATGTTAATCTAAAACATATATTTCATATTTCATCAACTAACATCACAAAACTCAAATAGTCATCAATGGCATAACTCAAAATATTCATCAAAATTAAAAATTCAAGCATGGACTTTGTAGATAACATAGAAAAGATCTCAAAAACATAAAAATTATCAAAAACTGAGCTAGAACTCACCTTGAATCAAGCTTAGACAATAGCCGAACTTTTGAAATCTTATTTTTTTCATTCTTATTTTGATGTTCGGTCATGAAAAGAAAATATAAGCACTTGGTTTTATTTTATGTTTATTATAACATATAATATTATTTGTTTTACTAAATTAAGCTTTATAAAATAATAATAAAACTATATAATACATGTCCAAAACCGTCCATGCTATAACCATTTGGTCTAATTTCATTTTAAAACCTCCCTACTAAAAGAACAACAACAATTTAGCCCTTATACAAATAACCATCAAATTTCCATTTTATGTGATTAAGCCCTTTTATTAAATCGGGCACTCAAACGACAAAATTAGATCATGAAAATTTCACAGATATAAATTCACACTAAAAAAATAAAATAATATTAAAATATTTTTTTGACTCGAATTTGTAGCCCCGAAACCACCATTTTGAACAGGGTCTAAATCGGGCTGTTACAAACTTCCTAGCATAATTCGGCTTCAGGAACAAAGAGTGAGAATAACAAAATTTGGCAAAAACCCGAAATGAAGTGATCAATTACCACTCATAGCCGAATTCCTGGATGGTCAAAGCCCTATTCAGCCACAATTTCCCCCACTTTCAAATTCCATAAAATCCTCCTAATATCACTCCACCATTTCCTCCTCACCATTGAATTCAAACTCTCCTCAACTAGCAGTATTTCAGTCAACTTCCACTTCTCCCACGACATAAGAAGCAAAATAAACCACTCTTTGAGCACAGTGGGACTCAAACTCAAGACCCTTAAAAGCAGCAAGATGCCATTATCCCCTAGACCAGCAGGCTTTTTATGTCATGCCTTACCCATATTTATTTAAGAAGCCTACTGGCTAGAGACAGGGTTTATTCAAGTAAAAACAAAATTTTGCACAAGTCAAAACATGAACTCAGAACTTCTCCAACACTTCTCAGGACACTTAACCACTGAAGCAAGCATGCATTTACGCCACATAACATACAAAAATAAATACCTAGATTTTGGGGTGTTATAATATTGCATTAAAATATAGAATTATAAGGCGATATCCATAAGTGTACGGGTCTAATTGTAATATAGTTTTACAACGGTGCGGGTGAGTACTTCAAGGAGCAATTTTAACCTACACAATAAAAGATCGAATTAATACTTTAATCAAGTTATAGTACGAAAATGTAAATAAGAGATTTTTGGGAGTTTTATAGTACTAATAATAAAACAAAATAACATAAAAGTGATTAGCTTGCTTCGGCAATCCCAATCAACTTTCATTTTGGGTTCCTCGTCAACCAACTAGTCGCTACCTTATTAGGATCTTTCGATCTTCCACTAACATAACGAGTTAGCAAGGAATACTTATCTTTCGAGCTCACAGTCCAGGTTGGCTTGGGGTGATGGTGTTCACGGATGGATAATACCATTTTTGGGTTAATTTCCACCTTGATAACTTCCCGAGGTAATTAGGCTTAGGGTTTGTTTCACGCTCTTCCTTTCCCAAACAACTAATCCATTGAATAACCCTACAAAATATTTAATAGATCGTTCCTTCACTCGTTAATCCACCATAGAAGGATTAGTTCCTCATGTAAAATTTATTCATAAACACAAGCAACCTATGTACATACTCCTAACCAGTCACTTGTATTTCTACAAGCTCAAACACACCAAAAATAAGAAAAAATTGAAGAAAAATGAAAAATAAGTAAGTTTTCTTTGTTACCCCCACACTTTAGTTGACACAATGTCCTAAATGTGTAGCCTATAAATAGATAAGGAAGAAAGTTACCCGATTGATCGTGGTCGCTCCAACTGCTAATGGTGGGTTCTTCCTCCTTTGATCGTGGTAGCTCAAATTGTTTAAGTCTCTTTCGTGTTGGGTACTATAAAGAAAACTTAAAAAAAGATGCAATAATAATAAAAAGTACTATTAGTCCTACTCCTAAAAAGTTAAAATTAAAAAATATCAAAAAATTAATACAAGTTTTCAAAAATAAAAATGTTCAATCATCCTCTTCAAAATTCATCTCCTCACTTTTGTTATCCTTATCATCCTCCTCATTATCTTGCCCTTCTTTTTTTTTTCCATATTTGTCAGCCCAAACATGTCATGTTTATAATTGGGGACCCGAATGTTGTTTTGCCTAGCAAGTTCTTGAAAATTTGGTCCTGATTCCTGTATCAACTGAATCATCCAATCTAGTTTTGGATGACTACTCTCACCAACTTTTTGTTAAGCTTGTGTCAACCTCTGAGATGAAGCTGGTGTCGCTGTCGCTTCTTGCTATTGCTTGTTCTAATCTTTTATCTGTTTGGCTCGTAACTCAATGTATTTTTGGAACAAGGTATCTCTGATGATACTTCTAGAAGGTTTTAGTGTCTGCTTAGTGGATGTCATAGATTCACCTGCCTTGTTGCATAAGGTCGTCACTAGATGAGGAAAGAAAACTCCCACCTTTAGGATACTAATGCATCTCTTCATGTTTTGGTGGATCCATTTACCGATGCAAACCTACTTTTTCTACAAAATAACATAGAGTAAAACTTAAATATATAGTCAAAGTTCGTTTGAATTCCTTGCTTTCCCACAGTGTTCCTGTTCCTTGTTGCACCGAGTATGATTGAAGAGTTTGTGAAGAGGAAATAAAATGATTAAGAAATTAGAGGTTTAGGGTTTAAGAGGTTTTGAGAGATTTGAGAGAGTTTAAGGGATTAAGGGTTAAGAGGTGTTTTAATTAGAAGTAGATATGGTTTTAGATTATAAAATGGGGTTTTAAAGGGTTAAAAATTGGGATAAATGAAGGGTAAGTTGCCGGGTTACGCGAATGGGTTGGGTCAACCCTACAAAAAATTATAGTGATGTCGTAACACAAGGGTTCCGTGTCATGACATCCTTGGCAATACGTTAATGTCATGAAACAAGGGTTCCATGTCATGGCAAATCCATCAGTTTGGAGGTCTGAAGGAAATTGTCTACTATGGCGCGACTCATTGGGGCGATGTTGTGACACTGACTCTGTTTCGGCTAAAAAATCCAGCTTTAAAGATGTTTCAATTTAAAGATGAACCTACATCAAATAAAAGTAAAAAATCTATACTTTGTAATTAGTTAAATATAGAATAATTTACAAAATTTAAGTAACAATTCAACTAATTTTTAAGTTTTACTGCCGAAATTATCCGACAGTGTCAACAATTCACCGATGGAGATTTTCTTGTTCTATCGGTATTGGTCCATCTTCCAATGTGCCATTCCACCTGTGCCCATTTTTTCCTTTCCTTAAACCTGTTTATTCTTTCTGCATGTATAAAAGGAAGTGTGTCCCTTGACTCGAGGATATTAAAAATAAATAGTTTTTTACATTGTTCCCCTAACTTCTTACTATCTTCCTCACTCGATTGATGGTCACATTTAAAAGTTTTAGTCTCACCATTAATTTTCATAGTTAATTCATTCTTTTCTAAATCAATAGTGGATCTAGAAGTGAATAAAAAGGGTCTTCCTAATAAGATCAATATCTCACGATCTTCTTTGAAATCAAGCACCACAAAGTCTACAAGGATAATGAAACTTCGTACTTTAACTAACACATCTTCCAATACCCCTTTTCTGAAGTACCGAAGACCTATCAGCCAACTGTAATGTTATCTGAGTAGTTTTTAGATCCTCTAACCTGAGTTTTTCAAAAATTGATAAAGGCATTAAATTAATACTAACTCCTAGATCCCATAGAACTCTATTAAAATGAATGCTTCATATCTTTATGGAACTAGTAAAGCTTCCCGAGTCTTTCAAATTTTGAGGTACCTATTTTGAAATAATCACGCTATAGGAAGCATTTAAAGTAACTTGTTCTCCTACCTTAATTTTCTTACGCCTAACCATCACCTCATTTACAAACTTAACGTACTAGGGAACCTTTTAAATTAACTCAATTAAAGGTAGGTTAACATTTAATGTTTTAAACAGGTTTAGGGAACTTACAAATTCATCCTCATCCTACTTTTATTTTTCTTCTAGCCTTGAAGGGAATGAAATTTTTGCACGGGTAGAATATTTAGTTACTTCCTTCTTTGTCTTTGCTATTGATATGGTTACCTCCTCTGACTCTGGCTCATCTTCCACTTCTAGGGATACCTCTTGAAGATCTTCATTATTCTTCACAATTGTCTCTAGATTAGTGGTTTTTGGGCTACCTAGCACTTTGCCAGATCGGACCACAATTTCTTTCACGTGCTCATTACCTTCTCTCCATAGATTATCTTCTGTATTGTTGAGGATACCTATGCCAATTTGTCTTTTGATGTAACCCATCATGCTCATCAGTTGAATCATTTGTTCGTTCAGTTTAGTCAACGTTCTTGTTGAATTGGTGCACTCAGACTGCACTTGCTTGACATTTGTTCTCATTGACTACATCTCTCCTTCAATTCTATTCAATTGTTGACCGCATGCAGTATGGTCATTTGGGTTGTCCTTATTCCGGGGTTTCTGCAAATAAGGAGGTTGATAATTAATGCTTTTAACTTAATTTAAATTATTACCTGTTCCTTTGTTTCCCCCATCTCATATTCAGATGATCTCTCCAATTAGGACTATATGTCTTTGAATAAGGGTTTCCAACCCTATTCACGATGTAATTTGCATCCTCAAATGCATTGTTGATATAGTGGAAGAGCGGTTTGTCTCTCCCATGCATAGATGGTGCAAAAGTAGATTCGATAGGGTTGAGTCTATCCACTAACTGTTGATACTTATCATCCTCTTGGATAGCTTTTACTGTAGCGAGTTTCTAACCATATGTGAATCGTTCAATTGGCCACTAGCAGGAATTTAGTGTCATGTTCTCAATGATCTCGTGCGCATCCTCGTACATTCTGTTCCGCATAGCTCCTCCTGCTGCTCCGTTTAATTCAAATCGTGCATTGCATCCAACCTATTATAAAATGCTTGTAGTCACATCCACTCAGGAAATCAGTGATGCAAGCATTTTTTATTCAACATTTTGAAATATTCCTATGCCTCATAGAAACTTTCTCCCTCCATCTATCTAAAAACAACAATCTCTCTTAGTTAGATTGCTTTGCTAATCGGGAAAAACTTCTGTAAGAACTTTCCAGCTAGTTCATCCCATGTAGTGATAGACCCTGGTGTTTGTGAGTCTAACTAAGAAAATGAATTATCAATCAAGGAGAAGAGGAACAACTGAAGATGAATAGTGTTATTAGTGACCCCGTTATACTTCAAAGTATCATAGAGTTGGAGAAACCATTTTAAAGGTTGGTTAGGTTCCTCTGTCATTGTTCCCCTAAATTGCATACTATTCTGGACCATTTAAATCATAGTCAGTTTATCTTAAAATTATTAGCTATAGTTGTCAGCCTTGCTATACTTTCTTTAACCATATGCAAGCTTGGTAAGGCATAATCCCTTAGGGTTCTTTCATTTCAAGCCATATGTATGTTTGTGGGTAACTGTGGTGCTGGTGGATTTCCTAGGGCATTATCGTCACCGTTATCAAACAATGGATTTTCATGTGGTACGTTACCTGTAACAGGCAATGGATCGTGCATCTGCTGATGCTGCTGTTGCTAACGGCAATTTCTTCAGATTATTCTTTCTGGATTGGTGGCTGCTACAATAGGTGTACCTCTACTGCGAGTCATGCACTAAACCTAAAAAGAGGAGATTAGTAACAATAAATAAAATAAAGCCGTATCTATGACCTACAAATTTCCTAATTATTCTTTTACGTGCAAAAATTAAAATTAACGTAGTAACGTTACCTCCCTTGCAATGTCGCCAACAATTTGATCGTCTCCGGACGTACTAACATCCAGAGTGTGAATACTTTGTTAAAATCTAGAATTATGATGTGGTATCCGCAAGTATACGGGTCTAATTATAATATAGTTTTACAACAGAGTTGGTGAGTACTCCGAGGATCGTACTCGAGGGAGGCAAAGGCTAGATCAATTTTAACTTACACACTAAAAGATCTAATTAGTACTTTAATCAAGTAATAGTAAGGAAATGTAAATAAGATATTTTTGGGAGTTTTATAGTACTAATAATAAAAGAAAATAACATAAAAGAAAAATTAAATTTCAAGAGATAGAAAAAGTAGAAGAAATCAAATACGATGATGGTGATTAGCTTGCTTCGCAATCCTAATCAGCTGTCATTTCGGGTTCTTTGTCAACCAAGTAGTTGCTACCCTAGTAGGATCTTTCGATCTTCTATAACACCTCAAACCCAGCCTAGACATTATGGCCAAATCTGGAGATGTCACAAAGAATGGGTTTTGAAAACGGAGTCGTTACATTAAATCATCTCAGCTTATTAACTCATATTCTTGTATACCCATTGTCGAAAACGTTAATTAATTGATTTATTTCCCAAAACATATTTTATAGCAGAAGTCTAATAAAACTGTTATATTTTGGAAATCCAATTCATATTTTCAAAAAACCCTTTTTTGTTTGAGTAAAACCATCGCTTGCATAAATGTTTTGATAAACCATGCAAATAAACAAGTAAACAAACCAAAACCAAAAGTTTAAAAACCGTCCAGTGCAGAGAGTCCCATAAATTACAAATTCTTAATTAAGTCTGAAATTTAAATAAAAACCATAATTAATGAGTATAATCAGTTCTCGTATGAGTGGTCACCATGCACCAATCTTCCTAAGTCTGTGGATTACCTGTACAAAATAGACAACAGATGTGAGTTTTCGTAAACTCAGTGTGTAACCCAACAGAAATAGGCAGGCAAAACATTCAGAAATCTTAAGCTCCATTAGATACAAATACGGACTTATGTCCATTTCAGATACAGATAATAGATAGAGATATGCATAACATATATATAGAATCCTACCCCCATCCCTTACACACCAACTCCATCCATCCCAACACACCGTGTAAGGTTAAAAACACCCACCCATCCCTACACACCATATCGTGCCATTACGACACATATTAGATAATATGCAGCCATGCTGCCAGAATATAGGCAATGATCACTATACAGAACACTTCCTCCACATATACAAATCCCACCCCAAAAACAGTTACAAAAATTAGATACAAAAATTACAGATTAGACATGTTCAGTATGCTTATATATAGGTAACAGACATACATATAGCAGAATAGCCAGACATGCATAATAGTGTCCTACTCAGAGCATACTATAAGAATACCAAATCACATAATCTAAGGTTAGGTTAGCCCTTAACTACCCTACGATAGACCCATAGTCGATCGGAACGACCCGTACGACCCTAGGAAAAATTCTAGAAAAATGGGCCCGAATGCCCGTGTGGGCCCACACGGCCAGATTAGCCTTGCCCGTGTAGCCCACACGCTTGGCTCAAAATCCACATGCCCGTGTGGTCCCACAAGCCCAACTTGGCCTAGCCCGTGTGGCCCATACGGCCACACCCACACCATTACACGGCCGTGTTAAACGCATGACCATGCCCTCGTCGAACACACGGACGAGTCTCGCACACGGCCACACGCCCATGTGGCGTCGACAGTGGGAAATTTTGGATTTCGTCGAAACCTCATTTTTCGCGATTTGGGAACACCTGGTACGATTTTGATGTGGAAACACTCCTGAACCACATAGCACCTAAGATTAACCAATAAAATACCGAATTAGACGCTTAAAACCAAACTAAAATTGAACCCAAGTCGGTCCGTTCATCCATTAAAGAACCAAACCTTTACCTTCGATTGAACAATAGTAATTCCCTCGCAACTAAGTCACCAAGGGACAATTTTGGTCCCTTCATCTTCCCCTAAACGGCATTAATGAAACCCATAAAAATAGAATTACCAACCGAAAGCAAAACTACTCCTACCCAAACTTACCAAATTAAATCGCAATCAAAATTTGGATAGAGAGAAGCAACAATTGCACCACAACGCCGATCAGTCAACAAAACCCACAGTTTAATTTGGAAACAAAGTTTGAAGGATGGAGAGGAAAAAGAAACAAAAAAACATAGAGAAGGAGAAGAGAAAGAAAAAAAAGTCAAATAGAGGAAATTTTTGGGAAAATAGAAAATAAAATAAAATAAAAATTAAAACCAATTAGATATTCCCAACTTCCCACTAACACCCCAATCTCAACCACTTTAGAATTTTAGCTCTACCGAAACTCTATCAGTCAATCAAGAAAAAATAAACTCCCTCGCTCACGCAGAGATTCGAATACAAGACCTCCAACATAACAACCCCTTTACCACTCGAACAAGCAGACTCGTTCTGATATGAATTAACAGACAACTTTATATAAGCCCACTCAACAAGGGTAAGACTTGAATCTAAAATAACAAAATTTCCAAATGTGGGACATGAACTGTAACACCGCTTAACCAGTATCTATCACTGGAACAGGGTTACGGAGTATTGCTAGAACTTTCAGAACATTTTTTAGATAATTCTTGTAAATTACTATTCATTAATCGAGATTATTCATATCGTTCCTTAAATGGAACCTCGAGGCCCAATACGAGTATTAGAATCAGGTTGGGACTTAATTGAAAAGTCTAAGAATTTTTTGCGAAATTAAAAAAAAATTTCTAAGTTACAAGGCTCACACGCCCGTGTGGTCCAAGGGACACACCCGTGTGACCCTAGGACAAGCCCGTGCTGCAGGCCGTGTTCATACCCGTGTAACTCTCTGACTTGTGCCATACGGCCAGCCACATGCTAGTATGAGTAGGCCATGTGTTTAATTTTATTTTTCCAATTTAGGTGCAAGTGTCACATGGCCAAGACACATGCCAGTGTTCTAGGCCGTGTAGCACACATGGCTGAGACACGCGCCCGTGTCTTAGCCCATGTGCTCAATTCTGAGCATTTCGTTTCTTGAATTAAAGGTGCAGGGGACACACTGCCTAACCACACACCCATGTACTAGGCCGTGTGTCACACACAGTCTAGACACATGGCCGTGTGTCTGCCCATGTAGACGAAATAAAGCCATTTCTAGCTTCATTTCTCACCCAAAATCATACCAATGACCTGCACTAAAATTCACATCCAAATACCAACCATTTCAAGCATTCAAATTAAGCAAATTCTATCATTCAAAATGGCATATCATTGCATGCATACATGTTTATAATCTTACCTTGGTATACTCCATACGTTAGGCATAATTTGAACAACAATTTAACATGTATGTAGCTACCATAGTATGACATTACAATTATATCAAAAACAACCATTACTAGCCATTCCAATGGCTAGATTACAAACCATAAATTTAAGCCATCTATGGCCAAGTTAGCCTATACATGCCATTATACCAAAATGATTTTACAGTGTATACCCAAAATAAGCTAGTGGATAGTGTGATGATGCTCCAATGATCTCCAACCTTCGCGAGCTTCCGAGCACTATACAACAGGGAAAATAAAACAAAGTAAGCATTACATGCTTAGTAAGTTCGTATAATAGAAACTAAACTTACCAATCCCATTTATTAAGTCTAAGCATACAATATCATGTTTTCCATCTATTTGGCAAAATTGCCTAAACACATGCATTCAATCAAACATGCTAGTCACAAAATTTTCATATACATCAAGTAAACATAGATGAGCTCATCATGCAATATTCTTTCAAGACATTATCATTTCATCTCATAATTCCTTCATCATGCAAAGAGTTTTGTCCGTTGAATCATTGGAATTCTGATGGATACTCAAGTAGTACACTCAAGGTGTACAATTCAATAACCCGTCAATTCTTATTCAATAGTACCCATTAGGGAATTTAATCAAGAACACACTCTCGAGCCACATATCGTATTTTAGGATTACTAGTCCAGGCTAAATCCTTTATGTAACGTATGCTCAGAAGAGCTCAATTAGGATTACCAGTCCAGGCTAACTCCTAATTGTAACATATGCTCAAGAGGGATTATATCAGGATTACCCGTCCAGGCTAAATCCTTTCTCTAATGAGATCAATAGGATTACTCGTCTGAGCTAAATCCCATCAGCAACAAATGCAAGACCTCATTCATTTTGGGAAAGCACATATATTCATCAGAATTCAATATTCAAACGGAGCTTAACCCATTTTCACCGTTTTAAACATGTATTCAATTCTTCATCATAGCAACCAAATAGTTCACATCAGTATAAATCACATTCCATACAAGCACAACATACAATTTAACATATTTACATGCTCAATTAAGTTACATGAACTTACCTCGACACTTGTTCGTGTAAATAATCTACTAATCCGAAACCTTTTCTTTTCCTCAATATAACCTCGAATTTGTGTTGTTCGGGTCTATATAAATAACTTTAACCATCAATTTCACACATTTCATATTTATTTAGACTCAATTTACATCCTAGGAAAAATTACCATTTTGCCCCCAAGTTTTCCATAAATTCCAATTTTGTCCCTAGGCTCGGAAAATAAAATTCGTGCAACTTACTCCCTATTCCAAGCCTAATGAAAATTTCAACATAAAATTTACAGCACATATTTTTTATAAATTTCAGAAATTTTGCATCAATTTTTAAAACTTTACATTTTAGTCCCTAAATCATGTTTCCATCAAAAATCACTTTGTAAAAGTTGTTTATCTATCAACAACCTTTCATTTTCTACCACAAATTTCTAATTTTCAGCATATACATCCATGACATATTTTCCATACCTTGATAACTTTTCAAATTGATCCTCCAAATAGATAGATTAAGCTATCTCGGTTTTAAAAATATCAAAATTACTAAAAACGGGACAAGAAAACTTACCCAATTAAGCCATGAAAGTTTCTTCTCTCTCTCTCTTAGGGTTTCCATGTATTTTTTTTGGAAGAAGATGAGTAAATAAGATGATATTTTCTTTTTCATCTTTTAATTAATTAAATTATTTCAAATTCCAATTTAGTCCTTGCCTTTTTTTTAAAATTTCCATGGACGAGTCACCAAAATATCTACATACATTTCTTTAATGGTCTAATTACCATATAAGGACCTCTAGTTTTGAATTCCATACCTATTTAATCCTTCTCGCTACTAGAAATCAACTTTTGTATTTTATGCGATTTAGTCCATCCCATAATTAAGCACATAACCAACAAAATTTTCTTATCAGAATTTTCACATGACATTTCTAACATATTACAGACCATGTAATAAAATAAAAATAATTTTTATTTTTAGATCGGATTTGTGGTTCTGAAACCACTGTTTCGACTTGACTGAAATTGGGATGTTACATGAACCCAAGACCTCTTAGACACAGCCAAAACACTTAACCACTGAAGCAGACTGATATTTGTCTCAAAATTTATAGAAACATAAAACAATTATTCAAGGCGTTACAAATTCCACTAACAGAACGAGTCAGCAAGGACTACTTGTCTTCTGACCTCACAGTCCAGACTGGCTTGAGATGAAGGTGTTCATGGATGGATAATGCCAATTTTGGGTTAATTCCCACCTTGATGACTTTCTAGGGTTGTCAGGCTTAGGGTTTGTTTCACGCTCTTCCTTTTCCCAAACAAATAATCTATTGATTAACCCTACAAAATAGTTAATAGGTCATTCCTCCACTCATTAATCCACTATAGAAGGATTAGTTCCTCATGGGTTTCATAAACAATATGGAATAGATGAAAGAATAAAACATGGTGAATGAATTGAAGTGTAACGTTTAAGAAAAGCCTAATTCATATAAATAAAAACAAAAATCCCCATAAGTTGATCGTTTTTACAAATCAGATCTCTTGAAGGAATGCAATGAGTAAATAAAATAAACTATTAAAAAACTAAGAAAGAAAGGAAATGAAACTAAATCTAAAGAGAGAATCTAGGTTAATGGAATGGTGTCTATAACATGTGCCAAAAGAGCCTATTTATAGCCTTCAGGTGGCTATCGTCCTTAATCCTAGGTTAGATGACATTCCCGAGATTTAAGTTCGATTGTACAGATCAAAACACCATTACTTTGTGTTTAATTTTTTTCCCAGAGTTGATATCACGATGTAGCACCTCTAACATGTATCTGTCACTAAATTAGGGTTACGAGGCATTACCGATCAAAACGAAGTTCAGAACAGGCATTTATTACAATTCATGCTTCATGATTCAACTACATCAATACTCTTATCCTATTCAAAATTTCGAGTCCTAAATATCAATACATATCATATATCGTGCATATATCAAAACAACTATTTTATTAGTTGAATATCAAAACATTTCATAACTTCTGCACATACGCATACTAAAAACCAAATTGTACATGCTCCATAGTTACCCACATTCGAACCATATAATCATCAAATATCTATTGGAATCGAATACCTAATTAAAGATCAAGCATATTTTATTTCATATATCAATCAAATCAAAATTAATTTAAGTTAACTAGCATACATTAAAATTATATTCCATATGCTTCAAAAATCCACTGCTCGAATTATGTGAGCATTACATTTATGACATTCCACTAATCAAATTATAATTAACTTATTACAAACAGTTTCATGTGCACTAAACCGTATTATCAATAACCATTTCCAAGCTCAAATGCAGAAACTAACATACCAAATTATATGCCTTGCACATTTGCATATTAAACCAATTTGGCCATATTACACGACTAAATATCCATTAACAATAATGAAAATAGCTAGCACTATCACATGACCAAATATACCACTTTTCACATTACCCAAATTTATGCGCATATTACCAACCATTCAAACATCATCTATTCGGTCATTAATACAACATGCAAATGATTAATACCATTTCTATATGACTTAATAAACAAAATTTATAAACACAAACAAACATTACCAATTGACCAAATTTCATTTATAAAAGAAAATAACCAACCTAAGCACTTCTCACCTGATTAATAATAGTCATTTTATAAGTATTAATGTCGAATCAAGACATGCTGATTTCACATGTTATACATCATACCAAAATGTCATACACAAGACCAATTCATCTCTTATCTATTTGGCTAACAAAAATTTAACTTCTACACATTCATTGATTGTCAATTAACAAGCAAATCTATATAGCCATTTCACATACAATATATACTCATTATTTTACCTCTTACTAAGACAAATTATAAAATCATACTTAACATTTCTTATTACTGAAACATATAACCAACACCTCAAACATATACACCTTGAGATATACTTTCAATATAAGCTTAAATCATGACCGAATACACACAACTATTAACATCAAGTCAAGCCATTTTCGCATGGCTATAAATACAAACTTCAATACCAACCATATCAAAACTAGCCTATACATGCCACATATCCAAATCTCAAAGCATTTATTTATCGAAATGATAACCGGATAGTGTGCTGACTTCTCCAACGACTTCCAACCCAAGCAAATCTCAAAAACTCTATAAACATAGGAAAAATACACAAAATAAGCTTTTGAAAGCTTAGTAAGTCATAAGCAAATAAATCATTTCAATGATATTTATAAATTAATATCATTAAACAGAATTAACAAATCTTAATTAGATAGATACATTCATTTTACCCGTAAATTCATATAATCACATTAAATGACTTCACTTATCTTATTTATCAATGAACATATAACCATACTTTCAAATCCGAATAGCAATCATTAGCTCAATCATACAAATCATATACAAAGTTATATCAATTTCTTTATAAGCAGTTCCAAAATCGAACATCCATAATTCCCTTATTCACATAAACCAAATTCGCATGCATAAATCATTTAGCCAACCAAGATCAACTTTATTTTAATTTTATTATCTGTTCAAGTTATCGAACCAAGCAATCGTACTTCAAAGCTATGTTTCATGTTTCTTAAATCTTATGTCTGAAACATAGGGCCGCAATTTCATATAACAAGCATATATAACACATTGTTCATTATCATAAATTTCACATATTCTCATTTGAATCATATTCACATTCCATATCAGAATTTCATATGCAAACCACATGTACCTAAATCATATATGGCAAAACACAATTACATTTCCAAATTTCTCATATAATTCATTTGATCATAGTTCACTTGCGAGTATCCCCTCTCATTTTTACATAAATCATATATCAACTGATCATAATCATACTCACTTTCATTGCTTAATTTCATATACATTGCAACATACCTGATTCGGATGCACATTCATATACTCATTTATTTCTCGAAATGCCTGTTGAACCGTTCAAAATCAATAAGGATACTCGAAATGCTCATAAGCTCATACAATGCCAATGTCCCAGATGTGGTCTTACATGTATTCAAATATCGATGCCTTTGTCCCAAACATGGTCTTACACAAAATCATATACGATGCCAATGTCCCGGACATGGTCTTACATGTAAATCACAAATCGATGCCAATGTCCCAGACGTGGTCTTACACGACAACACATATCAGAATCCTATGTCATGACATATGTATCCTAACTATTCCTAAGGTTCGTACAGGGCTTTTGGACGTCGGAACTCTATCGATTCAAGCTTGTAAATATTGTTCCCATGCTTAATTCAATTCAACATATACATATACACAAGTAATAATTCAATTCGACAATATTAATATATATACAATCAAATTTAACGACATTTATTTACTTATGAACTTACCTTGTACTAACACGAACAAACCGGAACGACTATTCGACAATTTTCGACTTTCGTCTTACACGTAAATCACAAATAGATGCCAATGTCCCAGACGTGGTCTTACACGACAACACATATCAGAATCCTATGTCATGACATATGTATCCTAACTATTCCTAAGGTTCGTACGGGGCTTTCGGACGTCGTAACTCGATCGATTCAAGCTTGTAAATATTGCTCCCATGCTTAATTCAATTTGGCATATACATATACACAAGTAATAATTCAATTCGGAACTATTAATATATATATAATCGAATTTAACGACATTTATTTACTTATGAACTTACCTTGTTCTAACACGAACGGACCGGAATGAGTATTCGACAATTTTTTACTTTCCCCAATCCAAATCTGATTTCCACATTTCTTGATCTAATTCAATACAAATTAAACTTATTTAATCATATATTCAATTAAATTTATCTAAAAACACATAAATGGGCTAATTACACTTTTGCCCCTGATATTTTACAATTTTCGTAATTTAGTCCATATTTCACAAAACACAAAATATTCAAAATTTGACCACACTTATGCTTGGCCGAATTTCAATAAGGTCCCTAGTAGCTCATTTCTTTCATTTATTTCACATTTTGACCCCTCAATTAACAAAATTTACAATTTAGCCCAAATTACTCAAATTCATCAAAAATTCAAATTCAAAACACATTTATCTATCATCAAGCTTCCTTATTTCATCAATTAACATTTCAAAACTCACAAAATCAACAATGGCATAACTCAAAATCATCATCAAATTCTGAAATTAAGGAATGGGCTTGATAAAACACAAAGCAACAATCTAAAAAACGTAAAAATTATCAAAAACCGATCAACTAACATACCTTAATCAGTTTACCTTTTTAACCTTTGTAAATTAATATGAAAACTTTATAATGGTTGTCTAATTTCGTCCATACTATTATCTATTGGCCTAATTTCATTTTAAGGCCTCCATATTAAAAGAAGTTAGCTATAAAGCACTTTAACATATAGCAAGCAAATTTTACAATTTACGCGATTAAGTCCCATTTACAAAATTAAACAACCAATCGGTAAAATTAATTCACAAAAATTTCACACATGCATTCTAACATACTATAAACACATAAAATATAATTAAAATATTTTTTGACTCGGATTCATGGTCCCGAAACCACTATTCCAACTAGGGTCTAAACCGGGCTGTTACACGTGACATAGAAACCAGGACCTTTGTCGCGACATAGAAGTTAGTATGCTCCTCATTGGGATGCCTTCAGGGCATGTTGGAGCATCCTTAGTCAATGTCAGTACATCAAAGGTATTTTCGTACTTTCTCCATTTTGTTCTCCATGTTGTGACATCAGACCTCCCATGTTGCGCCATAGCGTCCAGTATCAGTCTAAAATGCCTTTTAATGGTCTCCTGCACACTCACGAAGTACGTTAACTCTTACTTAGTTCTCACTCGACCTTAGAGGTCAATAAAAGACTCAATTCACACATTTTATTAGGTATAAGTAATATTAAAGAATCTTAACTAAAATTGAATGAAAATGCTTGTATTCAGACTCCTTAAGTACGAATAATAGTTTAATCTGCTACACCGAATTATGGCAGATCATTTAGTCATGGAGGAATTCTACTGAAGTATCATGAATTTGCTCTCCCTATTATATACAATAATGAAAGCTACTTATCTAGTGGTTGTCTAATGACCTTGTCATACAACATTATTTAGTTATGGAGGAATTCTAATAAAGTACCATGAATAAGCTCTCCCTATTATATACCATTTCAAAAGCTACTTATTTAGTGCTTGTCTAATGACCTCGTCATATGTCTGTTACCTCATCGAACATCCTTAATCTTTTTAGGTTAAATCAATTTACCCAATATGATCTTATTTGATATCATGGTAACCATTACATCTTCATTCATGAAAAAAATTAATTACTAACACATAGTAATTAAATCATATTTCCTAGACAAATGACTCATGGCCATGTTACTTTTTAATCTATCATGTAATGAAAATGAGAGCATATCCTTTACCATTTACCTAGGATAAATTCCATTATTGTAAGTAAGGCTATGTGATACAAAAATCAAATACCCAACGTACCAACTTTCAGCTCTATTACCAATTGAACTCAGACTTTCAATACATCAAAGTATAAGAGTCACAAAGACATAGTTTATCACTTACTTAAGATTGAGGTAAGCAACACTATGAACGTCAGCTCATAAAAATCCAAATTTATGCAATTAGGTCCCTACCCATGCTAGCTGAATTTCCCTTATTATCCTCGCAGTCCATATTTTTCATTTATTTCATTATTTAACCACAAAAATTTTACATTTCACAAATAAATCCCTAATTGAAAATTTTATCAAAAATCTCTTAACAAATGTTGTTTATCTAACAACAACCATTTATTTTCTATCATCAAACATAAAAATATATATATACATTAATCAACGAAAAAACTGTAAACCTTTAACAGTTTTGCAAATTAGTCCCTAGGCTAGCTAGATTAAGTTACAGCGACTCCGAAAATATAGAAATCATTAAAAATGAGACAAAAATGAACTTACATGCATCAAGAATAATTCGCCGAATGTGTAACACCCCTTACCCATGTCCGAATCTGGGACAGGGTTCAAGGCATTACATGACTTAAACATGAACATTCATACGAAACCAAGCCATGAAATTTCATCCAAATTAAAAACTTTTCAATCACAAGCTAATTGTCCCTTACAAGGGTCTACAATACCCAAAACATACATCGGAAGCGGTTCGAGACTAAACCAAGAACTTTCGAAACCTTTTCAACATTTAGGTAATTTTCTTGCTTTGGAGGCCCGTGTGGGTAGGCCGTGTGGTCAAACACGCCCGTGTCCTTAGCCCTTGTAACTCTCTCACTATGACGTCATCAACAAAATAAGGTCACACGGCCAAGTTACACGCCCGTGTGGTTAGGCCGTGTGGCGATTTAAATTCTAAAAATTAAGTGCAGACTTCACACGGCCTGGGCACACGCCCATGTTCTAAGGCCATGTCCTTTACACGATTGAGACACATGGCCGTGTCTCTGCCTATGTATTTACTACTGGGCATTCTATTTTGTATGATTAGGGTACAGGGGACACATGGCCGGATCACACGCCCATGAGGTAGATCGTGTGTCACACACGGCTTAGACACATGCCCGTGTGTCTGACCGTGTGGACAATTTCTAGGCTATTTTCCAAGCCATTTGCCCCCTTAAACACTCATATACTTACACTCATATCATGGCATGCAACATGGCACTTTTGATTACTCAAACATTCATATTCATGGATAAATTATGACTTAACAATGTCAACCTATCACTTATCCAAACTATTATGCTTTCATATGGCATTCCACACCAATTTCATATTATATCATCTTTATAATACCTCTTTCAAGTTACTCAATTACATTATAAATATGGTTATACCTATTAGTCCTCATTCATTCATTTAATATATATGCCCTTCATCTCACATATCTTCCACAAGCAACCAAACCACATCAAAGCATAAACACATTTGCATGCATGTATCGATAAATAGGGTTACAACACAAAATAATCAATATGAGCCACCTCTTATGGCCATATACAAAATAATCACAATAACATCATGAGCCAACACTTTTGGCTAAACAATATGACACATAACAAAAAACCAAGTCCCTATAAATGCCATACTCAAAATGATAAAACTAGTTATACCCAAATGTTCAATTAATAGTGCTACAGTGTCTCCAACGTCCTTCGATTCCTGAGCTAGCTTGGCGGAACTATAAGAGATGGAAAGGAAAGGGGGTAAGCATGAAGCTTAGTAAGTTCACATGCAAATAAAATGAAACTTAAACAAACATTAATCATGCATTTAACATAACAACCACAATCTTGCATTTTATCAAACCGCATAACTTATTCTTCATGTATATATATACACATGTTCTTACCACGAGCTCATCGTATTTGATGTCATTCACATGAGTTCAATGTACATACCTATGCCCACTTGCACATAATAACTTACTTTCTTGTCCTAAAGCCATCGTTAAGCTTACTCATTGAACTTATCTTGAGTTACTTGTTAAACACTAGGAATACTATCAGATACATTGAAAGCTTGCATCTAAGTGCCTCATATGTAGCCAATGCTACTTCATATCTCGGATCACATGTTGCTTGCTTACGAGCTACTCATGGGACTGTTCATACAGGCTGTCAGGTATCCACAACACATGCCAGACTACCACGCCATTCATAGCATATACAAAACCAGTACCCGGACACCAAAACATGTGTCATACATATCATGAACTCAAACACAACTCAATGAGTTCAGATGCCGCATATATCATGAACTCAGACACAACTAGATGGGTTCAGATTACATAATTCCTAGTGACATGTCACTTGTATGCTAAACTATTCCTAAGGTTCAAACGGGATTTCCTCGGTACCACATTTTTGTTGAGCTTGCTTGTAGTGTCAATTTCAATACTCATAGCACCAATCATATACTCATGGAGTAATTAAGGCATCATCCATAATAAAAATGTAAGCATTTAAACACATGGTACAACATCACATTAATTATATATACTTACCATACATGCAATATCAAGCATTTAAAAAATGGTACATGTTTCATTATTTGAAAATGAACTTACCTCGGTACAAAATGATAGAATCGAGCTTAATCCTTGCAAACTTTGTTTTTCCCCGATCAAGACCCGAATCACGTTTTTCTTGATCTATAATGCCAAATTTAACTTGTTCAATACATACATTGGTCAAATCGACCCATAACACATACTTTGGTAAAATTACCATTTTACCTCTAACTTTTCACTTATTTACACTTTAGTCTATTTTTGAAAACCATGTCGCTCCTTTCAACTAATCAAACAAATTATCAATCCTTGGCAAAGGATACCTATTCTTAATTGTTACCTTATTGAAATGTCGGTAATATATACATAACCTTATGGATCCTTCTTTCTTTTTCACGAATAATACCGAAACACCCGATGATGAAAAACTCGGTCTCACAAAACCTTTTGTCGGCCAATTCTTGCAACTGTGACTTCAGTTCTTTTAATTCCATAGGGGCCATTCTATATGAAGCAATCGAGATAGGTGTTGTGCCAAGGACCAACTCAATTCCAAACTCAACTTCCCTGACAGGAGGTAATCCAGGTAGCTCTTCTGGGAACATATCTAGATACTCACATACAACAGACACTGATTCAATCTTTGATTCAGACTCTTTCATATTCAACACATAAGCCAAATAAGTTTCACAACCTTTTCTCATACATTTCTGAGCAGACATCGAAGAAATAACGATTGACAACTTATCTGACTTATCTGATTAAACCTGGAGAATTTCACCATTTTCACATTTCAATTCAATAACTTTTTGCCTACAATTCACTATAGCATCATGAAATTTCAACCAATCCATGCCCAATATGACATCAAATTCATCGAACGGCAATAACATCAAGTCAGCTGGAAAACAACGATCTTTAATCATCAAAGGACATTTCTTACATACCTTATCAACGAATACATGCTTGCCTAGCGGGTTTGACACTTTAATCATAAATTTCGTAGACTCAACAGGCATATTCATGCTAGATACCAATTTCATGCACACAAATGAATGAGTAGAACCAGGATCAATCAAGGCTATAACAGGTGTGTCATAGAGAGAAAAAGTACCCATAATCATGTCGGGAAAAGATGCATCCTCGCGCGCATGTATAGCATAGGCCCTAGCCGGAGCTGTAGCCTCAGATCTCACCGCTGTATCTCTTGTTACATTCTTACTACTAGCCCTATTACCAGCGTTTCTTGAAGGTCTTCTCTTTGTAGTCGTACTATCCGACCTTGTACTTTGAAAATTTTCTTTCTCGACCATCTCAGGATAGTCCTTGATATAGTGGTCTTAAGAACCGCATCAGAAACAAAATCCATCGCTCACCCTACACTTACCAAAATGACCTCTACCACATTGTTGGCACTTGGGTCGGGAAGCTCTATCATTACCCACACTGGCTACAGATGTAGCCTGGGATATAAAACCCGTATTTTGCTTCTTACGATTTCTATACGAATGCTTGGCCGAAATATGAGAATGAGAATACATATCTCTAGATTCCTTAGACTGAGATCGAAAGTGACTTGCTCATCGGTCTCTTCCTTATATCTCTAACTTTAGCTTCAGCTCTTCTCCTTTCCTTGGTCAGCTCCTCAGCTTTATAGGCCTGATCAACGAGTACAATAAATTCCTTCAGCTCAAGAATACCCACTAACATTCTAATGTCCTCACTAAGCCCGTCTTCAAACCTTCTAAACATTTTAGCCTCGGAGGATACACCCTCCCGAGCATATTTACTGAGTCTGATAAACTCTCTTTCGTACTCGGTAACTGACATGCGACCTTGTTTCAAATTGAGAAATTCCTTACGCTTATGATTGATGAATCGCTCACTAATATATTTCTTTCGAAACTTGTAACGCCCCAAATTTGGGCCTAAAAGTATTGGGCCTTGAGTATGGGTCCGTAAGGAGGTGCTCAAGCCTCGGATCTCATAGTAAAGTCTTTTGTTGCACCTAAGGGGGGAGAGTTGTAACAGCTCGATTTTAGCTAAATCAGAACAGTGGTTTTAGAACCACAAATTTGAGGTCAAAAATATTTTAATATTATTTTTAGTGTTTACAGCATGTGTTTAGATATGTGCGAAAGTTTTGTGTTTTAATTTTATCGATTGGATGGTTAATTTGACAAAATGACTAAATCGCATAAAATGCCAAAGTTGCATTCTAATTGTTTAAGTGCTTATTTTCTATGACTAATTAAATGTGAAGTTCTTATGTTGTGAATAGACCTTTGATAGTGGAAATTGACATGAATAGCCATCCATTAAGTGTTTTTAAAGGATATTAAATAAGGTTATTTTGGTAATTAGCTAAATAAATCATAATTTAATAAAACCAAAGCTAAAATTTATGTTCATCTTCACCATTTTCAATAAAAAAATAATAAACAAAAAGCCATTAACAAGCTTGCTAGGGTTTGGCCATGTTGATGCTCAATTGAAGGTCCCTTTTTGTTTTATTTTCGATGATTTCTACGTTTTTGTGATCATTACTTTGTGTACTAGCTAGCCCATACCCTAATTTCTAAATTTTTTGATGAATTTTTTAGTTGCTATTGATGATAGCTTGATGTTTTTGAATGTTGATGAAGTAAAATGAAGAATTATTGATAGATTAATATGTTTTGTTAAGTGATTTTTAGAGAAAATACAAATTAGGGATTAAATTATGAAAAAATGAAAAAAAAGGGGTTGAAATGTGAAATAAATGTGAAATATGGATGGCTAAGGGTACTATAGTAATTCGGCACATATGCGTTTGAATTGAATTGGTGTAATTTGTGTTTTTGTGAAATAATGACTAAATTGAAAAAAATGTGAAACTTTAGGGGCTAAAGTGTAAAAATGCTCAAATAGGTATTTTTGGATGAAATTGAATGAATAGATGATTAAATGAGCTAAATTTGAATTCATATAAATCCTGAAAGAAAGAAATCAAATTTAGATCGGGGAAAATCGAAGGTTATTGAATAGTCGACCTGATACATCAATCCCTAATATGAGGTAAGTTCAGATGCAAATAAACGTCTTTAAATTGATTCATATATGTTTATTTGTTGTTGAATTGCTATGGATGTTGAAAAAGCAATTATGAGCAAGAATCGATGAAATTACGATATCCAAAAGTCCCATATGAACCTTAGAAAAAGTATAGGATACGAATGTCATGACATTAGGATTACCGAGATGTGATTACACGTAGACCATGTCTGGGACATTGGCATTTTATTGTGATTACGTGTAAGACCATGTCTAGAACATTGGCATCATTATATGATTTCGTGTAAGACCTTGTATGGGACAGTGGCATCGATATGTAATAACATGTAAGACCATATCTAGGATATGGCATTGTACGAGATTTATGTGATTTTTGAGTATCCTTAACGATTCTGAATGGTTCAACGGGCAAATTCAAGTCAAGAAAGAATGTATGAATGAGTTAAGTGACTCAAGTACGTATGAGATTTATACAAGTATTAAAAAGGGAAGTATTTGATGAATTCACTTGTGATATTGAATATGTAAACATTGATAAAGGTTTGTGTATTGATATGTGCTTACTCATATTTTGCCTATTGTTAGAAATGATGTTGGTTCATGTGGTAATTTATTTGTGTATGGCTTACTAAGCTTTTAAAGCTTTGTGTGTTCTTTCTCTGTTTTATAGATTATCAAAGCTAGCTCGAACATCGGGGATCATCAGGAACATCGTCACATTATTGATCATCTTGTTGGTACTTTTGAAGCTTTGTATATGTAACACCCCTTACCCATACCTGAGATCGGGATCGGGACCAGGACAGAATACGAGCCCTCACCAGATATGAACTTGAACATTTTCAGGAAATACGAGTTATAAAATTTCATTCCAATATAAAATAGATCAAATTACATCATAATGTCCCTATTATGAGCCTACGAGGCCCTAAACATACATTGAGAATGATCCGGGACTAAACCGAGAACTTACAAAAGTTCATAAAAATTTTCCTAGGTAAAGCCTCACATGCCCGTGTGGAGGCAATGCACATGCCTGTGTATTTTGGGACACGCCCATGTCCCCTACCCGTGTTGAATTTATCAAAATTATTTTTCATTTCGAACCTACAGGGGTTTTCACACGACCGGGCACACGCCCGTGTCCCTGGCCCGTGTCTTTCACACGGCCTAGACATGCCCATGTCCAAAAACTTGAGCATTCTGTCTATGACGTCAGCATGCATTTAGGGGTACACAGCCAAGACACACGCCTGTGTGATATGGGACTCACCCATGTCCTTCACCCGTTTGTTTACTACCATGCATTCTAACTTAAAATTTAGGTGCAGGGGACACACGACCATACCACACGCCCATAGGGGCGATCTGTGTGTCACACACGGCCTAGACGTACGCCTGTGTGTCTACCCGTGTGGACCTTATTAGGCTATTTTCCAAGCCTTTGGTCACCCTCTACATCACTTATACTTAAAGGTTACCAAAATACAAAACAAGACATAATTGTACACTTACAAATAACCTTAATAAACCTCATTGCATGTAAACCTCGTATCATTGGTTTAACACATGCTAGGTTATTTCCTTAGTTTTAAGGATTTCCATGTCTCGTTAACACTTTTAAAATTGGCTCATTATTATAACTCATTGCCAATTATGGTCAAGCCATCCTATGCAAACATAAGCATGCATAAATTTGTTGGTCATAGCCTACTTCAAAATGAGCCAATTCCCATGCCCATATACAAAAAGATAGGTATATCTTTACATGCCTTCATTTTGGCGAATCAAATGACACATATAAAAAAATAAACCAAAAGCCCTATACATGTCTTTGAACCAAATAAAAGTGTCTTTATACCAAAGCTGGATAGTTGATAGTGTGTCGACTCTCCAACCGTCTTCCAATCTTTATGAGTCCTCGAGCTTTGTAAGACAGGGAAAAGAGAGGGGTAAGTATTTACATGCTTAGTAAGCCTGAATAACTGGAAAGTAAACTTACCGAGTAATTAGCATACAGCCATGTTAAGCAATTAAACCAACAAGAATGAAATGGTTTCCCTATCACATGCACTCAATCAACAAGTTAGCCACAATAATAATGCACCATGTAATTTGTCTTAGATGAGCTTATTGTTAATCATTTCATTTATATACATCATATTAATCCTGTTGAGTTTCTAGGAAATCCTGATGGATTATCCATTTATCGTCAATTCATAAGAATGATCATTTCAGGTATGCACTCTCGCGAACCTCACATTTTACGGTGGGATTACCAGTCTAGGCTAAATCCCCCGTATCGTAAACTCATAAGGTGATGTCGAGATTACTAGTCCAGGCTAAATCCCTTATAGTGGCAAACACCCTTAATGAGCTCTGATCTGAATTACCAGTCCAGGCTAAATTCAGACCCTAATCGGATTACCCGTCCGGGCTAAATCCACCATGCACACATATTCTTCGGGAGGCTTGATCACTCAAGGAACACCCATCCAGGCTAGATCCTTTTTATATTTGAGATCAACAGATTACCCATCCAGGCTAAATCCTTTCTGCAACACATGCAGGATCTCAATTAACATGTAAATCACAGTTTATTCACCGAAATTCCTTTTTAACCTCAACCAGGACATTTATTAACATGTCATTATTAAAGATACATTTCATGTATTTTCATGCCATCGTCAAATGAAATTATCATACATTCATAAATCATGCAATTAGACATATTATGAGTTTACTTTAAGTTATCCAAACTCACTTGGTACTCGTCTCGGTATCGCGTTTCGGTTATTCTGAAACCTTTTATTTTCCTCAATCGGCCTTCGAAATTTGTTCTTAGGGGTCTATAACAATAAAAATAAATCATTAAAATGTCACATTATACTTTTTGAATCTAAATTTCACCCCCAGTCCAAATGATCGTTTTGCCCCTAACCTTTCACATTTTTACGATTTAGTTCCTAGGCTAGTATAATGAAATGCATGCAATTTATAAATTACCCAAGCCTAGCCGAATATTCTTTCCTCTTATGGCAGCCCACATTTTTCCATTATTTCACATTTTTACCTCACATTTTGTACCTTATGCAAAAAGGTCCTTTTAGGGGTTTTTCATGAAAATCACCTAGGAAAAGATGTTTAACACACATCCAACTTCCATATTTCTCCATAAACCATCAAAATAAAAGTAAATCATGCATGGGTAAATCTCTAAACATGAACTCTAGCATGAAATATGGGTATAAATAGAGAGAGTAAGCTACCGGGATTTTAAAAACACGAAAAACATTAAAAACGGGGCTTGGGAGCACTTACTATTGAGCTTGAAAATGTTGAAAACCCTAGCTATGGAGACTTGAGAGTTTCGTCTGGACAAGGAAGAATAATGGCTGATTTTTTTCTTCTTTTTCCCATTTTATTTTATTAAATTGCCAAATGACCAAAATGCCCTTAAGCCCTTTCTTTAAGATTTCATCCATACAAGCCCATTTTTGTCCAAAAACTTAGAAATTGGGAAAATTTCTCTTCAAAACCTTCTAATTTATAATCTAAAGCAATTTCATACAAATTTTTTCTAGAATCCAAGTTTTGAAATTTATTCAATTTGGTCCTTATTTTCAATTAGACACCTTACTCATAGAATTCCTTCATGAAACTTTATCACATGCATATTCTCATATTATATATCTTATAATAATCATAAAATAAATATTTTGATGTCAGATTTGTGGTCCCAAAACCACTATTCCGACTAGGCCCTATTTCAGGATGTTACAATATATATAATATATGGCATGTATAGGCTAGTGTTAAGATGATAAGTTTTGAGTTATGATTTTAGCCATGAGATTTGGCTTGCAAATGATGTAAATTTTGGTGTGAATTTGGCCATTTAATTTGGCTTGAATTATGTGATGTATAAGTTGTCTTATGTTTTAGGCATGTTTGGTATGGTTTTATGATTATTCTACTAGCTAGATGTTAATTGGTATATTATTGCTTGGAAGATGGTATGTTATGGCTTGATTTTGAGATGATGAAATGGTATGTTTTGAGGCATGAAATAGATAACAAGATGATGAGAAAATGCATTTAGAAGTTATGTAAATTTGATGATTTTGTCATATTGATTTGGTATATTTTGGCTATGGAATTGAGTAGTTAAGAGAATGGTCTCTAAATGGCATAAAATGTGCATGAAATAGCATGTTTTGGTTGCTTATAAATGTATGAAAATGATAAAATTTGATGTGGTTTAGGTGTGATCAAGGAGGGTGAGAAATGTGGCTTCAACCAAGCCTATTTTCACTCCACACGGAGGAGCACACGGGCGTGTGGCTCGACAGTGTGTGACACATGGTCTTGGTACATGGTCGTGTGTTCCCTGGGGTAGGCCATCGATTTAAGTCAATATATCCTACAAGTTTGGCACGACCTAGACATACGGGCTGGCACATGGGTGTGTGGCCGGTCGTGTGACCCATGTAACACCCCAAACCCGGCCCAGAAGTTATGGCCGGATCCGACGTGTCACATTGAAGTTTTTAAGAAAACCCATGCCTCTTTCAACGTCCTTCTTAGTGTTTTAAAAGATAGTCTTTGCTAAGTTAATAAAGTGAATAGAAGCTGTGCACCAGGTAGGTATCCGAAACAGAGGAGGTGAGCCTAGAAGGCTGCTTAAGTACCAAGCTCTTGATTGGATCCAATCCTAGACATGCCTACAACCATTGCCACACTTTGGTGCTAGGTTAGGTTTTGAGAAAAACGAGTTGGAATTCATTTAAGTAGATATTTTTGATAAACCGATTAATTGTATCGTTCGTTATTTTGAAAACAATTATCATTTTGGAAACATGCCCTAGGTCTAACTCATATTGTTATCAGAAAAATATAGGGTATAAGATAAAATAATCCCTGAAAAATAATTAAAACGGCCTTATTACAACCCAAAACCAAATAATAATATTAATAAGATAAAACTTATAAAGAAATAAATCGGCTACTTATTGCAATTAAAAGAAGCAGTAAATGTAAAATGAAGAGTGTGGCCATCTCCGAGTCCTCGCAGCTCCAAACCATCTAAGCTTAGGGATTACCCGCATTAGAAACGGGGTGAGTTTAATTTAAAACTCAGTGTGTAATCCCAATAACAAACAAACAATAAATAACACGGTATCAAGACAATGCGGGCCAAAGCCCTATTTAGTCTTGACATATATCGGGTCAAGCCTTTCGCTTAACAGTTCATCGGGTCAAGCCTTTTCATAAATCATATCACTAGGCCGAAGCCTTTATTGTAAACGGTATGGCCCTCAGGCCCATTTCAATATCACATGTAATGTCAATGAATGTATGCAAGCCCATTTCAATATCACATGTAATGTCAATGAATGTATGCAAGCCCATTTGGGGAGACTACTCGACCCACCATCCGCTACTCTCCACCCGTACCAACCAAGCTCTCCATGTGGGGAATAACTCAAGCCACCCAACCAAACTCTCCACTGGCAGCATAGCTGCTTTATCATATAACTGGAGGCCTTGCCTCTTTTTAATAACTGGGGCATAAGCCCTTTTTGGTAAACTGGGGCATAAGCCCTTTTCGGTAAACTGGGGCAGAGCCCTTTTAGAACTTCCTCCATTAATATAACCCATATCCCATGCAATATGTCATGTATGCAGAATGTCATGCCCATATTTGAATCAAACAATCACAGTCAAGTCATTCATATCACCAACATATATTCACAATCAAATCCGTCAACCACACAGTCCAAGTCAGTCACTTGCCCACAAGGGCAAAATAGTCATTTTTCATATTATAAGGGTATTTTCGTAATTTTACCAAAAATCAGGGTTTTCCATGTTCATTACATTTGTCAATATTTCTGAGTGTTTAAACAATGATCCTTAACCCACTTATCAAATTCGGGCTTTTGGGCCCAAAACCCCTAATGGGCCCTACGAATGCTGATTTAGCCCATTAAGCCTGCTTAACCCAAATTTTACCATAATACTAACCGTGTTAACATGCAACTTTTCCAAATTCCATTTTCTATCAATTTTACCCAAATGGGCCCATTTGGCCCAATTCCAGCCTATTGAGGCCCAACTTACCATCGTGCACAAAATTGAGTTCTTACACGTTCCATCGATCCAAACACCGACCTTATCATATTTATCGCATCTATACCCACACGCAACATTACAAGTTCCCGAAATGCCGGTATTTTAGCATTTCAATTTTCTCACAGATATTAATCTAAGCTACTACGAGGTTAGTACACACTGTTATGGGTTGAAGTTGAAACGTTTCCATAATCAATCACCTACGATAACCACCACCTGTCACTCAAACTTAACTAATCCAATATCAATATATGTAAATCCTAAGCACATCAGTCATACGGAACATAAGGGCGTATTCGTCATTTTACCATACAAGGGTATTACGGTCACTTTACCCTACAGGGGCTTTACAGTCTTTTTACCTATTAAGGGTATTTTAGTCATTTCATCCTACAAGGGTGTTTTGGTAAATCTACAAACCAAGGGTATTTCAGTAATTTTGTAAACCAATGGTATTTCTATAATTTTTAGAAAGTCAAGGGTATTTTCGTAATTTTGTAAATTAGGGGTATTTTGGTAATTTAACAAATTGAGGGATTTATGTAATTTCACAAACTAGTGGTATTTCGGTAACTAGGGGTATTTTGTTAATTTTACAAACTAGGGGTATTTTGGTAATTCTATCCTACAGGGGTATTTTAGTAATTTCACAATCGAGGGTAAGACGGTAATTTTGTAAACTGAGGGTAAAATGGTAATTTTGTAAATCGAAGGTAAAATGATAATTCTATAAATCGAGGGTACTTTGGTAATTTTACAAGTCGAGGGCATTTCAATAATTGGTAAACTAAAGTATTCTAAACAGGGATAACAATACAAATGGCCCTAAAGCCCATTCTCGGCCCAAATGGGCCCACACGCTCGTGTGACCCTTTTAGCCCAAATCTAGCCACGAATATGAGATTCACCTAGCCTAGTCCAATATTTACTACACAATCAAACAACTTATCCAATTGGGCTCTAGGCCCATTGGGCCCACATAGCCCCTTTCGGCCCATCGCGGCCCAAAGTAGCCATCCTCTGCCTAGAGTAGTAGAGAGAACACACACCGATAGGAGACTGGAGTTAATCCACGCTCCGAGCACTCTTAGCCGGCACCCAACCCAAACGAGCACGCCATACAGCGAAAGGGATCAGCCAAGAAAGGTACCTTTATTCTCCTCATGGTTCCCTCTATTTAAAGCCAGCTTCACAACCACTCTTATGTTAGCTTCCCGATGTGGGATCCCTCCAACATCAGAGTTTAAATTCAACACCAACTCTTGTTGCCCCCTGTTAGCAAAATAAATGCTCATTGCTTGCCCTAGGATTCGAACCCATGCCTCCCCTCAGATGCTCCACACGCTACTTGCCACTAAGCCACAAGGCTTTTTGTGCCATGTTTGATCCCCAATTAATTATAAGGTCTAAAGGCCAAAGTCCATGTTCCCTTAAAAAAAACCAAAATAAATTGCAAGAGCCAAGGCTTGAACCCAGGCTCCCATACAACCTTAATGACGCCACAACCACTGGACTACAAGCTTCCTTGTGTCATTTATTTAACACAATAATTTAAAAGCCCTCATCCAAGCATCCAGTTTTTTTTTTTCACTTAATACCAAAATTTTTGCTAAAGCCCAAGTTTGAACCCAAGATTTCTCTAGCACTTCTTTGGGCCATTAACCACCAAAGCAGACATTTAATTGTGTCATTTCATTGCACAATTAAATACCTATATACAACCTCCTTACGGACCCGCACTCAAGGCCCAATACTTCTAGGCCCAAATTCGGGGTGTTACAACCCAAGTTAGTAACCCCTCCATATATCCCACCGCCATGGCACACGGGCATGTCTCCGGCCGTGTAGTGCAAGACAATATGTATGCCCTATTTTCACATGGCCTGAGACACGAGCATGTTAGGTGGCTGTGTGCTTCACACAGGCATGTGACCCCTGTGTGTTTTTCTAAGTTTCCCAAAGTTTCCAAATGTTATCAGTTTAGTCCCAAACCTCATACAAGCATGTTTAAGGTCTCGTTGAGCCTTATGATGGACAATATGATTATGTTAGATTGATATTTATGTCAAATTGAATCATGTATGAGAAATGTATATTATATGTAGTGCTTTGATCGGTAATGCCTTATAACCTTATTCCGATGAAGGATACGGGTTAGGGGTGTTACATTTTATTGATATCAAATCTACGGTTTAGTCGATTCTAGGACTAACGTAGCATGTGTGAGTCTAGCTATACATGCCATATATATAAACTGCGATAGTGTGATGATTCCTGATAGTTTAAAGTTTTTTTCATATAGTAAATAGATCCCGAGTGAGCTTTAACTGACAATGTGGAAAGTAATGCGCCAGCTCCCGTTCAAAGGGCAGGGCCAACTAATTCTAGGCCAATTTCAAGTAGTCGTGAGGGAGAGGCTAAGCAAGCCTTTTTCCAGATGATGAGTGAGTGGTTCACAGAGTTCGTTTGAATGAATCCAACTGTTCAACAACCTCTACCCCCACCTGTTTCTCAACAAAATCCTGTTAATCCTTAAGTTATAGATCCAATACGATTGAATAACCCGCCAGTGGATAAGATGCATAAACACGGGGCTGAGGAGTTCCGGGCTACCGTTGATGATAATGCTGTAAGAGCTAAGTTTTGGCTTGAGACCACGATTCGAGTATTCGATGAATTGTCTTGTACCCTTGATGAGTGTATCAAGTGTGTTGTATCCTTATTGAGAGATAATGCGTATCATTGGTGAAAAACGTTGATATCTGTGGTTCCAAGAGAATGGGTTACCTGGGAGTTCTTTCAATCCGAGTTCCGAAAGAAGTACATAAGTCAGCGATTTTCCGATCAAAAACATAAAGAGTTTTTAGAATTGAAACAAGGCTGGATGACTATTACTGAGTACGAAAGAGAATTCGTACGTTTAAGCAAGTATGCTCGGGAATATGTGTCTACTGAGGGGATCATGTGTAAACGATTTGTTGACGGGTTGAATAAAGATATAAAACTATCAGTCAAAATTCTAGAGTTAAAAGAATTTGTGGTACTCGTTGAACGAGCCTGTAAAGCTGAAGATCTTAGTAAAGAAAAGAGAAAAGTTGATTTTTAAGCAAGAGATTCGAGAAAGAGATCAACTAGTAAATCTAATTAGTCTTCATCGAAGAAATTTTGAGACTCGTTTAATCATTCTAATGCATCAGTGGGACATTCAATCAGAGATCGTGAAAAGCAACCTGTGAGTTCTAAAGCTTAAGCTACATCTATTACTAGTATTGGCAGTGTGAGACAAAACCGACTCGAGCGTAGCCATTGTGGAAAATGGCATATCGTTGATTGTAGATTGAATGATCGAGCCTGTTTTAAATGTGGATCATTAGATCATTTTATTCGTAACTATCCTGAATTGGCTGAACAAGAGACAGTACAAAACACGAGGCCGAGTAACACTACAGTTAGAGGTAGACCACCCAGAAACATACAAAATGTGAGTGGTAGCCAGAGAGCGACTAAAGATTCTAATATGAGGTCAGAGGCCAGAGCACCTACACGAGCCTACACTATTCGCGCTCATGAAGAAGCATCATCTCCAAATGTTATCACTGGTACTTTTGCTCTTTACGATACTAAAGTTATTGCATTGATAGATCCAGGATCAACTCATTCATATATATGTGTGAATTTAGTATCCAATAAGACTTTGCCTACTGAGTTTACTAAATTTGTGATTAGAGTATCGAACTCCTTAGGCAAGTGTCTTTTAGTTGATAAAGTGTACAAGAACTGTCCACTGATGATTCGGGATTTCTATTTTCCAGCTAGTTTGATGTTGTTGCCATTTAATGAATTTCATATAATTTTGGGTATGGATTGGCTAATGCTACATGATGCTATAATAAACTGTAAACGAAAGATGATTGATTTGAGATGTAAAAATAATGAGATTATCCGGATTAAGTCAGATGATTTGTATGGTTTACTAGTAGTGATTTCATTGATGTGGGCTCAGGAATATGTGAGAAAGGGTTATGAAGCTTATTTTGCTTATGTGCTTGATACGAAAGTGACTGAAAGGAAGATCGAATCAGTGCAATTTTGTGTGAGTATTCGGATGTATTTCCCGAAGAGTTATCGGGTTTACCACCGATGCGAGAAGTTAAGTTTGGTATTGAGTTAGTGTCGAGAGCTTCGTCGATATTGATAGCTCCATACAGAATGGCTCTGACAGAGTTAAAAGAATTGAAAGCCCAGTTGCAAGAATTGACAAATAAAGGTTTTGCTAAACTGAGTTTCTCGCCTTGGGGTGCTCCTATGTTGTTTGTGAAAAAGAAAGATGGCACAATGAGAATGTGTAGTGACTACAGACAGTTGAATAAAGTGACTACAAAGAACAAATACCGTTTACCACAGATTGATGATTTGTTTGATCAATTAAAAGGGGCAACAGTGTTTTCAAAAATTGAGTTGAGATTAGGTTATTACCAGTTGCGAGTTAAAGACTCTGATGTGTCAAAGACTGCATTTAGAACGAGATATGGTCATTATGAATTTTTAATTATGCCTTTCGGACTAACGAACGCACCTGCTATTTTTATGGACCTGATTAATCAAATTTTCAGGCAGTATTTAAACCGATTTGTAGTTGTGCTTATGGATGATATTTTGATTTACTCTCGTGATGAATCTGAGCATGAAAAACATTTGAGAATCGTGCTACAAACTCTAAGAGATAAATAGTTGTATGCAAAGTTCAGCAAATGTGAATTCTGGTTAAGAGGAGTTAGTTTTCTGGGACATATAGTTTCAGCCGCGAGTATCCGAGTTGACCCGAGCAAAATTTCTACAATAATAGATTGGAAGCCTCTGAGAAATGTTTCTGAGGTTCACAATTTTCTGGGATTAGTGAAATATTATAGACGGTTTGTTAAAGGCTTTTCGATGATTGCAACTTCGATGACGAAATTGCTTTAAAAAGATGTTAAGTTTGAGTGGTTAGATAAATGTCAGAAAAGTTTCGATCATTTGAAAGCTTTATTAACAGAGGCACTAGTGTTAGTTTAGCCTGAGTCGGGTAAAGAATTTAAATGTTCAGTGATGCATCATTAAATGGTCTGGGTTGTGTTTTAATGCATGAAGGCAAAGTTATAGCATATGCCTCTAGACAGTTGAAATCGCATGAAAAGAATTACCCGACACACGATTTAGAGTTAGCAGCTATTGTGTTAGGGTTGAAAATTTAGCGTCACTATTTGTTTGGTGAGAAATGCCACATCTTTACCGATCACAAGAGTTAGAAATATTTGATGACTCAGAATGTTCTGAATTTGCGACAATGGAGGTGGCTTGAATTACTAAAAGATTACGAGGTTGTGACCAATTATCATCTAGGAAAGGCTAATGCAGTTGCTGATGCATTGAGCCAAAAGTCCTTATTTGCTTTATGTGCTTTGAATACACATTTAGTTTTGTCTGATGATGGTTCGTTATTAGCCGAGTTGAAAGCGAAACTGTTGTTCATACAACAGATTTGTAAGGCTCAAAAGTTTGATAATGAACTACAAGCAAAACGGGTTCAGTGTGAGTCAATTTCAAATTCAGAGTTTCAAATTGATTCTGATGATTGTTTGAGATTCAGAGATCGAATATGTGTTCTGAGAAATTCAAAGTTGATTCAGATGATTTTGAACGAAGCACATAGTAGTTGTTTATCAATGCATCCGAGAAACACAAAAATGTATAATGATTTGAAACAGCATTATTGGTGACATGGCATGAAATGGGATATCCCAAAATTTGTTTCGAAATGTTTAGTTTTTCAGCAAGTCAAAGCTAAGCATCAAGTGCCATTAGGTTTATTACAGCCTATCGTGATTCCTGAGTGGAAATGGGATAGAGTAACTATGAACTTTGTTTCAGGTTTTCCCTTAACTCTGAGAAAGAAAGATGCGATCTGGGTTGTTGTTGACTGATTGATGAAATCAGCTCATTTTATCCCTGTACATACAGATTTCTCGCTTGATAAGTTAGTTGAGTTATATATCTTCGAAGTTGTGAGATTATACGGGGTACTAATTTCCATTATTTCAGATCGAGATCCGAGGTTCACATCATGGTTTTAGAAGAAACTACAAGACACACTGGGTACAAATCTACATTTCAGTACCTCGTTTCACCCACAGACGGATGGTCAATCTGAGTGAGTTATTCAAATACTCGAGGATATGTTATGTTGTTGCATTTTTAAGTTTGAAGGTACGTGGGAAAAATATTTATCGTTGATTGAATTTGTTTACAATAATAGCTTTCAGTCGAGTATAAAGATAGCATCATACGAAGCTCTATATGGTCGTAAATATAGAACTCTGTTGTACTAGATCGAGTTAAGCGAGAATAAGATTCACAGAGTTGATCTGATCAGAGAAACAAAAGAAAAAGTGAAAGTAATTCGCGATAGTTTGAAAGCAGCTTCAGATCGACAGAAATCTTATGTAGATTTGAAACGGAAAGATATTGAGTTTCAAATTGGGGATAAAGTGTTTCTGAAAGTGTTGCCGTGGAAAAAGATATTACGATTTGGTCGAAAAGAAAAATTGAGCCCAAGGTTCATTGGACCGTATAAGATTATCAAGCGAATCGGACTAGTGGCTTATCGACTATCTTTACAGTCCGAGCTAGAGAAAATTCATAATGTATTTCATGTATTTATGCTTCGATGATACTGATCCAACCCTTCACATGTCATTTCCCCAACAGAGGTTGAAATTCAGTCTGATATGTCATATGGTGAAGAACCGATTCGAATTTTAGCTTGTGAGATCAAAGAGTTGAGAAATAAGAAAATTGCTTTAGTGAAAGTCTTATGGCATCAGCACGGGGTTAAAGAAGATACGTGGGAACCCGAGGATGCTATGAAAAAGCAATACCCAAACCTATTCACTGGTAAGATTTTTGGGGACGAAAATCCCTAAAGGGAGAGAGTTGTAACAATCCGATTTTAGCTAAATCAAAATAGTGGTTTCAAAACCACAAATTTGAGGTTAAAAAATTATTTTAATATTATTTTTAGTGTTTACAGATTGTGTTTAGATATGTGTGAAAGTTTCGTGTTTTAATTTTATCGATTTGATGGTTAATATGACAAAAGGACTAAATCGCATAAAATGCAAAATTTGTATTCTAATTGTTTAAGTGCTTATTTGCTATGACTAATTAAATGTGAAGTCCTTATGTTGTGAATAGACCTTTGATAGTGGAAATTGACATGAATAGCCATCCATTACATGTTTTTAAAGGATATTAAATAAGGTTATTTTGGTAATTAGCTAAATAAATCATAATTTAATAAAACCAAAGCTAAAATTTATGTTCATCTTCACCATTTTCAACTAAAAATAAATAAGAAAAAGCCATTAACAAGCTTGCTAGGGTTCAGCCATGTCGATGCTCAATTGAAGGTCTGTTTTTCTTCTATTTTTGATGATTTCTACGTTTTAGTGATCGTTGATTTGAGTACTAGCTAGCCCGTACCCTAATTTCTGAATTTGTTGATGAATTTGTGAGTTGCTATTGATGATAGCTTGATGTTTTTGAATGTTGATGATGTAAAATAAATAATTGTTGATAGATTAATATGTTATGTTAAGTGATTTTTAGATAAAATACAAATTAGGGATTAAATTGTAAAAAAGATGAAAAAATGGGGTTGAACTGTGAAATAAATGTGAAATATGGATGGCTAAGGGTTCTATAGTAATTCGGCACACAAGTGTTTGAATTGAATTGGTGTAATTTGTGTTTTTGTGAAATAATGACTAAATTGAATAAATGTGAAACTTTAGGGGCTAAAGTGCAAAAATGCTCAAATAGGTATTTTTGGATGAAATTGAATAAATAGGTGATTAAATGAGCTAAATTTGAGTTCATATAGATCCTAAAAGAAAGAAATCAGATTTAGATCTGGGGAAATTAAAGGTTATTGAATAGTTGACCTGATACGTCAGTCCCTAATATGGGGTAAGTTCATATGGAAATAAACGTCTTTAAATTGATTTATATATGTTTATTTGTTGTTGAATTGCTATGGATGTTGAACAAGCAACTACGAGCAAGAATTGATGAAGTTGCGATATCCGAAAGTCCCGTACGAACCTTAGGAAAATTATAGGATACTAATGTCATGACGTTAGGATTACTGAGATGTGATTACATGTAAGACCATGTCAGGGTCATTGGCATTGTATTTTGATTACGTGTAAGACCATTTCTGGGACATTGGCATCGTTATATGATTTTGTGTAAGACCCTGTCTAGTACAGTGGCATCGATATATGATAACATGTAAGACCATATCTGGGATAAGGCATTGTACGAGCTTTATCTGATTTTTGACTATCCTTAATGATTCCGAATGGTTCAATAGGCAAAGTCAAGTCAAGTGAAGAAAGAATATGTGAATGAGTTAAGTGACTCAAGTACATATAAGATTTATACAGGTATTAAAAAGAGAAGTATTTGATGAATTCACTTGTGGTTTTGAATATGTAAACATTGAGAAAGGTTTGTGTATCCATATATGCTTACTCATATTTTGCCTATTGTTAGAAATGATGTTGATTCATGTGGTAATTTATTTGTGTATGGCTTACTAAGCTTTTAAAGCTTACTTTGTGTGTTCTTTCTATGTTTTATAAATTATCGAAGCTAGCTCAGACATCGGGGATTATTAGGAACATCGTCACACTATCGATCATCTTATTGGTACTTTAGAAGCTTTGTATATATGGTATATGGCATGTATAGGCTAGTGTTACTATGATATGTTTTAAGTTATGAATTTAGCCATGAGATTTGGCTTGCAAATGATGTAAATGTTGGTGTGAATTTGGTCATTTAAGTTGGCTTGAATTATGTGATGTATAAGTTGTCTTATGTTTTGGGCATGTTTGGCATGGTTTTATGATTGTTCTACTAGCTAGATGTTAATTGGTATATTATTGCTTGGAAGATGGTATGTTATGGCTTGATTTTGAGATGATGAAATGGTATGTTTTGAGGCATGAAATAGATAATAAGATGATGAGAAAATGCATTTAGAAGTTATGTAAATTTGATGATTTTTTCATATTGATTTGGTATGTTTTGGCTATTGAATTGAGTAGTTAAGTGAATGGTCTCTAAATGGCATAAAATGTGTATGAAATAGCATGTTTTGGTTGCTTATATATGTATGAAAATGGTAAAATTTGATGTGGCTTAGGTGTGATCAAGAAGGGTTAGAAATGTGGCCTCAACCAAGCCTATTTTCACTCCACACGACGGAGTACAAAGGTGTGTGGCTCAACCGTGTGTGACACATGGTCTTGGTACACGGCCGTGTGTCCCCTGGGGTAGGCCTTCGATTTAAGTCAATATACCCTACAGGTTTTGCATGGCCTTGACATACGGGCATGTCTACTAGCTTTGTGTGACACACGGGCTGGCACATGGGCGTGTGGCCGGCCGTGTGACCCAAGTCAATAACCTCTCCATATTTCCCATGGTCATGGCACACGGGCGTGTCTTCGGCCGTATGGTGCAAGTCAATATGTATGCCTTGTTTTCACACGGCCTGAGACGCGGGCATGTCAGGTGGCCGTGTGAAACACATGGCTTGTTCACACGGGCGTGTGACCCCTGTATGTTTGAAAATTTTCTAAATTTTTCAAAGTTTTCAAATGTTATCAATTTAGTCCTAAACCTCGTACAAGCATGTTTAAGGTCTCGTAGAGCCTTATAAGGGACAATATGATTATGTTAGATTGATATTTATGTGAAATTGAATCATGTATGAGAAATGTATATTATATGTTGTGATTTGATCAGTAATGCCTCATAACCCTATTTCGGTGAAGAATATGGGCTAGGGGTATTACACGGTCTCTTGACACTATCGATATTAAAGTGCTCCACCAATGGTATGCTGCATCTTTCAAAAGAGACACAACATATTTAATGCACTCTGATGGTGTGCAAGACAACTCATCAAAAACTCGGATCGTATTCTCAAGCCAAAACTCAGCTCTCTCAAGATCATCATTAACTATAGCTCTCAACTATTTAGCCCCATACTTTCGAATTTTATCAACAGGCGGTTTGATTAGACGTACGGGTTCCAGAACTTGAGAAGCTACCAGAATCGGTTGGGGAAAAGGTAGGGGTAGAGGTTGTTGAGAAGTCGGATTCGTTCGGACATACTCAGAGAACCACTCATTCATCATTTAGAAGAAGGCTTCCTTGGCCCCTCCTCCACGACCCTTAGATACGGGTCTCGAACTAGACGGCACTGCTCTGTGAACGGAGGCTAGCGCATTACTTTCAACATCATCGGAGTCTACTAGATTTAGATCCATTTCTATATGAAAAACTTGATTTTCAACTGTCAAGAGATGTCATATTGTCATAAGTTATAAAATGGCATGTATAGATAGATTCACATACGCTACGTTAGTCCAAGAATCGACTAAATCGTAGCTCTAATACGAATAAATGTAACACCCCTAACCCGTATCCGATGCCAAAATAGGGTTACAGAGTCGTATTGGACTTATAACTTATAAAACCAAACATTTCATAAACAATTATCATTCAAAATAAAAACCATTCATAATCAATCATATTGTCCTTAATACGAGCCTTCGAGGCCCAAAATAGACATTAAAAGTGGTTCGGGACTAAACCGAGTACTTAAGAAATTTTTAAATAAAAATGGAAAATTTTCAAAGTGCAGGGGACACACGCCCGTGTGTCCAGGCCATGTGGGCATTCGAAATGGGATCACATGGCCGTGTCCCAGCCCGTGTCTAACCACGTGTAACTCACTAACTTAGGTCACACGGCCAGACCACACGCCCGTGTGCCAGGCCGTGTAGCCTTTGAAATGGCCTCACATGCCCGTGTGCCAGGCTGTGTGAAAACTGGAGGGTATATTGATTTGTGCCACACGGTCAAACCCCACGCTCGTGTGCTAGGCCGCGTGAAGTTACTGACTTGGTTTCTAAATAAGTATCAGGGGACACACGGCTATGTCCTATTGAGACACACGCCCATGTCTCTACCTGTGTGGACAAAAATAGGCTATTTTTCAAGCCATTTCTCTCACCCAAATTGATGCCAACCTAGGCTCAATAATGCACATACAACCATGGCTTAAATAGGCACTTAAAACCAACCAACATCAAGCCTATATCATGTACTATCCACACATACAACATGATATTCATAAACACATACCAATGATCACTTTACAGCATACCAAATATGCCTCCAAAGTATATCTAAATGGTCAAACTCACTTATTATACTTTGTGCCTAATTCAACATGCATACTACATCTCAAATTCAATCATTTGGTACTCAAAATACTAATACATAATTAAGGCATTCACCAAGAAACTATACACCACATACCAAAAGATCATTTACACCTATATACATAACCAAGTATACCAAAATAAGCCAAATCATATGACTAAACACATAACCAAAACAACATGAGACATATAGGCCACATTAGCCAAAACACCTATACTTGCCATTTAGCCCAAAATATACAAAATCCAAAGTACCAAAATGAGAGTTTGATAGTGCGACAAAATCTCCGACAACTTCCAAAATGAGTGAGCTTCCAAATCACTAAAAATACGAAAAAGTAAATAGAGTAAGCAATTAATCTTAGTAAGTTCGTATAGCATAAAACTCAGCTTACCATTTAATAACAATTTAAGTACTTAAACATAGCATAATGCAACTCAATTTGATCCACAAGCCTAACACATATTCATCCACAAAATTAAGCATAAAATCACAAATCCATAGATTCAATTCTCACATGATTCACATACATACCTGTACTGGTTCATATTGAATTTACATACTCTCGTAACATCACTGTGCCTGTTGAACCATTTGGAATAATATCGGATACCCAGGTATCTCACACATTAAGTGTCAATACATGGTCAAAACCATCTCTATCTCATATCTCATATAGATGCTCATTCTCGAACTAACACTGGGTTTACACACACAAGCTGACGGTCAAGACGTAGCTATACGGTGCTGCTCACACAAGCTGACGACTAACCACAACACATGCTAGAAAACTCAGCCACCGATAGAATGTACAGGACTAGCACCCATAACACGGTAACCCCTAATGACATGTCATTTGTATCCTATCTATTCCTAAGGTTCAATACGGATCCATACAATTTTCGATATCTCGTCAAGAATTTCCGTTGTGACGAATCATCACAATTATATTAATTAAGCATGTAAACACATATAATTTAAAGCTTATTAATATATGAACTTACATCGTATTTATACAGAGAAATCAACTGATCAATCTACTACCTTGCCTTTTTCCCGATTTAAATTCGAAGGTTGCTTTTCTTGATCTATGTAATCAAATTTAACTATTTCAATTCACATTTTAATCAATGAAATCCAAAAATTATACGATGGTAAAATTAACATTTTGCCCCTACACTTTTAACTCTATTACAAATTAGTCCTATGCGCATAAAAATGCAAATCCATGCAATTTAGTCCAAACCAATGATAGCAGAATATCATCTAAGCTTAAAGTAGCTCATACATTTGATTAATTCACACATTTCACCACATAATTTACACATTTTACAAATAAATCCGTATTTGACATTTTAAACCAAAATCACTTTACAAAACTTGATTAACTATAACTAAACTTTCATTTTCATCCATCAAACATAAAAAAACCAACATATATTCATGGCAAAACTCTAGACTTTTAACAGTATTGCAAATTAGTCCCTGGGCTATCTAGATTAAGCTACAACGATTCCGAAAACATAGAAACTATTAAAAATGAATTAGAAATAACTCACTAATTGAGCTTGTAAACTTGGCAGAACCATTTGGAATAATATCAGATACTCAAGAATCTCACACCCTAAGTGCCAATACATGGTTGAAACCATCTCAATCTCATATCTCATATAATGCTCACTCCGAGCTATCACAGGGTCTGCTCACACAAGCTGACGGTCAAGACGTAACTACACGGTGCTGCTCAAATAAGCTGACGAGAATCCGCAACACATGCCGAAAAACTCAGCCACCAGTAGAACGTACGGACCAACACCCAAACACAATAACCCCTAATGACATTCATTTGTACCTTTCCTAAGGTTCAACTGGGATTTCACATTGCCGAATCGTTGTTGAACATTTTCGTAAGGTCTTATTCAATAACAATACAATTATAAAGCCTTTAAAACACAATTAAATTAATGCTTATTAACATACGAACTTACCTCAGATTTCTATGAAGAGAAACGAGTTATCAATTCACTATTTTATTTTTCCCCCGATCTAATTTTGAACTTCACTTTGCTTGATCTATATATAACCAAATTTAACATATTTAATTATCATTCTATTCAATTTAATCCAAATTTTATATTATGGAAATTTTACACTTTTTCCCCTAAACTTTAGACTTCTTTACAATTTAGTCACTAGCTCATAAAAATACAAATTCATGCAACTGAGTCCACACCCATGCTAGCAAAATTTATCTATTCTCATAGCAATCCATATTTTCATTATTTCACACATTTAACATACAATTTATCACATTTTTCAATTTAATCCCTAATTGACAATTTTATCAAAAATCACTTAACAAATGTTGTTTATCTAACAACAACCATTCATTTTGTAATATCCTGATTTTGGGCCTAGTAGGAATAGTGGTTTTGTGACCACAAAATCCGAGATAGAAATAATTATTTTATAATTATTTTGATGTTTATGATATGATTGCATGATTGTGTGAAAATTTCGTGATGAAATCCTATGCCTAAAGTGCTTAAATTGAAATTAGGGACTAAATCGAATAATTTGCAAAACTTGCATTCTAGAAGTTTCTAGTATGAAATTGTTTTGAAATATTAATTAGGGGGTCTTAAATAGAAGTTTTACCAATTTCTAAGTTTATGGACAAAAATTGGATATGGATGGAATTTTTGGAAAGTTTAGTAGTAAGGGCATTTTGGTCATTTAGGGGTAAAATGAATTAAAATACAAAATTAAAAGCCAATTTTGCTCATCTTCTTCACCATTGCCGAATATAGCAAGGAGAAACCATGGATTGGGTTTTTCAAGCTTCCAAGCTCGATTGTAAGTCCATTCTAGCCCTGTTTTTTAAGTTCTTTACGTTTTTGGAGTCCCGGTAGCTCGATTTAGCTTATGCTAGCAATAATTTAACCTAGGGTTTATATTTGGAAAAATACCCATAGGTGAAATTTGTGTATTTTGGTGTTTTATGGTAGAATATGAGGTTTTAAATTATGTTAGACAACTTGTGCTACTCGGTTTTAAGTGAAAATGAGCAAAAGGGCTTAATCGGTAAAAATACCTAATAGTCATAAGTACATGTTAGAGTGAGAATTTGATGTTCCCATAGAAGGAAAAAATGATCAGCATGTCATAAAACATAAGAAAATAGGCTGAAGTTTAATTTACGAGCTTTGGGGAAAAAGTGTAAATATGCAAAAATTTAGGGGCAAAATTGTAATTTTTTGAAAATATGATTTTGGGCCAATTTGAATAATGTGAGTCCTAATTAGACTATATTTTAAATGATAGAGCAAGGAAAACTAAAATTCGGGCTAAAATGGGGAAAATACCAAGTTGTGGACGAAATGGTAAAAGTAGCCATTATCGCATACTAGGTAAGTTCATGTGTAAATAATGTAGCATAATTGTTATTTTTAAGTTATTGATGTTAATTATATGATATGCTGATTTTTATCATGAAATATATGCTTTGTGGTTATTTTCAAATAAAATGTAAATTATGTGAGCTACTTGTTAAATATAAATTGTTACCGAGTATTGGTTTCGGTATTCTACGGAAGACGGCAAGGATATGTGTTTGAGGAAAATCCCGTTTGAACCTTAGGAATAGATTAGGATACAAGTGGCATGTCACTGGGATATTTTGGAATCCGAACTCGTTGAGTTGAGTCCGAGTTCACTTATGGATGCGAATGTCCGAACTCGTTGAGTTGAGTCCGAGTTCGTGAGATGTAACTAGGCATCCGAGCTTGTTGAGTTGAGTCCGAGTTCACTTATGGATGTGAACGCCCGAGCTCGTTGAGTTGAGTCCGAGTTCACTTATGGATGCGAACGCCCGAGCTCGTTGAGTTGAGTCTGAGTTCGCTTATGGGCGGGTTACATAGTAGCTTGGCTACATATGTGGCACTTATGTGCAAACTTTCCATGTATCCGAATTATATTCCGATGTGTTCAACGGGTAAAGTTCTACTCAAATGGAGGAATACTCAAGATGAAAGGGACGTATTGGTAAGTGTTGTGAAATGGATACTTTGAATAGGTATGTACTTAACCCTCGGGTTGAAAAATCGATATAACAACAATATGGTAAGATGATAAATGAAAATATGATATGAATGTCTTGGTGATGATTATGCAAATGATGTTTTATGTTTGCTTATATGGTTATGTTACTTGCTATTTTCATGTGAACTTACTAAGCTTTTATGCTTACTCCCTCCTTTTCATTACTTGTAGTGTTGACAAGCCCGCTCAGAAATCGGGAACGGTCGGAGGCACGCTCACACTATCCGTATACCATCTTGGCATAATGGCTTGTATATTTTGAGTATGACATGTATAGCATTATAATTATTTTGTATATATGGTCTTATGATATGGTTATTGAGTAGTATAAAAATGCTTGGTAATGATTAGCCATTGGAATGGCTAATTATGATCATATTTGGTGTTATGTATGTCAAATTGCTAGTTAATCCATGGAAACCATGAAATAGGTAAAATTTACCATAAAATAGATTAGATAGCAGTAGTGACATGAATTTGGAAAATCATTAAAAATAGTATAGATATAATTAGATGATGAATAAAACATGGAATTTAAGAATTATGAGCCTATTTTCATATGGAAGAAACGAAACAGGTATATGAGTTATATTTTATGAGATGTTTAAATTTTTGTGAAACAGGGCCAGAGCGATTTCTAGATGCCCTGTTCTGACTTTGGAAATTCACCATAAATTGTATAAAAATAATTAGAAGTCATAATTTATATGTACAGATTTCTTATTGAGTATAGTTTTAAGAGAAACAAACTTCATAGTCATTGAAATTCTGTACAAAGAGATATCTGATTCGTAATACACAGAGGTCAGAGCAGTCAAACCCTGAAACAGTGGAGACTTTAACTAATAAACTGTACTAATTGGCCTAGCCAAAAATTCTAGAAAAAAATTAGTAAATAGATATATGAGTCTAGTTTCAGGTAAAATTTACGGAATTGGATTTTGAGTTTCGTAAATCGAGATATGAATTTTTAAGCGACTGTGATGCAGATTGCTAGTTTGACTGGAAATTTTAAAAATAAATTGTTTGAGCTGTTTAAGTAATGAATTAAGTCTGTTAACACCTCGTATTCGACTCCAGCGACGGTCTCGGGTACGGGGCGTTACATTTGGTGGTATCGGAGTAGGTTTAGTCGGTTCTCGGACTAACCTAGCATGTGTAAAAGTTTAGCTATACATGCCACTGATCTGTGATAGTGTGATGTCTTCCGACGCGTATGAGTACCGTCTTATTTAGACAGGGTACTCTCCAACCGAGCTGCGTCAACCATGTTCAATGTTATGTGAAGGTATTTGAGTAAAATTATGATTATGATAAATATCGGTTCAGAAAAGTATGAATAAAGATTTATGATACATATGTGATAAATATTCATATTTGCTTAATGCTCATATGATGTAGTGTATATGGCTTACTTGATAAGATGAACGGAATAAATAGAAAGTAGTAGAGGTATGAATAAAAGTCATAATATTATGATACGAATGAAAATGTCGTTGTTTTGATTTGGACGTCGAATGTTGATGAATGCTAATGATATATAATTTTATGAGATAAAGAATTATAAAGAAATGAACTTATCTGTGTTAAATTGTTGGACTGAATTATATGATTGTAATGATATGTACATGATGATGCACAAAATGAAAGTTATGATTCTGGTGCAAATATCTATGTTTGTTTGGCCTTATATGATGTCATGAGCATGACTTAATTTAATTAAATGAATGGATAAGTAAAGCTATCTAGAAAACATAGAATGTATGCATAAGTATATTGTCTAAATGGGACAATAGGAAAATTGGTGTAAGCCAACATGAATGAATGACATGATTTTGATGATGTTGTTATGATGATGGAAGTTGTGTCATATGTGTATGTATAAAAAAGTTGAATCAGAGGTCCTACAACCCCTCCCCCTTACCGAAATGGTACTTATAATGGAATTTCATGAGATTTGTATTGAATAAGTTTCCGGTTGAGAACCCAAAGAGTTCAGTGATAGAATAATTATAAGTATGATCAAAGATTGAAAATGAGCTGATAAGTAAAGTCAGAGCCAGTAAAGTATCGGATTGACTTAAAGATTATTGGAATTATGCACTGTCCCAGTTAGAAAAGGAATTCTCCTTGGTAAACCGAATTACTCAGGTGCAAGGTCAAGAAAAGTATAAATCGAAATTTATTCAGAACTGGCCTTCTTTAGTGAATGGTTTAATATGAAATTTGTGACGGTAGAACTAGTTGGGGAAATAATATTTGAAATGTGAACTATCTGAGTGTGATAGTTATGACTGGACAAATTTAGCAGTCTCTTTTGAGATGTTCTATGTGTTTACCCGTTCTCAGAAATATTTCTATGGCTATTGATCTTCTGAAGAAATTCTTGTTATATCGGAATGTCTTTTAATCCTGGTGTTGGATGAAAGCATTGGTAGTCTGATTGGTTTATAATTTATATTTCTCTATTTCATCGGGTATTCTATTTCATTTCGTCTGATAAGAATTGATGAGAGAATACATATGATATTATGATTCTGTTTCTTCTACTTGATGCTTCATTTGATATATATGTATGGAAAGATATATTGTTCTTATTATATTTGATTCTAGTGGGATTAAATGATGTTTTCTTTTGGACTTTCTTTCTTTGAAGAATTATCGGGGTATTCCGTATTTTCTCTATGAGTTTGGTTTTCGATTCTCCGGCTTGGTTTTCGATTCTCCAGCATAGTATCGTATCTTGGGTTTCTTTATTCTAGATTTCTCTATTTTGGATTTCTTTATTCGGTTTTCTTGTTATCTTTGTTCCATAATTTGTCAATTATGACTCGTGTTCGAAGTGCGTTCTTTAGCTCGTGATAATCATGTCAAATATGACTATATTTCTAATTTGATCTTGGTAATGTGGTGATTTTAGTATTGGGGTTTTTTTTTCTAATTTCTGTGTAAGGATTTGACATCAGTAAAGGCATAAGTGATAAAAGCGCGAGTTTCAGTCGGTATGGTGAATTATCTATTTGAAAGATTTCATGCGACAATTATTTCAGGATTATTTTTCCCAAGTTTGATAATAGAATTTCATTTTGTACGGATAAAAGAGTAAATAGTCTGAACGAGAAGTGTATATTTATTAGAAAAAGTTTGATATTAGTTAAAGTCACTACGAATGATAAGGTTTTCATTTTGTGAAAGCTGAAAAGTTTATTACATGTTGACAAAGTTCGGATAGATGAGAATATTGGTAAGCAAGCGTCGAACTAGACTAGTCTACATTGAGTAAAGACTTCGACTTTCAAAGTAATGTAATCTTGTTGTATGAATTGTGATGTGTTTCAAGACGGTGAGGTAATGTGATAGTTTAGAGCATTCGATGTTACATAAAATCGGAGTTGTTAAAGGGGTTAAAGCCGAGCATTGGGATCTATCAAAATTATCCTTGTCAGTGTTGATATTGGGATGGAAATGAGAAGGATTATTCTTGAGGCCATATCAGAATTATTTCCATGGCAGAAAGAGGAAAATGTGATGTATCCTGTTGTTAAATGTTTGGCGAGATCTATAAATCATATCTGTATTGAATGAATTCCTACTCATCAGATTCATGGAAATTCAGGTCTCTTTGATTGTTGGATTTCTTGGAATTCCGGTCTCCATTAATCAAGTTAAGATCCGGGTTTTATGTCATGATATCATGGGAAACTGAGAAGGGTTGAAAATTTAAGAACAGTTGAGAGTTGAGATGTAAGCTTTCAAATCATATGAGAAATTAAAGAGATGTATTGGAGGTACAGTCTAACTGAAAGTTCTTCGGCACCGAATATGAGATTAAAAGTGAAGACCACTTTTTTGGTAAGTTTTTCGGGGACGAAAATCCCTAAAGGGGGAAGAGTTGTAATATCCTGATTTTGGGCCTAGTCGAAATAGTGGTTTTGTGACCACAAAATCCGAGATAGAAATAATTATTTTATAATTATTTTGATGTTTATGATATGATTTCATGATTGTGTGAAAATTTCGTGATGAAATCCTATGCCTAAAGTGCTTAAATTGAAATTAGGGACTAAATCGAATAATTTGCAAAACTTGCATTCTAGAAGTTTCTAGTATGAAATTGTTTTGAAATATTAATTAGGGGGTCTTAAATAGAAATTTTACCAATTTCTAAGTTTATGGACAAAAATTGGACATGGATGGAATTTTTGGAAAGTTTAGTAGTAAGGGCATTTTGGTCATTTAGGGTAAAATGAATTAAAATACAAAATTAAAAGCCAATTTTGCTCATCTTCTTCACCATGGCCGAATATAGCAAGGAGAAACCATGGCTAGGGTTTTTCAAGCTTCCAAGCTCGATTGTAAGTCCATTCTAGCCCCGTTTTCAAGTTCTTTACGTTTTTGGAGTCCCGGTAGCTCGATTTAGCTTATGCTAGCAATAATTTAACCTAGGGTTTATATTTGGAAAAATACCCATAGGTGAAATTTGTGTATTTTGGTGTTTTATGATAGAATATGAGGTTTTAAATTATGTTAGACAACTTGTGCTACTCGGTTTTAAGTGAAAACGAGCAAAAGGGCTTAATCGGTAAAAATACCTAATAGTCATAAGTACATGTAAGAGTGAGAATTTGATGTTGCCATAGAAGGGAAAAATTATCAGAATGTCATAAAACATAAGAAAATAGGCTGAAGTTTAATTTCCGAGCTTTGGGGAAAAAGTGTAAATATGCAAAAGTTTAGGGGCAAAATTGTAATTTTTTGAAAATATGATTTTGGGTCAATTTGAATAATGTGAGTCCTAATTAGACTATATTTTAAATGATAGAGCAAGGAAAACTAAAATTCGGGCTAAAATGGGGAAAATACCAAGTTGTGGACGAAATGGTAAAAGTAGCCATTATCGCATACTAGGTAAGTTCATGTGTAAATAATGTAGCATAATTGTTATTTTTAAGCTATTGATGTTAATTATATGATATGCTGATTTTTATCATGAAATATATGCTTTGTGGTTATTTTCGAATAAAATGTAAATTATGTGAGCTACTTGTTAAATATAAATTGTTACCCAGTATTGGTTTCAGTATTCTACGGAAGACGGCAAGGATATGTGTTCGAGGAAAATCCCGTTTGAATCTTAGGAATAGATTAGGATACAAGTGGCATGTCACTGGGATATTTGGGCATCCGAACTCGTTGAGTTGAGTCCGAGTTCACTTATGGATGCGAATGTCCGAACTCGTTGAGTTGAGTCCGAGTTCGTGAGATGTAACTAGGCATCCGAGCTCGTTGAGTTGAGTCCGAGTTCACTTATGGATGCGAACGCCTGAGCTCATTGAGTTGGGTCCGAGTTCGCTTATGGGCGGGTTACATAGTAGCTTGGCTACATATGTGGCACTTATGTGCAAACTTTCCATGTATCCGAATTATATTCCGATGTGTTCAACGGGTAAAGTTCTACTCAAATGGAGGAATACTCAAGATGAAAGGGACGTATTGGTAAGTGTTGTGAAATGGATACTTTGAATAGGTATGTACTTAACCCTCGAGTTGAAAAATCGATATGACAACAATATGGTAAGATGATAAATGAAAATATTATATGAATGTCTTGGTGATGATTATGCAAATGATGTTTTATGTTTGCTTATATGGTTATGTTACTTGCTATTTGCATGTGAACTTACTAAGCATTTATGCTTACTCCCTCCTTTTCATTATTTGTAGTGTTGACAAGCCAGCTCGGAAATCGGGAACGGTCGGAGGCACGCTCACACTATCCGTATACCATCTTGGCATAATGGCTTGTATATTTTGAGTATGGCATGTATAGCATTATAATCATTTTGTATATATGGTCTTATGATATGGTTATTGAGTAGTATAAAAATGCTTGGTAATTATTAGCCATTGGAATGGCTAATTATGATCATATTTGGTGTTATGTATGTCAAATTGCTAGTTAATCCATGGAAACCATGAAATAGGTAAAATTTACCATAAAATAGATTCAGACAGCAGTAGTGACGTGAATTTGAAAAATCATTAAAAATAGTAGAGATATAATTAGATGATGAATAAAACATGGAATTGAAGAACTATGAGTCTATTTTCATATGGAAGAAACGAAACAGGTATATAAGTTATATTTTATGAGATGTTTAAATTTTTGTGAAACAGGGCCAGAGCAACTTCTGGATCCCCTGTTCTGACTTTGGTAATTCACCATAAATTGTATAAAAATAATTAGAAGTCATAATTTATATGTACAGATTTCTTATTGAGTCTAGTTTTAATAGAAACAAACTTCATAGTCATTGAAATTCTTTACAAAGAGATATCTGATTCGTAATACACAGAGGTCAGAGAAGTCGAACCCTGAAACTGGGGAGACTTTAACTAATAAACTGTACTAATTGGCCTAACCAAAAATTCTATAAAAAAATTAGTGAATATATATATGAGTCTAGTTTCAGGTAAAATTTACGTAATTGGATTTTGAGTTTCTTAACTCGAGTTATGAATTTTTAAGCGACTATGACGCAGATTGCTAGTTTGACTAGAAATTTTAAAAATAAATTGTTTGAGCTGTTTAAGTAATGAATTAAGTCTGTTAACACCTCGTATTCGACTCCAGCGACGGTCTCGGGTACGGGGTGTTACACATTTTCTATCATCAGACATCAAAACACATACATATTAATCAATGGTAAAACCCTATAATTTTAACAATTTCACAAATTAGTCCCTGGGCTAGCTAGATTAAGCTACAACGACTCCAAAAATGTAGAAATCATTAAAAATCAAACAAAAATGCACTTACATGCACTAGGGAACGTTGGATGAATCAAAAACCCTAAAATGGCTTCTTTTCCCTGCAAAAATTCGGTGGAGAAGATGAACTAAAAGATAATACAATTTGTTCTTTAATTATTTTACTAATATGCTTTTATTAATTTACTACATTAACCTTATTCATTGACTTAAAATTCACCTATTTAATGTCCATCTTTGTCCACTCAAATTTCAAATGGTCTAATTACCACATAAAGACTTTCACTTTAAAGTTCTATAGCTATTAAACACCTTTAGCTTATAGAAATCAACTTTTACACTTTATGCGATTTAGTCTTTTTTATCGAATTAAGCATTCAAATAATAAAATTTCTAAACGAAATTTTTATAAAATCATATTATCATGCTGTAGACATTAAAATAATTATAAATTAAATATTTTGACCTCGAATTTGTGGTCCTGAAACCACTGTTCTAATTTGACTTAAAAACGGGCTGTTACAACTGTCCCCCCTTAGGAATTTTCATCCCCGAAAATCTTACCAGAAAATAGGTTAGGGTATTGTTTTCTCATGGCTTCCTCGGGTTCCCACGTAGCCTCTTCAACACCGTAACGTTTCCATAAAACCTTCACTAAATCTATGCTTTTATTTCTCAACTCTTTAATCTCTCGAGCCAGAATTTTGATCGGTTCTTCACTACACGACATATCAGGTTGAATTTCAACTTTTGTTGGAGAAATTACATGTGACGGATCTGATCTATATCGATGTAACATCGACATATGAAATACATTATGAATATTTTCCAGCTCTGACGGTAAAGCTAGTCTATATGCCACTGGCCCTATTCTCTCGATAATCTCATACGGCCTGATAAATCGCAGACTCAATTTTCCTTTACGACCAAATCGAATAATCTTCTTCCACGAAGATACTTTTAGAAATACTCTGTCGTCGATTTGAAATTCTATCGTCGATTTGAAATTCAATATCTTTACGTTTCATGTAACACCCCTCACCCGTGTTCAACACTGGAACAGGGTTCGAGGCATTATCAGACTTATATCACAAACAATCATACAAATTGAGTCATAAATTTGCGTCTAAATTAAACCATTCACATTCAATCATAAAGTCCCTAGCACGAGCCTACGAGGCCCAAAACATGCTTTGAAAGTGGTTCGGGACTAAACCAACAACTGGGTAAAATTTTACAAAACTTAGAAAATTTTTCCACTAAACAGGGTCACACGCCTGTGTGGGCAGGCCGTGTGGCTACACACGCCCGTGTCCCTACCTCGTGTAACTCACTGACTTGTAACCCATGAACAAATTGAGATCACACGGCCGAGTCACAGCCCATGTGCTAGGCCATATGGAAATTTAATTTTCATAAAATAGGTGCATATTTCACACGCCCAAGACATACGCCAGTGCCTAAGGCCGTGTCTGTAATGCCCTGTACCCAAGACATTTTCCGGAGTCGAACATGAGGTGTTAACAGACTTAATTCATTGCTTAAACAGCTCAAACAATTTAATTTTAAAATTTTCAGTCAAGCTAGCAATCTGCGTCACAGTCGCTTAAAAATTCATATCTCTAGTTCCAAAACTCAAAATCCAATTCTGTAAATTTTCCCTGAAACTGGACTCATATATATATTTACTAATTGTTTTCTAGAATTTTTGGCTGGGCCAATTAGTACAGTTTATTAGTTAAATTCTTCCCTGTTTCAGGGTTTGACTGCTCTGACCTCTGTGTATTACGAATCAGATATCTCTCTGTACAGAATTTAAATGACTATGAAGTTTGTTTCTTTTAAAACTAGACTCAATAAAAAATTTGTAAATATAAATTAAGGCTTCTAATTATTTTTATAAAATTTATAGTGAATTTCCAAAGTCAGAACAGGGGATCCAGAAATCACTCTGGCCCTGTTTCACGAAAATTCAAATGTCTCATAAATTATAATTCATATACCTATTTTGTTCAATCCATATGAAAATAGACTCATTAAGATTCAATTTCATAACTTACTCATCATTTAATTCCATTTCTACTATTTTTAGTGATTTTTCAAATTTACATCACTGCTGTTGTCAAATTCTGTTTTATGGCAAATTTCACTTTACTAAGGATTTTCATGGACTAAATATCATTTTAAACATACATAACATCAAATATGACTTAGATTGGCCATTCCAATGGCTAATCATTTATAAACCCTTTTTTTTTTTTTGCCAAACCATAGCCATATCATAAGATCAATTACACAAAGTGAGTATTTTGCCATACATGCCACATTCAAAATATACAAGCCATTTTACCGATTTAAGCCTTCGGATAGTGTGAACGAGTCTTCGACCTATCCCGATTCTCAAGCCGGCTTGTCAAAACTAAAATGAAAGAAAAGGAGGGAGTAAGCATAAATGCTTAGTAAGTTCACATGCAAATAGCAAGTAATATAATCACACAATCCCACATAAAACATCATTTACATTTAATATCTTTCTACGATTTCATCTTACCAAGTTTTCAACCCGAGGGTTTAAACACATATCTGTCAAATTTTCTCATTTACCACACTTACCAACATGTCACCTTCATTTTAGGCATTCTCCTTATTCTCTTAATATCCACCCGTTGAACACATCGGAATATAATTCGAATACATGGAAAGTTTGTACATAAGTGCCACATATGTAGCCAAGCTACCATGTAACCCACCCATAAGCGAACTCGGACTCAACTCAACGAGCTCGGGTGTTCGCATCCATAAGTGAACTCGGACTCAACTCAACGAGCTCGGATGCCTAGTTACATCTCACGAACTCGGACTCAACTCAACGAGTTCGGACATTTACATCCATAAGTGAACTCGGACTCAACTCAACGAGTTCGGATGCTCAATCATCCTAGTGACATGTCACTTGTATTCTAATCTATTCCCAAGGTTCAAACTAGCTTTTTCCTCGATTACACATCTTTGCCGTATTGCACGGAACATCGAAATCGATACTCGGTAGCAATTCATAATTTACATATTATTCAATAATAACCATAAAGCATAATATTTCATGATATTAATCATCATATCACATAAATAATATTAAATTACTTAGAATGACAATTATGTTACTACATTTACACATGAACTTACCTCGGTATAAAATTATTAGCAATCGAGCCTATTCTTCGTAAACTTTATTTTTCCCTCGATCGCGACTTGAATCTCGTTTCTCTTGATCTATAATGCCAAATTAATCTTATTTAATGCATACATTCATCAAAACAGCATTTAATATGAACTTTGGCAAAATTACATTATTGCCCCTAAACTTTTGCATAATTACAATTTTGCCCCTAGGCTCGGGAATTAAACTTCATCCTATTTTCTTATGTTTTATGACATGCTGATCATTTTTTCCTTCTATGGCAGCATCAATTTCACACTCTAACATGTACTTATGACTATTAGGTATTTTTACCGATTAAGCCCTTTTACTCGTTTTCGCTTAAAACCGAGTAGTACAAGTTGTCTGACATAATTTAAAACCTCATATTCTATCATAAAACACCAAAATACACAAATTTCACCTATGGGTATTTTTCAAAATATGAACCCTCGGTTAAATTATTGCTAGCATAAGCTAAATCGAGCTACCGGGATTCCAAAAATGTAAAGAACATTAAAAACGGGCATAGAAATCACTTACAATCAAGGCTTAAAAGTTGAAGAAACCCAAGCTATGGAGAGAGCAAAATTCAGCAGCAACTATATGGAGAAGATGACTATTTTGTGTTATTTTTCTCATTTTATTTCATTTAATATGCAAATGACCAAAACACCCTTAATACCTTTCTTTGAAAACTTTCATGTACAAGCCCATTTTTGTCCAAAATTTTAAAAATTGGTCAAATTGTAATTTAAGACCTCCTCATTAATATTCCAAAGTAATTTCATACTAAAAACTTCTAGAATGCAAGTTTTGCAAGTTATTCGATTTAGTCCCTAATTCAACTTAAGCACTTTATGCACAGAATTTCGTCACGAAATTTTCACACAATCATGCAATCATATCATAAACATCAAAATAATTATAAAATAATTATTTCTATCTCGGATTTGTGGTCATGAAACCACTATTCCGATTAGGCCATAATTCGAGATATTACAGTGTCATCCACGCGGCTAAGACACACGCCCTTGTCTCTGTCTGTGTGCTCAATTTTGAGCAATTTGTTTCTCAAAATTTAAGGTGCAGGGGACACACGGCCAGAACACATGCCTATGGGGCAGACCGTGTGTCTACCTGTGTGGACAAAATAAAGGCTATTTATCAAGCCCTTTGTCACCCTCATTTACACCTACATACACAAGTTCAATGGCATAAACCATGGCATGTTTAAGCAACCAAAATATCCATAATCAAAATTAAATCATGTCATTCATTACCAACACTTAACATTTTTACTATAGCATAATTTACCAATTCAATTCATACCAAACATCACATTCATAAGTATCAACATGAATACTTTCATCATGCATAATTCTACTTAGGTTTCCTAGCACACCCAAGGACCCATCTCATCCATTTCATAACAAGTCATTTAACCTTAATAAACATATAGCAACCCATTATCAAACACAAAAACAAGAAGGCATTAGCACATATACTTATATAAATAGGCTTACAACCATGTTAGCCAAAATAAGCCAATTTACAAGGTCAAAAACTAAATCACCTTAAACAAATATAAGCCAATACATTTGGCCAAATCAAATGACCTATATAAAAAATGACCATGTCCATATACTTGCCATACTTTCAAATACTAATATAATCAATACCCAAAATGAGAGTTTGATAGTGTGATTCGAATCTCTGACGATCTCCGATTTGAGCTAGCTTGGCGACACTATAAAAACATGGAAAATAAATGGAGTAAGCTATATAGCTTAGTAAGCTCGTATGCAAGAAATAAGCAACCTTACCATGCATATAACATTCAAATAATATAACATAATTAAATGTAAATTTACCATAGTATCATAATTCATTCTATCACTAAACTTACCTCATTTTCATCATTTCAAGCATTTAATAAACATGAGCTTTAAGTACATACCTGAACCATCTCGAAATGAACTTACCCATATTCTTATCTTTGACATACCTGTGAATCACTTGGAATAATAATGTCGGATACTTGGGATTTTTTGCACACTAAGTGCCATATATGTAACACCCCTCGCCCGTATCTGATGCCGGGATAGGGTTCGAGGCGTTATCATTAATTCACCTTTATAAACTTACACAATTAGGTTACTGAATATTGCACATAATTTAAAACTTTTCAAACCTGTGCACTGTGTCTCTTATACAGGCCTCCGAGGCCTAAAAACACTCCTAGGGGTAGTACGGAACAAAACCGAAATAGTTCGATAGACTTGGGGCACTTTAGGAAATTTTCCCCTTAGTTGAAGTGTAACACGTCTGTGGGGCTTAGAACACGCCCGTGTCTAATTCCTATATGCAACACGGCCAAGGCACACGCCTGTGGGCTTAGCCCGTGTGTTACACTGACTTCAACCTCACCACTCTGTTAAATAAACATGGCCAAGGCACACGCCCGTGTGCTTAGCCCATGCTCTATGCTGACTTAAAATTTCAAGTGCAAGGGACACACGGTCATAGCACACACCTATGGGAGTAGCCCGTGTGTCACACATGGCCTAGACACATGCCCGTGTGTCTACCCATGTGGACCTTGTTAGGCTATTTTTCAAGCCTTAAGTCACCCTCTACTAGCCAATTACACTTATAGATTACTATAGTGCATATTTGGGCCAAATTATCCATTTGTAAATATGAAACTTTGATTAACCTCATTGCATGTGAACCTCAAGTCATTCGTTTCATACATGCTAAGTTAATTCTTATCTTGCATTTAATGATTTATATGTCTGCTTGACATATTAAGATTGGCTCGTTATTATAACTCATTGCCAATTATAACTAAGCCATCACATATGAATATAAACATGCATAGATTTGTAGGGTATAGCCTACTTCAAAATGAGCCAATTCCCATGGCCGTATACAAAAAAGATAAACATATTTTTACATGCCTTCACTAGGCAAATCAAATGACATATATAACAAAATACTCAAAAATCCTATACATGCCATTGGACAAAATAAAAATGTCTTTATACCAAAGCTTGTCTAGTTGATAGTATGTTGACTCTCCAATTGTCTTCCAATCTTTATGAGTCCTCGAGCTCTAAAAAGCAGGGAAAAGAAAGGGGTAAGCAATTTACATGCTTAGTAAGTTCGAATAACTGGAAAATAAACTTACCGATTGTTTAGCATACATCAATAATAGATAATGAAACCAACGAACATGAAAATGGTTTCCCTATCACATGCACTCAATCAATGAGTTAGTCACATAACAAATACCATGAACATTTTTATCTTAGATGAGCTCATCATTTTACATATCATCTATACATATTCCTTGTGATAGTCCCGTTGAGTTTCTAGGAAATCTCGATAGATCATCCATTTACCATCAATTCGTACGAATGATCGTTTCAGTATACACTCCCGTGAACCTCATATCTTATAGTGGGATTACGAGTCCAGGCTAAATCCCCCGCAATATACACTCATAAGGTGATGTCAAGATTACCAGTCCAGGCCAAATCCCTTACGCAACAGACACGCTTAATGAGCTCGGATCTGAATTACCAGTCTAGGCTAAATTCAGACCCTAATTGGATTACCCATCCGGGCTAAATCCACAATGCACACATATTCTTCGAGAGGCTCGATCACTCAAGGAACACCAGTCTAGGCTAGATCCTTTTTATACTTGAGATCTTCGGATTACCAGTCCAGGCTAAATCCTTTTCTGCAACACATGCAAGATCTTAAGTCTCATGTAAATCATGGTTTACCCATCGAACTCCCTTTTCAACCTCAACCGAGACATTATCCAATAATTCATTATTAAAGATGCAATTCATGCATTTTCATGCCATCAAGAATGCAATTATCATGCATTCATAAAATATATAATTATGCATGTTATAGGTTTACTTCAAGTTATCCGAACTTAACTGGTATTCGTTTCGGAACTGTGTTTTAATTTTTCCGAAACCTTGCGTTTACCTCGATCGACCACTGGAATTTGTTCCTTGGGGTCTATAACAACAAATTATATCATTAATTCACTACATTACACTTTTCAAGTTTAATTTCTACACCTGGTCCAAATGACCATTTTGCCCCTAACCTTTGACATTTCACGATTTAGTCCTTAGGCTCGTATAATGAAACACATGGAATTTCTATCTTTCCCAAGCCTATCTGAACACTTTTCCCTCATATGGCAGGCCAAATTTTCCATTATTTTCACATTTCAACCACATATTTAACAACTTTTGCAAAAAGGTACCTTTAGGGGTTTTTCATGAAAATCAACTAAGCAAAGATGTTTAACACATCTTCAACTTTCATACCCCTCCATAATCCACTAAAATACAAGCAAATCATGCTTGGGTAAATTTTTAAACATGAACCCTAGCATGAAATATGGGTAGAAATGGAAATATCAAGCTACTAGGATTTCAAAAATACAAAAAACATTAAAAACAAGGCTTGGGAGCACTTACTATTGAGCTTGAAAAGCTTGAAAACCCTAGCTATGGTGACTTGAGAATTTCGGCTGGAAAAGGAAGAAGAATGGTTGATTTTTGCCTTCTTTTTCCCAATTTATTTCATTAAATTACCGAATGACCAAAATGCCCTTAAGTCCTCTCTTTAAAATTTCATCCATACAAGCTCATTTCTGTCCAAAAACTTAGAAATTAGGAAAATTACTCCCCAAGACATTATAATTTATAATCTAAAGAAATTTCATTTACATTGTTTCTAGAATCCATGTTTTGCAATTTATTCAATTTAGTCCCTAATTTCCAATTGGACACATTACTCAAGGAATTTCTTCATGAAACTTTAACACATGTATAATCTCATATTATAGGTCTCATAATAATCATAAAATGAATATTTTGATGTCGAATTTGTGGTCTCGAAACCACTGTTGCGACTAGGCCCTATTTTAGGATGTTACATTTCTCCCGCTAAGGGACTTTCGTCCTCGAAAGCCTTACCAGTAAACAGGTTCAGATATTGGTTTCCCATGGTTTCTTCTGGTTCCCATGTAGCTTCTTCCACACCATGTCGGTGCCATATAATCTTTACTAAAGTCACATTTTTATTTCTCAACTGTTTAACCTCTCGGGCCAAAATCTTGACTGGTTCCTCTCTGTATGTCATGTCTGGTCTAATCTCAATCTCTTCTGGTGAAATCACATGAGAGGGGTCTGATCGATATCATCTTAACATGGATACATGGAACACGTCATAAATCTTTTCCAATTCTGGTGGCAATGTCAAATGATAGGCTAATGGTCCAATCCTTTCAGTGATCCCGTAAGGTCTGATAAATCGCTGACTCAGTTTACCTTTCCGACCAAATCTCAACACCTTTTTCCATGGAGACACCTTCAAGAATACTCTGTCTCTAACTTGGAATTCAATCTCTTTTCTTTTCAGATCAGCATAAGACTTTTGCCTATCCGATGCTGCTTTTAAATAGTCCTGTATTACTTTAACTTTTCTTTCGGTTTCCCTAATCAGATCCACTCCATGAATCTGATTTTCCTTAAGTTTTGTCCAGTATAATGGAGTTCGTCACTTCCTTCCAAACAAGGCCTCATAAGGTGCAATTTTAAAACTTGTTTGGAACCTATTGTTGTAGGCAAATTCTACCAATGGCAGGTATTTTTCCCAGCTATCCTGAAATTTGAGGATACAACATCGCAACATATCTTCAAGAATTTGAATCGTCCGCTCAGACTGACCATCAGTCTGAGGGTGAAAAGCTATACTAAAACTCAACTTCGTCCCCAAGGCTTTCTGTAGCTTTTTCCAGAATCTCAAAGTGAACCGTGGGTCTCTGTCTGAAATAATCGATAATGGTACTCAGTGCAATCTTACTATCTCAGAAACATATAAGTCGGCCAGTCTATCAAGGGAATAATCTGTCCTTACCGGAATAAAATGAGCTGACTTAGTCAACTTATCCACTACGACCCATATGGCATCTTTCTTTTTCGGAGTCAAAGGCAATCCTGTCACGAAGTCCATGGCAACTCTGTCCCACTTCCATTCGAAAAGTATCACAGGTTGCAACAAACCTGAAGGCACTTGATGTTCAGCTTTAACTTGACACAAACTTAGAAATATCTCTTTTCATACCGTTCCACCAATACATTTTCTTCAAATTGTTGTACATCTTGGTACTTCTTGGATGAGACAAACGTCTGCTATGTGCTTCTTGCAATATTTTTTGAATAAGTTCATCGTCTTTAGGTACGCATACTCTCTCTGAACATCAAACACCAATTAGGACTAATCCAGAAATCTGATTCAGACCCTGACTCAAATTGAGCCCTTTTTGCTTGCAAGTCACCATCATTAAACTAAGCATCATGAATTTCCTGCAGAAATGTTGGCTTAGCCTCTAGATCTGCCAAGACTGAACTATCATCAAGCAATGCTAAACGAGTATCCATGGCTCTCAAAGCAAATAAGGATTTTCTACTTAGAGCGTCGACGACCACATTCACCTTTCCCGGATGGTAGTCAATGATTAGATCATAATCCTTAATTAATTCTAACCATCTCCTTTGTCTCAAATTTAATTCTTTTTGAGTCATCAAGTACTTCAGACTCTTGTGGTCCATAAAGATACAACACATTTCACCATATAAATAATGCCTCCAAATCTTCAAGGAAAAAACAATCGCAACAAGCTCTAGGTCATGGGTTAGATAATTCTTCTCGTGAGGCTTCAATTGCCTTGAAGCATAGGCTATCACCTTGCCATCTTGCATAAGCACACAACCCAATCCATTTAAGGATGCATCACTGTAGACCACGAATTCCTTTCCCGGTTCAGGTAGCACTAAAACAGGAGCTTCAGTTGGTAATGTCTTTAATTTTTCAAAACTTTGCTGACACTTTTCTATCCATTCAAACTTGACATCCTTCTGTAGCAACCTTGCCATCGGAGTCGCTATCATATAAAATCCTTTTACAAACCTTCGATAGTAACCAGCTAAGCCCAAAAAGCTTCTTACCTCGGTTACATTTTTAGGCGATTTCCAATCAACAATAGTAGAGATTTTACTTGGATCAACTCGGATGCCTTCACCCGAAACAATATGACCCAAAAATCAAACTTCTTAGAGCCAAAATTCACTCTTACTAAACTTAGCATACAGTTGTTTTTCTCGCAAAGTCTGCAATACAATTCTCAGGTGCTTCGCATGTTCTGTCTTATTTCTTAAATAAATCAAGATGTCGTCAATGAATACAACAACAAAATTATCCAAATATGGCTGAAAGATCCTATTCATTAGATCCCTAAATACGGCTGGTGCATTCGTCAGCCCAAACGGCATAACAAGGAATTCATAATGACCATACCTTGTCCTGAAAGTTGTTTTTGGCACATCCGATTCCTTGAGACGCAACTGATAGTAGCCAGACCTCAAGTCCATCTTAGAGAACACAGTGGCTCCTCTCAACTGATCGAATAAATCATCAATCCTTGGTAAAGGATACTTATTTTTTATGGTTACCTTATTCAGTTGCCGATAATCAATACATAATCTCATTGAACCATCTTTCTTCTTTACAAACAACAGGGGGCACCCCAAGGTGAAAAACTTGGCCTTGCAAATCCTTTATCCGTCAACTCTTACAACTGTGCTTTTAACTCTTTTAGATCGATTGGTGCCATTCTGTATGGGGCGACAGAGATAGGAGTTGTCCCTGGCATCAATTCAATACCAAACTCAATTTCTCTCTCAAGAGGTAATCTTGGTAATTCCTCTGGGAATACATCTAACTACTCACATACTATCGGCACAGACTTGATCTTCAACTCTATTTTCTTAGTGTTCAGTACAAATTAAAGATAAGCTTCATACCCTTTCCTCATGTACCTCTGGGCAACCATTGTTGTCATTACATTCGGCAGCGAACCCAATTCTCTTGATTCGACCCATAAAGTCTCACCATCCAAACATTTTAACTTAATATATTTACTACCACAATTCACAATTACATCATGTAAGGCTAACCAATCCATACCAAGTATTACATCAAACTCATCAAACGGTAGCAGCATAAGGTTAGCAGGACAACAATGACCTTGAATCATCAAAGAACAATTCTTACAGACTTTATCAACTAGAACCAATTTGCCAAATGGGTTCGACACTTTAATAACAAATTCTGTAGGTTCAATGGGTATATTCATACTAGCCATGAATATCATGCAAACGTAAGAACCGTCGACCCTGGGTCAATTAAAGCAATAATACTAGTATTAAAATGGGAAAAAGTACTTGTGATAATGTCAGGAGCAGAGGCTTCCTCTCGAGCGCATATTGCATACGTTCTTGTCGAGGGTTCTAGCCTCTGGTTTTGTAGTATCTTTAGCTGCGCCTCAACTGCCACTAGCACTTCCAGGGTATCTTAGAGGTCTACCTCGTGCCATAGGAGCACTCGACTTCAGGGTTACTTCCACTTCTTTTTCCATTCGATCTGGGCAGTCTCTGAGAAAGTGGTCAAGAGAGCCACATCTGAAACACAGATCGCTTTTTACTTGGCACTCTCCGAAATGAAATTTGTTGTAGCTCTTACATTTTGGCTTTTGATCATCTACACTCCCTATACCAGTCATCATCGGGGAGGAAGACTTTTGACTTCGTCGTCTAGGACCCTTCTCTCTACCCGAATATCCTACTGATGAAGTAGAGCGTTCATACTGGCTCCTAGCTCTCTTCGTGGAGAATGAGAGTGTTTTACCGCTGGTCCTCTTGCTCGCAACTCGAGCCTCTCTCTTTGCTTACTTTCTTTTATTATTAAGTTCCTCGGCTTTCTTGGCCCAATCAGCTAATGCTGCAAACTCCCGTATTTCAAGAATTTCGATCAAAAATTTGATGTCCTCATTCAGACCCTCCTCGAAGCGTTTACACATTTCTGATTCAGTTTGGACCCATTCAGTTGCGTACTGACTTAGCCGTACGAACTCTCTCTCATATTCTGCTATAGTCTTGTTCCCTTGTTTGAGTTCCAAGAACTTTTTTCGCTTTGAGTCTAAAAATCGTTGGCTAATAAATTTCTTCCTAAACTCTGTTTGGAAGATATTCCAAGTAATATTTTCCTTCGGCACTACCGAGGATACAGTCTTCTACTAGTGGTGTGCAGTATCCTTCAAGAGGGACATGGCACACTTCAAACACTCCTCGGGTGTGCCTGACAATTCATCTAACACCCGTGTAGTATTTTTGAGCCAGAACTCGGTTCTTTCAGCATCATCATCAATTTTCTCTCTGAATTCCTCAGCTCCATACTTTCTAAGCTTGTCTACAGGGGCCTTACAAATTCTAACTGGTGCCATACCTCATGACACATCCTCATCAAGTTGGTTAGGGGGTGGGGGCGGTCGTGGTATGTTGTGGCAATTCCTTAGATAATCCCCAAACCATTCATCAATCATATCAAAGAAGGCAGCTCGGGCTTCTTCCTGGCCTTCAGACATAAGTCTTCTACTACTACTAGATACAGCTCGTTGTACGGAAGCTGGAGCATGGCTCTCGGCTCTCTTGGACTCATCTTGTGCTCGACATTTACTATATTCAAAATAATTTAAACAATTAGGAGATGTCACACTATCAACATTCGAATAATAGCATGTATAGCTAACTTTAACATCCTCTACGGTAGTCTTAGAACTGACTAAACCGTAGCTCTAATACCACTAAATGTAACACCCCTCTCCCATATCCAACGTCGGGATAGAGTTCGAGGCGTTACCGGTAATTCACCTTTACAAACTTACACAATCGGGTTACTGAATTTCGCTCGTAATTTAAAACTTTTCAAACATATGCAGTGTGTCTCTTATACAAGCCTCCGAGGCCTAAAAACACTCTTAGGGGTAGTACGGAACAAAATTGAAATTGTTCGATAGACTTGGGGCACTTTAGGAAATTTTCCCCTTAGTTGAAGTGTAACATGCCCGTGGGGCTTAGAACACGCCCGTGTACTTTTTCCAGTATGCAACACAACCAAGGCACATGCCCGTGGGCTTAGCCCGTGTGCTACACTGACTTCAACCTCACCATACTGTTAAATAAACACGGCCAAGGCACACGCTCGTGTGCTTAGCCCGTGCTCTATTCTGACTTAAAATTTCAGGTGCAGAGGACACACAGTCATAGAACACACCTATGGGAGTAGCCCGTGTGTCACACATGGCCTAGACACACGCCCGTGTGTCTACCCATGTGGACCTTGTTAGGCTATTTTCCAAGCCTTAAGTCACCCTCTACTAGCCAATTACACTTATAAATTACTATAATGCATATTTGGGCCAAATTATCCATTTGTAAATATGAAACTTTGATTAACCTCATTGCATGTGAACCTCATGTCATTGGTTTCATACATGCTAAGTTAATTCTTATCTTGCATTTAATGATTTATATGTCTACTTGACATATTAAGATTGGCTCGTTATTATAACACATTGCCAATTATAACTAAGCCATCGCATATGAATATAAACATGCATAAATTTGTAGGGCATAGCCTACTTCAAAATGAGCCAATTACTATAGCCATATACAAAAAAGATAAACATATTTTTACATGCCTTCACTAGGCAAATCAAATGACATATATAATAAAATACTCAAAAATCCTATACATGCCATTGGAGAAAATAGAAATGTCTTTATACTAAAGCTTGTCTAGTTGATAGTGTGTTAACTCTCCAATTGTCTTCAAATCCTTATAAGTCCTCGAGCTCTGAAAAGTAAGGAAAAGAAAGGGGTAAGCAATTTACATACTTAGTAAGCCTAAATAATTGGAAAATAAACTTACCGATTGTTTAGCACACATCCATAATAGATAATGAAACCAATGAACATGAAAATGGTTTCCCTATCACATGCACTCAATCAATGAGTTAGTCACATAACAAATAACATGAACATTTTTATCTTAGATGAGCTCATCATTTTACATATCATCTATACATATTCCTTGTGATAATCCCGTTGAGTTTCTAGGAAATCTCAATGGATCATCCATTTACCATCAATTCGTACGAATGATCGTTTCAGTATGCACTCCTGGGAACCTCACATCTTACGGCGGGATTACCAGTCCAGGCTAAATCCCCCGCAATATACACTCATAAGGTGATGTCGGGATTACTAGACCAGACTAAATCCTTTACGCGACAAACACCGTTAATGAGCTCGGATCTGAATTACAAGTCCAGGCTAAATTCAGACCCTAATCTGATTACCCGTCCGGGCTAAATCCACAACGCACACATATTCTTCAGGTGGCTCGATCACTCAAGGAACACCAGTCCAGGCTAGATCCTTTTTATACTTGAGATCTTCAGATTACCAGTCCATGCTAAATTCTTTTCTACAACACATGCAGGATCTCAAGTCTCATGTAAATCATGGTTTATCCATCGAACTCCCTTTTCATCCTCAACCGAGACATTATCCAATAATTCATTATTAAAGATGCAATTCATGCATTTTCATGCCATCAACAATGCAATTATCATGCATTCACGAAATATATGATTATGCATGTTATAGGTTTACTTCAAGTTATCCGAACTTACCTGGTATTCGTTTCGTAGCTGTGTTTCGGTTATTCCGAAACCTTGCGTTTACCTCGATCGACCTCTGGAATTTGTTCCTCGGGGTCTATAATAAAAAATTATATCATTAATTCACTACATTACACTTTTCAAGTTTAATTTCTACCCCTGGTCCAAATGACCGTTTTGCCCCTAACCTTTGACATTTTTACGATTTAGTCCCTAGGCTCGTATAATGAAACACATGGAATTTCTATCTTACCCAAGCCTATCTGAACACTTTTGCCTCATATGGCAGCCCAAATTTTCCATTATTTTCACATTTCTACCACATATTTAACAACTTTTTCAAAAAGGTCCCTTTAGGGGTTTTTCATGAAAATCACCTAAGAAAAGATGTTTAACACACCTTCAGCTTTCATACCCCTCCATAATCCACCAAAATAAAAGCAACTCATGCATGGGTAAATTTTTAAACATGAACCCTAGCATTAAATATGGGTAGAAATGGAAAGATCAAGCTACCGGGATTTCAAAAATACAAAGAACATTAAAAACGGGGCTTGGGAGCACTTATTGTTGAGCTTGAAAAGCTTGAAAACCCTAGCTATGGTGACTTGAGAATTTCGGCTGGACAAGGAAGAAGAATGGTTGATTTTTGCCTTCTTTTTCCCAATTTATTTTATTAAATTGCCAAATGACCAAAATTCCTTTAAGTCTTTTCTTTAAAATTTCATCCATGCAAGCCCATTTTTGTCCAAAAACTTAGAAATTGGGCAAATTGCTACCCAAGACCTTCTAATTTATAATCTAAAGCAATTTCATACAAATTGTTTCTAGAATCCATGTTTTACAATTTATTCAATTTAGTCCCTAATTTCTAATTGGACACCTTACTCAAGGAATTTCTTCATGAAACTTTCACACATGCATAATATCATATTCTAGGTCTCATAATAATCATAAAATAAATATTTTAATGTTGGATTTGTGGTCCCGAAACCATTGTTTCGACTAGGCCCTATTTTAGGATGTTACATCTCTTCCCCCTTAGGGACTTTCGTCCTCGAAAGTCTTACCAGTAAACAGGTTCGGATATTGGTTTCTCATGGTTTCTTTTGGTTCCCATATAGCTTCTTCCACACCATGTCGACACCATAGAACCTTTACTAAAGTAACATTTTTATTTATCAGTTGTTTAACCTCTCGAGCCAAAATCTTGACTGGTTCCTCTCCGTAAGTCATGTCTGGTCTAATTTGAATCTCTTCTGGTGAAATCACATGAGAGGGGTCTGATCGATATCATCTTAACATGGATACATGGAACACGTCGTGAATCTTTTCCAACTCGGGTGGTACTGCCAAACGATAGGCTAATGGTCCAATCCCCTCAGTGATCTCGTAAGGTCCGATAAATCGCGGACTCAGTTTACCTTTTCGACCAAATCTCAACACCTTTTTCCATGTAGACACCTTCAAGAATACTCTGTCTCCAACTTGGAATTCAATCTCTTTTCTTTTCAGATCAGCATAAGACTTTTGTCTATCCGATGTCGCTTTTAAACAGTCTTGTATTACTTTAACTTTTTCTTCAGTTTCCCTAATCAAATCCACGCCATGAATCTGATTTTCCTTAAGTTTTTTCCAGTATAATGGAGTTCGGCACTTCTTGTCATACAAGGCCTTATAAGGTGTCATTTTCAAACTTGTTTGGAAACTATTGTTGTAGGCAAATTCTACCAATGGCAGGTATTTTTCCCAGCTATCTTGAAATTCGAGGATACAACATCGCAACATATCTTCAAGAATTTGAATCGTCCGCTCAGACTGGCCATTGATTTGAGGGTGAAAAGCTGTACTAAAACTCAACTTCGTCCCCAAGGCTTTCTGTAGCTTTTTCCAGAATCTCGAAGTGAATCGTGGGTCTCTGTCTGAAATAATCGATAATGGTACCCAGTGCAATCTTACTATCTCAAAAACATATAAGCCAACCAGTCTATCAAGGGAATAATCTATCCTTTCCGGAATAAAATGAGCTGACTTAGTCAACTTATCCACTACAACCCATATGGCATCTTTCTTTTTCGGAGTTAAAGGCAATCCTATCACGAAGTCCATGGTAACTCTATCCCACTTCCATTTGGGAACCATCACAGGTTGTAACAAACCTGATGGCACTTGTTGTTCAACTTTAACTTGCTGACATACCAGACATCTTGACACAAACTTAGAAATATCTCTTTTCATACCGTTTCACCAATACATTTTCTTCAAATCGTTGTACATCTTGGTACTTCTCGGATGAATAGACAAATGGCTACTATGTGCTTCTTACAATATTTTTCGAATAAGTTCATCGTCTTTAGGTACATGTACTCTCTCTCTGGACATCAAACACCCATTAGGACTTATCCAGAAATCTGATTCAGACCCTGACTCACATTGAGCCCTTTTTGCTTACAAGTCACCATCATTAAATTGAGCATCATGCATTTCCTGCAGAAATGTTGGCTTAGCCTCTAGCTCTGCCAAGACTGAACCATCATCAAGCAATGCCAAACGAGTATCCATGGCTCTAAAAGCAAATAAGGATTTTCTGCTCAGAGCTTCGGCGACCACATTCGCCTTTCCCGGATGGTAGTCAATGATCAAATCATAATCCTTAATTAATTCTAACCATTTCCTTTGTCTTAGGTTTAATTGTTTTTGAGTCATCAAGTACTTCAGACTCTTGTGGTCCGTAAAGATATGACACGTTTCACCATATAAATAATGCCTCCAAATCTTCAAGGCAAAAACAATCGCAGCAAGCTTTAGGTCATGGGTCGGATAATTCTTCTCGTGAGGCTTCAATTGCCGTGAAGCATAGGATATCACCTTACCATCTTGCATAAGCACACAACCCAATCCATTTAAGGATGCATCACTGTAGACCATGGATTCCTTTCCCAGTTCATGTAGCACTAAAACAGGAGCTTCTGTAATATCCCGAATTATGACCTAATCGGAATAGTGGTTTTGTGACCACAAATTTGAGATAGAAATAATTATTTTATAATTATTTTGGGGTTTATGATATGATTACATGATTGTGTGAAAATTTAGTGACGAAATTCTATGCATAAAGTGCTTAAGTCGAAATTAGGGACTAAATCGAATAATTTGCAAAACTTGCATTCTAGAAGTTTTTAGTATGAAATTACTTTGGAATATTAATAAGGAGGTCTTAAATAGCAATTTGACCAATTTCTAAAATTTTGGACAAAAATGGGCTTGTACATGAAAATTTTCAAAGAAAGGTATTAAGGGTATTTTGGTCATTTGGTAATTAAAATTAATTAAAAGGGAAATTAAGGCCAAAATGTGTTCATCTTCTTCAAGCCTTGGCTGAACCTTACCTCTCTCCACAGCTAGGGTTTCTTCAACTTCCAAGCTTTATAGTAAGTGATTTCAAGCCCCGTTTTTAATGATTTTTATGTTTTTGGAATCCCAGTAGCTCGATTTAGCTTATGCTAGCAATAATTCAACCTAGGGTTCATATTTGGAAAAATACCCATAGGTGAAATTTGTTTATTTTGGTGTTTTATGATAGCTTCAGTCAGCAATGTCTTTAATTTCTCAAAACTTTGTTGACACTTTTCGTCCATTCAAACTTGACATCCTTCTATAGCAACCTCATCATCGGAGTCGCTATCATAGAAAATCCTTTTACAAACCTTCGATAGTAACCGGCTAAGCCCAAAAAGTTTCTTACCTCGGTTACATTTTTAGGCGATTTCTAATCAACAATAGCAGATATTTTACTTGGATCAACTCGGATGCCTTCACCCGAAACAATATGACCCAAAAATCCAACTTCTTAGAGCCAAAATTCACTCTTGCTAAACTTAGCATACAATTGTTTTTCTCGTAAAGTCTGCTATACAATTCTCAGGTCCTTCACATGTTCTGTCTCATTTTTGGAATAAATCAAGATGTCATCAATGAACACAACAACAAACTTATCCAAATATGGCCGAAAGATCCTATTCATTAGATCCATAAATACGGCCGGTGGATTCGTCAGCCCAAACAGGATAACAAGGAATTCGTAATGACCATACCTTGTCCTGAAAGCTGTCTTTTGGACATACGATTCCTTGACACGCAACTGATAGTAGCCAGACCTCAATTTTATCTTAGAGAACACAGTGGCTCCTCTCAACTGATCAAATAAATCATCAATCCTTGGTTACCTTATTCATTTGCCGATAATCAATACATAATCTCATTGAACCATCTTTCTTCTTTACAAACAACAAGGGGGTACCCCAAGGTGAAAAACATGGCCTTGCAAATCCTTTATTCGTCAAATCTTGTAATTGTGCTTTTAACTCTTTTAGCTCAGTTGGCGTCATTCTGTACGAGGAGATAAAGATGGGAGTTGTCCCTGGCATCAATTCAATACCAAACTCAATTTCTCTCTCAGAAGGTAATCCTGGTAATTCCTTTGGGAATAAATCTGAATACTTACATACTATCGGCACAGACTCGATCTTCAACTCTATTTCCTTAGTGTTCAGTAGAAATGAAAGATAAGCTTCATACCCATTCCTCATGTATCTCTGGGCAACCATTGTCATCATTACATTTAGCGACGAACCCAATTCTCTTGATTCGACCCGTAAAGTCTCACCATCCAGACATTTTAACTTAATATACTTACTACTACAATTCACAATTACATCATGTAAGGCTAACCAATCCATACCAAGTATTACATCAAACTCATCAAACGGTAGCAACATAAGGTTAGCCAGAAAACAATGACCTTGAATCATCAAAGGACAATTCTTATAGACTTTATCAACTAGAACCGATTTTTCTAATGGGTTCAACACTTTAATTACAAATTTCGTAGGTTCAACAGTTATATTCATAAAAAACACCAATCTCATGCAAACGTAAGGATGCATCGACCCCAGGTCAATTAAAGCAATAATACTCATATTAAAAAGGGAAAAAATACCTGTGATAACGTCAGGAGCAGAGGCTTCCCCTCTAGCGCGTATTGCATACGTTCTTGCCGGGCCTCTAACTTCTAGTCTTGGAATATCTTTAGCTGTGCCTCGACTGCCACTAGCACTTCCAGGGTATCTTGGAGGTCTACCTCGTTCCATAGGAGCACTCAACTTCGAAGTTACTCCCACTTCCTTTTCCATTCGATCTAGGCAGTTTCTGAGAAAGTGGTCAAGAGAGCCACACCTGAAACACGCAACGCTTTTTACTCGGCACTCTCTGAAATAAAATTTGTTGCAGCTCTTACACTTTGGCTTTTGATCATCTACACTCCCCACACTAGTCATCATCGGAGAGGAAGAATTTTGACTTCGTCGTCTAGGACCCTTCTCTCTACCCGAATATCCTACTGATGAAGTGGAGCGTTCATGCTGGCTCTTAGCTTTCTTTATGGAGAATGAGGGTGTTTTACATCTGGTCCTCTTGCTCGTAACTCGAGCCTCTCTCTTTGCTTGCTTTCTTTTGTTATTAAGTTCCTCGACTTTCTTGGCCTGATCAGCTAATGCGGTGAACTCCCGTATTTCAAGAATTTTGATCAACAATTTGATCCTCATTCAGACCCTTCTCAAAGCGTTTACACATTTTTGATTCAGTTTGGATCCATTCAGTTGCGTACTGACTTAGCCGTACGAACTCTCTCTTATATTCTGCTACAGTCTTGTTCCCTTGTTTGAGTTCCAAGAACTTCTTCCGCTTTGAGTCTAAAAAATGTTGGCTAATAAATTTCTTTCTAAACTCTATTTGGAAGAAATTCCAAGTAATATTTTCCTTCGGCACTACCAAGGATACGATCTTCCACCAGTGGTATGCATTATCCTTCAAGAGGGACACGGCACACTTCAAACACTTCTCAGGTGTGCATGGCAATTCATCTAACACCCATGTAGTATTTTCGAGCCAGAACTCGGCTCTTTCAGCGCCATCATCGACTTTTGCTCTGAATTCCTCAGCCCCATACTTTCTAAGTTTGTCTACAAGGGCCTTACCAATTCTTACCAGTGCCATACCTCGTGGCACATCCTCATCAAGTTGGTTAGGGGGTGGGGGCGGTCGTGGTATGTTGGGGCAATTCCTTAGATAATCCCCAAACCATTCATCAATCATATCAAAGAAGGCAGCTCGGGCCTCTTCCTGGCCTCCAAACATAAGTCTTCTACTACTACTAGATACAACTCGTTGTACGAAAACTGAAGCATGGCTCTCGGCTCTCTTGGACTCATCTTGTGCTCGACATTTACTATATTCAAAATAATTTAAACAATTAGGAGATGTCACACTATCAATATTCGACTAATGGCATGTATAACGAACTTTAACATCCTCTACGGTAGTCCTAGAACCGACTAAACTGTAGCTCTAATACCACTAAATGTAACACCCCTCCCCCGTATCCAACATCGGGATAGAGTTCGAGGCGTTACCGTTAATTCACCTTTACAAACTTACACAATCGAGTTACTAAATTTTGCTCGTAATTTAAAACTTTTCAAACGTGTGCACTGTGTCTCTTATACAGGCCTCCGAGGCCTAAAAACACTCCTAAAGGTAGTACGGAACAAAACCGAAATTTTTCTATAAACTTGGGGCACTTTAGGAAAATTTCTCCTTAGTTTAAGTGTAACATGCCCGTGGGGCTTAGAACACGCCCGTGTCCTTTTTCCAGTATGCAACACAGCCAAGGCACACGCTCGTGGGCTTAGCACGTGTGCTACACTGACTTCAACCTCACCATACTGTTAAATAAACACGGCCAAGGCACACGCTCGTGTGCTTAGCCCGTTATCTATGCTGACTTTAAATTTCAGGTGCAGGGGACACACGGTCATAGCACACACGCATGGAAGTAGCCCCTGTGTCACACACGGCCTAAACACACACCCGTGTGTCTACCCATGTGGACCTTGTTAGGCTATTTTCCAAGCCTTAAGTGACCCTCTACTAACCAATTACACTTATAGATTACTATAGTGCATATTTGGGCCAAATTATCCATTTGTAAATATGAAACTTTGATTAACCTCATTGCATGTAAACCTCATGTCATTGGTTTCATACATGCTAAGTTAATTCTTATCTTGCATTTAATGATTTATATGTCTGCTTGACAAATTAAGATTGGCTCATTATTATTACTAATTGCCAATTATAACTAAGCCATCGCATATGAATATAAACATGCATAGATTTGTAGGGCATAGCCTACTTCAAAATGAGCCAATTCTCATGGCCATATACAAAAAAAAGATAAACATATTTTTACATGCCTTCACTAGGCAAATCAAATGACATATATAACAAAATACTCAAAAATCCTATACATGCCATTGGACAAAATAGAAATGTCTTTATACCAAAGCTTGTCTAGTTGATAGCGTGTTGACTCTCCAATTGTCTTCCAATCCTTATAAGTCCTCGAGCTCTGAAAAGCAAGAAAAAAAGAGGGGTAAGCAATTTACATGCTTAGTAAGCCTGAATAACTGAAAAATAAACTTACCGATTTTTTAGTATACGTCCATAATAGATAATGAAACCAATGAACATGAAAATGGTTTCCCTATCACATGCACTCAATCAATGAGTTAGTCACATAAAAAATACCATGAACATTTTTATCTTAGATGAGCTCATCATTTTACATATCATCTATACATATTCCTTGTGATAGTCCCGTTGAGTTTCTAGGAAATCTCAATGGATCATCCATTTACCACCAATTCGTACGAATGATCATTTCAGTATGCACTCCCGTGAACCTCACATCTTACGGTGGGATTACCAGTCCAGGCTAAATCCCCCGTAATATACACTCATAAGGTGATGTCAAGATTACCAGTCCATGCTAAATCCCTTACGCGAGAAACACCCTTAATGAGCTCGAATCTGAATTACCAGTCCAAGCTAAATTCAGACCCTAATCGGATTACCCGTCCAGGCTAAATCCATAATGCACACATATTCTTCGGGAGGCTCGATCACTCAAGGAACACCAATCTAGGCTAGATCCTTTTTATACTTGAGATCTTCGGATTGCCAATTCAGGCTAAATCCTTTTCTACAACACATGCAGGATCTCAAGTCTCATGTAAATCATGGTTTATCCATCGAACTCCCTTTGTTAATACTCTCAAACGTCATATTTTTATGTGCTAATTGCATATTTGTTTTGAGTATGATCTTACTAATTTGGGCTATTTATGATCTTTTATCTTCTAGGGGCTAAATTGAAGGCAAGAGGAAATTTAAGGGCAAAAAGTGCCAATTTGAAGATATACTGGGCCAACATGCAAAGAAGGAGAGAAGTGGTGCCAAAAATGCAAACATGGAAGAGCCAAGGGCTAAAATGTAAAAGAAGAGATTTTATAGTACAAGACTCTATTTTAATTTCAATTATATTAGGATAATTATTAAGGATTTTTATTTAGATTTAATTTTAGGATTTATTTTCATTTATCTTTATTTATCTTTAATTATCTTTATTTATTTGTATTTATCTTTTAGAATTTCATTAGGAATAGACTAGGTTTTCTAGTACTATAAATAGGGGATGGAGTGACACATACTGGACATCTCTTTTTCCTGTAAACACTCCCTCTCCCGAAAACTCTGTCTCCTGTTCTCTTCATATTTTCTTCAACAAAAATTCCATATCTATTTTATTTATTTCATTCCCAAAAATCATGAGCCACTAAACCAATCTAGCTGAAGGCTATCAAAATTCCCCAAAAAAGGTTCATGAGGCTTAGAATCCGTGCTTAGCCTTCACAATAGGGTATTCATCGCTTCTCCGTATTAGGGGGTTGACGCTTCCGTCCATGTCCTTTAATAGGTGATCTTTTCAACTTGTACAAGGAACGACCGCTTTGTACGTTTTGGAAAGGTTGCATAGTCGGTTCGTTGGCTTTCTTTCTCAGAGGTTGGCGAATCCAAGAGACAAAACGGCGTGGTATTCGCCGTTGGGAAGTGATGACAACGGCGTGGTATTCACCGTTGGGAAGTGATGATCTAGTAGAAGATAGTCCCACAAAAGCAATTATTGGCTAGAGTCAGGCTCCGCCAAATTTTAAGTCTAAATCCTTGGAGCTGGTGGTCGTAAGCGTCCTCTTCCACTATAACTGGCTTATCCTGCTCGAGAAGGGTTACTTAAAAACTGAGGATTGAACCCAAGGCGAAACGAGACAACCGGAGCTTGGAATCTCGCCACATAAGAAACTTTCTTTTCCCAACTCTATTTATTTTTATATTCCTTATTTTAATATCTGCAATTTATTTAATTTCGTAATTTCAAATCACTTTAAATTCTATTTTTATTTTTCTAGATTCTTAATTCTGTTTTTTTTATTTTTTAGGAACGCAGGTTTTCTTGGCCAGGAAATTGTCCAAGATTTCAAGAAACAAGCATTCGTACAATCCTATCCTTGAGGATTCGACCCTACTTCCCCTTTACTGTTATTTTTACTATTTTACAAGCAATAGGATATTTTTGGTGCTCTCAATGACACATCAAATTTTGGCGCCGTTGTCGGGGATCGGTAACGTACTAATCTTGTTTTTTGTTTCTTATGACCAGATCTGCTCCAGGAACTCTTGTGTTTGGTTCAAAAATTGAAAAGACTGCGAGAGCTAATTGTAAGGAAACAAAGCTAAGGAAAAAGTAGTCAGCGGTGGTTGGGACTCAACGTAATCCACCGCTAGAAATCAGAATCGACGACGAAGAAGAGTCTAGGGTTAACGAAAACCCTACTCAAACTTTTGAAGGCGAAAAAGTAAAAGTCGATTCCCCAGAAGAAGTGCTTAACGCTAGGGTTGAAAAAAACCCTAATTTAGTGCTTCAACCTATGGCTCAGACAATTCGGCAACTGGCCGAAGTGCCGATAGAACAACCACCACTATGCATCGCGTATCCTACTATGGATACTGATTTTGAATTGAAGTCAGGCTTGATCCAGCTACTGCCAACTTTTCAGGGGTTACAAAATGAAAATCCCTACAAGCATTTGAAAGAATTCCATTGGTTTGCCTTAGTATAAAACCTCAGGGGGTAACTGAGGACCAAGTTAAATTGCGTGATTTTCCTTTTTCCATAGCAGATTCTGCTAGGGAATGGTTATTTTATTTACCTTCTGGATCTGTAACGACTTGGGCTGAATTGTCTTATTTGTTTCTCAACAGGTTTTTTCCAGTGTCACGTGCAGCTGAGTTAAGAAGAGAAATTGTGGGAATAAGGCAAAAGGATGCAGAGTCTTTGTACAACTATTGGGAGCGATTTAAGAAGTTGTGTGCAAGTTGCCCACAAAACGGTATAATGGAACAGTCTTTGCTCCAGTATTTTTATGAAGGCTTGAAACCCATGGAGATGAATGTGGTAGACGCCGCAAGTGGAGGAGCGTTGGTCAACATGACTCCAAAACAAGAAAGAGACTTAATCTCCACAATGGCTGCAAATTCTTAGCAATTTCGAGCCAATCCTGAACCCCCTAGAAGGGTTCATCAGCTAAGCAATTCAACCTTAGAAGATAAAGTTGATAGAATTGTTAATATTTTAAATTCTCTTGTTGCAGAAAAAGAAAAGACAACCCGGTTATGCGGAATATGTGCTACCCTTGAACATACAACTGATGCATGTCCCAGTTTGAATGATGATACTATGGCTCATTTAGATGATGTGGGAAATTTTCCTGGGCCACCACAAAGGCGATACGACCCTTACGCTAATACCTACAACCCAGGATGGAGGGATCACCCTAACTTAAACCCATGATATAACCAGCCATACCAGAACCGAGTTCCACAATAGCCACAAGATTCAGGTATTTCTCTAGAACCTTTGGTCAATAAATTAGCAGCTAACATGGTCAATCAACTTTGGTCAATAAAGGTACTGGAACCAATTCCTGGCAGAAATCTTGGCCAAGAAATTGCCCAGAAAAAACCTGAAAATGATGAACAGGTCCCAGCGAAACCCCCACTACCGAAAATCCAGCCTCCATTCCCAAGACGATTAAATCAGTGTCGAAAAAGTAAGGAAGACAAGAAGATCCTCGAAACATTCAGGAATGTCGAGATCAACCTACCACTGTTGGATGTCATTAGACAGATTCCACGGTATGCCAAGTTCCTCAAAGAACTCTGTACCAACAAACGAAAACTAACAGGTAATGAAAAGATAAGTGTTAGTGAGAATGTATCTGCGGTGTTACAGCGAAAAATGCCGGCAAAATACAAAGATAGGGGTATGTTCGCTATACCATGCAAAATAGGCCATTTGGGGATCAAGAAGGCCATGTGTGATTTAGGGGCCTCCATAAATGTTATGCCTTACTCTATTTATGAATCACTTAACGCGGGTTTTCTGACAAAAACAGGTGTTATAATTCAGTTGGTAGACAGGCCTGTTGTACACCCCGAAAGAGTCCTTGAGGACGTACTGGTAAAAGTTAACGAACTTATTTTCCTTGTAGATTTTTATGTGATAAAGATGGATGAGGATAACACTACTGGATCTTCAAACCTCCTGTTAGGCCGACCTTTCCTTAGTACCGCTAGCACTAAGATCAACGTTCGAAGCAAAACTCTTACAATGGAATTTGATGGGGAGATCGTGAAGTTTAATGTTTATGACGCCATTAGTCATCTAAGCGAAATTTTAAGAGTAAATCGTGTCGACATAATCGACTCATTAGTAGATGAGACTTTTGAGTCAATTTATAAAGATAAATCTGAATTTATACCTGATGACTATGAATCTGTTAATGAGTTATTGTCCCCATCAAATACTAAACTTTTACCTTCTATTGTGCAGGCTCCAGAATTGGAATTGAAACCGCTTCCTAAACATCTTAAGTATGTGTTTTTGGGGAAAGGTAATACCCTACCAATCATAGTTTCCAACAAACTCTCTAAGCTCGAGGAAGAAAGTTTGATCCAGGTACTGAAAAGTCATAAGGACGCGATTGGCTAGACCATTGTTGATTTGAAAGGAATAAGCCCCTTGACATGCACACACAGAATCTACCTGGAAGAAAACGCAAAACGAGGTGAGAGGCCCAAAGGCGATTAAACCCAAATATGATGGAGGTAGTAAAAAAGAAGATAATCAAACTGCTGGATGTTGACATAATCTACCCCATTTCTGACAGCAGATGGGTAAGTCCGGTTCAAGTCGTGCCCAAGAAAACGGGTGTGACGGTAAAGAAAAATGCCGAAGGTGACTTGGTACGAACTCGAGTACAAAATGGGTGGCGTGTCTATATTGATTACAGGAAGTTGAACTCTTACACTAGAAAAGATCATTTCCCTCTTCCTTTTATAGATCAAATGCTTGAACATTTATCAAGTAAAACTCACTTTTGTTGTCTTGATGGATACTCAGGTTTCTTCCAAATTCCAGTTGCACCAGAGGATCAAGAAAATACCACTTTTAAATGCCCATTCAGCACTTTTGCATACAGAAGGATGCCATTTGGACTTTGTAACGCACCAGCCACATTCTAGAGATGCATGATGAGTATATTTGCTGAATTTGTGGAGAAAATTATTGAAGTTTTTATGGATGATTTTACTGTGTATGGAAATTGTTTTGATGAATGCCTTAAAAACCTCACGATAATTTTGAATAGGTGCATAGAATTTAATCTTGTCTTGAACTATGAAAAGTGTCATTTTATGGAAGACAAGGGTCTGATTTTAGGTCATATAGTTTCTGCCAAGGGAATTGAGGTCGATAAGGCCAAAATTGACATTATTAATTCTTTGCCATATCCCTCCACTGTAAGGGAAATTCGTTCTTTTCTTGGCCATCTAGGATTTTATAGGCGTTTCATAAAAAAATTCTCAAAAGTGGTTGAACCATTATGCGAGTTATTGCAGAAAGATAGGAAATTTGAGTTTGGCCCAAAATGTAAGGAGGCTTTTTATACACTCAAGTAGAAGTTGGTGACCGCTCCTATAGTGCAAGCACCAGATTGGAACTATCCCTTTGAAATTATGTACGATGCAAGCGAACGCAGTGTGGGGGCGGTGTTAGGGCAAAAGATAGTTAAAGAGCCTCATGTCATTTGCTATGCCTCAAAAACCCTAGATGCTGCACAAAGCAACTACACCACTACGGAAAAAGAACTCTTAGTAGTTGTATTCGCTTTAGATAAATTTCGATCTTATTTATTGGGATCTAAAGTGATTATTTTTCTAACCATGCAGCTCTTAGGTACTTGATCGCAAAGAATGAGACGAAACCAAGGCTCATTAGATGGATTCTGCTGCTCCAAGAATTTAACATCGAAATTCGTGATAAAAAGGGATGTGAAAACCTAGTGGCTGACCACTTGAGTAGGAAAAAAACTCCATTTGATGATGTTCTTATAAAGGATGAGTTCCCTGATGAAAGCTTATTTTTGACCGAGGCTCACTATCCATGGTATGCAGATATAGTTAATCTTTTAACCACAGGATCGTTGACCATTGAGTTAGCACGTTCCGTGAAGGACAAGCTTAGACGGGAAGCTCGGTATTACATTTGGGACGACCCATACTTATGGAAACACTGTTCAGATTAGATAATAAGGCGATGTGTTCCTGAAACCGAGGTAACCTCTATCCTTACCTTTTGTCATATAGAAGCTTGTCGAGGTCACTTCGACCCTAAACGGACAGCTCATAAGGTATTAGAGTGTGGGCTATATTGGCCCACAATTTTTCGTGATGCATATAACTTCTGTAAGTCTTGCGAAAAATGCCAACATACAAGTAACATCACTAAACGAAATCAAATGCCCCTATCCCTAATTCATGTATGTGAGATTTTTGATGTATGGGGCATCGATTTCATAAGCCCTTTTATTTCTTCGTTTGGAAACGTATGTATACTTCTTGCAGTAGACTATGTTTCTAAGTGGATAGAATCAAAGCTTACTCGCAATGATAATGCTAAAACTATTGTCGAATTTCTAAAACGAACTATTTTTTCTAGGTTTGACACACCTCGAGCTTTGATCAGTGATCGTGGTACCCACTTTTGCAATAAGTTCATGGAGGCACTATTATCAAAATATGGAGTTCATCATCGTATAGCAACAGCCTACCATCCCCAAACAAACGTCCTAGCAGAGATTTCGAACAGGGAGATCAAGTCCATTTTAGAAAAAACAGTTCGGTCCAACTAAAAGGATTGGAGTCTTCGGCTCAATGACACACTTTGGGCCTATCAGACTGCGTATAAGGACCTGATTGGCATGACCCCGTATCGACTTGTTTTCGGCAAAGCGTGTCATCTACCAGTAGAACTAGAGCACAAAGCTTATTGGGCTATTCGACAATGTAACATGAAATTAGAGCCCGTAGGGAAGGCAAGAAAATTGGACATTCAAGAGTTGGAGGAAATTCACAATGATGCCTATGAGAATGCTCGCATTTATAAAGACAAAACAAAACTGTTTCATGATAGGAAAATAGCTCAGAAGCATTTCTCGGCAGGGCAAAAAGTTTTGCTTTATAACTCCGTATTAAAGCTATTCCCAGGTAAGCTTCGATCTCGGTGGCAAGGACCTTTTATTGTGACCCAAGTATTCACACATGGTGCAGTTGAAATAGAGAGTGAAGAAACATGGAAGCAGTTCGTAGTCAATGGCTAACGGTTGAAGCCACTTTACGAAAATTTTCAGGCCCACATGGTCGAAAAAATTCAGTTAGAGCCTCCATAGAACCATTCGCGGCGTCAAGCTAGCAACGTTAAACGAGCGCTTATTGGGAGGCAACCCAATTTTTATTTTTATTTTTATTTTATTTTATTTTATTATTTTATTTTTTATTATTTTCAGATATTAATAAAATCCTCTTCTTATAGGTAACTGAAACAAAGATAGGGAGAGACAACCCTGTAGCCAAACAGCAACTAGCGGATCTCATTGCAATCGTACACGAACAACATTAATTACACGGGGAGTTCCTTTACACCTTTTTCTCCTATTTTATTTACTCCACATCGAGGACTATGTGTTTTAAGTAGGGGGAGTCCTCATTATTTCTGTCATTTTAGATGCTGAATTTTTGTTGTTGCTGCTGATTTGATTGTTGCTACCCATATAATTTTTTTTAAGAATATTTTGCCTCTTTTCATGCCCAAGAATTTGACCACGACTTGCCCACTATTTGACCCACATGCATGATTCTTATCTACTGAGTTAATTATGATTTTGCCTGTTTGATTGCATCTCCATTGTTTTATTTCTTTTAGGTTGAATAATTTTGATTAATAAAGTTAACTCTATTTTGCTTTTAGTAAATTTGTTTAAGTCTAAATACAAAGAGGACACTTAATACAATTGCATGCTTAAAATATGTTCATGACTATTAAGGTGGTTGCTGAAACTTATTTTTGACACTTGATTATTGCTCCTAAGTCCTTCAAAATTAAAATTTCGTTTAATAATAATGTTTTCGTGGTTATGAGTGCAGCTTAGATGTGACTAGCTGAGTAACCAGGGTAGGGTGCTTGGGTTGTCATCCTATTTCACGTCAAAAGATTGTGTGACGTGTTAGGTAAAACTCCGCTAACCAGAATTAATTTTTAAGAATGTGTTGGGCTGAGTAACCAGGGTGAGGTGCTTGGCTATCATCTCTTTTCGTGTCAAAAGGTTCGATATGTTCTTAAGAAAAATAAAAATTAAGAATGTGTTGGGTTGAGTAAACGAGGTGGGGTGCTTGGCTGTCATCTCTCTTCGCGTCAAAAGGTTTAATATATTCCTAAGTAAAAATAAAAAAAAATTAAAAAAAAAAAGAGAAAAAAAAAAAAAAAAAGAAGAAGGAAGTATTAATAAAATTTGGTGACTAAAGGAGAAATAAATAAGGTGTCTTGATAGGTTTGGTAAATTACCTAATTTTCATGAAATAATCCAAGTCGATCTTAATTTTTGTGTGTGTTAATTGGAATACTTTTTTCAAATTTTACTTAAAGCAAGCTAAGGGTTCTCTTTATTTTTGATCTGCATTTTTACTAAATTTTATAAAAATTTGGAGTAGTATTTCTTTCATGGTAGGATTTAATTTTTCACAGTGGATACGAACCATACTTGAGGGAAAGCATGGGATAAGCAGAGGGAGTTTGATTATACTCTAGAACGTCATATTTTTATGTGCTAATTGCATATTTATTTTGAGTATGATCCTACTAATTTGGGCTATTTATGGTCTTTTATCTTTTAGGGACTAAATTGAAGGCAAGAGGAAATTTAAGAGCAAAAAGTGCCAATTTGAAGATATAATGGGCCAACATGCAAAGAAGGAGAGAAGTGGTGCCAAAAATGCAAACATGGAAGACCCAAGGGCTAAAATGTAAAAGAAGAGATTTTATAGCATAAGACTCTATTTTAATTTCAATTATATTAGGATAATTATTAAGGATTTTTTTTAGATTTAATTTTAGGATTTATTTTCATTTATCTTTATTTATCTTTAATTATCTTTATTTATTTGTATTTATCTTTTAGAATTTCATTAGGAATAGACTAGGTTTTCTAGTACTATAAATAGGAGATGGAGTGGCACATATTGGACATCTTTTTTTTCTATAAACACTCCCTCTGCCAAAAACTCTGTCTCTTGTTCTCTCCATATTTTCTTCAATAAAAATTCCATATCTATTTTATTTATTTCTTTCTCAAAAATCATGAGCCACTAAACCAATCTAGCCGAAGGTTGTCAAAATTCCCCAAAAAAGGTTCATGAGGCTTAGAATTCGCGCTTAGTCTTCTCAACAGGGTATTCATCGCTTCTCTGCATTACGGGGTTGACGCTTCCGTCCATGTCCCTTAATAGGTGATCTTTTCAACTTGTGCAAGAAACGGCCACTTTGTACGTTTTGGGAAGGTTACACAGTCGGTTCGTTGGCTTTCTGCGTCAGAGGTTGGCGAATCCAAGAGACAAAACGGTGAAGTGATGATCTAGTAGAAGATAGCCCCACAAAAGCGATTATTGGCTAGAGTCAAGCTCCGCCAAATTTTAAGTCGAAATTCTTGGAGCTGGTGTCGTAGGTGTCCTTTTCCACTATAACTGGCTTATCCTACTCGAGAAGGGTTACTTAAAAGCCAAGGATTGAACCCAAGGCGGAACGAGACAACCAGAGGCTGGAATCTCGCCACATAAGAAACATTCTTTTCCCAACTCTATTTATTTTTATATTCCTCATTTTAATTTCTGCAATTTATTTAATTTCGTAATTTCAAATCACTTTAAATTCTATTTTTATTTTTCTAGATTCTTAATTCTATTTTTTATTTTTTAGGAACGTAGGTTTTCTTGGCGAAGAAATTGTCCAGGATTTCAAGAAACGAGCATCTGTACAATCCGGTCCCTGAGGATTCGACCCTACTTCCCCTTTACTGTTATTTTTACTATTTTATAGGGAATAGGATATTTTTGGTGATCTCAACGACACATCACCCTTTTCAACCTCAACTGAGAAATTATCCAATAATTCATTATTAAAGATGCAATTCATGCATTTTCATGCCATCAACAATGCAATTATCATGCATTCACAAAACATATAATTATGCATGTTATGATTTACTTCAAGTTATCCGAACTTACCTGGTATTCGTTTCGGAGCTGTGTTTCGGTTATTCTGAAACCTTGCGTTTACCTCGATCGACCTCCGGAATTTTCTCCTCGAGGTCTATAACAACAAATTATATCATTAATTCACTATTACACTTTTTAAGTTTAATTTCTACCCCCGGTCCAAATGACCGTTTTGCCCCTAACCTTTGACATTTTTACGATTTAGTACCTAGGCTCGTATAATGAAACAGATGGAATTTCTATCTTACCCAAGCCTATCCGAACACTTTTCCCTCATATGGCAGCCCACATTTTCCATTATTTTCACATTTCTACCACATATTTAACAACTTTTGCAAAAAGGTCCCTTTAGAGGTTTTTCATGAAAATCACCTAAGAGAAGATGTTTAACACACCTTCAACTTTCATACCTCTCCATGATCCACCAAAATACAAGCAACTCATGCATGGGTAAATTTTTAAACATGAACCCTAGCATGAAATATTGGTAGAAATGGAAAGATCAAGCTACCGGGATTTCAAAAATACAAATAACATTAAAAACAGAGCTTGGGAGCACTTACTATTGAGCTTGAAAAGCTTGAAAACCCTAGCTATGATGACTTGAGAATTTTGGCTGGACAAGGAAGAAGAATGGCTGATTTTTGCCTTTTTTTCCCAATTTATTTCATTAAATTGCCAAATGAGCAAAATGCCCTTAAGTCCTTTCTTTAAAATTTCATCCATGCAAGCCCATTTTTGTCCAAAAACTTAGAAATTGGGCAAATTTCTCCCCAAGACCTTCTAATTTATAATCTAAAGAAATTTCATTTAAATTTATTCTAGAATCCAAGTTTTGCAATTTATTCAATTTAGTCCCTAATTTCCAATTGGACACCTTACTTAAGGAATTTCTTCATGAAACTTTAACACATGCATAATCTCATATTCTAGGTCTCATAATAATCATAAAATAAATATTTTGATGTCGGATTTGTGGTCCCGAAACCAGTGTTCCAACTAGGCCCTATTTCAGGATATTACAATATATGTAGCCAAAGCTACCTAAGTCTCTTATCACATAATCGCTCGCTCTCGAGCTAACGATGGGCCTGCTTACCCAAGTTGTCAGTTAAGACGTAGCTACACGGTGCTGCTCACACAAGCTGTCAAGCATCCGCAACATATGCCGGTATACTCAGCCATCGATAGGACGTACAAGACTAGCACCCGGATCACATAATCACATAACACATAATGACCCTAGTGACATGTCACTTGTATCCTAATCTATTCCTAAGGTTCAACGGGACTTCTTACTTGTCGAGTCATCGTCGAACTCGTTCGTAGAATTATATTCATTCACATAATCAAACATAAAATTCATGCAATATCAAAGCATATAAGTACAATTATTCTAAAGCTTATTTTTAACATATGAACTTACCTCGGTACAAAATGGCTAATAGTTTGATTTAGTCCACAACTTTGTTCATTCCCTAGCCTAGGTTAGAACCTCGTCTTTCTTGATCTATAATACCACATTTAACTTATTCAATCATCACATTATTAAATTTATTCCCAAAAACACCTTATGGAAAAATTACATTTTTACCCTTAACTTTTCAACTTTTTACATTTTAGTCCCTAGACTCGTAAAATGATTTTCATCTAATTTCTTCATTATCCAAGCCTAGCCAAATCTTTTTCATGCTGATAACAGGCCAATTTTTTCATTTATTCATATTTTTACACACATTTTACAACTTTTACAAATAGGTCCCTATTTGACATTTTCATCAAAAATCACTTGGTAAATGTTGTTTATCTAACACCAAACATGCATTTTCTACCATTAAACATCAAAATACACAAATATTGAACATGGGTAAAATTTTAGACTTTGATTTTCTTTCAAATTAGTCCTTGAAATAGCTAGATTAGGTTGAGACAACTTCAAAAACATAAAAATCATTAAAAATTGGACAAAGACGGACTTACAATTGAGCTTGGAAGCTTGGCCAAAACCCTAGCTATGGAGACTCTTCAATTTTCGGCACAAGGAGGATGAAATTGAGAAGATGGCATCTTTTATTTTAGTTATTTTGTCTTTATTAACCAAATGACCAAAATGCCCTTAATGCCAAACTTTGAAACTTTACCTAACCATGTCCATTTTTGTCCAACTTAAAGTATAATGGTCTAATTACCATTTAAGGACCTCCAATTTAAAATTTCATAGCAATTATACACCTCTAGCTTCTAGAACACACATTTTGCACCTATTGCAATTTAGTCCTATTAGTCAAATTGCACACTCTATCGATAAAATTTCTTAGCAAAGTTTTCACACAACCATTCAATCATACTGTAGACCTTCAAGAAATAATAAAAATAATTATTTCTACTTTGAATTTGTGGTCCCAAAGCCATTGTTCCGATTTGACCCTAAAATAGGCTGTTACATTTTAAATCCACATACGATTTTTGTCGATCTAAAGCTGCTTTCAAACTGTCGCGACTTACTTTCACTTTATCTTAAGTCTCTCTAACTAAATCAACCCCTTGAATCTTTTTCTCACTAGGTTCGGTCAAGTACAATGGAGTTTGGTATTTACAGCCATATAAATCTTCATACGTTGCCATCTTTATACTCAATTGAAAACTATTATTATACACGAATTCAACCAATGATAAATATTTTTCCCAATTGTTTTCAAACTCTAAAACACAGCAACGAAGCATATCTTCAAGAATCTATATAATTCTCTCAAACTAACCATCAGTTTGGGGATGAAATGCAATACTAAAGTGGAATCGTGTACCCAAAACTTCTTGCAATTTCTTCCAAAATTGAGACGAAAACCTCAAATCTCAATCCAAAATAATTGAGACTGGCACTCCGTGCAATCTAAAAATCTCAGAGATGTACAATTCAGCTAATCTCTCGTGTGAGAAATCAATACTTACCCGAATGAAATGTGTAGATTTTGTCAGTCGATCAATAATGACCCAAATAGCATCTTTCTTTTTCATAGATAGGGGTAATCACGATACAAAATCCATCGTAACTCTATCCCATTTCCATTCTGGTATCATCACTGGTTGTAGTAGTCCTGAAGGCACTTCATGTTTGGCTTTAACTTGTTGACAAACTAAGTATCTCGACACAAATTCTGAAATGTCTCGTTTCATGCCCGACCACCAATACAATTGTTTTAAATCATTGTACATATTAGTACTCCCCAGATGAATGGACAAGCTACCACTATGTGCTTCGAGTAGAATTTTCTGAATAAACTCGAAATTTCTCGATATACAAATTCTATCTCGAAACAGCAAACAATCATTGGATCCGATCTGATATTCTGAATCAATAGTTGACTTGCACTGTACTCTATTAGCTTGCAATTCATTGTCACATTTCTGAGCTTCGCAAATTTGCTGAAGAAATATCAGTTTAGCTTTTAACTCAGCTAAAATCGAACCATCATCAGATAAGATTAACTGTGTGTTCATCGCCCACAAAGTGAATAAAGATTTTCTACCCAAAGCATCCGCGACTACATTCGCTTTCCTCAGATGATAATCAATCACTAATTCATAGTCTTTCAACAACTCGAGCCATCTTCGCTATCGTAAATTCAAATTTTCTGAGATATTAAATACTTCAAGATCTGGTGGTCGGTAAAAATATGACATTTTTCATCATACAAATAATTTCGCCAAATCTTCAATGCGAATACAATAGTAGCTAACTCTAAGTCATGCGTTGGATAATTCTTTTCATGCAGTTTTAACTGTCTAGAAGCATAAGCTATCACTTTGCCTTCTTGCATCAAAACACATCCTAAACTGTTTAATGACGTATAACTAAAAATCACAAACTCTTTACCTGACTCAAGCTGAACTTAAACTAGTGCTTCAGTTAGCAGTGCTTTCAACTATTCAAAACTCTGTTGGCATTTCTCAGACTATTCAAACTTCACATCTTTCTGTAACAATCGAGTCACCAGTGTAGCAATCATCGAGAACCCTTTTACAAAACGTCGATAGTAGCCAGCTAATTCTAGAAAACTTTTGACTTCAGATACATTTCTTGGTGGTTTCCAGTCAACTACTAATAAAATATTACTTGAATCAACTCGAATGCCTTCTGGTAAAACAATATGTCCCAAGAATCCAACCTCTTTGAGCCAAAACTCGCATTTTCTAAATTTAACAAATAGTTGCTTATCTCTCAATGTCTGTAACACAATCCTCAAATGTTCAACGTGCTCAAATTCATCTTGGGAATAGATCAGAATGTCATCGATGAATACAACAACAAATCTGTCCAAATATGGCCTGAAAATTCTATTCATAAAATCCATAAAAACTACAGGACTGTTAGTTAATCTGAATGACATAACAAGAAATTCATAATGCTCGTACCTTGTTCTGAATGTAGTTTTTGACACATCCGAATCTTTAACTCTAAACTAATAATAACTAGATTACAGATCAATCTTTGAAAATGATGTTGCTCTTTTCAACTGATTGAACAAATCATCAATTCTCGGCAAAGGATACTTATTCTTAACTGTAGCCTTGTTAAGCTGACGATAATCGATACACAATCTCATTTATCCCTCTCTTTTTTTTACGAACAGAACTGGTGCACCCCAGGGTGAAAAACTAGGTCGCGCAAAACCTTTATCTGTTAACTCTTGCAGATGAGCTTTCAATTCTTTCAATTCTATTAGAGCCATTCTGTACGGATCTATCGATATTGGTGATGTTCTCAGTATTAATTCGGTAGCAAATTCAACCTCTTTGATAGGTGGCAACCCGGGTAACTCTTTTGGAAACACATTTGGATATTCATAAACTACTGGTACAGATTGAATCTTCGATTCAGACACTTTTGTATCCAGTACATAAGCAAAATAAGCATCGCAACCTTTCCTTACATATTTCTGAGCTAACATCGTCAATATCACTATTGGCAATCCACTCGAGACATCAGATTCAATTCGAAGAATTTCACTATTCTGACATTTCAGCTTAATAGTCTTTCGTCTGCAATTCACAACAACATCATGTAGAGTCAACCAATCCATACCCAAGATCACATCTAATTCATCAAACGATAAAAGCATCAAATTAGCTGAAAAACAGTAACCCTGAGTCATCAAAGGACAATTCTTGCAAACTTTATCAACAAGGACATACAGGCCTAAAGCCTTCGATACTTTAATCACAAATTTGGTAGACTCAACAGGTAAATTCTTACTAGATACTAAACTCTAACAAACATACGAATGAGTCGATCCAGGATTAATCAAAGCAATTACATCAGTGTCATAGAGAGAAAATATACTGGTGATAACATTTGGTGACGACGCATCTTTGTGAGCGCGAATAGTGTAAGCTCTGGCTAGTGTTCGAGCCTCAGATCTCACTGCAGAATCCTTTGTTTCACCTTTGCGACTAGTCATATTTCCCATATTTTTAGGTGGTCTCCCTCTAGTAGCTGTATTGCTCAGTCTTATATTCAGAAATTTGTCTTTCTTATGTAACTCAGGACAATCCCGAATAAAATGATCTTGTGAGCCACATATAAAACAAGCTTTGTTATTCATCCAGCAATCTCTAAAATGTCGTCTTCCACGCTGTTGACACTCAGGTTTGTTGGTTCTATCACTACCAACACTCGATATTGAAGTGGCTTAAGCTTTAGGACTTGTGTGTTGCTTCCCACGATCTCTATTAGAATACCCCATGGAAGCATTTGAACAATTATACGAATCCCGTGATTTCTTTGAAGAAGAATGATAGGGTTTACTCATTTTCCTTTTTCTTGTATCTCTAGCCTCGAAATCGACTTTTCTCTTTTCTTTGCCAAGTTCCTCGACTTTGCAAACTCTGTCAACCAAAACAACAAATTCTTTCAATTCAAGAATCCCGACTAGAAGTTTAATGTCTTTGTTCAATTCATCTTCGAGCCGTTTACACATAATTTCTTTAGTTGAAATGCATTCTCGAGCATATTTACTTAGTCTCATGAATTCTCTTTCGTACTTAGTTACAGTCATACGAACCAGTTTCAACTCCAAAAATTCTTTGCGCTTTTGATCGATAAACCCGTTGACTTATGTATTTCTTTATGAACTCGGTCTAAAAGAATTCCCATGTGACTCTTTCCCTTAGCACCACAGATATCAAAGTGTTCCACCACTAATATGTAATATCTCTTAGAAGTGATATAGCGCATTTAACACATTCAGCTGGCGTGCAAGATAGTTCATCAAATACCCGTACCGTATTCTCAAGCCAAAACTCGGCTCTCTTAGGATCATCATCAACTATAGCTCTAAACTCTTTAGCCTTGTATTTTCAAATTTTATCCACAGGTGGCTTACTTAAACATAAAGGTTCCAAACTTTAAGTGCTACGGGAATCGGTTGGGGAATAGGTGGGAGTGGAGGTTGCTGAGTAGCCAGATTAGTTTGGACAAACTCAGTGAACCATTCGTTCATCATTTGGAAGAAAGCTTTCTTTGCCTCTCTTCCTTGACTCCCAGATACAAGTCTTGATTCAAACTACGCTGCTCCATGAACAGAGGCTGATGCATTACTTTCTACGTCATCAGCAACAGCTCGATTAGGATCCATTACTATATGAAAACATGATTTAAAACTGTCAGGAGATATCACACTATCACAAGTTTTATATGGCATGTATAGCTAGACTCACACACTCTACGTTAGCTGAAAATTGACTAAACAGTAGCTCTGATACCAATAAATGTAACACTCTTAACCTCTATCCGTCGTCAGAATAGGGTTACAAAGTATTATCGAACTAATTTCATAAAAATTCATACAATTCAAATTACAATTCTCATACCAATTAAAAACCATACAAATACAATCATATAGTCCCTAATACGAGCCCTCGAGGCTCAAATCAAACATTAGAAGTGGTTCGAGACTAAAATGAGAACTTAAGAAAAATTTTAGAAAACATAGAAAATTTCCAAAACATAGGGGACACATGCCCGTGTGGCATGGCCGTGTGTCTCACACGGCTAAAGACATACACATGTCACAAGCCATGTGGATATTCGAAATGGGATCACATGGCTGTGTCCCAGCCCGTGTCTGACCTCGTGTAACTGTCTGACTTGGGTCACACAATCAACCACATACCCGTGTGACTAGCCCGTGTACCCGTCGAAATGGCCTCAAATTCCCGTGTGCCAAACCATGTCCTAGGTCGTGCCAAAATTGTAGGGTATACTGACTTATGCCACACGGCCAAGTCACACGCTTATGTGCTAGGCCGTGTGGAACATACTGACTTACGACTGTGCTACCTAATCGTGTGTCACACACGACTGAGACACATGCCTGTGGACAAAAATAGGCTATCTTCCAAGCCATCTTTCTCACCCAATCTTGCATTCACCTATTGTAACAACCCGTTTTTGGGTCAAGTCAGAACAGTAGTTTTCGGACCACAAATCTGAAGTAGAAATATTTATTTTTTTATTTTTTTAAGGTCTATTGTATGATTGAATGATTGTGTGAAAATTTCGTTAAGAAATTTTATCGATTGAGTGTCTAATTTGACTAGAAGGACTAAATTACGATAGGTGCAAAACTCGAGTTCTCTATTTTAAAAGTTCCTAATTGCTATGAATTTTTAAATTTAAGGTCCTTAAATGGTAATTAGACCATTATATTTTAGAATGGACAAAAATGGAGATGGTAAGGCAAAATTTTAAAGTTTTTCATTAAGGGCATTTTAGCCATTTGGTAAATAAAGACAAAAATTAACAAATAAAAAGTGTTCATCTTTTCTAATTTCATCCCTCATGGCCAAAAATCACGAAGGAAGACATAGCTAAGGTTTGGCCAACTTTCAAGCTTGATTATCAAGAAAAACGATGTTCGGGTCAAGACTAGGGGAAAAACAAAGTAATTGACGAATAGCTCCTTTTGGTCGTTTTTGTAACTGAGGTAAGTTCATATGTTAAATAAGCTTTAATATATTTGTATTTAAATGCTTTAATATTGCATGAACTATATGATTGATTGTGTGGACGAGTTTAACTCTACGGATGAGTTCGATGATGATTCGATAAGTAAGAAATCCCGTTAAACCTTAGGAATAAATTAGGATACAAGTGACATGTCATTAAGGTTATCATGTGTTATGTGATTATGTGATCCGAGTGTTGGTCTCGTACATCCTACCGGTGGCTGAGTATATCGGCATATGTTGTGGTTACTTGACAGCTTGTGTGAGCAACACCGAGTAGCTACATCTTGACAGACAGCTTGTGTGAGCAGGCCTATTGATTGGCTCGAGAGCGAGAAATTATGCGATATGAGATTGAGGTAGCATTGGCTACATATGTGGCACTTAGTATGCAAGATTCCCAAGTATCTGACATTATTATTTCAAATGGTTCATGGGTATGTCAAAGATAATAATAAGTGTAAATTGTTACGAGATGGTACAGGTATGTACTCGAAGCTTATGATTATTAATTTCTGATTTGACGATTTCAAGGTAAGATATGATGGAAGTGAATTATGATTAAGAGATTATGGTAAATTATGTTATCTTATATTAAATTGCTTGCATGATTGATGTATGGTAAGGTTCTTTATTTATTCATACGAACTTATTAAGCTATATAGCTTACTCCATTTTATTTTCATTATCTTATAGTGTTACCAAGCTAGCTCGAGATTGGAGATCGTCAGAAGTCGCATCACACTATCAAATTGTCTTTTCAAGTACCGATGATTTTTAAAACATTTTGAGAGTATGGCATGTATAAGGACTTGGTCTTTTTGTTATATGTGTTATTTGATTTGGCCAAATGTATTGGCTTATATTTGTTTAAGGTGATTTGCTATTTAGCCATGTAATTGGCTTATTTTGGCTAAAATGGTTGTAAGCCCATTTATATAAGTATATGTGTTAATACCTTCTTTTGTGTGTGTGTGTGTTTTGTAAATAGGTCGCTACATGTTTATTATGGTTAAATGACTTGTTGTGAAATAGATGAGATGGGTCCATTGGTGTGCTAGGAAACCTAAGTAAAATTATGCATGATGAAAGCATTCATGTTGATACTTGTGAATGTGAGTTTGGTATGAATTGATTTGGTAAATTATGCTAAAGTAAATATGTTAAGTGTTGGTAATAAATGATATGTTTTAACCTTGTTTATGGATGTTTTGGTTGCTTAAACAAGCCATGGATTATGCCATAGAACTTGTGTATGCGTAGGTGTAAAAGAGGGTGGCAAATAGCTTGGTAAATGGCCTTTATTTTGTCCACATGGGTAGACACACGGGCATGTGTCTAGGCCGTGTGTGACACACGGTCTAGCCCATGGGCATGTGTTCTGGCCGTGTGTCCCCTACACCTTAATTTTGAGAAACAGAATGCTTAGAATTGAGCACACGGGCAGAGACACAGGCGTGTGTCTTAGCCATGTGAGGGACATGGCCTCAAGCATGGGTGTGTGTCTTGACCGTGTGAAGTCTACACCTATTTTATGAAAACTAAATTAACCATACGGCCTAGCACACGGGCGTGTGACTTGGCCGTGTGACATCAATTTGTCCATGCATTGCAAAACAGAGAGTTACACGGGTTAGGGACATAGGCGTGTGTGACCACACAGCCTGCCCACACGGGCATATCCCAAGCCACACGGGCATGTGACACTTGTTCATAGCAAAAAAAATTTCTAAGATTTGTAAAAATTTCCTGAGTGTTCGGTTTAGTCCCAAAACAATTCCAAAGTATGTTTCGGGCCTCATAGGCTTGTATTGGGACTTTATGGTTGAATGTGAATGATTTTAATTTGTATGAAAATTTATGACCCAAAATTGTATGTTTTCTCACTTTGTAAGTCTAGAAATGCCTCGTATCCTGTTCTGACATTGAATACGGGTAAGGGGTGTTACACCTACACAAACCAAATTGCATATGACCATATCTTCAATAGGCATTCAAATCAATCTGAACCAAGTACAATTCATGCTATCCCAATACCAACAACCATAAGGCACACAAGTATCACAATTAGTCAATCAACTTCATAATAATTTCACATCTAAAGATCACCTAAATGGTCACTTTCAACTATGCATTATTTTGCCTAAAACCACAAGCATACCATATCTCAAAATTCAATTATTTGGTACTCAAAATACCAATCCACAACAAGCATTCACATAGCAATTACCAACCACATAACAAAAGGCCATTTGCACATATATATACATAACCAAATATACCAAAATAAGCCAAACCACATGGCTATACACATAATCAAACATTTATCATTTACAAGCCATATCAATTGGCTAAATACATTACTAACATATAGACCATATTAACCACAACTCCTATATATGCCATATAACCAAATACACAAGTCCAAAAGTACCAAAATGACAACTGGATAGTGTGATGAGATCTCCGACAATTCCCAATCTGAGTAGGCTTCGAAATCACTATAAAACACAGAAAAGTAAACAGAGTAAGCTATAAAGCTTAGTAAGCTCGTATGATTAATAAATATAACTTACCATTCATTTACAGATTATGTTATCTATCATAAAACACTACAATTTAACTTAATCACAAGGCTAATATATATTCATCCACATAGTAGATCATGTAACTCACAAACTTTATAGATTTCAATGCTTATACGGTTTACTTACATACCTGCACTGATACGTTGAACCATTTGGAATAATATTGAATACACAGGAATCTCGCACCCTAAGTGCCAATACATGGTCGAAACCATCTCAATCTCATATCTTATATAATGCTCACTCTTGAGCTATCACAGGGTCTGCTCATACAAGCTGACGGTCAAGACGTAATTACATGGTGCTACTCATACAAGCTGATGAGAATCGGCAACACATGCCAAAAAACTCAGCCACCAGTAAAACGTACGGACCAGCACCTAAACACAATAACCCCTAATGACATGTCATTTGTATCTTATATATTCCTAAGGTTCAATCGGGATTTGACATTGTCGAATCTTTGTTGAACATTTTTGTAAGGTCGTATTCATTAAAAATACAATTATAAAGCATTTAAAACACAATTACATTAATGCTTATTAACATACGAACTTACCTCGAATTTATACGGAGAGAAACGAGCTATCAATCTACTATTTTGTTTTTCCCCCGATCTAATTCGGAACTTCGCTTTTCTTGATCTATATATAATAAAATTTAACTTATTCAATTATCATTCTATTCAATTTAATCCAAATTTCATATTATGGAAATTTTACACTTTTGCCCCTAAACTTTAGACTTCTTTACAATTTAGTCCCTAGCTCATAAAAATACAAATTCGTGCAATTGAGTCCACACCCATGCTAGCCAAATTTTATCTATTCTCATAGAAGCCCATATTTTTCTTTGTTACACACATTTACCACACAATTTATCACATTTTTTAATTTAATCCCTAATTGACAATTTTATCAAAAAATCACTTAACAAATGTTGTTTATCTAACAACAACCATTCATTTTCTATCATAAAACATCAAAACACATACATATTCATCAATGGTAAAACCCTATATTTTTAACAATTTCACAAACTAGTCCCTGGGCAAGCTAGATTAAGCTATAACGACTCCAAAAATGTACAAATCATTAAAAACTAAACAAAAATGCACTTACATGCACTAGGGAATGTTGGCCGAATCAAGAACCCTAAAATGGCTTCTTTTCCCTTAAAAAATTTGGTGGAGAAGATAAACTAAAATATGATACAGTTTGTTGTTTAATTATTTTACTCATATGCTTTTATTAATTTACCATAACAACCTTATTAATTAACTTAAAATTCACATATTTAATGTCCATCTTTATCCAATAAAATTTAAAATGGTCTAACTACCACATAAGGACCTTCACTTTAAAGTTCTATAGCTATTAAACACCTTTAGCTAATAGAACTCAACTTTTACACTTTACGCGATTTAGTCCTTTTTATCGAATTAAGCATTCAAATGATAAAATTTCTTAACGAATTTTTTACACAATCATACTATCATGATGTATACATTAAAATAATAATAGAATAAATATTTTGTACCCAAATTTGTGGTCCCAAAACTACTGTTTCGATTTGACTAAAAACGGGCTGTTACAAAGAGACCAGATGACTTAGATACAAGCGAGCACAGTTGAGAAAATTGCCCAACTTAAAGCGAAGGTAGCATCGAGAGAAGTAGAGGCTCAAAAAAATATGAAGAACTTCAGCTAAAACTTAAAGCAGAGGCAATAGCGAGGGAAGCAAAAGCAACAAGAAAATATGATGAACTCCAGCTACAGCTTCAGAATATGATGAAGATGTTTCAGCAGTCGTAGAATCCGCCATCTTAAATTTTTGTTTTCTTATTGTGAGAATATTTTATCAATGTAACTTTTGAATATAATATATATTTTTATTTCATTTATTAATTTAGATCATATATGTAACAGCCCAATTTCAGTGAAATCGAAACAATGGTTTTGGAAACACAAATTCGATCCGAAAATAAAATTTATTTTTATTTTATTACATGGTTCATAATATGTTAGAAATGTCATGTGAAATGTCATCTATGGAAATTTAGAAAAAGGGCAATGACTAAATTAGAATTTGAAATAATTTAATTAATTAAAAGATGAAAAAGAAAATATCATCTTATTTACTCATCTTCTTCCCCAAAAATACAAGGAAACCCTAGGAGAGAAAGAGAAGAAACTTTCACGACTTAATTGGGTAAGTTTCCTTGTCTTATTTTTAGTAATTTTGATATTTTTGAAACCGGGATAGCTTTATCTATCTATTTGGAGGATCAATTTGAAAAGTTATCAAGGTATGGAAATTAGGTCATGAATGTATATGCTAAAAATTAGAAATTTATGGTTGAAAATGAAAGGTTGTTGATAGATAAACAACTTTTACAAAGTGATTTTTGATGAAAACATGATTTAGGGACTAAAATGTAAAGTTGTGAAAATTGATGAAAAATTCTAAATTTTACAGAAAATATTTGCTGTAAATTTTATGTTGAAATTTCGATTAGGCTTTGAATAGGGAGTAAATTGCATGAATTTCGTTTTCCAAGCCTATGGATGAAATTGGAATTTATGGAAAAGTTGGGGGCAAAATGGTAATTTTGCGTAGGATGTAAATTGAGTCCAAATAAATCTGAAATATGTGAAATTAATTATTTAAGTTATTTATATAGACCCGGACAACACAAATTCGAGGTTAGATCGAGGAAAAGAAAATGTTTCGAATTAGTAGATTATTTACGCGAACAAGTGTCGAGGTAAGTTCGTGTAACTTAATCGAGCATGTAAATATGTTAACTTGAATGCTATGATTGTATGCAATATGATTTATATTTATGTGTACATTATAAATGTGTGAGTGATTACATATTCAGAAATGTTGGAAAAATGGTAAAGCCTCGTTTCAATATTGAATTTCGATGGATAAATGTGATTGCCTTATAAAATGAGGTCCTGCATTTGTTGCTGACAGGATTTAGCTTGGACGAGTAATCCTATTGATTTCATTATAGAAAGGATTTAGCCCGAACGGCTAATCTTGGTATAATCCCTCTCGAGTATATGTTACAATTAGGATTTAGTCTGGACTGGTAATCCTGTAATACGATATGTGGCTCGAGAGTGTGTTCTTTGATTAAATGCCCTAATGGGTGCTCTTGAATAAGAATTGACAGGTTATTGAATTTTACACCTTGAGTGTACTACGTGAGTATCCATTGGAATTCCAATGATTCAATGGACAAAACTCTTGGCATGATGAGAGAATTATGAGATGAAATGATAATGTCTCAAAAGAATATTACATGATGAGCTCATCTATGTTTACTTGATGTATATGAAAATTTTGTGACTAACATGTTCGATTGAGTGCATGTGTTTAGGCAATTTTTCCAAATGGATGGAAGACATGATATTGTATGCTTAGACTTAATAAACGGGATTGGTAAGTTTAGTTTCTGTTATACGAACTTACTAAGCATGTAATGCTTACTCTGTTTTATTTTTCCCTGTTGTATAGTGCTCGAAAGCTCGCGAAGGTTGGAGATCATTGGAGCATCATCACACTATCCACTAGCTTATTTTAGGTATACATAGTAAAATCATTTTGGTATAATGGCATGTATAGGCTAACATGGTCATAGATGGCTTAAATATTTGGTTTGTAATCTAGCCATTGGAATGGCTAGTAATGGTTGTTTTTGATATACTTGTAATGTCATACTATGGTAGCTACATACATGTTAAATGGTTATTCAAATTGTGCCTAACATATGGAATATACCAAGGTAAGATTATAAACAGGTATGCAGGTAATGATATGCCATGTTGAATGACAAAATTTGCTTAATTTGAATGCTTGAAATGGTTGGTATTTGGATGTGAATTTTAGTGCAGGTCACTGGTATGATTTTGGGTGAAAAATGAAGCTAGATATGGCTTTATTTCGTCTACACGGGCAGACACACGGGCATGTGTCTAGACAGTTTGTAACACATGGCCTGTACATGGGTGTGTTGTTAGGCCGTGTGTCCCCTACACCTTTAATTTGATAAACAGAATGCTCAGAATTAAGCACATGAGCAGAGACACGAGCGTGTGTCTTAGCCGTGTGTACTACACGGCCTAGAACACGACCATGGGAAACCTGCACCTAAATTCAAAAAATACAATTAATCACACGACTTACTCATACAGGCGTATGGCTGGCCGTGTGGCACAAGCCAGAGAGTTACATGGGTACGAACATGGCCTACAGCATGGGCGTGTGAGCCTTATAACTTAGAAAATTTTTTGTAATTTCACGAAAAATTGTTAGAGTTTCTTATTAAGTCCCAACTTGATTCTAATGTTCGTATTGGTCCTTGAGGGTCCATTTAAGGGACGATATGAATAATCTTGGTTAATGAATAGTAATTTATGAGAATTATTTGAAAAATGTTCTGAACATTTCGATAATACTCCATAACCTTATTTTGGCGACGGATACAAGTTAAGGGGTGTTACATTTAGTAGTATCAGAGCCAGGTTTAGCCGATTCTTAGATTATCGTAGCAAACACGTGTTTAGCTATACATGCCATTATATAATTTGTGATAGTGTGATGTCTTCTGATCATTTTAAATATGTTTTTCATATAGTAATGTCATTCAACCAAGCTAGAGCTGAATCCGAAGAAGTTGGAAGCAATGCTTCAACTTTAGCTTCAGTTCAAAGAGTTGCATCTGCATTTGGTTGTGAAAGGCTCGTATCTGAATGCCGAAGTGAGGAGACAAAATAAGCCTTCTTTCAATTGATTAATGAATGGTTTACTGAGTATTTAAAAAGAAACTCTGCGGTACAACGACCTCCCCCACCTGCTCCTCAACTGGTTCTCGAGATGCCACAAGGTGCTGAACCTGTTAGAACTGGTAAGGCTCCTGTAGATAAAATTCATAAGCATGGGGTAGAAGAATTTAGAGCTATCGCAGATGATGATCCCGAAAGGGCAGAATTTTGGTTGGAAACTACTATTTGGGTTTTTGATGAATTATCTTATACACCTGTTGAATGTTTAAAATGTGCAGTATCTCTACTGAAAGATACAACTTATTATTAGTGGAATACCATAACTTCAGTTGTACCGAGAGAGAACATTACATGAAAATTCTTCCATGCTAAATTCAGAAAAAAAAAATTAGTCAGAGATTTATAGATCAAAAAAAGAAAGAATTTTTAGAACTCAAGCAGGGAGACATGACTGTATCTGAGTATGAGTGAGAATTTGTTTGGTTGAGCAAATATGCCAGAGAATGGGTTCTAACCAAGGCTGAAATGTATAAACACTTTGAAGATAGTTTAAATGAAGATATCAAGTTATTGATTAGAATTCTCGAAATAAGAGAATTTGCAGTGTTAGTCAATCGAGCACACAAAGATAAGGAATTGAGTAAAGAAAAGAAACAAACTGAAAGAGAGGCTCGGGTTTCTGGAAAAAGGATTCTGAGCAAATCACAATCATCTACTTCTAAGAAAATAAAGAAGTATTATGATTGTGTTACTACCTTTACGGGGTATTCTGGAAAAGAGCGAAGCTCTCAAAGCTCTAACCCGAGGTCTTCATCGTGATCTGTAACCAGTACGGGTGGTGTCGGTAATCCCAAACCAAAGTGTAAGCATTGCAACAAATTTCATTTTGCGGAATGATGTTTAAGAAGTGAAGCTTGTTACGGATGTGGTTCATTTGACCATTTTCTTAGAGATTGTCCAGAAAGAGTTGAAAAAGAAATAGAACCAACTCCAAAGCCGAGTAATCCTATTCCGAGGGGTAGACCACCCCATCACCTCGGCAATGTTAGTGGTAGTCTAGGTACTATCAGGGATACAGTAGTTACATCTGAGGCATGAGAACCTGCAAGAACATATGCTATTTGTGCTAGAGAATATGCCTTTGCACCAGACGTCATTACTGGTACATTTTCTCTACTTGATACTGATATTACTGCATTGATTGATCTTGGTTCCACACATTCATACATATGCACAAACTTAGTGTCTATTAAAAATTTTCCTGTCGAATTCATTAAATTTATGGTTAAAGTTTCAAACCCCCTAGGCCAGTGTGTTATGGTGGATAAAGTTTGTAAAAAAATTCTATTGATGGTAAAAGCTTATTGCTTTACGGCTGACTTGATGTTATTGCCATTCGATGAATTTGATGTGATTTTAGGAATGGATTAGTTAACCCAATATGATGCAGTAGTGAATTGTAAACAGAAATATATTGTATTGAAATGTCAGAGTGGTGAATTAATTCATGTTGAATCTGATAAACTAGATGGATTACCTAATGTGATTTCAACAATATCAATACAGAATTATGTCAAAAAGGGTTATATGCTTATCTCATATATGTTTTTGATACTAAAGTATCTGAGTCAAAGATTCAGTCAGTGCCGGTTGTATGTGAATTTTCTAATGTATTCCCAGAAGAATTACCTGGTTTACCACTGGATAGAGAAGTGGAATTCTCTATAGATCTTGTTCCGGATACAACACCGATATCCATAACACCTTACAGAGTAGCACCTACTAAATTGAAACAGCTGAAAGTACAGTTGAAAGCACCTACTAAATGGTTTTATAATTGTTTTTATAAGGGCAAATTGGTAAACTAATTATAAATGAATTATAATTAAACTAAAGGCATGAAATAAACCATTTTTCATGTTCATATTTGACCGAAAATACAAGGAAAGAAAAAGAAAAAGAATAGATAGGGTTCGGCTGAGGAAATCCTTGATTAAGGTATGTAATTTGATCGATTTTTTTAAAATTTCTATGTTTTTGAGATCGTTGCTTTGTGTTTTATAAAACCTATGCCTCAATTTCTAATTTTGGTGATGATTTTGAAATGTGCCATTGATGAAACTATAAGTTTTATGATGTTAATAGATGAATTATGGACGCTTGATGTTGGGTTTAAATATTTTGTCTTTGAATTTTTGATGAAATTGAGTATTATGGGCTAAATTGTAAAAATGTTATTCTGAGGGACAAAAATGTGAAATAAATGAAATGTATGGACTTGTGTGAGAGTCATGAAAATTCAACTAATCTTGTGTACAAGCGAATTTTGTATATTTTATGATTTTTTGAATTAGGGACTAAAGTGTCGAAATGTGAAAATGTTGAGGGCTATTTTGCAAAATATCCTAATTGTGTGTATATGGACTATTTTGAATGATTTGGTGAGTAAAAGGATTAATTTTGAATACTTATAGATCAAGAAAAGAGGAATTCGAATTTAGATCGAGGGAAGTCGAAGATTATTGAATAAACGTTCGAGTTAACAACTTTGAGTACAAGGTAAGTTCTTACGTAGAACATGATATTCTAAGTACATGTTGTTGTTTTGATTATGCATAGATGTATAAATAATTGAGCTGAATGTATACGAAGATGAATCGAAAGTATTTGGCACTAAGTTTGCGATTTAAACTAGCTTCGACTACTTTAGGCACTAAGTGTGCGATACCGACTTAGCTTCAGTTAATTGAGATGGCACTAAGTGTGTGGAATTGTTCTAGCTCTGGCTAACTTTCATAGCTCTAAGTGTGCGGATGTTTAAAGTACGAATAATTGATAGAAAGTCTTATAATATTCAACGAGAGGTAAGTGAATAAGTACGAAAAACTTCAGGTATGTACGATACCTAAGTGGTAGATAATATTATGTATGTTAAGTTTAAAGAATTGATATGGTCATATGGATTGAAAATGTGTAAATACTTGTGTGTTGATGTTTTATGTTTTTATATATTATTGATGATTTTAGTACGAGCTTACTAAGCTTTTGAAAGCTTACTTTGTGTGTGTTTGCATTGATTTATAGATATCAAAGCTACTACAAGCTTGGGGATCGTCAAGGATCGTCACCACACTATCAAATCTCATTTTGGTACTTTTGAAAATACATATCTTTTGAAGTATGGTATGTATAGGCTAGTAGTTAGATAAGTATGTTTTGTGTTGGATATGCTTAGCCATGTGATTTGGCTACTTTGTGATTGAACTCATAGTTGTGAATGACTTATAGTATATGATGATAAGTTGCAAATGTGGTATGTTTTAGTTGGTAAGTTTTGGTAAGTTTAATTTGAGATTTAATGAGGTATGGAAGGAAATGTTTGGTATGAATTTACCTTCTGTTTAGCATAAATTTGTAAGGTTTATGAGTAGAGAAATGGTTGATATTGTTATGTTATAAATGATGAATGCTATAGCATAAATGTTGGTTGAATTGGAGGTAAAATTATGCTTGTTTTCTTTGCTTGTAGGTTGAACCCATTTGGGTGGCAAATTGGCTATTCAAATGGCCTATTTTTGTCCACACAAGCTTGTGTCTCAGCGTGTGCAACACACGGCCATGTTGCACGGTCGTGTGTCCCCTATGGTACCCTTCATTTATAAGTCAGGCTCGCACACGGGCTAGACACACGGGCGTGTGGTCTGGCCGTGTGACCCTAATTGGTATGCTAACGTCACAAACAGAATACCCTCTATTTTTGGCATGGCCTAGCACACGGCCAGGACACGGGCGTGTGCATAGCACACGGACTGGACACACGGGCGTATAGTCTGGCTGTGTGGGCAAGTTAGTAGCTATGCCCTGTTTTGCCATGGCTTTGACACATGGGTGTGTCTAGACCGTGTGAGGCACACGGCCTGTTCACACAGGCATGTGACCTTTTAAAAGTTCAAAATTTTTATAAGTTCTAAAACTTTTGTATGTTATCAATTTGGTCCTGAATGCATGTTTAAGTACTGTATACTAAATTTTATGTGAATATTGAATGTGAATGAATAACTTTTATTAGTAATGAGATGATATTTGATGTGTGGTGGTTCTGATTTGAGTTATAAGTCCGGTAATGCCTCTTAACCTATTCTGGCGACTGTTATAGGTTAGGGTGTTAGATTTTATTGGTATCAGAGTTATGGTTTAGTCGGCTCTAGGACTACCATACCGTATGTGAGACTAGCTATACTTGCCATTTTTATGAATTGCGATAGTGTGATGAATCCTAACGTTGAAATGTGCTTTTATATAGCAATGGATCCTAATAGAGCTGTAGCAGACGATGTTGAAAGCAACGTGCCGGCTCCCGCGCAAGGGACGGTGCAAGCTGATTCTCGACCGGCTACGAGTAGCCGTGATGGTGAGGCTGAACATGCCTTCTATCAGATGATGAATGATTGGTTTACCTAATACATTAGAACCAATCCGGCTGTACAACAACCTCCACCCCCGGTTAATTCTCCTCAAACTCATGTTATGCCACCAGTAAATTCGATACAGTTGAGTAGACCACCAGTTGATAAGATTAGAAAATACGGGGCTGAAGAGTTTCGAGCTACAACAAGTGATGATGCTGAAAAAGTTGAGTTCTGGTTAGAGAACACAATAGGTGTGTTTGATGAGTTGTCTTTGAGTCCTGAAGAATGCATAAAATGTGTTGTTTCCCTTTTGAGAGATACGGTGTATCATTGGTGGAAGACTCTGACATCTGTGGTTTCGAGTGAAGGAGTTACGTGAGATTTCTTCCAAGCTGAATTCCGAAAGAAATATATCAGTCAGAGATTCATTGATCAGAAATGCAAAGAGTTTCTCGAGCTTAAACAAGGCCGTATGTCTGTCACAAAATACGAGTGACAATATGTAAGGTTGAGTTAGTATGCCCATGAATGTGTATCTTCGGAAGCAATAATGTGCAAGAGATTTGAAGACGGTTTGAACGAAGATATTCGTTTGCTCGTTAGAATCCTAGAAATCAAAGAATTTGTGGTTCTTGTTGAACGAGCATGTAAAGCTGAAGATCTTGGGAAAGAGAAAAGAAAGGCTGAGTTTGAAGCCAGAGAGGTACGAAAGAGATCATCAGGCAAATCATTTCAATCTGGATCCAAGAAGTTTAGAGATGATAGCAGTCGTTTAAAGACTAGTGTGGGACATTTGAACAGAGATTGTGCTAGATCGCAATCGAATTTCAAATCTTTAGCTACATCTGTTTCCAGTGTTGATAATGTAAAGAATGAAAAGCCTGAGTGTGATCAGTGTGGAAGACGACACTTCGGTGAATGCTGGGGAAAAAGTATTAACTGAGCTTGTTATAGTTGTGGTTCAAGAAATCATTTTATAAAAGATTGCCCAGATTTAGTTAAAAAATATAATGTTCAGAATCCGAGGCAAAGTGGTAATGTTTCTCGTGGTAGACCTCCCAGAAATTTGGGAAATGTAAGCGGTATTCAAAGAGGAATGAAAGACACAACTGTTAGATCTGAAGCTCGTGCACCTGCTAGAGCCTATGCTATCAGAGCTCGCGAGGAAGCTTCATCGCCAGACGTGATTACGGGTACCTTTACTCTTTATGATACTTCTGTGATTGCTTTGATAGATCCTGGATCGACACATTCGTATATATTCATGAATTTAGTGAACAGTAAGACTTTGCCTGTAGAGTCTACTGAATTTGTAATTAAAGTTTCGAACCCCTTAGGCAGATGTGTTTTGGTTGATAAAGTCTGCAAGAATTGTCTGTTAATGTTTCGAGACAATTGTTTCCGGCTAATCTGATGCTATTACCTTTTGATGAATTTGACATAATTCTAAGTATAGATTGGTTAACTTTGCACGATGCTGTGGAGAATTGCAAACGGAAAACTATTGATTTGAGATGCAAGAATGATGAAATAGTTAGAATTGAATCTAGTGATTTGAATGGATTATCTGTTGTGATATCTTCGATGAAAGCTTTAAGTATTGTGAGAAAGGATTGTGAAGCTTATTTTGCATATGTGATTGATTCAAGAGTATCAGAAAAGAAAGTTGAATCTGTGCCTGTTGTCTATAAGTTCCCTGATGTGTTTCCTGAAGAACTTCCGGGATTACCTCCGGTTAGAGAGGTAGAGTTTGTCATTGAATTGGTACCTGGTACTACTCCGATTTCAATAGCTCCGTACAGAATGGCTTTGACTGAACTGAAAGAAATAAAGTCTTAGTTGCAAGAGTTGACCGACCGAGGATTTACTAGACTGAGTTTCTCACCTTGGGGTGCTCCGGTTCTATTTGTGAAAAAGAAAGATGGTACGATGAGACTGTGTATAGATTATTGTTAGTTGAACAAGGTGAATGTCAAGAATAAGTATCCCCTACCATGAATTAATGATTTGTTTAATCAGTTGAAATGAGATGTTGTGTTTTCAAAAATAGATTTGAGATCAGGCTATTATCAGCTGCAAGTGAAAGACTCAGATATTCCAAAGAATGCTTTCAGAACGAGGTACGGCCACTATGAATTTTTAGTTATGCCTTTCGGATTGACTAATGCACATGCTATATTTATGGATTTGATTAATAGAATTTTTAGACCGTATTTAGATCAATTTGTTATGGTATTCATTGATGACATATTGATTTATTCACGTGATGAATCTGATCATGCCGAGCATTTGAGAATAGTGCTACAGACTCTACAAGATAAACAATTGTATGCGAAGTTTAGTAAATGTGAGTTCTGGTTGCGAGAAGTTGGTTTTTTGGGTCATATTGTATCAGCCTCTGGTATTCAGGTTGATCCGAACAAAATTTCAGCTATTTTGGATTGGAAATCTCCGAGGAATGTCTCCGAAGTCTGCAGTTTTTTGGGACGTGCTGGTTATTATAGAAGATTTGTGAAAGATTTTTCGATGATCGCGACTCCATTGACAAAACTACTACAGAAAGATGTGAAGTTTGAATGGTCTGAAAAATGTCAGAACAGTTTTGATCAGTTGAAGATTTTGTTGACTGAAACTCCGGTATTGGTACAATCTGAATCGGGTAAAGAATTTTTGATCTATAGTGATGCTTCATTAATTGGTCTAGGATGTGTTCTAATGCAAGAAGGAAAATTTATTGCTTATTCTTCGAGATAGTTGAAGCCGCACGAAAAGAAATATCCAAAGCACGATCTTGAGTTAACTGCGATTGTGTTTGCCTTAAAGATTTGGCGCCATTACTTGTTCGGTGAGAAATGTCACATGTATTCAAATCATAAGATTTTGAATTATTTGATGACTCAGAAAGATTTAAATCTACGACAGAGAAGATGGTTAGAACTGCTAAAATATTACGAACTTGTGATTGATTATCATCCGGGAAAGCAAATGTTGTTGCTAATACCTTGAGTCAAAGTCTGTTGTTTGCTTTGTGTGTGATGAATGCTCATTTGGTTCTATCAGATGATGGTTCAGTTTTAGTTGAATTAAAAGTAAGACCTTTGTTCTTACAGTAAATTATCGAAGCTCAGAAGGTTAATAATGAGATTTTAGCTAAAAGAGCTCATTGTGATGTAAAGACTGATTCAGAATTCAGAATTGATAAAGATGATTGCCTTAGGTTTTGAAATTGAATTTGTATTCCAAGAAATCTAGAATTAATTCAAATGATTCTGAGTGAAGCTCACAGTAGTCGTTTATCTGTACATCCGGGTAGTACAAAAATGTATAATGATCTGAAACAACATTATTGGTGGTCCAGAATGAAAAGAGATATCTCTGATTTTGTTTTTATATGTTTGATATGTTAGCAAGTTAAAGCTGAACATCAGGTGCCATCTAGTTTGCTACAACCAATTATGGTTCCGGAATGGAAATGGGATCGAGTAAGTTTGCCCCTATCTTCAAGAAAGAAAGACGCAATTTGGGTTGTAATTGATCGTTTGACGAAATCAGCTTATTTTATTCCGGTTCGATCTGATTACTCACTTGATAAATTAGCTGAGTTATACATTTCTGGTATTGTGAGATTGCATGGTGTGCCATTGTCAATAGTGTCAGATAGAGACCCGAGATTTACATCACGATTTTCGAAGAAGTTGCAAAATGCTCTGGGTACTAAATTAAACTTTAGTACTGCTTTTCATCCGCAAATGGACGGCCAATGTAATATCCCGAATTAAGGCTTAATCGGAATAGTGGTTTTGTGACCACAAATCTGAGATAGAAATAATTATTTTATAATTATTTTGAGGTTTATGATATGATTGCATGATTGTGTGAAAATTTTGTGAAGAAATTCTATGCATAAAATGCTTAATTTGAAGTTAGGGACTAAATCGAATAAGTTGCAAAACTTGCATTCTAGAAGGTTTTAGTATGAAATTGCTTTGAAATATTAATTAGGAGGTCTTAAATAGAAATTTTACCAATTTTAAGTTCATGGGAAAAATTAGGACATGGAAGGAATTTTTGAAAGTTTAGTAAGGAGGGGCATTTTGGTCATTTGGATATTAAATGAAATAAAATGGGAAAAATAACACAAAATGGTCATCTTCTTCATAAGGTTGCTGCCGAATTTTACTCTCACCATAGCTAGGGTTTCTTCAACTTTCAAGCTTCATAGTAAGTGATTCTAAGCCCCGTTTTTAATGATTTTTACGTTTTTGAGATCCCGGTAACTCGATAAAGCTTATGCTAGCAATAATTTAACCTAGGGTTTATATTTGGAAAAAATACCCATAGGTGAAATTTGTGTATTTTGATGTTTTATGATAGAATATGAGGTTTTAAATTATGTTAGACAACTTATACTACTCGATTTTAAGCAAAAACGAGTAAAAGGGCTCAATCGGTAAAAATACCTAATAGTCACAAGTACATGTTAGAGTGAGAATTTGATGTTGCCATAGAAGAGAAAAGTGATCAGCATGTTATAAAACATAAGAATAAGGAATAAAGTTTAATCCCGAGCCTAGGGGCAAAAGTGTAAATATGCAAAAGTTTAGGGGTAAAATTGTAATTTTGCCAAAATTTGAATTAACGATTAATTTGATAATGTGAGTATTAAATAAGCTAAATGTGTTATTTTAGATCAAGAAAGACGTGGAATCGACCCCAATCGAGGAAAAGAAGAGATTGTGGACTAAATTGCAAAATCTTTGTATTTTGGTACCAAGGTAAGTTCATGTGTAAATAATGTAGCATAATGGTTATTTTTAAGTTATTGATGTTAATTATATGATATGCTGATTTTTATTATGAAATATATGCTTTGTGGTTAATTTCGAATAAAATGCAAATTATGTGAGCTGCTTATTAAATATAAATTGTTACCGAGCATTGGTTTTTTGGTATTATCGGAAGAAGACAGCAAGGATATGTGTTCAAGAAAATCCCGTTTGAACCTTAGGAATAGATTAGGATACAAGTGACATGTCACTAGGATGGTTGAGCATCCGAACTCGTTGAGTTGAGTCCGAGTTCACTTATGGATGCGAACGCCCGAGCTCGTTGAGTTGAGTCCGAGTTCACTTAGGGGCGGGTTACATGATTGCTTGATTGCATATGTGGCACTTATGTGCAAATTATCCATGTACCCGAATTATATTCTGATGTGTTCAACGGGTAAAGTTCCACTCAAATGGAGGAATACTCGAGCTGAAAAGGGACGTATTGGTAAGTGTTGTGAAATGAATACTTTGGACAGGTATGTACTTAACCCTCGGGTTGAGTATTGATACAACAACGATAAGGTAGTAAGATGATGAATGATGATTGGAAATGTGATTTATGTTTTGGTGATACCATGCTAATGTTGATTGGTATAATTGTTTTGTTATGTTACTTATTATTTGCATATGAACTTACTAAGCATTTATGCTTACTCCCTCCTTCTTACTCATTGTAGTTTTGGACAAGCCATCTCAGGAGTCGGGATAGGTCGAAGGATCGGTCACACTATCTGAAGGACTTTTTGGTAAATGGCTTGTAAAATTTAAGTATGGCATGTATAGCAATATACCTATTTTTTGTAAATGATCTTATGATATGATGAAGGATTGGTTGAGGAAATGCTTGATAATGATAAGTTATGGAAATGGTTAATTTAGATTATGTTTGATGTCATGGAAGGTTAATAGGTTATCTAGTTCATGAAAACTCATAAAAGGGATGAAATTTGCCATAAACAGAATATTGCAGCAACACTGATGTGAGTTTGAAAATTTACTAAAAATCATATAAATCGTATTTGGTGATGGATTAAATATGAAATTGAAGCTTAATATGTCTACTTCATAGAACAAACTAAACAGGTAAAGGAATTATATGTTAGAAGATATTTGAATTTTAGTGAAACAGGGCCAGAACAATTTCTAGATCCCCTGTTCCAAATTTAGAAATTCACCATAAATTCTACAGATATAATTAGGTGGTGTATTTTATATTCTCAGAATCCTCATTGAGTCTAGTTTCAGGAGAAACAAACCTCATAGTCATATTAATTTTTTATAGAGAGAAATATGGTTCGTAGTAAACAGAGGTCAGTCCAGTCAAGTCCTGAAACAGGGGTAACTTTAACTAATAAACTGTACTAATTGGCCCAACCAAAAATTCTAGAAAAACATTAGTAAGTAGGTATATGAGTCTAGATTCAGGAAAAATTTACGGATCTTGATTTCGAGTTTCGTAACTCGAGATATGATTTTTCTTGTAACTATGACGCAAGTAGCTAGAAAGTTGTGAATGTAGAAACAAGTGATCCAAAGTTCTTAAAATGTTAAATTAAGTTTAGTAACACCTCATACTCGACTCCGGCGACGGTCTCGGGCGTGGGGGCGTTACAGCCAATCTGAGTGGATTATTCAGATACTCGAGGATATGTTGAGATGTTGCATTCTTGAGTTTGAAGGTACGTGGGAACAATACCTACCTTTGATTGAATTTGCTTAAAATAACAGTTTTTAATCAAGCATTAAAATGGTAGCGTACGAAGCTTTATATGGTCACAAATGCCGTACACCTTTGAATTTGACCGAGCTCAGTTCGCGGGGTTGATTTGATAAAAGAAACGGAATAGAAAGTGATATTGATTCGAGAAAGTTTGAAAGCAGCTTCCGATCGTCAGAAATCATATGCGGATTTGAAAAGAAAAGACATTGAGTTTGAGATTGGTGATAAAGTGTTTTTGAAAGTGTCTCCATGGAAGAAAGTGTTTCAATTTTATAGAAAAGGCAAATTGAGTACGAGGTTCATTGAACCTTTTGAAATTATTGAGCGTATTGGGTCAGTTGCATATAGATTGTTGTTGCCACCAGAGCTAGAAAAGATTCATAATGTATTTCACGTATCGATGCTTCCACGATACAGATCTGATCCTTTGTATATAATTTCTCCGTTTGAGATTGAAACTCAGTCTGATATGACTTACGAAGAAAAGCCGATCCGTATCTTAGCTCGTGAGGTTAAATAATTGCAAAATAAGAAAATTCTGTTAGTTAAAGTAATGTGGCATCGACACGGTATTGAAGAGGCCACGTGGGAGCCTGAAGGTTCAATGAGACAACAATATTCGAATTTGTTTAATGGTAAGATTTTCAGGGACGAAAATCCCTAAGGGGGGAGAATTGTAACAAACTGGTTTTGACCCTAGTCAGAATAGTGGTTTCGGGACCACATATCCAAGTTAAAAAATATTTTAATATTATTTTTTGTGCCTTTTATAAGTGGATTAACATGTGTGAAAGTTTCGTGTGAAAATTTAACTAATTGTGTGCTTAATTTGCAAAAAGGACCTAATCGCGTAAAAGGTAAAAGTTGTGTGCTAGATGTTAAAAGTACCAATTTGATTTGGATTTTTAAAGCAATGGTCCTTATATTGTTATTTGTCCATTGAAAATGTTAAAGGACTAAAACAACCATCCATTAAATGGTTTTATAATTGTTTTTATAAGGGCAAATCAGTAAACTAATTATAAATGAATTATAATTAAGCTAAAGGCATGAAATAAACCATTTTTCATGCTCATATTTGACTGAAAATATAAGGAAAGAAAAATAAAAAGAATAGTTGGGGTTCGACTAAGGAAATCCTTGATTAAGGTATGTAATTTGATCGATTTTTTATAATTTCTATGTTTTTGAGATCGTTGCTTTGTGTTTATAAAACCCATGCCTCAATTTCTAATTTTGGTGATGATTTTGAAATGTGTCATTGATGAAACTATAAGTTTTATGATGTTAATAGATGAATTATGGAAGCTTGATGTTGGGTTTAAATGTTTTGTCTTTGAATTTTTGATGAAAGTGAGTATTATGGGCTAAATTGTAAAAATGTTATATTGATGGACTAAAATGTGAAATAAATGAAATGTATGGACTTGTATAAGAGTCATGAAAATTCGGCTAAGCTTGTGTACAAGCAAATTTTATGTATTTTGTGATTTTGTGAATTAGGGACTAAAGTGTCGAAATGTGAAAATATTGGGGGCTATTTTGTAAAATATCCTAATTGCGTGTATATGAACTATTTTGAATGATTTGGTGAATAAAAGGATTAATTTTAATACTTATAGATCAAGAAAAGAGGAATTCGGATTTAGATTGAGGGAAGTCGAAGATTATTGAATAAACGTTCGGGTCGACAACTTCGAGTACGAGGTAAGTTCTTACGTAGAACATGATATTATAAGTACATGTTGTTGTTTTGATTATGCATAGATGTATAAATAATTGAGCTGAATGTATACGAAGATGAATCGGAAGTATTTGGCACTAAGTGTGTGATTTAAACTAGCTTTGGCTACTTGAGGCACTAAGTGTGCGATACCAACTTAGCTTCAGTTAATTGAGATGGCACTAAGTGTGTGGAATTGTTCTAGCTCCGGCTAACTTTCATAGCACGAAGTGTGCGGATGTTTAAAGTACGAATAATTGACAGAAAGTCTTATAATATTCAACGAGAGGTAAGTGAATAAGTACGGAAAACTTCAGGTATGTACGATACCTAAGTGGTAGATAATATTATGTATGTTAAGTTCATGGAATTGATATGGTCATATGGATTGAAAATGTGTAAATACTTGTGTGTTGATGTTTTAGGTTTTTATATATTATTGATGATTTTAGTACGAGCTTACTAAGCTTTTGAAAGCTTACTTTGTGTGTGTTTGCATTGTTTTATAGATATCGAAGCTACTATAAGCTCGAAGATCATCAAGGATCGTCACCATACTATCGAATCTCATTTTGGTACTTTTGAAAATGCATATCTTTTGAAGTATGGCATGTATAGGCTAGTAGTTAGATAAGTATGTTTTGTGTTGGATATGCTTAGCCATGTGATTTGGCTACTTTGTGATTGAACTCATAGTTGTGAATGACTTATAGTATATGATGATAAGTTGCAAATGTGGTATGTTTTAGTTGGTAAGTTTTGGTAAGTTTAATTTGAGATTTAATGAGGTATGGAAGGAAATGTTTTGGTATGAATTTACCTTGTGTTTAGCATAAATTGGTAAGGTTTATGAGTAAGGAAATGGTTGATATTGTTATGTTATAAATGATGAATGCTATAGCATAAATGTTGGTTGAATTGGAGGTGAAATTATGCTTATTTTCTTTGCTTGTATGTTGAACCCATTTGGGTTGGCAAATTGGCTATTCAAATGGCCTATTTTTGTCCACATGGGCATGTGTCTCAGCCGTGTGCGACACACGGCCATGTTGCACGGTCGTGTGTCCCCTAGGATACCCTTCATTTATAAGTTAGGCTCACACATCGGCTAGACACACGGGTGTGTGGTCTAGCCGTGTGACCCTAATTGGTATGCTGACGTCACAAACAGAATACCCCCTATTTTTGGCACGGCCTAGCATACGGCCAGGACACGAGCCTGTGCTTAGCAGATGGGCTGAACACACGGGTGTGTAGTTTGGTCGTGCGAGCAAGTCAGTAGCTATACTCTGTTTTGCCACAGCTTTGACACATGGGTGTGTCTAGACCGTGTGAGGAACACAGCCTGTTCACACGTGGCGTGTGGCCTTTTTAATGTTCAAAATTTTTATAAGTTTTGAAACTTTTGTATGTTATCAATTTGGTCCTGAATGCATGTTTAAGCATTGTATACTAAATTTTATGTGAATATTGAATGTGAATGAATGACTTTTATTAGTAATAAGATGATATTGGATGTATGGTGGTTCTGATTTGAGTTATGAGTCTGGTAATGCCTCTTAACCTATTCTGGCGACGGTTATCGGTTAAGGGTGTTACACTGAGCATTTGAGAATAGTGTTACAAACTCTGCGAGAGAAACAATTGTATGCGAAATTTAGGAAATGTGAATTTTGGCTACAGGAAGTTAGTTTCTTGGGCATACAGTATCTGCTGAAGGTGCAGGGTGGACCTAAATAAAATTTTAGCCATTATTAACTGGAAGTCACTGGAGAATGTGTCTGAAGTCTGAAGTTTTCTGGGACTAGCTGGTTATTATTGAAGGTTTGTTAAAAAAATTTCAATGACAGCTTCTCCGATGACCTGTCTATTGCAAAAATATGTGAAATTTGAGTGGTCTGATAAATGCCAATAGAGTTTTGACATATTAAAAGCTTTATTAATAGAAGCTCCAGTGTTAGTTCAGCCAGAATCGAGTAAGGAATCTATAGCTTATAGTGATGCGTCATTGAATGGTTTAGGTTGTGTTTTGAAGCAAGAAGGTAAAATAGTAGCCTATGCTTCAAGACAGCTAAAACCACATGAAAAAAACTACCTGACACATTATCTTGAATTGGCAGCCATAGTGTTTACAATGAAAATATGGCAGCATTACCTATTGGGTGAAAAATGTCATATTAACGGATGATAAAAGTTTGAAGTACTTGATGACACAGAAAAAATTGAATTTGAGATAGCGCAGGTGGCTTAAGTTATTAAAAGATTATGATCTTGTTATTGACTACTATCTTGGAAAAGCCAATGTAGTTGCAGATACTCTGAGCAGAAAATCCCTGTATACTTTGTGAGCAAGGAATACACGATTCTCATTATCTAATGATGGTTTGATTATAGCTGAGTTAAAAGCTAGACCCACATTTTTGCAGCAAATTTCTGAAGCTTAGAAAAATGATAGTAAGTTGCAAGCAAAATGGATACAAAGTGAATCGACTCCTGACTCAGAATTTCAGATAGGGACTGATGGTTGTTTGTTATTCAGAGGCAGAGTATGTGTATCAAAAAGTTCAGAACTAGTACAGAAGATTTTGAATGAAGCTCATAGTGGTAACATGTCTATTCATCCTTGTAGTAATAAAATGTATAATGATCTGGAAAAGATGTACTAGTAGCCGAGAATGAAACGAGATATTTCTGAGTTCATATCTAAATGTTTGGTATCTCAGCAAGTAAAAGCTGAACATCAGTTGCCTTCTGGACTATTACAGCCAGTTATGATACCAGAATGGAAATGGGAAAGAATTACTATGGACTTTGTATTAGGATTACCCCTGTCTCTAAAGAAGAAAGATGCCATTTGGGTGATTGTTGATCAGTTGACAAAGTCTACACACTTTATTCCAGTACGTATGGATTATTCTTTGGACAGATTGGCTAAATTATATGTCTCTGAGATTGTCAGATTGCATGGAGTGCCTGTCTCCATTATTTCAGATAAAGACCCTCGGTTTACCTCTCGATTCTAGAGCAAATTGCAAGAAGCTTTGGGTACTTAGTTACACTTTAGAACTGCATTTCATCCACAAACAGATGGTTAATCTGAACGTGTTATACAAATTTTGGAAGATATGCTTCGGTGTTGTATACTTGAGTTTGAAAGTAGCTGGGAAAAATATTTACCATTAGTTGAATTTGCATACAATAATAGTTATCAGTCTAGCATTAAAACGGCACCGTATGAAGCTTTGTATGGTCGCAAATGTAGAACTCCATTGTATTGGACAAAACTCAATGAGAAAAAAGTTACACGGAGTTGACTTAGTCCGTGAAATTGAGGAAAAAGTGAAAGTAATTCGAGACAGTTTGAAAGCAGCCTCTGATCGCCAAAAGTCCTATGCTGATCTTAAATGAAAAGAAATAGAATTTCAAATCGGAGACAAGGTAATCTTGAAAGTATCGCCCTGGAAGAAAGTTCTCCGATTTGGTCGTAAAGGAAAACTAAGTCCACAGTTCATTGGATCATATGAGATTACTGGAAGAATTGGACCAGTTGCATATCGGTTAGCTTTACCACTAGAACTTGATCGAATTTATAATGTTTTTCATGTGTCTATGCTACGGCGGTATCAATCCGATCCTTCACATGTTATCTCTCAGACAGAGGTAGAGATTCAACATGATATGACATATAGTGAAGAACCGATCAAAATCTTAGCTCAGGAAACAAAAGAGTTAAGAAATAAAAAGGTAGCTTTGTTTTTTGGAAACGACACAGTATAGAAGAGGCTACTTGGGAACTGGAGGATAATATGAGGAAGCAATACCTGAATCTTTTTACTGGTAAGATTTTCGAGGACGAAAATCCTTTAAGGGGGAGAGTTGTAACAGCTCAATTTTAGTGAAATCGGAACAGTGGTTTCGAGACCACAAATCTGATCCGAATATAAATTTTATTTTTATTTTATTACATGGTCTGTAATATGTTAGAAATGTCATGTGAAAACTCTGATAAGAAAATTTTGTTGATCATGTACTTAATTATGGGATGGACTAAATCACATAAAATGCAAAAGTTGAATTCTAGTAGCTAGAAGGATTAAATAGATATGGAATTCAAAACTAGAGGTCCTTATATGGTAATTAGACCATTAAAGAAAAGTATGTAGATATTTTGGTGACTCATCTATGGAAATTTAGAAAAAGGGGTAAAGACTAAACTAGAATTTGAAATAATTTAATTAATTAAAAGATGAAAAAGAAAATATCATCTTATTTACTCATCTTCTTCCCCAAAACCCTAGGAGAGAGAGAAGAAACTTTCATGGCTTAATTAGGTAAGTTTCCTTGTCCCATTTTTAGTAATTTTGATACTTTTGAAACTGGGATAGCTTAATCTATCTATTTGGAGGATCAATTTGAAAAGTTATCAAGGTATGGAAATTTGGTCATGGATGTATATGCTGAAAATTAGAAATTTATGGTAGAAAATGAAAGGTTGTTGATAGATAAACAACTTTTACAAAGTGATTTTTTATGAAAACATGATTTAGGGACTAAAATGTAAAGTTGTGAAAATTGATGAAAAATTCTGAAATTTATAGAAAATATGTGCTGTAAATTTTATGTTGACATTTCGATTAGGCTTGGAATAGGGAGAAATTGCATGAATTTCATTTTTCGAGCTTAGGGACGAAATTGGAATTTATGGAAAAGTTGAGGGCAAAATGGTAATTTTACCTAGGATGTAAATTGAGTCCGAATAAATATGAAATATGTGAAATTGATGATTAAGGTTATTTATATAGACCCAAACAATACAAATTCGAGGTTAGATCGAGGAAAAGAAAAGTTTTCGGATTAGTAGATTATTTACGCGAACAAGTGTCGAGGTAAGTTTGTGTAACTTAATTGAGCATATAAATATGTTAACTTGAATGTTATGATTGTATGCAATATGATTTGTATTTATGTGTACATTATAAATGTGTGAATGATTACATGTTCAAAAATGTTGGAAAAATAGTAAAGTCTCGTTTGAATATTGAATTTCATTGGATAAATGTGATTGCCTTATAAAATGAGGTTCTGCATTTGTTGCTGACGGGATTTGGCTCAGACGAGTAATCCTATTGATCTCATTATAGAAAGGATTTAGCCTATATGGGTAATCTTAGTATAATCCATCTCGAGCATATGTTACAATTAGGATTTAGCCTGGACTAGTAATCCTAATTGAGCTCTTCTGAGCATACGTTACCTAAAGGATTTAGCCTAGACTGGTAATCTTGTAATACGATATGTGGCTCGAGAGTGTGTTCTTTAACTAAATGCCCTAATGGGTGCTCTTGAATAAGAATTGACAGGTTATTGAATTGTACACCTTGAGTGTACTATGTGAGTATCCATCGGAATTCCAATGATTCAACAGACAAAACTCTTGGCATGATGAGGGAATCATGAGATTAAATGATAATGTCTTGAAAGAATATTGCATGATGAGCTCATCTATATTTACTTGATGTATATGAAAATTTTGTGACTAACATGTTTGATTGAATGCATGTGTTTAGGCAATTTTGCCAAATGGATGGAAAACATGATATTGTATGCTTAAACTTAATAAACAGGATTGGTAAGTTTAGTTTCTGTTATACGAACTTACTAAGCATGTAATGCTTACTCTGTTTTATTTCCCCCCTGTTGTATAGTGCTCGAAAGCTTGCGAAGGTTAGAGATCATTGGAGCATCGTCACACTATCTACTAGCTTATTTTGGGTATACATAGTAAAATCACTTTGGTATAATGGCATGTATAGACTAACTTGGTCATAGATGGCTTAAATATGTAGTTTGTAATCTAGCCATTGGAATGGTTAGTAATGGTTGTTTTTCATATATTTGTAATGTCATACTATGGTAGCTACATACATGTTAAATGGTTGTTCAAATTATGCCTAACATATGGAATATACCAAGGTAAGATTATAAACATGTATGCATGCAATGATATGCCATGTTGAATGATAGAATTTGCTTAATTTGAATGCTTGAAATGGTTTGTATTTGGATGTTAATTTTAGTACAAGTCATTGGTATGATTTTGGGTGAGAAATGAAGCTAGAAATGGCTTTATTTTGCCCACACGGGCAGACAGACGAGCGTGTGTCTAGACTGTGTGTGACACACGGCCTGGTACATGGGCGTGTGGTTAGGTCGTGTGTCCCTTATACCTTGAATTCGAGAAACAAAATGCTCAGAATTGAGCACACGTGTAACATCCCGAATAAGAGTCTAGTTGGAACAGTGGTTTCGAGACCAAAAATCTAAAATAGAAATAATTATTTTATAATTATTTGATGATCCATGATATGATTTCATGTTTGTGAGAATTTTTCATGAAGAAATTCTGTGCCTAAAGTGTCCAATTTGATGTTAGGGACTAAATTGAATAAGTTAAAAAATATGTGTTTTAGAAGCTTCATGTATGAAATTGCATTGGATTATAATTTAGAATGTCTTAAATAGTAATTTGACCAAGTTTTAAAAATTCAGACAAAAATGGGCATGAATAGGAAAAAATTAAAAGAAAGGCTAAAAGGGCATTTTTGTCATTTGGTAAATAAAAGAATAAAAAGGGAAAAATCAAGCAAAAATGATGTCCATCTTCTCTAAGGTTGCCAAAATTTGGGAAGTCTCCATAGCTAGGGTTTTCAACATTTCAAGCTTGATTGTAAGTGCTCCCAACCCCCGTTTTTTATATTATTTGCATTTTTGATGTCCTTAAAGCATGATCTATCCATTTCTAGTCATATTTTGAGCTAGGGTTCATGTATGAAATTTGACCCATGTGTGACATGTTTGTATTTTGATAAATAATGGAAGATTATGAAAGTTTGATGTGTGATGAACATCTTTTACTAAGTGATTTTAGTGAAAACACCTAAAAAGGACTTGTTTGTAAAACATGTAAAAATGAGTAGTTAAAGACGTGAAATAAAAGAAAATGTGGGCTGATTTGAGCATGGTATAGGTTTGGCTAGGTTTGGGTAACCAAGCAAATCCATGTGTTTCATTTTATGAACCTAAGGACTAAAGTGTAAATAAGTGAAAAGTTAGGGGTAAAAAGGTAATTTTACCAAATTATGTGTTATGGGACAATTTGAATAATGTATGTATTGAATAAGTTAAATTTGGCATTATAGATCGAGAAAAATGTGATTCGGGTCTTGATCAAAGGAAAAATAAAGTTTACGAGGATTAGGCTTGTTTCTATCATTTTATACCGAGGTAAGTTCATTTGGAAATTATGCAACATGTACCATACTTTAAATGCTTTAATATTGCATGTATGGTAAATATATATAATTAATGTTTGTTGTACTATGTGTTAATGCTTAAATCTTATCATGAACTATACATTGACTATTCCATGAATATATGATTGGTGGTATGGATATTGAAATCGACATTATGAGCAAGCTCAACAAAAATGTGATATTGAAGAATCCCATTTGACCCTAAAGAATAGTTTAGGATACAAGTGACATGTCACGAGGAATTATGTGATATGAGCTCATGAGTTGTGGTCTGAGTTCATGATATATGTGACACATGTTTTGGCGTTCCGGGTACTGGTCTTGTATGTCTACGGTGGCTAGGTAGTCCAGCATGTGTTGAGGATCCCCGACAGCTTGTGTAAGTAGCCCGTGTAGCTACATCCTGACCGATAGCTTGTGTGAGCAGACCCATGAGTAGCTCAAAAGTGAGCAACATGTGATATATGATATGGGGTAGCAATGGCTACATATAAGGCACTTAGGTGCGAGTTTCCGATGTATCCGGGGGTATTCCAAGTGTTCAATGAGTAGTTCAAAGAGAAGTTCCATGGGTAATCTTAATGAACACGTCAAAGACGAGAAAGTAAGTATTATGTGCAAGTTGGTACAGGTATGTACATAAACTCATGATTAAGATCTCGATATGCTATGAACATGTGGTAAGAATGAATTTGAGAAAGTTATACTTATGAAACTTGATGACATTTATGAAACTATGCCTTATGTTAATTGTATGGTTTATGTTGCTTATTATTTGCATGTGAACTTACTAAGCTTTAAAGCTTACCCCCTTTCTTTCCTTTCCTTATTGTGTTGCCAAGCTAGCTCAAGGATTAGAGGACGTCGGAGTTTTCGATCACACTATCAATTGGAGAATTTGGTATAGTTAGGTTCAACATTTTGATTATGGCATGTATAGGGACTTGGTTTTTTTTGTTATGTGGCATATTGATTAGCCAAATGTGTTGGCTCATGATGGTGTTATGATTCATTTTGTATATGGCCATGAGAGGTGACCCATATTGATTATTTAGGTTGTAACCCTAATTAGTTATGTATGCATGCAGATGTGTTTATGCTTGTTGTGGTTGTTTGATGAATGGGGTTATGCTTGATGTGATTTATATGCTAAAGATATGTATATGATGAGGCTTGTGGTTGTTTATGTTAATGAGAGCGATGGATGACATGTATAATTAATGTATGAAATATGATTAATGTGTATGACAATAAAGATGGTATAGTGATAAATAGATACGAAATTGGTGTGGAATGCTATATAAAAACCTAATGGTTTAAGTATGTGATATTTTGACACTACCAAGTAATAAATTAACCATGTATGTGAATGCTAGAGTAACTAAAGGTGCCATGTTGCATAACATGAAGATAGTATAGGGAGGTGAATGTTCAAGGGTGGCAAATGGCTTGGAAAATAGCCTAGAAATTGTCCACATGGTTAGACACACGGGCATCTGTCTAGGCCGTGTGTGACACATGGTCTACCCCATGGGCGTGTGATCCTACCGTGTGTCCCCTACACCCTAATTAATGCAAGACAGAAGGCCCAGTAGTAAACACATGGGCAGAGACATGACCGTGTGTCTCAGCCATATGGAGGACATGGCCTTAGGGCATGGGCGTGTACCCAGGCCGTGTGAAGTCTGCACTTAATTTCGAGAATTTAATTCGCCACACGGCCTAAGCACACGGGCATGTGCTTTGGCCGTGTTACCTTTTTTTGTTGATGATGTCATAGTTAGAGAGTTACACGGGCGTGTCCTAAGCCACATGGGCATGTGTGACCACATGGCCTACCTACAAGGGTGTGTGACTCTTCAAAACAAGAAAATTTTCTAAGTGTTAAAAAGGGTTTCAAAAGTTTCCGGTTTAGTCCCAAACCTCTTCCGATGTATGTTTTGGACCTCGTAAGTCTTTATAAGGAACAATTTGTATGTGATGGAAAAATTTTAAATTTGGACTAAATTTTGTGGCCCGATTTTGTATATTTGTTTATGTTTAAGTTCGGTAGTGACTCAAACCCTGTCTCAACGTCGGGTATGGGTAAGAGGTGTTACAATACGGACATGTGTCTCAGTCGTGTGTGCTACACGACCTAGAACATGGGCGTGTATCTTGGTCGTGTGAAACTTGCACCTAAATTCAAAAAATAAAATTAATCACACAGCCTACTCACATAGGCGTGTGGCTGGCCATGTGGCACAAGTCAGAGAGTTACACGGGTACAAACATGGCCTACAGCACGGGCGTGTCCTTGGGTCACACGGGTGTGTCTGTTGGACCACACAGGCGTGTAAGACTTGTAACTTAGAAATTTTTTTATAATTTCGCGAAAAATTCTTAGAATTTCCGGTTAAGTCTCAACTTGATTCTAATGCTCATATTAGGCCTCGAGGGTCCATTTAAGGGACGATATGAATAATCTCAGTTAATAAATAGTAATTTACGTGAATTATTTGAAAATATTCTAAAAGTTTCGGTAATACTCTCTAACCCTGTTCTGACGATAGATACAGGTTAAGGGGTGTTACAATATACATATTTCTTTCGTGATAGTGTCATTTAGATTTGAAGTTTTGGTTGGATTTGATGTTACAGGAAATTATGTTAAAAATTCGAGTTCTATATGAATTAAAATGGATTGGTAAAATCTGCTAAAATTAGTGGCGTTTTCCCAAAAATGCCGCTAAAGAACATGACCTTTAGTGGCTTTTTGGTAAAAGCGCCACTAAAGTTATGTTCTTTAGCAGCATTTTTGGGAGAAGCGCCGCTAAAGGTCATGTTCTATATTAGCGTTTTCACACATAAACGCCATAAAATTTAGTGGCATTATCTGTAGCGACTTTTTTTTGCGATGCTTATAAAAATGCCGCAAATTATTTTCGTGGCGCTTATAAGCGCTGCTATAGGGCCAAAAAAATACCACTAAAAACCTGTTTTGTTGTAGTGACACTAATTATTAGTAAATTTATTTGATTAAAAAATACATTCTAGAAAGGAATCTTAAATGACATCTATTAAAAAAAGGTTTATTTCTTTATTCTCCTTTTTATTCTTCCCCTTTCTCTTCCTTTCTTTTTTTCCTCCCATAAACCGTAGCCATTGCCATCGAGGTTCTCCACCACCAGTCACCTCTGCTCTTGGCTCCCACTTGTCACTCACCCTTCCCCGCCACTCACTATGCACCACTAAACCCCTCATTGCAAAAGAAATAGCTAATATGAAAATTTAAAATTTTTTGCTTCTTTAATTTTCAACTTGTTCTCGTGACTTAGAAAATAGATAAATAAAACAACATCAGTAACTAAAATTTCATAACTTCATATCATCATCGATTCTTCCTTTCGAAAGGGAATAAAACTTAAGTATTCAAATATCTAATTCCCTTACCTTTTAAATTAGGAACAAAAAAGGAGCACAGATAAAAGAATAAATATAAATTTTAAAGTGACTTTGAAGTTTAGCTAGCATTTATTTTCTGAAGATACTTTAGCTTTTGGCTACGATGCAGACCCTGATGACAAGGAAGATGAAGGTGAAGATCGTGAGAGTGAGAGGAAATGGGAGGGAGAGAAGCGAAGACTAGAAGGAAAGAAAGGAAAGCTAAAACAAAAGGCAAAATGAAGAAGATCAACGTAGTTTTGCTGCTTTGCTTCCTTGCTGCAATTTGGTTTAAGGTTGAGAAACAGGAAAAGGGGATAAGAAGGAAACAAGGAAGAAAAAAAAAATGCAAAATGAAAAAAAAAAGAATTTTTATTTTAGAAAGAAAATAAAAATGAAAAAGAATATTTTTTATTTTTTGCTAAGGTGACACTGCCACATCAGCAGTAGTTGACTGAGTCAGTATTATTAATGGTCAAGTACAAATGATTAACATTAATCAAAGGACCTATTTAGTTAATTTTTTTAGTTCAGAAGTTCAATTGGCTGCAAAAAGTTTAAAGAAACTTAATTAAATTAAGGTTTATGGTACCATTAAGCCAAAAAGAAATAAAATAACAATAAATGAATAAACAATAATTGTGAAAGTCAATAAATAGAAAGGATGAGAATTATTATGGAGCAATAAATTGAAAGAAAGAAGGAAAATTTAAAGTAAAATCGATAAAAAAAATTAAAAGAGCAATAGAGTAGGAAAGAAACAACAACAAATACAATCATTTTAATGTTACTAGCTAATTAATCCTTCTATACTCTTTCTTAATTTTATTTACTGAATTAATGTTACTAGCTAAGTAATCATAAATATTTCATGAGAATTCATTACCTTTCCAAAGCACCTACCATTCTCCATGCTGTCGCTTGATTTTAGTTTGAGGCTAAATTGAAAATTAGCAATGGTTTGTGCTATGAATCAAAGAAACATTGAAGCAAAATATGTGGTAATCAGCAAACTTGGACTAGTTGATCATGGACGAGATAATAATATATAATGTGTATATATATACACGAGACTTCAAATTTTCTTATTACTAAATTTCAATATGTGACAATGACTCTGAATCGTGAACAATATGTTACTGTTTATTAATGGGGGAAATGTCAATTTGCAGACAAGAGGAAGCCAATTCCATGTCGTGTTGTAGGAAAAACAACGAACAACATACTGCAGCAAACGCCGATCCCCACCGGCAGTGCCGTGAGGATCTCCTGAACTCGAGCAGACGGTGTTGGGTAAAAGCAAGTCACCACATTCTGATCAAATAATGCCACTGCTGCAAACACTAGCATCGACATAAAAGCATGCATGAAATCTATGGTCCGGAGTTTGTATTTTGCGGCGAATTCAGGCGGAACACTGACCGAACCATCGATGACCTACAATCCATTCAATGTAGCAAACCCATAACAGACATTCCCATCCTTCTCTCTGAAACTGTCAGTGAAGCTCGACAATAAACATCACAATCCACAAAGCAGTAGGATGGCAGCCGTCATTGACCGACAGGTTGAGTCACAGTTGCCTTGGTTGGTGAATATGGGGGAGAGAAGTTGGAAAGCAAAGACGGTACCGGTGGGCAAGAGGTTAGCCAAATGCGCAGTGCTTTGAAACGTTTGACTGATTGCATTCTGAATAAGGGTTTTGTTTTCAGTTTGGGATAGTGGAGACAAATGTTGTAGGAATGGTTGCTTTTCTTCACCATGTTCGCGGTGGGATTCTTCTTCTTCTACCTTAATCTCCATAACTGAAGTTCTCCCAACTAGATGTCTTTAGTATTATAATGAATGAGCTGACTTTATTTAGAGGCAACTGTATTTATAAGATGGAAATAGAGATGAGAGGAGGTAAAGGGAAGGAAGAGACTCAAGTGATGCCTTGAAAGGAAAAGAAATCAAGAATGGGACTTTTAGTTCCATGTCGATTAGTTCAAAATTTTAGTCAGTATTATGATGAATGAGCTGATTCTGTTTTTTTCTTTTCTTCATACCATACGATAAACTCACATCCACATATAACAGTTTGATCTGATTTCATTTTTCCTTTTATAAAATAAAATTTTAAATTCACTATATATAAATTTACCATTTAAACTACTAGGCAGAATTTAGGATTACGAAATTTTAAAGATATAATAAATACCCTTAACAAATAAACTAAATGTTAAAATTGATTAATATTTATAATTAATGTCATATACATAATATTATAATATATTTGAAGTTATACTTTTTTTAAAATTTATAAAAGAATCCTTTTGAATTATTAGTGAAATGGTAAATAATATTATTAGATACAAGTTAATTAATTGAACTAATTGAATAAAAATTGATATATAATCAAAAATTAAAGATAGGAATAAAAACCATTATTCAAAAATTTTGAAATTTTTATTATGTTGTTTTTAACTTTGATTTTTTATAAATATATTTTTCTTATTTTTAATTATTTTATACTTTTTATTTTTAATACGATTGAATTAGTCAATTTAATTGATTGAACCGGTTGAATCTAGAATAAGGGGTCTAACTAGTTTGGTCTCAAGTTAGATTCTTACAACAAGATGATAAAAGACTTGTGTTTAAATTTTCAGTTAACATTAGTCTCAAGTTTGATCCTTGAATAACCCCTATCCCTTATAAGAAAAATAATAAAACATAAATTTGTTATAATGTATAATATTATAATAATAAATAGGCATAATGATTTTTTTTTTATCATCCAACATTTTAAAAAAATTATTTTAGTTATCCATTTAAATTTTTAATTTTTTTAATCTTTGAACTTATATTTTTTAGTTATCTCAAAATGAATGTAAAAATTAACGTTTATTAACTTTGTTGACATGATATACAAGTAGATTGTCACATGGATGACATGTCAATATTTAATTACTTTTTAAAATATTTTAAAATATTTTACAAATATTTCTATACTTTTTAAATAATTTTAATGTTTTTTAATTTTTAAAAATATATTTTATAGATTTTTAAATTTTTTAGAAAATTAATTAAATGCATGTCATCTATGTGTATGTCACCAGATCAGCAAAATTAAAAACGTTAACTTTTTTTATCGATTTTGGAATGATTTAAAAAAAAGCATAAATTTAAAATTTTAAAAAATAAATAAAATGCTAAAAATATTTTTTTAAATAGGAGGAAAATAAATCATTTAGACATAAATATTGTAACTCACAAGACGTAGTAAGGAAAATAAAGATATTACTTTTTGCGGTTGAAAATGAGGAGAGAGAATTTGTGGGTTTGAATTAATCAGTTTTAACGACTAAAGTTACAAGGCAACGAGAAGTGTCTGGTGCTGACGGCAATCGGCGTATCTCAAGCTCGCTTAAATCGTCTATTTGCAAAAAAAGGGGGGAAATGAAATAGCGGCGAAATTGCTTGCACGTTATAACTTGAGATGAATGACTTTATGATGTGTTTTTTGGCTTAGTGCATGTCTACGTTAAAACTCAAATATTTCAACATTATTTGGGATTAAAATATTGGATTTATCTAACTAACAAATTTTGGTGGGATTCATGTTGATGCAGTTTGGCAAAGGCCCTTTAAATAAGGGAATTTCTTGTTTGTTCATCCTTTATATGGCAGGCAATTTCGAATAACCCCCGTCCCCCCCCCAAAAAAAGTATTCTAGAATTTAGCTCTTGATACCAAGGACTCCTATAGCATTAGCAAAGCTCACAATGAAGCCCATAGAGATGGTATAATAATACCATTATCAATGTTTTATATTAAGCCACCATGGAAACTAAACCTTTGCTCCAAAGTGGAAAGGAAAATGGAAAAATGAAAAATTCAAGGCTAATTTATTTTTCTATAAGCGTGTTTGGTAAGAATGATGGAAAAATTGTAACAAATAATAATAATTTATTACTTAGAAGACTTCAAAAATGAGAGGAAAAATATGAAATTTTTAAAAATGTATAATTTTGAACTAATATACATCCTTCTTTCCTATCTTCTCTTTTCTTATCACTCCATTTGGATAGATAGGTTTTTATGCGTTAGAAAAGAAAATCATTATCTATTCTATTTCTTTCCTTTTACTTTTCTTTCTCATCAAACATGTTTTTAATTTATTTTCTTTCCACTTTTCAACTTAACTAAGTACATCCTAAGTTCTGATATCAAGTAGTTTTGGGTACAAAGTTTAAACTAACAATCTTTATTATTCATTTTTTTTTTCATATTTTTCTTTGAAAATATCATTATTCATATCTTAATTAGCTTGAACTTGATAAGATATTTAAAAAGTAATTAGTCTGTAGATATGATAAATTAGCTTTGTTTAACATTCGTTGTAACAACAATTAAAATGAAAATAGGTAGTGCAAAAATAAAAGAAAAAAAGAATCGACACAACCAATATTTTTTAACGCAATTCAAACACAATGACCCTACGTTTGTGGAGCCTCATCCAATGAATGATTTTTTTAAAAAATCATTCAGAACACCTATTAGCTTAAGCCCAATTTTCCCTTACACAAAGAAGTAATTGTAGCCTCAATACCAATCTTGATTGTCACAAATCACTCACCTAAATACCTCACAATACAATCAATACCAAAGAATACTTAAAAGAGTGTAAAAAATAACCATAAGAAAATAACAAAGTTGTCGACAAAGAAAGTCCAAAACTGCTCTTGATGTGTGGCACAAAACAACCAATTTATAGGCCTCTTCAAGTGGTCAATCAATAGTGTTTTGATAGGCTTTAAACTCCTATCTAAAAGCTGAAATTATTCCATTAATTATCCTAAGTATTTATCACATAAAAGTCTTCATAAATTAGTCTTCCAACTACCCCAAAAATCTCTTGAATAAATAAGATATTTTATCTCTTAAAAATAATATTAATAATAAGATTATAATGCTTATCCAATAACCTCAAGCAATCCAATTGAGAGTCTTAGCACATTAGTCGATCCATGCTTCTAGTTTTGTCAAATATGCTTCATTCAAGTGGACCGCACTCAGTACAAACGAAGCATATTCAAGGAATAATTCAATAGCCCAAGTAGATAAACAGTTTCGTTATAGCAGGACATGGAACGAGCAACAGCAGCTTTCTCAACAATCTCCCCCTTGAAATTTTTTACAAAACCCTACAACCAATGGTTAGCCCACAATCCAAACAAGCCACATAAAAGATCCTCTAATTCGAATTAAGAATTTATTGGGTCCTTTAGGAATAGCCCCAAAAGTTACAAATTTTTATTCATTATTTTACCTTTTAATAACTCATAATCAAACCTTAATAGCAAAAAAATTTGGAGCTTGACAATTTAAAACAAGCTTTTCAAGTACTTAAAAATTATTTAATAGCTGAAAATGAGAGAATTTATAATTTTGATCCATGTCGTAACATATTTTTGAATAACAAGAGATTTAGAATATGTCTACCCCTAAGAGGTGGAACCACGCTTGATCACACCCCATATCAATATACTTGTTCATCACATAACAATTAAGCATGCACCAAGGTCAGAAATATGCAGTAAAAACTATCACCATATATCTATTTAACGAAGCAAAATGTAGCAATCATAACCAAGAACAAAACTTTTCATTTGGTACTACCATATTCTCCCTCTTTTTGACAAAGATGTGATAAATGCAACCATAAAAAAAACCATAAGTAGAATCAAAGTAGACAGAAATACCAAATTAACAACATTACTTACCTTTACTCTATCCATCCCTTATTGGCTTCCATCATATTGTTTAAAGGGGATGAGATTGAATGGTACCTTATCAACAAGAGGAGTTGTAGCTTATGGAACAACAATAGTCTTTTCCACGAAACCTAAATGATGTTTCTCCAATGCTTGATAAATCTTTAACATTGTCATCATAAGTTGCAACCTTATGTTTCACACAAGCATCAATCAAATGTTGATCCTCATTACTCAAATGTGCTTGATTCTTCCTTACCCAAATCTGCTTATGTTGTGGTCTTTTGTTCTGTTCATTGTTCTAACAAGTTTTGCAATTGAGTTGAACTTCTTCCAATCTCACATTAGTCTATAATAGTGGGGTCTAATATGTCAATCTTTCCCACAATAATGATATACAATCTTTCTAAAGCTTTTATTCTCTTCCATATGATGAAAAGAACCCATATTTTTAACTTTCACGAAAATTAGAGGAGCAATAGGTTCTTTACCTTTATTGATGTAACCAAGTCCTCCATAACATGGTTTAATTCTCCTTAAAGCCAAAATATCATGAAACTTCTCACCTTGGCCTTCGAACTTCTTCAAGACAGCCTTTGCATCATCTAGCTCACTCTTGGTTACTTTCAAAATATCATCCTCTTCTTGGACCACAATTTTGAGCTTTTCATTTACTACTTTGAGGATAATAGTTTATTCCCTCAAGGAACCATTCAACTGACTTAATATCTCAATTTTTTTTAAGATGTGGCTATATGTATCCTTCAGATATTTAAAAAGAACATCATCATTATTCGAATCTTCTTTAGAATCTGTTAGAACATGGTTTGGAACAATGGTAGTAAAAGTAACATAGTTGCTCGCATCTTTATCTGCATCAAACTTTCTTCATCACTCCAAGTGATTGTAAATGACTTCTATTTCTTCTTAATATTAGCACATTCTAATTGTAAGTGAAACAATCCCTTACATTCATAACATTGAATATCCATCTACTTTGTCTCATGATATCTACTTTAGTTCCCTTCTTAGCGAACCTCTTCATGTTCTTTGTGAGTAAGGCTAATTGCTTTTTTATCTCATCAATGTCTTCTACTGTCTATTTCTCTATTGGGTTATCATTTTGAGCATTGAATGCTACTTTCTTGGGCAAATTATTATGCCTCGACATACGTGTGCCAAGGTTGTGAATTAACTCAAATACAATTATAAATATAGCGGTGTAATACAAGTGTGACAAGTTAGTTGTGATATTTATAAGTGTTATAATGGAACAAGTCGAGTGTTCCAATTATCAAACCCAAGGGATTGTGAAATTGATAAATATGTTTATCAAGTTAATTACAAGTTAAGTAATTATTGATCTGATTGAGTCAGAAATTATTAGTGCAAATTCAAATATAAAGTGGTTGTAAACTAAATTTAAACTATCAATTAAAAAAACTAAGCTAAAATTTCTTCCTATTATTTTAAATAATGTAACTTATTAAAATGATATTTGATTGATTCATCAATCACTAACTAATCTAATAAACTCATATTGATTATATTATTTGTCACTCTTAGCTAGGAATCTCCTCTCAGTCTCATCCTAGACTAAAAGATAACACCTAAGATCTCCTGTTGTCTTCATCTAGGCATATAGATCTCCTCTCAATCTCTTTATTTGGTACAATTATACCGAACTATCTAATGATAAACTTTCCTTTTAGTATCATTTATCTAGATTTTCCACTAGAGGTGTTACTTATAGTGTATTAAGCATTTCAATATAAAAGAACAACTAAAAAATCAAGCATAAACATCAATTAATCTAACAATCAACTCATCAATTAACTAACAAACAATATCAACACATAATAAAGCAACATCCAAATAGACATTTCATCGAACGACTGATATGCACAATATAATGGTAAGGATAAGAAATGCTCATTTCGATATAGAACCAATGGAACCCAAAAGCTTGATCCATCTTCATTTACAAAAGTATTTAAAAATAAAGAAGAAGAAAAAATAATAAAAATAAAATATATTCTAAAAAGAAAAGGAAAAACCTATAAAAACAAAAAGAAATGAAACCTAACCTAAAACTGTGAACAGTAAAGAAAGATGATCAGCCTCTAACTATCTACTCTTAAAAACTTATAAGGTAGTATTTATAGTCTATTAACATTTAACCTTACATTAACAATTATGCCCTTAAATGAGAAGTGACTTAAGCTTGTTTGAACACAAACTTGCCTCTGTAATTTTTCACTCGACAAGCGTCAGTAGGCACAATTGCATTGTCCTTTATAAGGGCTTACGAGGCCTTAAACATGCTTTAGAAGTGGTTCGGGACTAAACAGATAACATATAAAAATTTTAGAAACTTAGAAAAAAATTTCAAACATATAAGGGTCACACGCCTGTGTGAACAGGCCGTGTACCTCACACAGCTTCAGACACGCTTGTGTCACAGGCTGTATGAAAACAGGGCATACATACTAACTTGGGTCACACGGCCGACCACACATCCGTGTGTCTAGCTTGTGTGCCCTTCGAAGTGGCCACACACGCCCGTGCGCCAAGCCGTGTACTAGACCATGCTAATCCTGTAGGGTATATTGACTTATGCAACATGGCCAAGTCACATGCCCGTGTGCTAGGCCGTATGCCATTTAGGGGGTATACTGACTTGTGCCACACGGCCCGTCACACGCCCGTGTGTGAGGCATTGTGGAGCATACTGACTTCAATTTAATTTAAACACCAGGGGCACACGACCGTGTAGCATGACCATGTGTCGCGCACGGCTGAGACACACGCCCATGTCTCTACTCGTGTGGAAAAAAATAGGCCATTTGCAAGGCCAATTTGCCACCCTTTTTCAAGGTCACCTAAACAACCAAAATGGTACCAATTCATCGTACAATAGGCAGTTAAAATCATCATTAATATACACAATTCATACCATATCCATTTCAACAAAATCAATACTTAAGTCAATGCCAATTACCTATTCAAACACTTATATCATCAAACATTAATTCACAAGCACATAACTTCTCCAGTTAATAATTTCAATCACACCATATAGATCAGTTACCAAACTCAAAATATAACCATTTGAGCAACTATGAAACCGTAACCACATTTATACCAAAACATACCAAAATAAGCCATCACTCATGGCTATATATACAAAACAAACAGATATATTTACAAGCCAACTCTCATGGCTATATTCATAACCAAAGTACCACAACTAGCCTATACATGCCATAAACCATAAGTACACAACTCAAAAGTACCAACTTAGGTGTTTGGTAGTGCGATGATGTTCCCGACGACTCTCGGATCCGAGCTAGCTTTAATCCTCTATAAAACATAGACAAATAACACAAAGTAAGCTTCATAGCTTAGTAAGTTCAAAAGTGAATAACTCAATTCATCAAATAAATATAATTCAACCATTTACACATTACCAAATCAAAATCACATTAACCACAAACCTTTCTCATGTCTCAAAACATGAGATAGTCATTTACACATTACCAAATCAAAATCACATTAACCACAAACCTTTCTCATGTCTCAAAACATGATAAAATACTATCTCATTGAACTTTCTCAATGTGATATTCGAATAGGTTTCGTACGTACCTGTATCACTTTGTACTAACCTCTTTCTCAACCACATTATTCATTTACCCGTTGAACCGTTTGGAATAAAATTTGGGTACTCAAGGATCACAATTGATAAGTACTTATACCATAGTCTGTAGCCAAATCAAGGTAACTTATCCCAAAGTACCCATACCATGGCCCGTAGCCAAATCAAGGTATCATTCACACCCGAAGTGCCAATATCATGGCCCAAATCTAACACAATAACCTAATGACATGTCACTAGCATCCTAAACTATTCCTAAGGTTCAACCGGGAAGTTTCACTTATCGAATTCATCGTTGAACACATTCGTAGAGTCGTATTCACAATTCAATCATTATCCATAATCTCATAATCATAGTTTAGGAAATATCAAAGCATATAGCACACATTTATAATTAAATTACCACATACAAACTTACCTCGTATTCGAAATTGACGAATCGGATCGATTATTCGATAACCTTGTTTTTCCCTCGATCTAAATCTGAATTCTTTCTTTCTTGATCTATATGTATTCAAAATTAACTCATTTAATCACATACTCATTCAATTTAGTCCAAAAATACACATTTGGGCATTTTTACACATTAGCCCCTAAACTTTCACATTTAATCAATTTAGTCCATATTTCACAAATACACAAAATTCAAGCAATTTAATCCAATTTCATCATAGCTGAATTTCACTAGTGTTCCTAGTAGCCCACATATTTCATTTATTTCATGTTTCAACCACTCAATTTGCATAATTCACAAATTAATCCCTTTTTGACATTTTTATCAAAAATCACTTTACAAAACCAGTTTAACTATCAACGAACTTTCATAATCTATCATCAATCATCAAAATACTCAAGTATTCAACAATTTCAACATGACAACTCTTTAACAATTTCAAAAATTAAGGTACGGGCCAGCTAGAACACAAAGCAACGATATCAAGAACGTAGAAATCATAAAAAAAAGAGCTAAAATCATACCTCAATCAAGCTATGAATCTGCCGAATGGAAAACCTAATCCCTTGGTTCTCTTATTCTCTAATTTTGATTCAAAAAGATGATAATGAAGCCAAATTTTTATTTTGTTTTATTTATTATAACTTAATGAACTAATTTACCTTTTTAACCTTAGTAATAAACATATAAAATCAGATAATGGATGTCCATTAATGTCCATTAACATTTAAAATGGTATAATTACCATTTAAGGCCATCATAATTAAAATCCAAGGCCAATTAACACCTTTAACTAATAGCATGCAACTTTTGCATTTTACGCAATTTAGTCCTTTTTCTCAAATTGAGCTATTAAACAATAAAATTAGCTCACATAACTTTCACATATACATACAATCATACTGTAAATACATAAAATAATATTAAAATAATTTTTTGACATCAGATTTGTGGTCCCAAAACCACTGTTCCGATTTGACTCAAAAATAGGCTATTACATTCGATACTAAAATTTTGTTGATCAAAGGTTGTATGATAGTTTAGAATATTTAGATAAATTATCAATTGAGAAAAATTAACTCATTTGATAGGCCAATTGGTGAGGGACTAAATTGTAAAAAACTATAAAAATTAGGGTCATTGAGTAATTTCAAAAATTGACGGGTATTAATTGTGAAGAGAATTAAAATTGAAATATATGCTAATGAATGAATAATTTTATATTTTAGATCAAGAGCCCATATATAATCGTGAAAAAGGGAAATTAGCAGAATAGTCCTTGAACTACTACAGATTCCACAATTTAGCCCAGGTTTGTTCTTATGGTTAAACTTTAATGTTATATGTTAAATTGATGAATGGTATTATGTATTTATTTAATGAAAGGTATTAAGTATTTATTTATGTCATTTGTTGAAACTAAAATTATTGTTAAAGTTATGAAACTGAATTGAATGTTCGAAATGAACGGAACGCGGGATTGAGTACAGTTGTTCAGTGCAAAGGAAGAATTGATGGCAAATTACCCAAGTAAATCGTGGTTTACCATTTGTTGCAAACTTTCGTGTTTACTTTCTATTTAGCTTTCATTCACTTCAGTTAACTCATATGAGTTTCCGTTTAACCCTAATGGCTTTCCATTTGACTATTTTAAGCTTTAGTTTAACCCCTATGGGTTTCCGTTCAGCTCTTATGAGCTCCCGTTCAACCCTCATGGGTTTCTATTTAGCACTTATGTGCTTCTATGTAGCCTTTGGGCTTCTATATACGATGTACTCATATCCGTCAGACGTTCTCCAATTTGACAAGGGTTGGTAAGTGACATATAGAACTAGTGTTTGTAGATTTAAAGTTATTATTGATATTGATCTGAAATATGTGAATTCATCAATGGAAGATGTGTTTGGCAGGAAATGTATATTGAATAATTTATTTAAATGACTTGTTATAGTATTTTCGGTAAGATTTATGTTTTAAGCCAATGAACTTACTAAGCTTCATTAAGCTTACTTGTGTTTTTAATGTTTTTTGTAGATTTTCGAGAAATCGAGAGGTCGGATCAATACTTCAAATCACACTATCCAACTTGCGCCGGTAGATTTTGCTATACATACTATGGTTTATATGGCATGTATAGGGATTGAAATGGTTGTGTAAATGTCAATAATTACATTTTGTTTATGTTTCAAGTTAACTTATATATGTATGGTTTTATCATGTTTGATATAAGTTCTAGTGTGGTTAATGGATGGATAGTTTCTAAGCATAGTAATGAATAAATTGGTAAAACATGTTGATATAGGTAATTACATGTGTGAATTGATTTATGTTCTAATTAGAATGTTAAAATACATGTTATAATATAACCATATTAAAGTTAGGAATTGGTTGTTTTGGTGACCTTGTTATGGCATATATGTATGAAATTTGAAGTGTGTAGGTTGAAGTCAAGAATGGGTGAGAATAGGAACCATACAATAGCCCATTTTCATCCATATGGATAGAGACACGGGCGTGTGACTCAGCTTTGTGTCTAGCACATGGGCATGTGGTCTGGTCGTGTGTCCTCTACATCTTAAAATTCGAAACAGAATGCCCAGGTTTTTGCATACGGCCTATCACTTGGGCATGTGGCTTGGCCGTGTGACCCCTGCACCTTTTACACAGCCTAGCACATGGGCATATGGTTGGTTGTATGACCTAAGTCAGAGAGTTACATAGGTATGGATACTAGCTGGGACGCAGCCGTGTGCCTCACATCTAATGCCCACACGACCTATGACACGGGCGTGTCTCCTGATCGTGTAAGCCACACAGCCGGCCCACGAGCGTGTGTGTGTCATAGGTCATGTAAGCCACATAGCCGACCTTACGAGCGTGTGTCCCCTACTCCTAAGAAAATTTTTGAGATTTTGGAAAAGTTCCTGAGTATTCGGTTTAGTCTCGATTCTCTTCTAAGGTGTATTGGGCCTCGAGGGCTCATACAAGGGACAATATGAGTATTTTATGATTGGTTTCTGATATGTTTTATTAAATGTTATAAAATATTCGTATTTATTTCGTAAAGTCTAGTAATGCTTTATAACCCTATTTCGACGACGAATAAGGGTTATGGGTGTTACATTTATTTGTAACACCCCTAACCCGTATCTATCACCGGAGTAGGGTTACGAGGTATTACCAAATAATTCACAACATATAGCATACATTTATCAAACATAAAGCATTCATTCTCATAAATCATTTAACACAATCACATTGTCCCTTATAAGGGTCTACGAGGTCTTAAACATGCTTTAGAACTGGTTCGGGACTAAACCGATAGTATACGAAAATTTTTGGAAACTTAGAAAAATTTCAACTATACAGAGGTCACATGCCCGTGTGAACTGGACGTGTGCCTAACATGGATCTAGACACGCCCATGTCTCAAGCTGTGTGGAAACAAGGCATACATACTGACTTGTATCATTGATAAACTGTAATTTATACATATTTTTATTCCATGCTTAGCACATTTATGGATGATTTCTCCTTAGATTTGGTGAATTCAATGCTCCTAATCCCTTAATTTCATGTTTTATACTTAGGTAAGCATAGGAGAGTAAAAAGAACCGAGAAACGGCCGAAAATGGAGAAAATGGGCCAACGTGGAAAATCAACACGGCCTGGACTTCCTCACACGGGTAGACCACACGCCCGTGCCCTTTTAGCAGAATCGAGCGCGACTTACACGAGTAGACCATACGGTCGTGTCTATTCAACAGACAATAACACGGTTTGGAGCAATCGAACATGGGCGTGTCACACGGGTGTGTCCCTGTCGAGCCCAAGTTGAGTTCTATTCGGAAAAGGCCACTCTTAAGGGATTTAAGGCATTAAAAAGTCTATTTAAACACCAGAGGAGGCACTTAGCGGGGACACACAAAGTGGGAAGCAGGAATTTACTCGAAAAAAGCCGATTGATTCATCTCGGAAGCCGGATTCTCCTTTAAGACTGAAGATCTTCCTTCAATTTCCCTTTAGGAGTTTTGGGTTTTTTTTATATTTTGTATTAAATTTTCTTCTGAGATGTTGTCTTTTATAATTATGAACTAAACCCCCTAAATACCTAAGGGGAATGAAACCTAAGACGAATCTTGTTATTATTTTCTTAATTGTATGATAAATATTTAACTTGTTCTTAATTATGTGTTCTTCATTCTTGCATCAATATTTCAAGATATTGATTCAAGTTGATGCGCTTAGTCAGAGGAGCAAAAGTCCCTGTCTAAGAGTAAATTTTTCATAATTAAGTGGAGTTAATTGCACACCTAGAGATAGGGTGACAAGATTTTACCAGATTAGGGTGAAACCTAATAAGGGAATCCATAGATCGGGTTAATGCAACACTAGGGGTATTAATTAGAAAGAGATTTCAATTAATCAACCTGGGGTTAGATATTATTAGTCTCGAGAGAGATAATAATATATTTTAGGGATTTCTACGGAACCAGTCAAATGAATAAATCGTCTGATTCAGAGTCAAATAACAAGTGAAGTCAAGGTGGATTTTCTCTTGGGTATTGTCTTAATCAATCGAATTTCCCAAAAGTATTTCCCCAATTTTCTCTTTGTGAATTCTTAGTTAGTAATTAGTTTAGATAAAACAAACCCCTTTATTTTTAGGCTAGATAATAAGAAAAGAGTTAATACTAGTACTTTTAGTTCCTTTGAGTTCGACATCCCGGTTTTGCTAAAACTATACTACTATTCGATAGGTACACTTGCCTTCGTCGTGATAATAGTTAGTCTTCAAGAACGGTCAAATATAAATTTATTAAAACTTATCACGAAATATCACGATCAAGTTTTTGGCGTCGTTGCTGAGGAGCTAAGATATTAGGAACACTCGATTTTTATTACTTTAGCTATTTTACTTTTATTCCAATTTACTTTTTATTTTAATTTTTCTTTAGTAATTTTTCTTTTTATTTCTGGCAGGTTTTTATAGTTTATGACTAGAAGAAACCCGTCAGGACCATTGCTTTTTGATAGTGAGATCGATTGCACAACTCGTAGAAACTGAAGAGGAATAAGGCGAAGCCTAATATACACAGAGAAAGAGCAAGAGGACGACATTCACACCACAACCGAGGAGATGGCTGAAAATCAGGAAAATCTGCTACCTCCTACGATTGCTGCTAATCCAGTAAATCAGAATCCTGCTCCACGCACTATGTATGATTATGCTAAACCTAATTTAACAGGAACTGAGTCAAGTATAGTTAGGCCTACTATTGTTGCAAATAATTTTGAATTGAAACCTAACACAATTCAAATGATACAACAGTTTGTTCAGTTTGATGGTTTGCAGGATGAGGATCCAAACAATCACTTGGCAAATTTTCTAGAGTTTTGTGATACTTTTAAAATCAATGGCGTTTCTGATGATGCTATACCCCTTCTACTGTTTCCCTTTTCATTGAGGAACAACGCTAAACAGTGGTTGAACTCATTACCATGAGGGTCAATCACTACTTGGGAACAAATGACAAAAAAGTTTTTACTTAAATATTTTCCTCCGGCTAAAACGACTAAGTTGAGGAATGACATCTCTTCTTTTTTGCAGATAGATCTAGAAACGCTCTATGATGCATGGGAGAGATACAAGGATCTTTTGAGAAGGTGCCCTCACCATGGATTACCACTTTGGCTACAGGTTCAGACGTTCTACAACGGTGTGAACCCCTCAACAAGGTAACTTATTGATGCAGCCACCGGTGGAACTTTGAACAACAAAACACCTGAAGCGGCTTACGAATTTATTGAAGAAATGTCACTGAAAAACAATCAGTGACAAGTCGTGAGGACATAATTGACAAAAACAGCTGGTGTTTTCAACCTCGATGCGGTTACCATGCTATCTAACCAGGTAGAACTTTTGAATAAAAAGATTGAAAGTTTGTGTAGTTCTACTCAGGTACATCCAGTTATGAGGTGTGATTCAAATGGAGGAGGATCACACACGGATTATCAATCCTTCAACCCCAACAACGAGGAGGAACAACTTCAATATATGGGTAACAATAATTCTAGATCACAAAATAACTCATATAGTAACACTTACAATGCAGGTTGGAGGAACCACCCCACTTTTGATGGGGTGGTCAAGGAAATCAAAGGCCACAACATCCTCCAGATTTTCAACAACCACCTTACCAACAGGAAAAAAAGTCGAACCTTGAGAAGATGCTAACAAAGTTTATCTCGGTGTCGGAAACTCACTTTCAAAATACCTAAACAGCACTTAAAAATCAACAAGCGTCGATCCAAGGACTTGAAACTCAGATAGGACAGCTTGTGAAATTGATTTTCGAATGACCACAAGGTAGCTTACCGAGTAATACGAAAACTAAGCCAAAAGAGCAGCTTAACGCAATTACTGTCCAAGATGAGGAAGGGTTAGTGGAACCAGAACCAGAACCAAGGCAAGGAATTATGGTAACTAAAGGTAAGGATGAGGTAGACCACAGTGAGCGAAAACTAGTAAGTACAGAGTAAAAACCTCAAGTGCCATACACTAATGCGACAAGGAAAGACCCTACAGATGAAAATTTTGGTAAATTCCCTAAATTATTAAAGAAACTACATATTAACTTACCGTTTATTAAGCCCTTTCGCAGATGCCAAACACAGTCAAATTCTTAAAGGAGCTTTTAACAAATAAGCGGAAGTTGGATGAGGCATCGCATGTGGAGTTAAATGTAGTGTGCTCAGCCATACTATAGAATAAGCTGGCCAACAAGTTGAAAGATCCAGGAAGTTTTACGATTCCTTGTTTAATTGGTAGCTTAGATGTTATAATGCTTTGGCCGATTTAGGGGCTAGTATCAATGTCATGCCTTATAAAATGTTTAAACAAATAGGTCTTGGGAAACCCAAACAAACTAGGATGAGCATTCAATTAGCAGATAAAACCATTAGATTTTCTATGGGTATTATTGAAGATGTACTCATTAAAGTTGATAAATTTATATTCCCAATTGACTTTGTTGTTTTAGATATGGATAAGGATAGTGACGTGCCTCTAATTTTAGGAAGGCCCTTTTTAGCAACTGCTAGAACCATTATCGATATTGGTACAGGTGAACTCACACTTCGTGCGGATGATGAGACAATCACCCTACAAGCTCACAATTCAAGTAACACATCAAATATCGAGGGTGATTGTATAAATCGTACCACTAAAACTGACCATGTGGTGCAAGCTTCTTTGTAGGAAATACATCCGAAAAGCATACGTGAGCCATGTTCAAGTAATAACAAAGAACCCATCTATGAAGAACGAAGGCTACGAGTCGAGGAACTAGATGAATGACAGACACAGAAATCGAGAACACACGATAAACCGAAACTACGCCATGACGAACCCAATGCTTCACCAAATCAACTTAAGGTTGGAGAAAAGGTACTACTAGATGCTGCAGACCCTCGTATTACCACCTCTGAACCTAATGGAGAAACCCCTCTTACGGTACTTACCATTTTCCCATATGGCACAGTCGAGGTAATTCATCACAAATTCGATACGTTCAATGTAAATAGTACTCGTTTCAAACCTTATTTTGATAAAATTGATAGTAGGAATGATGAGTGTAAACTTCTCAAACCACCATGACCACGCAACAGAGAAGTAAGTCGAGCTTAGACTATAAATAAGCATTTCTCGGGAGGCAACCCGAGCATTAACGGTGTTAACTTATTTAAATTTTAGTTTTTTAACATTTATTTCACTAACTGAGTCACTAAACATAGGTTTTCCAGATCCACACGGCCAGGCACACGGGCGTGCCTTAGGCCGTGTTCATACCACGGGTGGAGACATAGTCATGCGATACGGTCGTGCAAAAACAGAGTAAAATTTTCCCAAAACACGAGATGCGATACGTTTCCACGACCGTGCGACATGGCCTTGGGCAATTCTTCCAAATCTACACGGGCGTGCGACACGCCCGTGTCTATAAGCCGTGGTCGATGTTGGGAAATTAACACGGGCGTGTGACACGCCCGTGCCCATTAACCGTAGTAGAAACTGTCAAGATAACACGGGCATGCGCTTTTATACACGAACGTGGGAGAAGCGAATGAACAGGACACGGGCGCATAACACGGCCGTGTGCCCCAACACATCTAAAGAACACGAGTGTGGGCCAAATACCAGACTCGCCCAAAATTCAGAATCACGAAACACACGGGCTGAAATTAGGGCATACGGGCGTGCCCCATGATCGTGTGCCCCAATATCTATATAAACCACCCACTATTCATCATCTTCTTCTTAAACACCATAACCCTAGCCGCCGCCCTTCCACCGCCGTTGCCCTTCCAACTCCGACAAACCTCCCAAAATCCACCCTTTCTCTTCCCTTCCTCCCCCATACACATCAAAATCTTCCCTTTTCCTGCTTTCCCTACACATTTCTGTTCTTTTTATCTCTTTCCCCACTAATCCCATGCCCAACTACCGCTATCACCGCCGCCCACTGACACTGCACCTCTCCCCCATCAAGCACCACCATCGTTCATCAGTCGTTTGTCTAACTTTTACCCCCATTACTTTTACTTTTTGTCTTGATTTTTGGTTTCTGTTACTAATTTGCATGCTTATTACCTATGTTTAGTAACTTCAAATGATAAAGATTTATTTAGCCATTGTGTTTCATTAATCTTTACTTTTGCTTGATTAACCTACATGATTTGGATTATTAATAGTATTTCCATCCGTCATTTTAGTGGTCTTTTAGCATTTGCTTGGTTTGGCCTTAACATTATTTCCATCTTATATTTAGCCATTGATTCATATGCAATATCACCACGTTTCGTTTTTAGCATGATTGAATTTGTGTCCATACGAGCAAGCTATTTTTTTAGGATTACTAAGGTTTCGCTTGCAAACGTAGGACTTATTATTGATAGTTAATCGTTTATCCACAGCCACACCATGTCAAATCTACGTAGTAAGAAAATCGTCATCCCTACTTCGGAAAAGTGGAAAGGAGCAGCATCCTCATCAGGTCATACAGTCGAGATATGGCACCCATTTTTAAAGTTTCTCGTGGGACCCCAGGAGGAACTATTTCAGATACTACGGGCCCGACCCCTTAGGTGCTGGCCGTTGTATTGATTGGACCGCTCTAGAGTAGATCCAACTAACTGACGCGGTCCGGGCTATCCTAACTACTGAACCAGGGGCTTTTCTTCGAAATCGTCGACCCGACTTATCTCGAGCTCACCTTAGAACTCTGTTCGACCTTCCACCTTCAAATAGTTATGACAGAGTTCGATGATCCCAGAACGGTCCAGTTCCGTCTCGGTAGTTTAGTTCGCCAGTTAAGCATCCTTGAGTTTGGTATCACTTTGGGACTATATACGGAGGAGTTCATGGATGACGACGACTTCGACAGCCTCAACCGCCACATCCATTATTCTCCTTCAAATTGCTGGAAGGACCTAGTCCCTGCGTTGGCCACTTACGATCCTAGTAGCTCCAAGGCATCAGCTCTCGCCCCATCCCTGAGGTACTTACACGCCATCTTGGCCAACACTTTGAGAGGGCAACGAGAGATCATTGGCGTCGTTAACACTCACGACGCCTACTTTTTATAGAGTATGGCGCATGGGCACGTCTTCGACCTTGCCTATTTATCGCCCTTGCCATTCACCATCAGACGGAGTGACATAGGAAGCGAGTCATCTTTATTGGCCCCTATGTGACTCGCCTAGCATGTTAGTTCAGCCTTCTCAACACAGCGGCACAATCATCCTCCCTCACTCTCATCGGCCAGATGTCCCCACAAGGCATCTTGAGTATGCTACATGTGAGGATGATCGCAAAACGACATGGAACCGACCCTCCCAAGTACCGCCTGGTCCAATCCGTCGAGGAGGAGGACCCAGAGGACATTATTGATGATGTCCCTCCACGTAATGAGGACCCACCGTCTCAGCCACCACCCATCCATCGTCTAGTTCATACGGCGACTTCATACTCTGACATCTCTGAGCGCCTTACTCGATTTGAGAAACAGTGTTTTCAGCACTTTGATCACATTGATGCTACTCTTTATCAGATTTGTCAACACCTTCACATCTCATCGCCACCACCACCTCGCGAACCATCCGGTGATGACAATGTTTAAAGAGTTTTTATTTATTATTTTTATTTTCACTTTTATCTTTATTTATCTTCTTAAAGTATTTTTTAATTTATTTCCTTTGATACTATTTCATTTTTAGGCTTTATAATTTTTGTTGAACAATTTATAGTTTCAGCTATTTCATTACGAATAATTATGCTTCTTTATATTTCCTAAAGAGTTCTTGATTTTATCACAGTTATAAAGAGCTTTAAAGCTCACAATCACTTAGGAACTTGCAACTCCATTGGAGAAGGTTCTTCACGACTGTCATGTCCTACCCAACCACTATGATAACCTCTTTGCTGGACACTGTGGTTGTGAAACCAAACCTCTACCACCACCGAAGTATCCTCCTCCAATCTCATCATTGCCTTGGCTGATTATTCTCCATAAATCCAATTCAAGGATTCCATCCATCATTCAGGAAGTTTCACCTCTCTCCCTATCTTATGATTTTATATTTTTCAGTATATCTATCATTGTACATTGAGGACAATGTACATCTTAAGTATGGAAGGGTTGTTTATATCCTTATCAGAAAAATCCCTGAATTTTGTCTTATTCTCATGTGATCTTCTCATATCATTATTAGAATGATTTTTGATTAATTTATGATTTTTATTGATATGTCTTGAATTAAAACATAGGTATTCATGCATTGATTTTTTTAAACTTTAAGGAATTAGAGAATCAAGCATGATAAGTTGACTTTTGAGAATTATCAATTTTTTAGGGTTGTTTCCCCAAGTTTAGGTATTATCTCGAGTTAAAATTCACAAGGTTTAAACATAAAAAAAGCTATAATTCTTGTAAGATCTTGAGCCTTTAAGAGCATCTATTATTTCTTTCATGCTCACTTTTATTGTTGCTTTGAGTGCATCAATCTTGATTTGTTATTTTAGAACTTGCTTGATCATGCATGTCAAGACCACACCATTTGATTCGATATGTCAAGATGATAAAGGCACTTAGGTTTAACCCACTCACTCCATAAAAACCTACCTTCATAATTAACCCTTAGTAAACCCTCTTGAGACTAATAACCCATTCATTGATTTACCTTCCATATTAACCCAAAACCCATTATTGTTGAAATCCTCTAAATTATTTTGATCCCTATTTTTATCGAGATTTGATTTGAATAAATTGATTAGCTAAGTTTTATCTTTGATAGTTAGTCTATGTTATTTGACTTGTTCCTAAAAAAATTATACACATATTTATATCAATTGTAATTATTTATTTTTGAGCTTAAGTGTTTAAGTCCATATTCTGAGAAGAAGCTCACATGTATTGAATTGATGACTAGTTGTTTTTCTAGTTAGGTAATTTCTCAATTCAAACTCGATTCTAACGTTTTCTTTTAGCTTGTGACCACGCCCCCTAACCAAAGCCACATTACAACCCTTTAAAGACCTTTTGATTGATGTATCATCTCAATATAGAGTGGTAGAGATTTGATTTTCATGCAAGCTTATGGTAATAACTTTTCATATTGACTATTGAGTGCTTTAAATTATTGTCCTTAAAACACCCCGAGTGATTTGAGGGAATCTCTAGTGAGGATGTGAAACTCTGTGATATTTTGAATTAATAGTAATTACCTAGATGAGGGGAGACACCTATGTTCTTTTAGTTGAATTCTCAATGTGTGATTACTTATGGATTATTTTGAGATATCACTAATAAGAATTATAAGTTGAGAAGAATTGATTTTGATTGTGAGTTGAGGATTTTGCTTGAAGACAAGTAAACGCTTAAGTGTGGGGGTATTTGATAAATCATAATTTATACATATTTTTTTCCCATTCTTAGCATATTTATGGATGATTTCTCCTTAGATTTGGTAAATTCGATGCTTCTAATCCCTTAATTTCATGTTTTATACTTAGATGAACATAAGAGAGTAAAAAAAGTGAGAAACGGGTCGAAAATGGAGAAAATGGGCCAACGTGGAAAATCAACACAGCTTGGACTTCCTCACACAGGTAGACGACAAGCCCATGCCCTTTCAGCAGAATTAAGCATGACTTACACGAGTAGACCACACGGCCGTGTCTATTCAATAGACTCTAACACTGTTTGGAGAAATCAAACACGGGCGTGTCCCTGTCGAGCCCAAGTTGAGTTCTATTCAGAAAAAAGCCACTCTTCAGGGCTTTAAGGCATTAAAAAGTCTATTTAAACACCAGAGGAGGTACTTAGCGGGGACAAACAGAGTGGAAAGCAGGAATTTACTCAAAGAAAGCTGATTGATCCATATCAGAAGCTGGATTCTCCTTCAAGATTGAAGATCTCCCTTCAATTTCCCTTCAGGAGTTTTGGGTTTTCTTTATGTTTTGTATTCAATTTTCTTATGAGATGTTGTCTTTTATAATTATGAACTAAACCCCCTAAATACCTAAGGGGAATGAAACCTAAGACGAATCTTGTTATTATTTTCTGAATTGTATGATAAATATTTGAATTGTTCTTAATTCTTGCTTCAATATTTCAGGATATTGATTCAAGTTGATGCGCTTAGTCAGAGGAGAAAAAGTCCCTTTCTAAGAGTAAATTTGTCATAATTAAGCAGAGTTGATTGCATGCCTAGAGATAGGGTGACAAGATTTTGTTATATTAGGGTGAAACCTAATAAAAGGAATCTATAGATCGAGTTAATGCAACACTAAGGGTATTAATTAGAAAGAGATTTCAATTAATCAACCTGGGGTTAGATGTTGTTAGTCTTGAGAGAGATAATAATATAATTTAGGGATTTCTACGGAACAAGTCGAATGAAGAAATCGTCTGATTCAGAGTCAATTAACAAGTGAAGTCTAAGTGGATTTTCTCTTGGGTATTGTCTTAATCAATCAAATTTCCCAAAATTATTTTCCCCAATTTTCTCTCTATGAATTCTTAGTTGGTTAATTAGTTTAGATAAAACAAACCCCTTTATTTTTAGGCTAGATAATAAGAAAAGAGTTAATACTAGTACTTTTAGTTCCTTTGGGTTCGACATCCCGGTCTTGCTAAAACTATACTACTGTTCAATAGGTACACTTACCTTCGTCATGATAATAGTTAGTCTTCAAGAACGGTCAAATATAAATTTATTAAAACTTATCACAAAATATCACGATCAATCACACGGCCAAAGACATGTCTATATGCCAGGCCGCGTGAAAACTCGAGGGCATACTAACTTATGCAACACGGCCAAGTCACACGCCCGTGTGCTAGACTGTGTGCCAATTAGGGGGTATATTGACTTGTACCACACGGCTTGTCACACGCCCGTGTGTGAGACCATGTGGAGCATACTGACTTCAATTCAATTTCAACACCAAGAGACACACGGCTGTGTAACATGACTGTATGTCACACCCGGCTAAGACACATGCCCGTGTCTTTGCCCGTATGGACAAAAATAAGCTATTCGCAAGGCCAATTTGCCACCTCAACTAAGTATACCTATAAAAGAGAAAATTGTATCATTTCATCATACAATTAGGCAACCAAAATCATCAATCAAATGTACAATTCATACCATTATAATTTCATCAATTCCGATTCTCAAATCACTACCATTTACTTAGCCAAATACATGCCAAAACAATATCAAACAATATGGTTCATTTATCATAATTCACATAACCATATTAACTTCTATAATGTTTTGGTTACAACCATGCCAAAAAAAAAAAAAAAACCAAAATAAGTCATCACTCATGACTATATTTATACAAACCAAAACATATACATTTACAAGCCATTTCTAATAGCCACACACACATCTATAATAACATCATTTACAAGCCAAATCTCACAGCTATAATCACAACTAGAATACCACATCTAGCCTATACATGCCATATACGATAAATGTATATTTCAAAAGTACCAACTTAGATGTTTGATAGTGCGATGATTTTCCCAACGACTTCTAGATCTGAGCTAGCCTTAATTCACTATAAAACATAGAAAAATAACACGAAGTAAGCTTCATAGCTTAGTAAGCTCGTATGTGAATAACTTAATTCATCGAATAAATACAAATCAACCAATTACACATGACAAAACCATATACACATTAACTACAAACCTTCTCATGTCTCAAAACATGATCAAATACAAACTCATCAAACTTTCACTATTTAATACTAGAATAGGTTTTGTACATACCTGTATCGCCTCGTACTAACCTCTTTCTCAACCACATCATTCATTTACCTATTGAACCATTCAAAATAGAAATCGGATACTCAGGAGTCTTGTACAATAAGTACCTATACCATGGCCCGTAGCCAAATCAAGGTAACTTATTCGAAGAACTATTATCATGACTCGAAGAAAAATCATCCGATATGCATGGCCCAAAGCCAAATCGATAAAATATGCACCCAAAGTCCTAATATCATGGCCCGAAGCCAACTCAACGTATCACTTACTGACATGTCAATAGTATCCAAAACTATTCTTACGGTTCAACCGGGTTTTCATAGTTTTTGTTTCTATAATCGAATGTCGTTTTCACACTTCATACATTATCCATAATCCTATTTTAACAATTTATGCAATATTAAAGCATTTTAACATACATTTATAATGTAATCATCCCATACGAACTTACCTCGTATTCAAAATTGATGGATCGGGTAGACTACTCAATAACCTTGCTTTTCCCCAGATCTAAATCTGAATTCTTTCTTTCTTGATCTGTATGAATTCAAAATTAACTTATTTAATCAACCATTCATTGAATTTAGTCCAAAACATATATTTAAGCCTATTTACACATTAGCCCCTAAACTTTCACACTTTTAACAATTTAATCTTTATTTCACAAAACACAAAATTCACATAATTTCACTAAACCCAAGCTTGGCTGAATTATTTATTGGTCCCTAGCAGCCAAAAACTTTCATTTATTTCACTTTTCAACCACTCAATTTGCACATTTCACAATTTAATCCCTATTATGCATTTTCATCAAAAATCACTTTACAAAATATGATAATCTATCATCAAGCTTTCATATTTCAACATTAAACATCAAAGAACACATAGATCCAACAATGGAAACTCTCAAAATCTTTAATAGTTTCAAAATTAAAGGTACATGCTAGCTTTATTGAGCTACAATGATTACAAAAACATAGAAATCATCAAAAACCGAGCTAAAATCGTACCTTAATCAAGCTAGGAGTGTGTCGAACCTTTGAAACCCTTTTAATGGTGTTTTATTTCCTACTTTAATCTAGGTGAAAAAGAAAACAAGATGATATCTTGTTTTTCTTTAATTTAATTCATCATTTATTACTAAATTACTTTATTAACCTTATTATAAACCATTTAAAATCATCATATTAATGTCCATATTTGTCCACTCTCAATTAAAATAGTCTAATTACAACATAAAGACCTTAAATTTAAGGTTCTATAGCTATTAGATACTCTTAGCTTAATTTTACACTTTATGCGATTTAGTCCTTTTTATCAAATTGAGCAACCAAATGCTAAAATTTCTTAACAAAAATATCGCACCATCATATATTCATGCTATAAACATTAAAATAATAATAAAATAAATATTTTAACCTCGTATTTGTCGTCTTAAAACTACTGCTTCGATTTGGCCAAAAACGGTATTAAAGCTTCAGTTTAGCCGATTCTTGGAATAAACATAGTGTGTAAAATGTTTAAAACTACATGTCATATAAATCTGTGATAGTGTGATGTGTATGATCCAATCTAACCCTTGTTTTTCTTATAGATTGTAAAGATGTCAGATAGATCTGAACATGCTGAACATGATGAGGCTAATAGTAGAGTACAGACATCTGAACATGGGACAAGTAGTATTGTCCCAATTCTTCCTACTCAAGAACAAGAACTTATAAACATGTTCTTTAGGTTTAAAAATCAATGGTTTAACGAATTTATGCAAGAGAGAAATCAGGCTCAACAACCTCCTCCCCTACTGTACCACATGTAGAGCCTCCGCTTGCACCTCCACCTCTTTCAGCGACTGAATCAAGTAAACGTACTCCAATCGAAAAACTCAAAAAGTGTGGGGCTAAAGAATTTCAAGGTAGGTCAGATGATGATCTAGTCAAAGACGAGTATTGACTTCAAAATACGATAAGAGTTTTTTAAGAAATAGCTTATTCTTCTAAAGATTATCTGAGATGTGATGTATCACTACTAAAAGAGGAAGCTTATAATTGGTGGGCGACTATTGCAGTTGTAGTGCCGAAAGAGAAAATCACTTGGGATTTCTTTCAGAGTGAATTTTAAAAGAGAAATGTCGATAAGAGGTATCTAGATAAAAAGAATAAGGAATTTCTTGACTTGCGCCAAGGAAATCAATCAGTAGCCGAGTATGAGAGGGCACTTGTATACCTCAACAAATATGCCCAGTAAATTGTACCAACCGAAGAAGAAATATGCATTCAGTTTGAAGAAGGATTAAATGATAAAATTAGAATGATGATTAGGGGCATAAAAATATGGGAATTTGTCGTTCTGTTAGATCGTGATTAGAAAATAGAAGAGGTGTACAATAGAAAAATGCAACGGGATAGAAGGAATAAAGAATTCTACAAAAGAAGTTCCTCCAAGTCATTTTCAGCTTTACCTGTGAAAAAGTCTAGAGATGATTTCAGTCGGCCACCCTAATGCCCGAACGATCAAATAAGAATAAGGCGAATCAACTTGATTTTGAGGTATCTATTTGCTACTGGTGTGGGCAGCGTACAGAATGCTCTTAGGCTGAAATGTAAATATTGTGGAAAGTATCATCCTGGTCAATGTAGAGGCAAAACAAAGGCTTATTACAAATGCGAAGCCATTGACCATTTTATTCGAAACTGTCCTCAATTGCAAAGAGAGAAGGAAGAAAAAAAAGAGAAACAGTTGACCACTTCTCAACGAAGTGGACATTCAAGCTAAAATAGTGCTACTGGAATAGCTCGGCCGGTATGAAAGATTCTACTGCCCAGTCAGAGGCTAGGGCACCTGCATGTTCTGCCATCCGAGCAAAAGAAGAAGCTATGGCTCCAAACGTAATAGCTGGTACATTTTATCTTTTTTATGTTATTGTATATACATTATTTGACCATGGGTCCACGGATTCTTATGTTTGCACTGCATTAGTAATAGAAAAGAAATTACATGTTGAGTCTACTAATTATGATATTCAAGTCACTAATCCATTAGGCCAAAGTGTGATAGTTAATTTAGTGTATCAAAATTGTCCACTGAAAGTAAAAGGCTGTGAATTCCCTACTGATTTGATGTTGCTACCCTTTCGGGAATTTGATGTTATTCTGGGAATGGATTGGTTAACAAAACATGATGCTATAGTAAATTCTCGAGAGAAATGGATTAATTTGAAAGGTCAGATAGGAGAGGTAATTTCGATTGAGTTAGAGAATCCAAATGATACTATTAGAATTATCTCAGTTTTTTTCTTCTCAAAGATTATTGCATAAAGGTAATAAAGCATTTTTAGCCTACATTCTTGATACTCGAGATTCTAAATCGAAGTTAAAACAGTTACTAGTTGTTAATGAGTTTTCTGATGTGTTTCCTGAGGAATTGACGGGTTTACCACCTGAACATGAAGTTGAATTTGTAAATGATATGCTTCTGGGAACAGCTTCGATATTAGTAACACCATATAGTATGGCACCAGCTGAGTTAAAGGAATTAAAGACTCAATTGCAAGAGTTATTAGATAAAGGGTCCATTAGGCCGAGTATGTCTCTTTGGGGTGCACCTATATTATTTGTGAAGAAGAAGGATGGTTCTTTAAGACAGTGTATAGACTATAGATAGTTGGACAAGGTCATAATAAAAAAAATAAATACCCTTTGCCTCATATCGACGACTTGTTTGACCAACTAAAAAGTGATGAGATATTTTCAAAGATAGACCTTAGATCAGGGTATTATCAGTTGAAGGTTAAAGAATGTGATGTGCCGAAAACTGCCTTTAGAACTCGGTATGGCCATTACGAGTTTTTGGTAATGCCATTTGGCTTAACTAATGCTCCTATTGCTTTCATGGATTTCATGAATCAAATTTTTCAACCTTATTTGGATAGATTTGTGGTTGTGTTTATCGATGATATACTGATCTATTCCAAGACAGAATCCAAGCATGTACAACATTTGAGAATTGTACTACAGACTTTGAGAGAAAAGCAGTTGTACACAAAGTTTAGCAAATGTGAATATTGGCTTCACGAAGTTTGATTTCTAGGTCATATTGTATTAGCCGAAGGGATTCGAATAGACCTGAGTAAAGTATCTGTAGTGGTGAATTGAAAAACTCCAAAGAATGTTTCTAAAGTATGAAGTTTTCTCGGTTTAGCAGGATGTTACCGTCGTTTTGTTAAGAAATTTTTTATGATTGCTTCACCGATAACCAGATTACTACAGAAGAATGTTGAATTTGTTTGGTCTGAGGAGTGCCAACAGATTTTTTATCAATTGAAGAAGATGTTGACAGAAACTCCAATTTTGACTCAGCCAGAATCAGGTATACGTATGTTGTTTATAGTGATGCATCTTTGAATGGTTTAGGATGTGTATTAATGCAGTTAGGAAAGGTAGTGGCTTATGCTTCTCGACAGCTAAAGCCATACGAGAAGAACCACCCTACACATGATCTTGATTTGGCTACAATCGTATTTACTTTGAAGATTTGGAGACATTATTTATACAGCGAGAAATGTTATGTGTTTATGGATCACAAGAGTTTAAAATATTTGATGACTTAGAAAGAACTAAATTTGAGAAAAATACGGTGGCTAGAATTACTTAAAAATTATAATTTGGTTATTGACTACCATTTGGGGAAGGCTAATGTGGTTGCGGATGCACTTAGCCAAAAGTCATCTTTGTTTGCACTTCGAGCAATGAATGCTCATTTGTCTCTTAATGAGGATTGTTCTGTAATAGCAGAGTTGAAAGCTAAACTTGTGTTCCTTTAATGGATTCGAGAATTGCAAGATGAGGATCCGAAATTAATGCTGAAACGACAAATGGTTCGGGACAATTTGAATTTAGAGTATAACATTTATGATAATGGTATGTTGCGTAATCACAATAGAATTTGTGTTCTGACTAATTCAGATTTGAAAAATGATATTCTTGTTGAAGCTCACAGTAGCATGTATTCAATTCATCTGGGTAGTACGAAGATGTATTGTGATTTGAAACGGATGTATTGGTGGACGGGTATGAAACGAGAAATTTGTGAGTTTGTAGCTAAGTGTCTAATTTGTCAATAAGTGAAAGCAGAACATCAGGTACCAACAGGTTTGTTACAACCTGTCATGATTCTTGAGTGCAAATAGGAGTATGTCACAATGGATTTTGTATCAAGATTACCTGTGACCTCGAGAAAGAAAAATTCAATCTGGGTGATTTGGATAGATTGACTAAGTCAACACATTTTATTTCAGTTAAAACATACTTTTCACTTGAGAAGTTAGCGGAATTGTATATATTAGAGATTGTGAGGTTACATGGGGTTCCCATATCCATTATTTCAGATAGGTATCCGAGGTTGACATCGAGATTTTGGAATAAATTTCAAAAGGCTCTGGGTACAAAATTAAATTTTAGCACAACGTTTAATCCTCAGACTGACTGGAAATCAGAACGAGTGATTTAGATATTGGAAGATATGTTAAGATGTTGTATACTCAAGTTTAGAGGTAGTTGGAAAAAGTATTTACCTTTGGCTGAATTTGTATATAACAATAGCTATCAATCCAGTATCAAAATGACACCGTTTGAAACTCTTTACGGAAGGAAACGTAAGGCTCCATTGTATTGGTCCGAATTGAGTGAATACAAGCTAGTGGGAGCTAACTTGATCCAAGAAATTGAAGAAATAGTTCGAATAATCTGAAATAGTTCGAAAGTTGCTTCAGACCGTTAGAAATCATATACAATTTTGAAAAGAAGAAAGATGGAATATGCGGTGGATGATCGAGTATTCCTAAAAGTTTCACCATGGAAAAAAGCATTGCAATTTGGTAGAAAAGGGAAACTGAGTCCAAGATTTATTGAACCGTACGAAAATATTGAAAGAATTGGCCCTATAGCTTATAGATTAGCTCTGCCTCCGGAACTTGAGAATATTCATAATGTCTTCCATGTATCGATGCTGAGATGGTATAGATCAGATCCTTCACACGTGATTCTTATAGTGAAATTGAGCTACAACCGGATATGACGTATTTGGAAGAACCAGTAAAGATTTTGGCTCAGGAAGTTAAAGAATTAAGGAATAAACGAGTACCATTAGTTAAAGTATTATGGCACCGTCATGGTTCGGAGGAGCCTACTTGAGAAATAGAAGAATCGATGAGATCACAGTATCTGAACTTATTTTTAGGTAACAAATTTTGAGGATGAAATTTCCTAAAAGAGGGGTGAGTTGTAGCAGCCCAATTTTCAGTGGTGTCAGAAATAGTGGTTCGTGACCACTAAATCCAATGAATGAGTTTAAAATTTTATTAATTATTATTTACGAGTCAAGTGTGATCTTAGGAAGACTTTTAAACTAGTGATTTGAGTTTTAGAAGGATTTATTAGGTAAATTGGTTATGAAAACGGGTATCGAGACCCCAATTTTATAAATTGAGCCGTAAATATTTTTATAAATATTTACGGAGTGTCACTAAGTTAATATTAAAGTTTCTTTAAAAAAATTAACGTTTTGATAGTTAATTAATTCAAAAGGACTAGATTGAAAAAGGTGCAAAACTTGTTAATTAAAGAAATAGTGATTAAATAGCTTAAGTGGCGAATAAAGGAGGACCAAAAAGGCAATTAGACACCTATTAAAAGGCTGAGACGGTATAAGCAGAGAAAAATCTTGAAATTCGGTGATGGAGGGACAAAATGGTCATTTGGGAATTTAAGGTAAAAATAAAACAATGACCAAATTGAATTTCTAGATATTTCTTCATCAATCTTCAGCCATAAGAGAGCTCCTAAAGTTGGTTTTTCATAGTTTTACTCCATGTGAGTTCAATTCTTGTTTATTTCTTGTAAGTTTTATGTTTTTGAAACTTTTACAATTAGGTCTAACTATTTATGCCATTAATTTTTTATTTTATGGGTAATGTTGAAAGTTACCATTGATGAGTGATGGATGTTGGTGATGAATTAACTTGTATTTAGAGCTTTAATTTTACTATATAGTGATTTTATCAAGTGATTTCAATAAAAATTAATTTTAGAACCAAATTGTGAAAAGATTAAATATTAGGGTTCAATGCTAAAATTTTGTTGATCAAAGGTTGTATGATAGTTTACAATATTTAGATAAATTATCAATTGAGAGAAATTAGCTCATTTGATAGGTTAATTGGTGAGGTACTAAATTGCAAAAAATTGTAAAAATTAGGGTAATTGAGTAATTTCAAAAATTGAAGGGTATTAATTGTGAAGTGAACTAGAATTGAAATATATGCTAATGAATGAATAATTTCATACTTTAGATCAAGAGGCCGTAGATAATCGTGAAAAAGGGAAATTAGCAGAATAGTTCCTGAACTACTATAAATTCCACAATTAAACCCAGGTAAGTTCGTATGGTTAAACTTTAATGTTATATGTTAAATTGATGAATGGTATTATGTATTTATTCATGTCGTTTGTTGAAACTAAAATTATTTTTAAAGTTATGAAACTGAATTGAGTGTTCAAAACGAACAGAACGCAGGATTGAGTACAATCGTTTAGTGTAAAGGAAGAATTGACGGCAAATTACCCAAGTAAACCTTGGTTCAGCATTTGTTGCAAACTTTCGTGTTTACTTTCAGTTTAGCTCTCATGAGCTTCAGTTAACTTATATGAGTTTCCGTTTAACCCTAATGGCTTTCCGTTTGGCTTTTTTGAGCTTCAGTTTAACCTTATGGGTTTCCGTTCAGCTTTTATGAGCTTCCGTTCAACCTTTATGGGTTTTTGTTTAGCACTTATGTGCTTTTGTTCAGCCGTCAGGTTTCTGTATACAATGTACTCATATTCGTAAGACGTTCTTTAATTTGACAAGTGTTGGTAAGTGACATATGGAATTAATGTTTTAAGATTTAAAGTTATTATTGATATTGATCTAAAATATGTGAATTCATCGATGGAAGTTGTGTTTGGCAGGAATTGTATATTGAATAATTTATGTAAATGACTTGTTATAGTATGTTCGATAAGATTTATGTTTTAATCCAACGAACCTACTAAGCTTCACTAAGCTTACTTGTGTTGTTTAATGTTCTCTATAGATTTTCGAGAAATCGGGAGGTCGGATCAATACTTCGGATCACACTATCCAACTTGCTCCGACAGATTTTGCTATACATACTGTGGTTTATATGGCATGTATAGGGATTGAAATGGTTGTGTAAATGTCAATAATTACATTTTGTTTATGTTTCAAGTTAACTTATATATATATGGTTTTATCATGTTTGGTATAAGTTCTAGTGTGGTTAATGGATGGACAATTCCTATGCATAGTAATGAATAAATTGGTAAAATATATTGGTATAGGTAATTACATGTGTGAATTAATTTATGTTCTAACTGGAATGTTAAAATATATGTTATAATATGACCATATTAAAGTTAGGAATTGGTTGTTTTGGTGACCTTGTTATGGCATATATGTATAAAATTTGAAGTGTGTAGGTTGAAGTCAAGAATGGGTGAGAAAAGAGGCCATAAAATGGCCTATTTTTGTCCACATGGGGAGAGACATGGGCATGTGTCTCTGCCGTGTATGACACACGGCCTAGCACATGGGCTTGTGGTCTAGCCGTGTGTCCCCTGCATCTTAAAATTCAAAACAGAATACCTAGGTTTTTGCATACAGCCTAGCACACGGGTGTGTGGCTTGGCCGTGTGACCCCTGCACCTTTCACACTGCCTAGCATACGAGCGTGTGGTTGGTCGTGTGACCCAAATCAGAGAGTTACACGGGTATGGATACGGGCTGGGACACGGCCGTGTGCCTCACATCTAATGCCCACACGGCCTATGACACGAGAATTTCTCTTAGCCGTGTGAGCTACACGGCCGAGCAGACGGGCGTGTGTCCCCTGCTCCTAAGAAATTTTTTGAGATTTTGGGAAAAGTTCCCTAAGTATTTAGTTTAGTCTCGATTCACTTCTAAGGTGTATATTGGGCCTCGAGGGCTCATACAAGGGACAATATTAGTATTTTATGATTGGTTTCTGATACGTTTTATTAAATGTTATAAAATATTCATATTTATTTTGTAAAGTTTGGTAATGCTTCATAACCCTATTCCGGTGATGGATAAGGGTTATGGGTGTTACACTCAATGTCATGACACAACATCCTTAGTGTTGCAACTCTCTCGATAGTCAACTCCAGGTTGATTTCTTTTTGAAGTCTTCCACCCTCGAGGCAATGGAGGCTCGATGTCGTGACATTCTTTCACCAATGTCGTGGTACCCACGTCAAATGTAGTTTTCTTCAAGGTTTGGCAATCATTGTCTCCTTACACAAGCTCAAATTAATAATTAGAATTCCAATGACATTTTGCCAATTTGGGTCTTAGAAAGAGTAAAACTAAGCAAAAATGATTGTTCACAATAAAAAAACTAAAATTCAACAAAAGTATGGAAAAAGATTTGTAAATTGCTTGAGAATAAGATCATCGAGTGTTTTGAAGAGCCTAATTGGACGTATTAAATTATGGTTGATCAAACTCCCACACACTTTAGTCTTGTCTTGTCCTCAAGAAAACACACAAAACATACAAAAGGCGACCCTTGGAACATGTTGAACAATAAGAAGCATGACAATCAAATATTGATGTTGTATAAGACATATCTTACATACAACTTAAGATTGATGTTTAGCTAACTTAAGTACTTTTAAAGAAAATATACCTAGTTTATTAAGTTAAAGAACTAGCAAACCTAGAGGCAATTCAAATGAAAAAATATTTGATTATGTTATCCATAAACATAAACTATATAGATATGTAGTTGACACAAAATGCGAATAAAAAACATTTAATAAGCTAATTGTAAAAAATTCAAGAAGATCATGTAAAGGAAATGTTTAGGTCACATAAGTCTTCTAGGCTTGTAACATTTTAAGGCAAAAGGGTTTCAAGCAACAGAAACACTAAACCATGTGACATTGTTCCCTATTCATCCCCAAAGTAATCATTATGCTAACCACCTTATTTCTCATTATCTTACCTTCCTTATCACTCCAAAGAAATGGAAGATATTGTTCAATATTGGTACATACAAAATGTAACAGCCTAATTTCTCAGTGGTGTTGGAAACAGTGGTTTCGGGATCATAGATCCAACGAGTGATTTCGTAAATATTATTCTTTAATATTTACGAATAAGATATATTATTATATTTCACTTTTGATTTGATAATTTTAGTTAATTGAACTAATAATTAAGTTCAAGTGGTATATTCCTAAAGTCAGGTGGTTTTAGAAAATAAAGTATCAGGACCTCGTTTTTATAAACTGAGCCCATAAATATGTGTTATTAGGGTCATATTAAAATTTGGTTAAGAAATTTTAGCGTTTAAATAGCTAATTAAGAAAAAAGGACTAAATCGTAAAAGTTAAAAAAGTTAATTTCTATTAGTTAATTGATTAATTTAAGATAGCTAAAGGGGTCTATGTTGCAATTATGCCATATTTAAATGGTAGGTACGGTTGATGTTGTTTTATAATGTTATTTTATATATTTATTTTATTAGTTAATTAAAAGAAAAAAATTAAATTGTAATAAAATAAACAAAAAGGCATCATCTCTTTCTTTTCTCTTTAACCATCGAAAAATCACCATTGAAATAAAAGAAGAAAGCTTAAAGCTCCCTTGCCATTCAGTCAATTGCATGTAAGTGTCATTAAGTTCATTTGTAATGATTTTTATATTTTTGTGATCGATTTAGCTTAATATAGCTAACCCGAGGGTCAATTCATAAAATTGATAAAAATTTAGGGGCTTACCATGAATGGTTTAAGTGTGTTTGTGAATTTAATTCGTAGATTATTAAGCTTAGTTGTTAAATATAAGTATTTTATCAAGTGATTTTAATGTTTAGGGGTCAAATTGTTGAAATAGTAAAATTCAATGTAAATTTTGTGAAATGAGGAAAAATAGGGGTTGTTATAAGACAGAAAAAATCGTCTAGCATGGATTTTAGTTTAAAATGGTGAATTTGCAAGTTACGGGTTTAAGGACTAAATTGCACAAAAGTTGAAATGTTAGGGGTAATTTTGTAAATTTACATTAAAATGAATTATAGGCTTGAATTAATTATTTTAAGTTATTTGGATTATTTAATGGAGTTAATTATTACTTAGATCAAGAAATGCAGTAATCATATTTAAATCGAGGAAAAGCTAAAGCTTTGAACTAGTTGTCGACTTTGTTTTTGTATTCGTTTCAATCGAGGTAAGTTCGTGTTACATGTAATATGTTATATTAAATTCTTGATATTTATTTTATTCAAATAATCGTGGTGATTGTAGTTATTGAATGTTGGTTGTTGAAAATTAATAATGAAATTAAATTATATTAGAGATAATATATCAGACCTTGAGTCTAGCAGGCTTCGTGTCGGTGATTTATATCAGGCTCTATGCCTAGCAGGCTCCGTGCCAGTGTGTTGTATCAAGCTCTTTGCCTAGTAAGCTTCGTGCCGGTGATTTACATCAGGCTCTGTGCCTAGCATGCTTTGTGCTAGTGTAATTGTCTCATGCCTCGAGCCTAGCAGGCTTTGTTTCGATGTGTTATATCAGGTAACTGGTATGGTAAATATTGTTTCAATTATTTGATGTTGTTCTATTTGGTTCAATAGGCAAGGTATTGGTTAAAAATGAAAAGGTATGTAAATGAAATGAACGATGATTTTTTAGTAATGATATGGCTTATGATGAAATGTGCAATTGAAAGAAAAAGTTGGTTTAATGCATCTGTATGAGAGATGAATTACAAAAGTGAAATGTTAAATATGTTTTACACCATGCTTTGATTTGGATTTGTATATGAAGTGTTGCACTAGATGACTATAGGAAAGGAAAATTGGCTTCTGATATAATGAAGTTATGCTTGGTTGTTTAACTTAAAATGTTTGGCAAGATGAAGTTTCCTTTATACGAGTTTACTACGCACTAGTTGCTTATATTGTTGTTTTCTCGGTCATACAGATCATCAGAAAGCTTGATCGGTTAGAATCTTGTCAGAGCACCATCACACTATCCATACATTATTTTGGTAGTTTTGTTTGTTTTAGTTATTGGTTATAAATGGCATATAATAGGAGTTTGTTTTATACTAATTACCAATGTGATGTGGTTTATGTTTACTTGCCTATATGTATTGATGTTGGCTTATATATGTATATGTAAGCATGACTTTTGGTCACTTGTGAATGCCTTGTGATTTAGATGGCTTTTAGTTAATTCAAGTGTAAATGAAGTGGTTATACAATAGATGTGTGGGGTAAGTTTAAAATATGTAATTATGGCATTGAGTTTAAGTTGATCTGAATATTTACATAGGGTACTAATGATGGTACATTGGTTGGTTAATGGAAATAGGTTGTTTATGTGTGATTTTGGCATGTTTTGGTCTTGTTTTAGTAAATATTGGATGGGTCTAAGAGTTGGCTAATGGTATACTTGTGGCCCAAGAAAACATTTTTGGTAAACTTGATTTTTAAGGAACATTTTCGGTTACACGATCGTGTGTCACACACGGTCTGTTCATACAGCCATGTGTTTTTTATGTTTTAGGTGCATGTTTCACACAGGTTGAGACATGGCCTATGACACGACCGTGTGGCCCTAGTCAGTGAGTTAAAAGGTTTTGGAACACGGCCAACTGGATTAGCCACACGGGTGTGTGTTAGACACACAACCATATTTTTAGCCACAGGGGTTGGCTTGTGACTCATGGCTTGGCCACATGGCCATGTGACCCTTGTTTTCAAAATTTTCAACATTTTCCTAACTTTTTTTGTTTGTTTTAGGTTGACCCCAGAATGTTTCCAATTTATTGTTAGGGCCTCATAAGCTCGGTTTAAGGCCTGTAAATTCATGTTTGACTTAAATTGAATGTAATTTGTTTATTGATATTTACATTGGAATATAGATTTGTAGGTAAGGTTAAATGTTGGAAAATTCTTCGTAATAGTCTGCAACCCAAATCTAGGAACAAAAATGAGTTAGGGGTGTTACACAAAAAGCGATCAAGTACTTGTGCATTACGAAATAAAAGATTTCTTTTAAGCTCAAAAATAATTTTCTTTTGAGTGCTTTCAAAAAAATTTCACTTTTTCACTCACAATGCTTTTATCACTAACCATGCTTTTATTACACTGAATTTTTTATTTTTTTTGTTTTAGCATATTTAGAAAAAGCCTATATACACCATATCAAACTATCTCTTCTCTTTTCTCGCAAGAATAATTTGATACCAACAAAATGTCTCCACCTAAAACTTAACATCCATAACCCAACATCCATAACCCAACATCCATTTCATAATAAGTTTTAAGAAAAAGGACAAAGAAGGGTTGAGTTTTTAACTTTGTTTAGGCTCAAGGTTTCTAAGATCGACCTGAGGTCTGGCTACTATCAGTTAAGAGTTAAAGAGTAAGATGTGCCGAAGACTGCATTTCGAACAAGATACGGGCATTATAAGTTCCTTGTTATGCCTTTTGGCTTGACTAACGCCCCGGCGGTTTTTATGGATCTGATGAACCGCATTTTCAGGCTGTATTTAGATAAGTTTGTCATCGTCTTCATCGATGACATATTAATTTACTAGCGTGATGAGGGTGAGCATGCGGATCATCTGAGAGTTGTATTGCAAACCTTAAGAGACAAGCAGTTGTACGCCAAATTCAGTAAGAGCGAATTTTGGCTTAAAGAGGTCAGATTCTTAAGAGACAAATAGTTGTACGCCAAATTGTGTCAGGTGACGGGATCCGAGTGGACCCAAGCAAGATTTCGACTATTGTTGAGTGGAAACTGCCAAGGAATGTGACAGAGGTCCGAAGCTTTTTGGGTTTGGTCAGATACTATAGACGATTTGTATGTGGATTCCCTATGATAGCTACCCCAATTACTAAACTACTACAAAAAGATGTCAAGTTTAAATGGATGGAAAAATGCCAGCAAAGTTTCGAGAAATTAAAGGCTTTGTTAATAGAAGCTCCGGTGTTAGTGCAACCGGAGTCATGCAAGGAATTTGTGATTTATAGCGATGCCTCCTTGAATGGGTTGGGGTACGTGCTTATGCAAGAAGACAAGGTCATAGCTTACGCTTCTAGACAACTGAAGCCACATGAGAAAAACTACCCGACGCACGATTTAGAGTTGGCCGCCATTGTGTTTGCATTGAAAATTTGGAGACATCATCTGTATGGCGAGAAATGTCGAATATTTTCCAACCATAAGAGCTTAAAATACTTGATGACACAGAATGAGTTGAATTTGCAGCAACGCCGATGGTTAGAACTAATAAAAGATTATGAGTTGATTATTGACCGCCATCCAGGAAAAGCGAGCGTGGTCACCGATACTTTGAGTAGAAAGTTGTTGTTTGCCTTGAGAGCCTTGAATGCTTAGTTGACAGTGTCCAATGAAGGTTCGGTTTTAGCAGAGTTGAGGGCTAAACCGACATTTCTTCAAGAGATCCATGAAGCTTAGAAAGGTGATAAGAAATTACATGCTTGGGTGGCTCAATGTGAATCGAAAATTAATTCAAACTTTAGTATTGATGCCGATGGATGTATAATGTACCGGGACAGAGTTTGTGTACCCAAGAACAGTGGACTTATTCAAAAGATCTTGAGTGAGGCTCATAGTAGTGGCTTGTCCGTCTATCTAGGAAGTGTGAAAATGTACAACGACCTTAAGAAAATGTATTGGTGGTTGGATATGAAAAGAGACATTTTAGAGTTTGTGTCCAAGTTCCTAGTATGTCAGCAAGTAAAGGCTAAACATCAAGTACCTTCGGGTCTACTTCAGCCTATCATGGTCCCCAAGTGGAAGTGGGATCGGATCACTATGGATTTTGTGACGGGTTTGTCATTAACCCCTAAAAAGAAACATGTAGTATGGATTATTGTGGATAGGCTAACTAAGTCAGCACATTTTATACCAGTACGTACCAATTACTCGACTTATATATTTTTGAGATTGTGAGGCTTCATGGAGTGCCAATATCGATTATCTTAGACCGAGACTTGAGGTTTACCTCGAGGTTCTGGAAGAAGTTACAAGAGGCTTCGGGAACTAAGTTGAGTTTTAGCACGACATTTCATCCGAAAATCGACGGGCAATCAGAAAGATTAATTCAAGTTTTAGAGGATATGTTGCAGTGTTGTGTTCTTGAATTTCATGGAAGTTGGGAAAGATATTTACCATTAGTTGAATTCGCCTACAACAATAGTTATCAGACAAGTTTGAAAATGGCGCCTTATGAGGCTTTGTACGAATGAAAATGTCGAACGCCCCTATACTGGACTGAGCTAAGAGAAAGACAGATTCATCGGGTCGACTTAGGAGACCGAAGAAAAAGTTAAGATGATTCGTGATTGTTTAAAGGCTGCTTCGAATAAACAGAATCTTATGCAGATTTAAAATGAAAAGAAATCGAGTTTCAAGTCAGCGATAAGGTATTTTTAAAAGTATCTCATTGGAAAAAGGTCCTCAAATTTGGCAGAAAGGGAAACTTAAGTTTGCATTTTATCGGACCTTATGAGGTGATTGAGAAAATTGTGTCGGTAGCCTACCAGTTAATATTGCCATCGTAATTGGAAAAGATCTATGATATATTCCATGTATCCATGCTACGCAAATACCGCTCTGACCCTTCCCATGTGATTGAGCCGACAGAGGTTGAGATTCATCCAGACATGACTTATGGAGAAGAATCGGTCAATATTTTGGCTCGGGAAACAAACAGTTGAGGAATAAGAGTATAGCACACTTGAAATTTTTGTGACATAGACATGGAGTCGAAGAAGTCACGTGGGAGCCCGAGGAGACTATGAAAGAGCAATACCTGAACTTATTCACCGGTAAGATTTTCGAGGACAAAAATCCCGAAGGGGGAGAATTATAACAGCCCGATTTAGGGCCTAGTCAGAATAGTGGTCTCAGGACCACAAATTCAAAGTTCAAAAAATTATTTTTTTATTATTATTATGAGGTTATATCCTGATTATATTAGTGTATGAATAATTTGGTGAGTTAATTTTGATATTTGCAAGCTCGATTGTGAAAAAGGACTAAATCACAAAAAGGGTAAAAGTTGCATTTTAGTACCCAAACGTGTTAAATAGCTAGAGATCTAAAATTGGAGGGTATTTAAAGTGAAATTAGACCCCTAAATATGGCTTGGCCGGCCATGAGACAAGATTTTTCAAGTATTCAATTTGTTAGGTAAGTGATGTCATTTTATGTGATAAAATAGTACCCTAAATGCCTAGCCTTCATCTTTTCCATCCATTATCTTCTTCTTGACTGATTATACCAACAAAAGAAAGGTTTTTGAGAGCTTGAAACTTTCAGCCACTTAGCCTCTATACAAGTAAGTGATTTTAATGAGTTTTCTTGAAGATTTTTACATTTTTGGAACCCCTAAAGCATGAGCTTTCATGTGAGGGGACTATTTTGCAAAATGATTATGAGTTTAGGGTTTTTCCGTAGATGTACTTGTGATGTTTTCTGAGTTTTCATGGAATAATATGAATCTTACAAGAGTTCTAAACAACTTTTGTGAAAGGTGTTAGCATGAAAACACCTAAAGGGACTATTTTGCATAAGTTGTAAAATAGGTAATAAGGGTGTGAAATAGTGGGATTTTGGGGTTGCTATAGGAGTAAAAAGAGTTCGGATAGGCTTGAAATATGGAGAAATTCAATAAAAATCAATTTTTGATCATAAGGGTAAAATGGTCATTTTGCCAAAGTTTAGGGGCAAAATGGTCATTTTACCAAAGATGTGAATTTGTGGTGGCCTAATTATAATTAGTGACTAAATGAGTACATTTTGTTATTCTAGATCAAGTTTTGCCAAATCCGAACCTAGACCGGGGGAAAGCCAAGCAAATCGACTAAACCAACTAGTCGAGTACATTTTGTAAACTGAGGTAAGTTGTATGTAAATGATACAACTATATTATTAATATATGTGTTTAAGTTGTCATTGAATGGATATAGCATGAATTGCTTGATTTCGTATTGAGAATGCATAAAGACAATGAGATAATAGAACTTTCGTTAGAACACTAGGTAATATACTGAATATTCTAGCTGTGACATTTGGGTCACTTGTGTGAGCTAGAGTAAGACATGTCTGGGACATGCGTCAGCTACATTATGATAGCCAGTGTAAGACCATGTTTGAGACATTGCATCGGCATTGAGATGAACGCTAGAGTAAGACGTGTCATGGACACGCATTGGCCTTGATAATAATAGTCGGTGTAAGACCATGTCTGGGACATGACATCGACTTGAGATGTGAGCCAGTGTAAGACTATGTCCAGGACATAGCATCGGCACCTTACCCCTAGATTGAGGTTTATAGAAGGACCAGCAATGCACCAAATGGTTCAATGGTGTAAGTACGTTGCGAGTTAATAATGTAAACATAATCATGTTGCGTGTGATACAGGTACCAAATTGGTACGTATGAGAAATGAGCTCATTAGAGAGCATATAACTTGTATGGATGGTAATAAGTAAGTCATACTTATGCTTATCCTTGTGTTATGGTCATGATGATTATTGATGAATTGTTGTTGTATGTTTATTTATATGCAACTTACTAAGCTTTTATGCTTACCCTCCTTCCTTTCCATTTTCTTATAGTGCCACCTATTTAGCTCGAGGATCCCTTGAGGTCAGAGATATCGATCACACTATCATCTGAAACTTTCGGTATAGTTGGATTTATATTTTTGAATATGGCAAGTATAGGGATTAGACTTGATTATTTTGTGTCCTTAAGCATTGGCCTAATGTGTAGGCTTGGGATAAGTCCCACACTTTGAATTTGGTTTTGATATTGACTATTAATCATTTTGATTATGCAAAGATGATATTTCCTTGGTTGAGTATATTGCCTTAGGAAAGAATGTCTATTGTAGCTGATTTGGTTGTATGGTATAGACTAGAATTGATGTTGGTTGAGTTTGTGTTAATTGGTGTAAATAAAGGTGGTAAATAGGCTTGGTAAATAGCCTTATTTTTTCCACACGAGTAGGCACACGGGCATGTGTCTAGGTCGTGTGTGACACACAGTCAGCCCCATGGGCGTGTAATGAGGCCGTGTGTCCACTGCACGTAAAAATTTCAAGTCAGTATGCATGGTAATAACCACACGAGAGGAAACATGGCCGTGTGTCTCAACCGTGTGGAGGACATGGCCTAGCACATGGGCGTGTGCTATGCCCGTGTGACATGTTGGGTATGCTGAAGTCAGAAACAAAATACTCAAGTTTTTTCACACGGTCGAAGACACGGGCGTGTCAAGGCCGTGTGAGCAACACAGGCCAGGGACACGGGCGTGTGTCCAGGCCGTGTGAAGTCTGCACTTGAATTTTGTAAATTGATGTAAATAAATTGGCCACACGGGTAAGGGACACGGGCGTATCCCTAGGTGTTTAGGCCGTGTGAGACACACGAGTCATCAACACAGCCACGTTAGGATGGTCACACGGGCGTGTTACCTTTTCACACGGGTGTGGGCCCTGTTTTAAATGCAAAGTTTACATTGATTGGATAAGGACCCGGAAGGATTTTGAATGGTTTCCAATGGTCGATCTAGGCCTGGTAGGCCCATATTAAGAGGTTTAAAGTAGAAATTGAAAAAGTTTTAAATTGGACCGAGTCTTGGTGACTTAAAATGGGTTGCACGTATGTGATCAAGTAGGTAATGCCTTGTACTCTGACCCGGCCTCGGTTACGGATATGGGGTGTTACAATAATAAGATGAGCTCTTGCTTCTGAGGCACTCATTTTTAGGTGTGAACACTCCTTAAGCGTTAACACATCCTCAATGCAATAAGGGGTCCAATTGGGTGTAGCAACCTCATACTGATTGAGAATTTCCAACCCTAAAGTTACTCTGAGCAAATCACTCCTCTCTCTCTCTCTCTCTCTCTCTCTCTCTCTCTCTCTTAATCAGCATCTCCTCTTGTTCCTTTTCGGCTCTCCTCCTCTTTAAGTGAATCAGCTTCCATAGAATCACCACTTACTCCTTCGTACCTCCTATTTACTTTCCTCCCTTGTTAATTTAGGAATAATATTTGATGTACCGTTGGTGCATAAGTCTCACACACCATCAGTGAGTAAAAATATGACACATCATTATTAAATTAAACAAGAAAAAGAGAACTTGTAAATAAATACTAATAATTTTCTTTAAACATAATTAAATATTAACCATAACTATTATAAATAAATATTAATAACTTTCAGATTTAGATCTACGATCTCAGATTTAGCATTCAAGGTTTAAGTATTTTTTATAATTAATTATTATTTAATTATATTTAAATAAAAGTTATTGGTATTTATTTATAAGTGCTCCACTTTTTTTTGTTCTATTTAATGATGAGGTGCCATGCTATTATGGTTAATTGATGAACCATTTGAGAATGCAATTGGTTGGACTTTGTATTTTAGTGATGAGTAGGAACTAAGTTTTATAGATGCTGGTTGATTGAAATGTTGCATGATTAATTTTAGGGTCAAGAACTAAACTGTAAAAATTAGACTAAATCAAATAAACTTTAAAACCTAAAATTGACAACTCTAAGTAAACATTTAGATAGGCAAGACCGGGAGGAGATCCTATTGTGAACTAATTTGATTGTCCTAATTTAGTTTAGTGTGGTCGAGAGATAAACTAGACTAAATCGTATAATTGGGTAAAATGTTGATCGAGAGGTAAAATTGGATTAATTAGGAATTTGATCAATTTAGATTCCTAATACAAGAATTAATTAGCAATATGGATATAAATCGACTACTATATTTCATTGATTTAATACTTTTTTGACTTTTGACTTTTGTTCAATTTAGTCTTCCTAGGTATAGTTTAGTTTAATTAACCTTGAATCATGGATTGTTGTAATTTAGCACTTGTTCATTAGCTAGCTAGACTTCTTAATTGCATGCTTGATCATTGTCCATTCATCTTATCACTTGATCTCTCTTGTGTTCGATCCTTGGAACGCTCTGAGTGTTCCATTATAACACTTGCAAATATTACAACTGACTTGTCACAATTGTAGTATAAGCCACATTTCATTTCTCGATATTTTGTGCTAAATCTCTGCTTCTTGTACATAATTTGTGGTACGATTTGAATCACTTTGAAAGAAAATTAAATTGACAAAAACAATCTTTATAATTTATTATATTACTAAATTTACATTTGAATAATTTTTACTTTCATTATTAAATTTTGAATATTGAAAAATATTCCATTAAATTTAGGCTTAAAGGTAAAAAAAGTCTTTAATAAAAAGTTAAAAAAGTCAAATCAGCTCTTAAAAAATACACCCAATTGAGCACTCATTGAAGAACAAATCAACTAGGCTCTTCCACTAATCAAAATTATTATTGACTGATTTAACCGTTAAAGTACACTAACGTGGTTGACGAATTCACATGGTCAAGTATGCTAACATGGCATGCTAGGTCTAGAAAGAATTATTTATATTTTTTGAAATTTTTAAGAATTTATTATTATTTTAATTATTTATATTTTTAATAAATTTTATAATTTTGAAAATAATTATGATTTTTAAATAATATTTTAGGATTTTTTTTAATAGATAGCCCAAAATGAAATTAGACAAATAAGTGTCTAAATTTAAATGTACTTGAACGTCTATTTGTCCAAGTTCATTTTTTGATGTACATTTTAGAAATGATTATTTTATTTATTAATTTTTTTATTTTTTAATTTTATAAATATATATTATCATAGCATGTCACGTATGGCATGCCACATGGTTTTTCATTATTTCCATCAATCACATTAGCATCTATTAACAGTCAAACCGATCAATAATTATTTTTGTTAACGAAAGTGCCTAATTATTTTTCTTCTATCATGAATAGCTCAATTGGGTGTATTTTTTTAATTGATTTTTTCAATTTTTTTAATTAAAGGCATTCTTTTACCTATTAGCTCATATAAATTTTATTTTTTATTAATGGGAAGTTTAACAAATTCGATTGGAGGGTTATTCTTTTAAGCTTAATTTGATCATATTATTAAATCATTAAACTAATATATTATATTATTATAGATTTTATATAATCATCAAATTTAAATTTTCTAAATTTGAATAATTATTAGCATTTAATATTTATTATACACATGCAATGGCATTGTCTCTAAAATTATTTTATATTTATAATTAAAGTTTTTAAAATTTATTTTAATTTACAAATTAATTTTTTATTATCAATTATAAAATTATAATATAATTATATAATATTTAAAATACATTTTAAAAAATTAAAAAATTATAAATTTTATTTATATTTTAAATATTATTAATATGATCGAATTAATTATTAAAGGTTGTTTAGTTATCGATTTGGACTTTTTAAGTTTTTTGATCAAATCTATCTTGGTCTCATGCTTAAATTAGTTTCAAATTTGAATTATTTTGGACTCAAATTTTATTAGACTTGAGTCAACTCAAACTTTATTTGACTTAAATTTTTTGAACTCAAACCATTATTAGCTTAAATTTTTTGGACTCGAATCATTACAGATTCGGCTAAAAATGTACATGCCACCGGGCTCAGGCTTCTTCTGCTGGTTATAATTTAATTCTGTAAATCCTAATTTTGATACAAATTTTCTGATTAGTTTACTGCATTTGGACTTGCAGGAAATTAAGAAACATATTTAAAGTTTTTAATTGGTGAGATGCTAAACGGATTTTGTAAATAATTTTCTCCAGATATACAAGGAAGCTATGGTGAGTAAATAAATTAAAAAACATCTGCATAATTGGTATGAAAATAATTTCTTAATACACTTTCCTACAATAAGTTAGTAAATGACTAAATATAAGGCTGTCAATTAACCTATATAATTACTAACCAAAAAAATTAGCCTATATAATTGGACCACACCTACAGGTTAAAGTGCTCGCACAGCACTAACAACCTAAAAACCCAAAGCTAATTAAGCAATGGAGAAGACTACTTTGATTTTTGTTGGTATCATTGCTAGCCTTGCCTCCTTTGCTTCAGCAACACCAGGGATTGCCACCTTCTACACAAATTATGTTCGTGAGTATTGGTTTTTTCCTCTTTTTTAATTTCTCCTGAACCGAATTTATAATCAAGTTTTGAATTATTATTTATTCAATTACTTTGATTTGAAACAATATCTAAGTATGGTATATATTGTGGTTATTGCTAGCTTCTGCATGCTTTGGAAGCCAGGATCAAGGAAAAATGATTGCCGCGGCTGGTGATGCATTGTGGAATAATGGGGCAGTGTGTGGGAAAATGTTCACTGTGACATGTACGGGACCACGAAATCCCGTACCACATCCATGCACAGGCAAAAGCGTAAGTGTGAAGATCGTTGATCATTGCCCGGGATGCCCATCAACCATTGATCTCTCCAAAGAGGCATTCGCTCTTATTGCTAACCCTGTTGCCGGTATCATTAACATTGACTACAACCAGTATGCATACTTCACTTCCTTATCATCTCCATTGCTTCTTCAGTGATGAAGTTCCTTTGTTTAGTGCAATTACATAAATTTTTGGGTGCTTTTTTTTTTCTTTGTAGGGTTTGATAACATTTGGCAGGCAATGCAAAGACCGAAGTTTCGGAGATAAATGCTTAGTGTAATGGAATACTATTTCGTTTCTAATAAATTTCATAGTAGTATGTAACAGAGAGATTTGCAATGAGATTTATGATATTATTTTTAGATGTATCTCTGCAGTAACTATAATGAATTTAATTTATTTTATAATTGGGTAGGGATGCAGATATTTTTACCATTACGTCAAAAAATTGCTGACATAATAAAAATATTAAAATAGCTGTGAGATTTTAAATAATTTTTGGTTTTTGATTCAAGTGAATTTCTCTAACCACATATCTATTTACACATTTTATTAAAATAACAAATATGTATTTCAATTTTTGGTTGTATTTAAGATTCCAAACATTCATAGAAAATTCCGAGATAATGTTTTGCAAAACAAAAATAATTCTAATTTTAAAACCGTGCGAGGTTGGGATATATAATAAATTTAAAGAATAATATAAAACAAAGTGACGTATAATAAACAAGAAAATATAGAAATCAAATATACAAGTTACCATAATATTTTCTAAAAACAAGAATTCTTTCTTATTATATCTCATCTAATATTAAGAAAGAGAATATGACAAACATTTTCAAATAAAATAGTTTTGTTGAGTGTTTTTCTCTATCTTCTTTAGTTGGCAACGTTGTATATTTATATGATATGCTTAATGTTTATTTATGTGATATTCTAGATAAGTTTTATACATGCCAACACATACCCTACTGTAGACTTAACACATTTTTATACGATGTGGGTTCGCCTTTGTAGTGACATGTGAACCCACATCACACGATCCCATGTGCAACAACACTTAGTGTCATACAACCTCAATACGCGAGCCCAATGTGCAAGCTTGATATGCGAGCTTAATGTGTGAACCATATAGAATCCTACTCGTACCCATTTAGGTTGTGGATCAGCAATAGTATCATAACAATTTGTCCCCCACCTAGTTCAAAGAAGAGTTATAAAGTGACATAAACTTATTGATTATGTGTAACACCCCTAACCCAAATCCGTTGCCGGATTAGGATTACGAGGCATTACCAATCAATACACAGTTCAGAACAGTCATTCATTACAATTCAAGCACAAAGTAATATAATCTCCTTTACAAAATTTTTCCAAACTCAATTAATAACCATCCTCTTATTCCTACAAGTCAATTTTGTATATTTGAATCACATAGTCAGCCAAAATCCATCATGCTTTTCTATTCATTACACATACGAATCATGCTGCAATATTCAACCATATCAATATCATTTATTTAATCAAATTACTAATCAACTAACAATCATCAAAATCATAATGCACGTGCTTCATAAATATAAAGTTCGAATCATGTGACCATCAGTTACATAGCATTCGAATACTTAAATCATAATTGAACATAATTCATTTCATATACTGAGCTTACATTAAGACATCCTTTAGTACAATTTCATACCTTTAATTAAATAGTCAACATACCATTTTGCATATCTATACATATTGGCATATTAAACCATAACAATCCATATCACACGGCATATTATTCATTAGCATATAAGACAATAGCTAACATTACAGCATGACCAAATATACTTTTAATACTACTAATTTATGCGCAATTCACCAGTATAACAGTAGCTATTTCTAAACCCAATTACCGTACCAAACATACCCAATTCATATACTAAGCATTATGCCAAAATTACATATACACAATCAATTCATTTCTCATTTATCCAGCTAGCAAATTAGCCTCAAAATTCATATCAATTCCCCCATTCAATATTAAGCTAATTATACTGTTTCATAACCTAATACAAAAACCAACATGTCACAACTATATATATATACATACCATATACCAAAATCTCATACTTACCAAAATGAGTCAAATACCATAGTCGAATATACAACCACATATATAACACATTTCATAATCATGCATTAAACCGACATCTTGACCTTTTAATACCGAACCACAAACAATCATGTCATAGGCATATGTATTTATTTTACCTATCATTATCCGAATATAAATATACATCATATATCATAATTTATTTCACAAAATTACCAAAGCAATTTTCATCATTCACAAACCAATTTACAAGGTAACTTATACATCAAAACATAGGTCATTAATAAGCCACATCAAATAGCCAAATTCACATGGTATAGCATAGTCATTACATAACAAATATGAATACATACCAACATTAACATCTAACCGAATAATTAACCACAAATCCAAACTATGCCATCAAACAAACTTCCCAAAATGAGCTAATTAACAAGACTGATTCTTCACAAGCATTGACATCATTATGAAACCATTTTCGCATGGCTATTTATACACAATTCAAAACTAAGCATATCGAAACTAGATTATACATGCCATATGCCATAATTACAAACTTCAAAAGTACTTAATAATGTTCGATAGTGTGATGACGGTCATTGACGATCCCCGAGCTCGAGCTAACTTTAGTATATTTATAAAACAATGAAAGAACACACTAGGTAAGCTTCAAAAGCTTATTAAGCCATAAGCAAATAAATCATCTCAAGAACATTAATAAATCAATTCGAATAGGCCACATTTAACTAATCTAATACACATATACAATCACTTTTCTCATATAATCCATATTACTACGTTAAGTAACTTCACTTACCTTATTTTTCAATGAACATATAAACTTCATACGTACCTGAATCATTTAGCTCAAATTCACATTCGATCTCGTTTTGACATTGCCCGTTGAACCATTCGGAATCATTAAGGATACTCGGAAACACATATATCACATACAATGCCATATCTCAGATATGGTCTTACATGTTATCACATTTCGATGCCTCTATCCCAAACAGGGTCTTACACGTAATATCATACCGATGCCAATGTCCCAAACATGGTCTTACATGAAATTACACCTCGGAAGTCCTAATGTCATGACATTAGTATCCTATACTATTCCTAAGGTTCATACGGCGCTTTCAACTTCGTAACTAAATTAATTCATGCTCGAAACAAGTCCTCCAATGCTCAATTCAATTCAGCAACATATATAAATATACAGTTAAATTTAAAAACATTTATTTTCATATGAACTTACCTCGTACGGAAACGAACAGATCGGAACGATTATTCAACAACTTTCGACTTCCCCCGATCCAAATCCGATTTCTTCCTTTCTTGATCTAAATCAATTCAAATTTAACTTATTTAATTACATGTTCATTTAATTTCATCCAAAAACACATAAATGGGTATTTTGCACTTTAGCCCCTAATATTTCACATTTTCTCAATTTAGTCCCCATTTCAAAACAACTCAAAATACACAAAATTTCAATAGACTCATACTTGGCCTGTAACGCCCCAAAAATCCTAAAATCCAAAAATCTCGAAATCCAAAAATCCCGAAATCCCAAATTTTTTTATTTTTTATTTTGATAAAAATTGTGTTTAATATTCTTATCCAAGCGATAATTTTAGTAGGTCTTAGCTAAGGTTGAGTTCGATTTAAGGGGTAGAATAAATTATAATTTAATTATTAAAAGAATCAGGACTGACAAGTAGGTGGGCATTTGAATAAATGAAGAAACAATTGGACAGAAAAAGAGCCTGTGGCGGAGTGGCTAAGTGACGCCACATAAGGTGTAGTGAGGTGGCATTAGTAGCTAGCAAGGGGGTCCAAGGTTCGAATCCTAGCTTAGTATTTTTAGAATTTAATTTTGGCCTTCTAGAAGGATGGAAGTGGCGTGAAGATGGACTCCAAGGGGAGTGTTCAAAAGAGAAAATTAAGGAAAGGATCAAGGTGTTATCAGGGAGAAAAACGAGGAGATGAGAAGGGAAAAGTGATGGAGCCAAATTAGGAATTGGGCATGGAAAATTCGGCTATAAGGGCTATAAATAGGGGCCGAATACAAGGTTTCCAGGCTATTGCCGAAATTTTTCTTCACCTTGTTACCAGAAAACCCTTTCTCCAAAAGCCAAAAACCCTTTTCTTTTCAAGATCCAAAAAGCCGAAAACCCTTTTGTATTTTTTTCTTTCTTTTCTTTCTACCGATTTCTATTCTCCTCTATACAATCTTCTTTGCCGATTTCTTCTTCTACTCTTTTTTTCAATCCGTGCCAAATAAACCTTATTCACCATACTAAGTTTGAAAAGCCGAAAAGCTGAATCTTCCAAGTGACGATTACCTTTGACCGAATCTAGTGTAAGTGTTACTCTTCCAATTGGTTTTTGATAAGTATCGAGTATTCATTTCCTCACTTTTTTCTAATCTAATTTGGTAGGTAATTAGTGTCAGATCTCAGTTTTGGATTCCTGTCGATTTGCTTTTCAGATCTGAGAGATATAAGTGATTAGTGATCAAAGTAGAAGCTAGTAAAGGCTTGGCGTTCAGGTAAGGTTAAAGTGAGATTCCGGTTTTTGGTAAAGTATTTGATAAGTATGTGTAATTAATCTTTGAGCAATATCGATTGTAGGTTTGAGCTAAGGAGATCGCATCACGCTTGCTTACCAGGCGTGTACATACACTGCACACACACAATGATTCGGCAAAAGCCGAAAAGCTGAAAATCTGAAAAGCCGAAATGCTGAAAGTTTGGCTATGGTAGTCTTGTGAGTGCGCGAAAACTCATAAGGGGGAAACCAATAGGTTTCCTGAGGCCCACGGGCGATTCTGTGGACTTGGGTTGTGATTTGGCCACATGGGCCAGAATGGGCTAAATGGGTTGTTGGCCCCATAGTAGGCAAAAATTGAATATTGATGCTATGTGATAGGAATTTGTATGTGAGCATGAATATGTATATGACTGGGCTTGACGGGCCATATAAATGTGATTTGGGCCTAATGGGCTATATACAAGTGATTTGGGCCTAATGGGCCATACGAATATGATTGGGCTTAATGGGCCAGATGCAGGTATGTGAAATTGTTAGGCTTTGTAAGGGGTTTTTGGGCCTAGTATATGATATCCACATAAGACTTAATTAATATATTGCGACCGTGGACAAGTCAAAGGGTTAAGGTGTGGCAACAGGTATATGTATGTCTAGGATTGGATATAGGGAGAGCTTGGTGCTTAAGCGGTCTTAATGACCCACCTCTTCTTCTCTGGAATCCTACCTGGTGCATAGTATTCGTTCATCTTAACTCACGAGACTTGTTAACGGGCCAAGGTAAGTGAAAATCGTAATTAAGGGAAAATTACCGAAATGCACCTAAGGGCGAAAATGACCAAAATACCCCTAGGTGTTAAATGTAAGTTTTGTGGATGCGGCATGCATACATATGATATTCTGCTTAAGTTGCATATGGGTTGGGAATTATGGAACGGAGGAAGTATATGAGGATCGCATGGTTGCTTGACAATCGTAGATCCACTGACGAATTTTAAAGCCCAATATGTAAATGAAGGTAGTTCCGCAATCGAGCTACCATGGTGTGTGGGTTGGGTGGGTCGATATTTATATCCCCACATGGTGTGACGGGGGACGGAGCCGGTGTGTAGCGGATGGATAATTGGATGGGATTGCATTGCATGAATGATGAATGATGAATGATGTTTTTTTTTGAATGCTTATTTTCTTTGAGGTTGTACACACCGAGTTTGCGTAAAACTCACCCTCTCTTTATTTTATTTTCAGGTGATGCTCAGTAGAAGGTTCGATGTTTGGAGGGACTCTGGGTGGCCAGCTAGCAAGATGATTTGGACTTGGGTTTTTTTTAAAAGCATTTAAGTTTTTACATTTTTTTTAGTATGTTCCAGACCAGATTGTAATAAGGTTTTCATTGTGTTATTATTACTTGAATTATTATTATTATTTTCAATGTATTTACAAGAAGTTTAACATGAGTTTTCTAAATTATAGTATGTTTTCTACGTTTCCGCAATTCAATTTTTAAATGATAAATTTTTCTTAAATCAAATGTTTCAACAAGGTTTTTGCAACTGAAAGGTGTGTTTTTTTTTAAAGTTAATTAATGTTTCTTTTATTTTAAGAAGGGTTTTCAATGAAAACACGGTTTTCGCTAAAACACTTCAATGTGACACACCAGATTCGGCCATAACGTCTGGGCCGGGTTTGGGGTGTTACATGGTCGAATCTTCCCTAGGTCCCTAGCAGCCCATTAATTCCATTTATTTCACCTTTTAACCCCTCAATTTACAAATTTCGCAATTTAATCCTTAATAAGCATTTTTATCAAAAATCACTTAATAAACTATGAAAATCTAACAACAATTATTTATTTTTCATCATCAAACAACAAAAAGCTTGAATGTTCATCAATGGCATTTCGCAAATTCATCATCAAATGCGAAAATTAAAGCATGGGCTAGCTAATATATGAAGCAACAATCTCAAAAATGTAAAAATTATCAAAAACCAAGCAATAAACATACCTAAATCAAGCTCCCTAGGTGTCGAACTTAAAAGCTTTAACAATGGCCTCTTTCTTTCTCACATTCGGCCATAAAGATGAACATGCTTGATTTTTTTTATGTTTTGTTTTATTTTGTTAACATTAATTCACAAATTACTATATTAACCTTTATTAATACATTTAAAATCCACTAACATAAGTCCATCCATGTCCATTTACTAAAATTATGGTCTAATTACATAATAAGGGCTTTACTTTTAATAAGTCATAGCAATTTAATACCTTTAACAATTAATAAACAACTTTTACATTTTACGCGATTAGGTCCTTTTATCAAATTAAACACTCAATCGATAAAATTAATTCACGAAAATTTAATACCATCAAATTCACATGCTATAAATACCAAAAATAATATTAAAATAATTTTATGACCTCAGATTTGTGGTTTCAAAACCACTGTTCCAATTTAGCTAAAATCGGGCTATTACATTATGTTTTATACTTTAATTTGCAGCATAAACTTCGCCACGTGTGAAGAAAGAGTACAGCTATTTGCAGCTGATCATGCCCTCATTTTTGGTCATTTGATTCATTAAAGTGAAAAAAAAACCTTTTTAAAAGGAGGTTATTGGGGCCCTAAAAATAACATTATTCGAATATGAGACTTTGAAGAAAAACCATGGTTGAGGAGAGTGATTTCAGAGGTAATCTTCTTAAAATTTACATCATGTGGTTCTGTTTCCCAGAACATCCCTTTGTGAAACCATGAAGCAATAAGTCCAGTGGAAGCTAAGGCCTACATTTGCACCAAGAAGGTGGAAGAAATGAATCGAGCATTGGTTATTTAGGGAATTCAAATACAAAATTTTGCTTACGATTTCTCGATTCCTGAAGGGTCAAATCGCTTAAGCAACACCAACAAGGGTAGCTTTTTACTTCCACCACATGTGATAGAAGTAGGGTTTCATTTTCCCCTTTAGCTTTTTTTTTGTTATCTTCTTGATGAGTGTAGGATACCTCTTAGGCAGTTATCTGGTTTTTCATTGTGGGTCACAATGGCTTCATTGAATGAAGTCAGCGCGATGAAGTGCCATTGATCACCATTTTTCAAATTTTGTATCAAATGAAGGCAAACAATCAAGGAGGTGCAGTAGGTTTATTTTATTTCACTCATTGTGAACATGTGGAAACTATTATTTTGAACTGGTGCTCGAATCTTCATTTAAATTGCTACAAGTATATATGGGTTAAATACAAGTTAAATAGTGGTTTTTACTTTCCCACAGAATGGTCATGTAATACCCCTAACTCGTCTCCGTCATCAAATCAAGGTTACAATGTATTATAGTACAAATCAGGACATTTAACTTCAAAACAGAAACAATTATCCAATTCAAATGTTAAAATTTAATACCCAATTTAATTAAAGCAAAAATATACTTATGGGCCTTAAATTGTACCTACGAGACCCTAAAAACAACTTGGAAACATCTAGAGATTAATTTGAAACAAAATAAAAAATTTTGGAAAAACTTGAAAACAAGGGTCACACGACCATATGGCTAGGCCGTGTGACATAGCCCAAACCATGTGGACATTCGAAGTTTGGACACATGACTGTGTCCCAACCCGTGTGTCTGCCTGTATGGGTAATCGAAATAGGGCCACACGATGATGTCGCAAGCAGTGTGCCAAGCCATGTGTGCATTCGATATTAGGTCACACGACCGTGTCGTAGGCTGTGTGCCAGACCATGTGAATCCTGCACCTAAAACAATAATGACACTGTCGTGTGATCCTATTTTGATTATCGACACGGACGGATACACAAGCTGGGACATGGTTGTGTGTCCAGACTTCGAATGTCCACATGGTCTGAGCTATGTCATACAGCCTAACCACATGGCACTGTGACCCTTGTTTTCAAGTTTTTCCAAAATTTTTCATTTTGTTTCAAATTAATCCCTGAATGTTTCCAAGTTATTTTTAAGGCCCTGTAGGCATGGTTAAGACTCGTAAGTATATTTTTCTTTAATTAAATTGTGTTATTAAATGTTAACATTTGAATTGCATAATTGTTTCTATTTTGAAGTTGATATCTTAATTTGTACAGTAATGCTCTGTAACCCTAATCTGATGACGGAGATGGGCTAAGGGTGTTACAGGTCAATACCTCGTAAGGATGTGTGTTCAAGGAAGTGAGAAATTATGATAGAGATAGGTTGGGGACAGCATTATAGACTTCACAAGGGTCACATGCTAGATCTAGAGAAAGTGCTAACTACGAGGAATGTATTTCAATATTGCCTCTTGAACCTGTGCCCTAATGGATGGAGGCAATGTAACACCCCTAACCCATAACCATCGCCAAAATAGGCTAAGAGGTATTACCGGACTCATAACACAGATCAGAACCATCAAATATCCAACATCCTTTCATTTCAATAAACATAGTTCATTCATATTCAACATGAAATTTAAACGATCTTACAAGTTTAAAACATGCTTTCAAGATCAATTTGATAACATATGAAAGTTTCAGAACTTATAAAAATTTTCAACTTTTGAAAGGTCACATGCCCGTGTGATCAGGCCGTGTCAAAACAGGGCATAGCTACTGACTAGCTCACACGGCTACAAGACACGCCCGTGTGCCTTGGTCGTGGTCAAGTCTGACTTGGGCCACACTGTTAGCCACACGCCCGTGTGATTTGGCCATGTTCAGGCCTGACTTACAATTGTAGGGTACCTCAGAGGACACACGGCCGTGCAACATGACTGTGTATCGCACACGGCAAAGACACACGCCTATGTCTCTGCCAGTGTGGACAAAAATTAGGTCATTTGAATAGCCAATTTGCCACCCCAAATTGGGTCAAACCTACAAGCACCAAATCAAGTAAATTTACACAACAATTTCAACTAATTTCAACACCAAAACATAAACCATTCATATCATATAATAGTCACCCAAATCCATACTCTTGAACCTTACCAATTCATGCTAAATATAATGTAAGATCATATCAAAACATTTCTTTCCATACATCATTCAATCCCTTGCTAAAACTTACCAAAATTTACCAACATTTACCATTTCTTTTGTTCAACTAAAACATACCACATTTACATAATAGCATCACATACCATAAGTTATTACCAACTATGAGTTTAAACACCAACTAGCCAAATCACATGGCTAAATATATACATCACAAAACATAATCCCACAACCACTAGCCTATACATGTCATACTTCAAAAATATACATTTTCAAATGGACCAAAATGAGGTTCGATAGTGTGGTGACAATCCTTGACGATCCCCGAGCTTGCAGCAGCTTCAATATTGATAAAGCAATGCAAACACACATAAAGTAAGCTTTCAAAAGCTTAGTAAGCTCGTACTAAAATCATTCACAATATATAAAATATAAAACATCAACACATAAGTATTTACACATTCTCTAATCATCTATCAAATCTATACCAACATAATTCATATGTTCATACCAATTCAATGAACTTCACATACATAATATCATCTACCACTTAGGTATCGTACATACCTGAATCTTCCCGTACTTATTTACTTTCATTCTCACCTCTCGTTTGAATATTTTAAGACTTTCCATAAATTATTCGTGCTTAAAACATCTGCACACTTTGTGCTGTAAAGGTTATCCAAAGCTAGAACGGTTCTGCACACTTAGTGCCATCTCAATTAACAGTAGCTAGATCGGTATCACACACTTAGTGCCTTATATAGCCGAAGCTAGTTTAAATCGCACACTTAGTGCCAAATAGTATTGATTCATTATCGTTTTCATCCAAACCAGATATATATACAATCTATGTATAATCAAAACTTCAAGATATACTTTACATCATATTTTTAAGTACAAACTTACCTCGTACTAGGAATTTGTCGACTCGGATTGTTTACTCTATAATCTTCGACTTCCCTTGATCTAAGTCGGAATTCCTCTTTTCTTGATCTATATGTATTCAAAAATTAACCCTTTTATTCACTAAATCATTCAAACCAATCCATATACACACAATTAGGGCATTTTACAAAACAGCCCTCACATTTTCACATTTTGACACTTTAGTCCCTAATTCACAAAATCGTAAAATACACAAAATTTGCTTGTATACAAACTTAGCTGAATTTTCCTAATTCTCATACAAGTCCATACATTTCATTTATTTCACATTTTAATCCCTCAAAATATCATTTTTACAATTTAGCCCATTTTACTCAAAATCACCAAAAATCCAAAGACAAGACATGTAAACCCAACATCAAGCTTTCATATTTCAACATATAACATCACAAAGCTCATGAATTCATCCATGGCATATTTCAAAATCATTAGCAAAATCAGAAATTGAGGCATGGGCTTAGTAAAACACAAATCAACTATAACAAAAACGTAGAAATTATCAAAAACCGAACAAATCACATACCTTAATCAAGCCAAACCATAGCTGAACCCTAGCAAGCTTCTATCTTTTATTTTTCCTTTGAATTTTTGGCAAAACAAGATGAATATCGCTTTATTTTATGTTATGTTTTATTTAACATATGTTTAATATGCTAGTGACGATAATACCCTTTTAATAAACCATTTACTATCACATATATTAAGGTCATATTTGTCCATTATACATGTAAATGGCTTAATAACCACATAAGGACCTCTCAATAATAAAGCCAAGTCAAATAGGCACTTTTAACATCTAACACACAACTTTTACATTTTACACTATTAGGTCCTTCTTATCAAATTAAGCACACAAATAATTAAATTTTCACACGAGACTTTCACACATGTCAATTCGCTTATAATAGGCACGGAAAGTAATATTAAAATATTTTTCTAACTTGAATTTGTGGTCTCGAAACCACTATTCTGTCTAGGGTCAAAACTAGACTGTTACAATTCTCCCCCTTAGGGATTTTCGTCTTCGAAAATCTTACCATTAAACAAATTCGGGTATTGCTGTCTTATAGAATCTTTAGACTCTCATGTGGCCTCTTCAATACCGTATTGTTGCCACATTACTTTAACTAACAGAATTTTCTTGTTTCGCAGCTCTTTAACCTCGCAAGCTAAAATACAGATTGGCTTTTCTTCGTAAGTCATATCAGATTGAATCTCTATCTCAGACGAAGGAATCACATGTGAAGGATTTGATCTGTATCATCGAAGCATCGATACGTGAAACACATTATGAATCTTTTCTAACACATTATGAATCTTTTCTAACTCTGGTGGCAATAACAATCTATAAGCTACCGGCCCAATACATTCAATAATCTTATACGGCCCGATGAACCTCGGACTCAATTTGCTTTTTCTACCGAAGCGAAGCATTTTCTTCCACAGAGATACCTTTGAAAATACTTTGTCACCAATCTCAAACTCAATGTCTTTTCTTTTCAAATCCAAATATGATTTCTAAAGATCGGAAGCTACTTTCAAACTATCTCGGATCACTTTCACTTTTTGTTCAATTCTTTTTATCAAATCAACCCAGTGAATCTTATTTTCGCTGAGCTCAATCCAATATAAAGGTGTACGACAGTTGCGACCATATAAAGCTTCGTAGGGTGCCATTTTAATACTAAACTGAAAACTGTTATTATAAGCGAATTCAATTAAAGGTAGATATTGTTCCCACGTAATTTCAAACTTGAGAATGCAACAACATATCCTTGAGTATCTGAATAATCTGCTCAGATTGATTGTCCGTTTGCGGATGAAAAGCAGTACTAAAGTGCAATTTAGTGCCCAGAGCATCTTGCAACTTCTTCTAAAATCGTGATGTGAATCTTAGGTCCCTGTCTGACACAATAAACAATGGCACTCCATGCAATCTCATGATATCAGAAATGTCCAACTCAGCTAACTTATCAAGTGAGTTATCATATCGAAGTCAAACGATAAACTATAACCCAAATTGCATCTTTCTTTCTAGAAGATAGGGGAAAACTCGAAACAATGTCCATGGTCACTCGATCCCATTTCCACTCTGAAACCATAATCGGTTGCAACAAACCAGATGGCATCTGATGTTCAACTTTAACTTGCTTACAGATCAAACATTTAGAAACAAAGTCAGAGATATCTCTTTTCATTTTAGACCACCAATAATGTTGTTTCAGATCATTATACATTTTCGTACTACCCGGATGCACAGATAACCGACTATTATGAGCTTCATTCAAAATCATCTGAATTAGCTCCAAAAATTTCTCAGAACACAAATTCGATCTCGAAATCTCAAACAATCATCTTTATCAACTTTGAATTCTGAATCAGACTCTACATCACACTGAGCTCGTTTAGTTAAAATCTCATTATCAATCTTTTGAACTTTAATAATCTATTGTAAGAACAAAGGTCTGGCTTTCAATTCAGCTAAAACTGAAACCATTATCGGATAGAACCAAATGAGCATTCATCGCACGCAGAGCAAACAACGATTTTCGACTCAAGGCATCAGCAACAACATTTGCTTTTCCTGGATGATAATCATTCACATGTTCGTAATCTTTTAGCTATTCTAACCATCTTTTTTGTGCAGATTTAGATCTTTCTGAGTCATCAAATACTTCAAACTGTTGTGATCAGAATACACATGATATTTCTCACCGAACAAGTAATGACGCCAAATCTTTAGAGCAAATACAATCGCAGCTAACTCAAGATCATGTGTCGGATAATTCTTTTCGTGCGGCTTCAACCGTCTCGAAGCATAAGCAATAACTTTTCCTTCTTGCATTAAAACGCATCCTAGACCAATCAAAGAAGCATCACTGTATATCACAAATTCTTTACCCGATTCGGGTTGTACTAAAACTAGAGCTTCAGTCAACAAAGTTTTCAACTAATTGAAATTGTTCTGACACTTTTCTGACCATTCAAATTTCACATCTTACTGAAGCAGTTTTGTCAACTGAGTCACAATCATCGAAAAGCCTTTTACGAATCTTCTATAATAACCAGCAAGTCCCAGAAAACTACAGACTTCAGAGATATTCTTCGGAGGTTTCCAATCCAGAATAGCTGAAATCTTGCTCGGATCAACTCGAATACCAGATGCTGATACAATATGACCCAGAAAAATAACTTCTCACAACCAGAACTCACATTTACTAAATTTCGCATACAACTATTTATCTCGTAGAGTTTGTAACACTATTATCAGATGCTCGGCATGTTCAGATTCATCTCATGAATAAATCAATATGTCATCAATGAATACAACAACAAATTGATCTAGATACGGTCTGAAAATTCTATTCATCAAATCCATAAAGATAGTAGGTGCGTTAGTCAATCCGAAAGGCATAACTAAGAATTCATAGTGACCATACCTCATTCAGAAAGTAGTTTTCTGAATGTCTGGGTCTTTCACTCGTAATTTATAATAGCCTAACCTCAAATCTATTTTCAAAAACACAGCAGCTCCTTTCAACTGATCAAACAAATCATCAATTCTGGGCAGAGGATACTTATTCTTGATAGTCACCTTATTCAACTGACGATCGTCAATAGACATTCTAATCGTTACATCTTTCTTTTTCACAAATAGAACCGGAGCACCCCAAGTTGAGAAACTCGGTTTAGTAAATCCTCTATCGGTCAAATCTTGCAACTGAGACTTTAATTCTTTTAACTCAGTCGGAGCCATTCTATATGGAGCTATTGAAATCGGAGTAGTACCAAGTACCAACTCAATGTCGAATTCCACTTCTCTAACAGGAGGTAATCTCGAAAGTTCTTCAGGAAATACATCAGGGAATTCACACACAACAAGCACTGATTCAACTTTCTTTTCTAACACTCTCGAATCAATCACATAAGCAAAATAGGCTTCACAACCCTTTCTCACAATACTCAAAGCTTTCATCGAAGATATCATAGCAGGCAATCCATTCAAATCACTAGATTCAATTCTGACTATTTCATCATTCTTGCATCTCAAATCAATAGTTTTTTCTTTTGCAGTTCACCACAGCATCATGCAAAGTTAACCAATCCATACCCAGAATTATATCAAACTCATCAAAAGGTAACAACATCAGATTAGCTAGAAAACAAGTGTCTTGAAACATTAACGGACAATTCTTATAGGCTTTATCAACCAGAACACATCTGCCTAAGGGGTTCAAAACTCTAATTACAAATTTACTAGACTCTACAGGCAAAGTCTTATTGCTCACTAAATTCATGCATATATATGAATGTGTTGATCCAGGATCTATCAAAGTAATCATAGAAGTATCATAGAGAGTAAATGTACCCATAATCACATCTGGCGATGAAGCTTCTTCGCG